>CM033712.1:24280031-24905528 GCA_019671005.1 Hibiscus mutabilis
AGAAAGCAAATGAGAAATAATTGAAGCATAAAGCTTACTTGATACTTGAGTTAATTGATACTTGAGTTACTTGATACTTGAGTTACTTGATACATGAGTTACTTGATACTTGAATTACTTGATACTTGAATTACTTGATACTTGAATTGCTTGCTATATGATTTGTTACTTGAATGGCTTATGATCTCACTGGAATCGATGTGTACTTGAATGTTTTGATTGAAATGATATGTTACGTGACTTGAAATTAAAGTATGTATAAAGCTTGAGTTCGATTGGTACAAACCATGATGAGGTTCAAACTTGACTAATTGATAATTGCCTCAATAATTGGATAGAACTAGATTACTACCTCACTAAGTACATTTTGTACTTATCACTCTCGTTTCCACTTTTCCCAAACTACGTGTTAAGAGATTCGAGCAATCTTCTTGATTTTGAAGCCTGAAGCAAACACAAGCAAAGCTGGAGTATGGATCCACACTTATAGATTTGTAATGCTCCTAGTTGGTGGCACCTAGTCTTGTATATAGTTAAGCTAGGACATGCATTTTGCTACTTGAAAGTTCGCATATATGTATGATCATGGCTTCTAATGTTATGAATACTTAGTGAATGATAGAATATATCACGTTATGCTTGAACTTGTGATAGTCAAATGTTTAAATAGAACATTACTTGCCTGTCTGTGGTATAGTTCGAATGTATGCTCAAATGAACATGTTATGTTAAGCCTACATAATTTGTTTACATGTCTTGAATGTAATATCCTAGAAGACACACCTAATAACTCGAATTGAGCATATCATTGTATACCAGTTAATTGTTGTTATAAGATGGTTAAGTTGCGCATATATGATGTTATTTGAAGTGGATATGTTTAGGTTAAGCATGCAATATAAATTCCATACATGATAAACATGTCCTTGCTTGAATGATTAAGTGTTGTTAGTGCTCAACTCATCCATTAGTGATGAGTTCTCGAAAATTTTAAACGATTCATATTTCCAGTGTTTCCCGTAACGCTCCCTAGCTGGTTTACTCCTAAGCCAGGTATGGGGTGTTAGATTTCCCCCCCCCCCACTTTTCATGACTTACCACACGTGACCTATCCATTCTTAACACCTTTCATGACTCGACTTCTACAAAGGGTCAGGACGAAACATTAATCACTGGTGTGATCCCTCATGATTACCCATATATCTTTTTCCTTTTTACCCTCCCTCTTCTCCATAAAAGACAAAGCATTAAGCCCATCTTTGACCTCTCGTATACTATTATCTAAACCCTAAAACCCTATAACTCACAACCAGTTTATCTTTCCTTCTACCTTAATCATGGTCCGACAACTCACCTTCACCCGTTGATCTAATCAGCCACTACGATTAAATAGAAATCACTACCCTCTATCCTCTCCATCCACTCCTACATCCTCGGAAGAAATCCAAGAACCCTTAGAAAATAAGTCTTATTAGGAGGTCTACGAACTTGACCACCGTTTATACACAGTAGACATCGTCTTAACACCAAGGTATAAACATATGATTCAAAAGGACCTAATCTTAGATAAAGGTTTGGAGTTCACTCCAAACATTCGTTACAAGTTCGAGGTTGATATACATGCGATCATAACTACACAAGGTTGGGGAGACTTCGTTTGACAACCATGATATGTTAACGTTGATTGGGTGCAAGAGTTTTACACTCATGTAGGGTACAAATCAATTGGAACATTTCTTGTGCGTGAAACAGTAATTACATTCTCGGTTGAAGTAATTGGCGAGCATTTCAACCTTTCCACGATAGACGACAGCCATTGAAACTATTTCTTCATACCAACAGTGGAAGCATACACCCAATTACTGACAGACTTCTTCCTTCTTGGAACAACATGGGACTAGGATGATTTCTACGTCCAAAAGGTACACTGGGCATAACTTAATCTAGCGTCGAAGTTCTAGTTGCACTTCATCAACAACCGCATCCTCCCAACTCGCAATTGATCTACAGTCTTCTACCACCGGCTAATGCTCTTGCACTCTATATTCAACAATCGGGACATCAATATGTTTGAATACATTTACGAAACAATCATAAATAAGGTGGCATCAATAAGGAGGCACAAATACCTCCCCTTCCCTAATCTCATCACAGCCCTATGCTAGAAGGCAAAAGTTAATGAATGGGGGATGATGATATCATTGAACGACATACTGGTTGGCTACTTTCTCAAGTTCGAAAAATGAAAGGATACAACATGTCGACTGAAATAGTTGCCACAACATCTCAAAACCTCCGTCAGATCGTCCAAGGTGTGGTTACCAGCATCATAGAGTCGTACTTTCAATATGTCTAA
The DNA here is from genome assembly GCA_019671005.1 of Hibiscus mutabilis. Taxonomy (NCBI): domain Eukaryota; kingdom Viridiplantae; phylum Streptophyta; class Magnoliopsida; order Malvales; family Malvaceae; genus Hibiscus; species Hibiscus mutabilis. Next base: position 24,282,388 of record CM033712.1, read on the forward strand.
GAAACGGCTGCAGTGGAGTAAGCCTTGATAACAAATCTGATTCTAGAAGCCCATAAGGAACCTAATGAGACGGCCCATGCACTAGCCACCACCATCAGAAAAAGGATGCAAACAGATACTAACGTTAGCGCATCCTCCCGCCCCGCCAAGACACCAGCGTCTGCCTGGGACAAAGACAAGGGCATCATCATCCATGAACCACCTCCCTAGTAACTCCTTGGGTTAGATTTCTTTCTTTTATTTTTATTTTCTTTTTATGTGGTTTTTCATATTTGGCATCTTAAGTTCAATTTGTTTTTCCTTGATTTGTTTTTCTTCTTTTTCTTTTCTTTTTTGCATTGGGGACAATGCTCTTCTCAAATTTGGGGGAGTACATACACATATAGATTAGGTTAAATTTAGGTTAAAATTAAAAATTTTAATTTTTAGAACTATAATTAGCCTAATCTATGTTTATGCTTTGTAAGGTGTTTAGAGCTTTCTAGGATTTGAGCTTAATGATAAATCTATTGTTGCCCTAAAAAATCACATGTTGCATGCAATTGAACACTTAAGAAGTATTAGGGATGCTCTAGGTTGATTTTCTTATGCTTAAGCATAAATAAAATAAAATGAACTTAATTGCTCAATGTAGCAAAAACAAAGGCTTATACACTTCTTAAAGAAATCGAGAAATTAAACTTGATAATTAAAGAAAACTGTTGTGAGACACTCTTCTTTGCATCTTGCGATCTTAGTACACTAGGTGAGTTATGTTTGCTCTATTTAACTTTCCCTAGTAGGAATGATAATACTGGAAATAGAGTGAATGAAAATCTTGACAAGATGACACTGCTCACAGGGCTCGGGGATGGGCTGTTTGCTCCACTCCATCTTCAGGTACCGAAGGGTTAGTGTGATGAGTTGAAGCCCCGAGGATACAGTTTCAAACATAAAAAGAGCATGAAGTAGAGATGTGCTTAAAAAGGAAAAACAATATGTCGAGACAAAAAAAAAAGAGAAACCCTTAAGGTTCTCTAAGACCATTAAGTGATGAATGCATGTAGGATTAGCACACACTACACCTACAGTAGATTTCATCTTTTGAACAAAACTGTAAGCTCTAATACACTTGCTCATCATCGACATAGTTTTGGAATGAATTACTACAACAACATAACTTGGAATCGTTGTAATCATAGCTTAGAGGAACCTTAGGACTTATGGGTTGTTTACTGTTATTATTTTCTATTTTTTTTCTTGTTTCCATTTTGCATTGCTTGATGACAAGCAATAGTTCAAGTTTGGGGATATTTGAGGAGTGCATATTAGACCTATTTATATGCCCTTTAATATTTGTCTTTTGCATGTTTTCAAGCTCATTTAGGTTGCATTTAGGATAGATTGTACATAGTTACATGTAGATAGGGAGTTACACCACACGTGCTTTAACGGTCATATATATTGGTACTTTTCACGAGAAAGGTGGTATTTTTTGGATGTGCATGATGCTGGTGGATGCTGGAGGATTGTTGGAGCAGGAGAAGAGTAGATCACATGACTGGAGCTGATGAGGCATAAAGAGTTAGAGATGATTCTACCTTTGCCCACATGGACTTTCTCACAGATATGTAACATTAAATTTAGCGGGAAATCAGTGGCTTATCTTTAATGAAGCCGCGCACTTTAGGGTACTGAAGCCCTAGTTTCACTGTTTATATAAAGAAGACTTAACCACCATTCAAAGAGAGACAATTGATAGATAGCATGATTGAGACGACAGTCCTAGTCTAAGCTTATAGAAAACCACCGAGGCGAAGCTAGACAATTTTCCTCAACGAACGATGCCATCGAGAGAGGCTAACAGAGAGGAGGCCTGTAGCACAGTTGGAAGGCTTAGAAGGATTCTTGTCGAGGATGCTCGAATCTTCGTTTTCTATTGTCGTACTTTATACTTTTAAATATGTAACATTAAATATAGCGGGAAATCAATGGCTTTTCTTTAATGAAGCCGCGCACTTTAGGGTAGTGAAGCCCTAGTTTCACTGTTTATATAAAGAAGACTTAAACACCATTCAAAGAGAGACAATCGATAGATAGCATGATTGAGACGACAGTCCTAGTCTGAGCTTATAGAAAACCATCGGAGCAAAGCTAGACAATTTTCCTCAACGAACGATGCCATCGAGAGAGGCTAACAGAGAGGAGGCCTGTAGCACAGTTGGAAGGCTTAGAAGGATTCTTGTCGAGGATGCTCGAATCTTCGTTTTCTATTGTCGTACTTTATACTTTTAAATATGGTTGCTTTAGACACAGGCATGGGCTAAAATCTTTTAGTTGGGATTATTGCGTCCTATGATTTTATGTTTTGATTATTTTATTTCAATGTTTAGTTGTTTTTATCTTCATCTATTATGTTAATGCGTAGTTAATCCTAAGATCTATTCAAGAGAGGCTTGTTAACTATTGATTATTGGCTTAATATTCGAAAGAGTTAAGTTATACAAAATGAACAGTGGAGCTAAGATGTCAACTTAGTCATAACCTGGCTTAGACATTTAATAAATAATAGAGTAGTTAGGGTTAACGTAGACATGTATCACCTTAATTATAACATTATTAACTTCTAGGCATCGAGAGAGTCAGAAATTCCTTAGAAAAACCATTCGAGTAGATGAAGAATTTAAGTGTTTACTCAAACATGTATTGCTCGTTGCTATAACATTGAGATAGATAATCAAGCATATATCCTTAGCAATAATCCCAACCTCCATAATTAATTGTTAAGTTGTTTCAGTTGTTTGTCTTTATCATAGTTATCTATAGATTAGTCAAAAATTAGTTACTTAATTCAACATCCACCTATACTTGCAAACAAATTCCTAAGTATGATAACTTTGTATTCATTAATCCAATCCTCATGGGTTCAACACTCTACTTTCACTTTATTACTTGATATGACAAGTGTACTTTCTCTAAAGTGCATCACTATTCGAAAAGCAACAAGCATCAAGGACGGACTACATCATATGGTATCAAAGCTATTGGTGGAAGAAGCAAGTGCATCAAGTGAAGCCAGATTCAAGCAAGGCAAAAAGAAATTGTATGTGACATATTTTGTCATTTCATTTTTTGCAAATAAAAAGAAACAGTTTCGAATCAAAGAAAAGGAGAAAAGAAAAGAAAGTCGAAAAGCACACGTTCAAGGGTGAAAAGCACAACAACAACAAAATCATCTTCAACATCAAGCCTAAATCCATATTCTTTAAGACTTTGATTGTTGGTTAAGAAAGGTTGTGAGTTTTCTTGCCAAGTAAGTAACTCATTTCTTATTTTCTTTCTATTCTAAACTCACCTTTACCCCATATTTTCTTCATTTTCCTTTTAAACTAACCATTTCACTGACGCACAAGCACTATACTTGCCAAAGTCTTGAGTAAGTTCCTTAAAGAACTTCACAAGAGAGAAATGAGTGGAAAAAGGCAAATGAGTGTGTGAGATCATAATGGGGTAATAAAATCCAATAAACATCTCGAGTGCAAACATGGGAGTGAGTGGAATGCAATTTTTCTTGGAGTGAATTGAGAGATTTTTTGGTAAGGTCTTTCAGCTTGTTTCTTATTTTTTACCAACAACGGAACGAGTTTCTTTTCCATCTACTTCCAACATAACTCTTGTAGTTAAAATAACATTGAACCTACAAGCCAAGCACTCTCTATTTGAAGTGGTATACGATTTTAACCCTATAATACCTTTAGATCTTTTACCTTTGCCATGTGAACAGCTGCTAAACAAAGATGGCAAAAACACAATAGAATTCTTAAAGAACTTACACCAACAGGTTCAAGAGAATATCGAAAAGAGAACCCACTAATATGAGCAACAAGACAACAAAGGTCGCAAGAAAAGAAAGATTTCCAAATCAACGAAAATCTAAGTTACTTCTAAGAGGAGATGGTCTGTTTCAAGTGGTGGATAAGGTAAATGATAATGGCTATAAGTTAGGTATGCCCGGAGAGTACAATGTAAGTGCAACCTTTAATATCATGGATCTTACCCCATACGAAGATAGTGACGATTAGAGGACAAATCGCTTAAAAGAAGGGAAGGATGATGCAAGCATGCCAGCACCAGATCTAGAAGTGATGCTACAAGAACCAATTACTTGTTCTAAGGCCAAATTATTCAGGGAAGTTCTTTCTCATAAGTGTCTTCATGTTTTTAAATCATTTGAAGAAAATTTTGCATTAGACAATAAGCTATACAATGTGTTACATATTAATATGTGATGCATTGTATTCAACACATCTTTATATCTATTTCTAAATCATTTAAGCATGTTTTGAATCACATTGCATCTTTTACTTCAGCATACATCTTATTTTAGCTTTAAAATAATCTTACACATTGTTTATTGTTTCTTAGGTATTAAGAATGAAGGCACCAGCTCGGAGTAGCTCAAGGACATTCAAGTCATCTTGGATTAGCTCAAAGACATTCTAGACAGCTCAAATTAGCTTAAGGTAGCTTGAATTAGCTCGAGGAGCCCAATGGCAGCTCAAAGACAAAGGAAACATTCTAAGGAAGCTCACAACCTACAAGGAGCAACTAAGCTTTTATGCATTCGTACACTCCATCTGACCAAGAATACGCTTCGTACTCTCAAGCCACTCTTCTGCCAACTCAGGGTTCAACCCTCTGAACTCAACACCTCTCAGGCTTCACAGATACTCAAGTGGCAAACACGGATTAACATCAACTACGGGAATTGGTGCCTGCACATGAACTCCAAAACAACTGCTTGAAAAGCCCCAGGCATTTCCTGAATCAATGGCGTCATATTCCTAAATACGAGTCCTTACAGAGCTTGGGGTATGTTTCCCCTACCTACTCTAGTGAAAGGATTTGGTGGTGGAGGATGCAACTAGGTACAAGGAATTATGTCATCCCCCGTATTTTGGTCGTTCTGAGCATTACTCGTGCTAGACCGAGTGTCACGTCTTGGGCCCATATCCATTGCTAATAATTAAAACATGCAAAAGTAACTTAATTAGGCTTGCAATCGGTGAAGGATCTAAGACAATCTACAAAAAAATCATTTGAAAATAATGGTAATAGGCCATGTGTCCCCATTCAAACCACAACAACATCACAACATTCAGAAGTCATGATTAAACACAATTAACACCGTAGAACAATTCAACAAACCATTCTAACTTTCCGTAAACTAGCTTTGATACCAACAAATATAACCCCTTGACCCGGCCTAGGCGCTAGGCCAAATCGACAAACTATATTAGGTTTGTCGTAGCAAACCTGAACATAATATCTCAAATTAGGTCTATTTTTTACTTTTTATCTTTTATAAATGCAAAGTTATTACCTAAGGTATACTTACTGGAAGCGGTTAAAGACTCAATTGAATCGGACGTCAAATCGACATCCAATTGTGCAAATTTGCAATTTAGGGACCAAATTGCAAATCTAGAAAGGTACAAGAGCTTCCTTGCATATGGGTCTACCAATCCTCAATTATTTAGGTTTCATGCATACACATTCATTTTCAACCAAAATAGATCATTTAAAAACGTCCAAAAAGAGAGAATCTAAACCACAACATCTCATCAATAGACTTAACAACCTTCGGTATTGGTACATGGGATACCGTACCGATACGAGGCTTTGTACACATGGGCAGTATCAGTACTAAAGCACGCATATCGATACCTTAGTCATAATTTACAAGGCTCGTACCGATACGCTTCCCCGAGTATTGGTACCCAGGCCATTTTGGCCAAATTCACAAATTTTAGTAGCTAAAACACGTATTAATACGGCTTCCCCCATAATGATGCCCCGGCCAAATTTCCACTTCCCAGACCTGATACAAACCCCGTGTACCAATACCGAGGATACCGTATCAATACCGAACGACCTATAATGTTAAAATTGACTGTTTTAGACTCTAAAACAACACCAATTAGCCCCCAAACAACCTAGCATGCATTCTAAATGTCTTTGGCATATAAGGAATTCATCCACGACATTCCAAGTCATCAACCCACATAACAAACTAAACAACAAACCAATAGCCAACAAGATACAACCCTTGAAAGCAAGTATAACCAAAGTACAAATCCCCCAAACTTGGACAACACATTGCCTTATTACCATATGCTTTGACTAAAACCACACTCAATATTACATGATGTCTTAGGGTCTCCTCACTCCAAATGCTCTCGCCAATCTCAATTCTCTGCAAACAAGAATAAGAGCGTAAGAAAACATATGCTTAATGGTGCCACTCTTTCACATTCAACTATGGATTTAAACATGAGCATAAAATTCATCATATTTGAAAACTTTTTTCAAAACATAGCATGCATAACAACCATATGCAAAATATATGTAACACCCCTTTCTCGTACTCGACTTTCAAATACGAGTCAGGAATGTCACAAAACATATAAAGTACAAGCAATGAGATTTATTCTAAAATCCTATAAAATTTAAAATCATTGTAAATATTATTTATATTAACTTCGAACACAAATTCATAGCTCTTTTACTTTTTTAAAATAATAAATTGACCATTAAATAAATAACAGACTCTTAACAAAATAGACAAATTTACTCCATTTATACATGCCACTAAAATTAATTAAAAACCTCAAGTACGATGTCATTACTATGGTACTTTGATGAAATTTTTTGAACTTGATGCAACGCCTTGCTTACTCCAATACCTCGAGCTACCTACGTGTGCACAATCAAACACACACTAAGTACAAACTTAGTGAGGCAATAATCAATATTAAAACCAACTAAATAAGCTTATTCAATTTCAAGACTTATTAAACCTCAAGGCTGCATATATATAAAACATGTCATATGTCAATATACTAAACTTTATATTGCATCAGTAATGCTTTACTACATGTCAATGCCATCAAACTTTCATGCTTATCCATTTGTAATAATATGTACTCTATTCATCAATGCATGAATAGGTACAGCATGATACAAGCTAATGAGTATGCTTATTCAATTCCTTTAATACTATATCAATACTTACCATTATTGCTAAGCTTTCTAGCTTAACTTAACATTTGTTGCCATTGCAACATCAATATATTAAGTTAATGCTTAATTATCTGTATTTTATTCATTTTTATTTATAATAACCTTTCTTGTAAATCATTTCCCATCTTATAGTCCAAGACATATCATATAGAGAGGACTAAGTATGCGAGTCGTGTAGTCCCATACCACTAGACACTTAAAGTGACAATAGGCGATAGATACATAAAGTGTCAGGCACACAAAGTACCAATAACGATAGACACATAAAGTGTCAGGCACACAAAGTACCAGTAACGATAGACACACAAAGTGACGGACACACAGAGTACCAGTAATAATAGACACATAAAGTGTCAGGCACACAAAGCACGAGTAACGCTAGACATATATGTAATAACAGAGTCACCACCAGTCCCTTTTATTATATCAGGTGAACTGGAAACCTAAAAACAAACCAAAGATTACAAAATCTCGATGGTTCAAGGGAACGGTTACGTGTGGTGAAGGATTAGCACCCCTATCACCCCCATAAAAACGACGCTTACTTGATCACTAATATTTTCCTTAAAATTCGTATGCGTGCATGCAAGGATTAAAGCAAAAATTCACAAAGTTCTAAAATCGTCTTGAATTTTCTCATAGCTGAGAAAACCCAAATCTAATTAGATACAAGGGGATTAAGATATTAATCCAAAAGAAATCTAAAAATATAGTTTTTCCTAGGAGTTTCAACCATTCCCACAACGGTTTGGGAAAGGCTGAATTAACCCTAGGTGTAAATGTACTTCATTTTCATGATGCAATCAAAACCTTTTGAATGATGTTTTATCTGGCCTTCATTTAATTTCTAACCCTAAAATGTCAATTATTAGGTGATTTAAGAAGCTAATCCTAAAAAGGCTATATTTTACAAGTTTTAAATTTAATAATGTATTTAATTTTCTAGTAAGATTACCAAATTGATTAAGAAGATGTGCTATTTTAAAGAACCTAATCCTATAAGATCAATTACTATACATTATTAGGATTTACAATTAAGCTAGAATTAGCCTACATATTGACATACATTTAAACCTCTCAGCCTAAAGTGTTTGTTTTAAGTTACTTTACAAGCTTTTATTACAAGAAATCACATTATTAATTGGAGTTAAATCTCTTTATCCTATATTTTAAAGGTGTTTGATGGCACATAATAGCAAACAAATTAAATAAGGAGTAAGCAAACATAAAGATTAAATTGCGTAAATAAAAACTTTAAGAACTGAATTTGAATAAATAAAAACTTTAAGAACTGAATTTGAATAAAAAAGACTAGAGTGAGAGAATTGCAAATAGTGGGGCAAATGTGTGAACTTGGCGGAAGAAGGGCGCGGGTTGAGCCATGGCACAGGTCGGACCAGGTCAACTAGTGGGTCGAGTATCAAGCCCAATCTCCAGCAACAAGTACCATTTTCTTATCCCTTGGTCAAATGGATCAAACAAACTTACCCAAAAACCTCTAAAATGTTCTTGGTGTTCATTAATAAAATGAAGAACACCACCGCAGTAACCTAGAACTCGGCCAAGAACCGCCATGTGCCGTCGCTCGCTCCACTGTGGGTCCTCGCAGGTGGCAGTTCATTGATAGCAACCCCTTATAGTTTTGGCTCGCGGCTCCACTGGTGATGACAGATTCCTCATCCGGTGGCTCGAACGGCAACCTGCGCCCTAATTTTTTACTCGAATAGTGCATATATATATATATATAATAAGAATTTAGGTATAAAATACCTTAGAAATTTGACTGAAAGTATGCCTATATTTCTTGTGCAAATTGTATGTTACATCTATTAGATTGGTGGCTTTTTATAGCCATTGCAGCATATGAAAAATATGGGAATGAATTCCCCAGATTACAGTTGAATAAACCCTAGTATCTAAGGGATTTACTTTCCTGGTTTGCTCTGATTTGGCTTGATCTCCACGTCGGCCAATTCCTTTCCTTGTTTATTCGATTCAAATTTGACTTGGATGAATTCTTCCCTTAATTTCTTGATTCTAACATGATTTCCCCAATATCTTGCCATATTTGTGATTGATTTCTTCTCCTCCTTTGCTTCCATGATACGCCCGAGATGGGAACAAAGAAGTGCAGCAGTGGTGATGAAACGCAACCGTCAGCATCAACCACTCCCCGATTGGGGAAGATGAACGACCAACGAAATCCCAAGAGTCAAGCGCGTGGCAGCCACATGCGAGTAGCGATCCCCGTAAATCCTCTATGTACGATCTGGGCTGTCCAATCCTCTTTGATCAAACAGTGTCGGGACGTGCAGCGCAATAACCCCGAAGGGCTATGGTTTTCTGATTCCAATTCAGACCGTTGGATCGAATTTGATCCAACGTGATAAAGGGGCAACGACATATGAAAGGAAGAGTTTAGGCTTTAGGGTTTTTGTAGGGCCGAATTGGGCTTTGTACTGGACCCTTAATGTAACACCCTCAACTCGGTTTAGGAGAAAACCGAAATTGAAGATGTTACCAAAAACACATTCCAGAAATTATGTGACCAATTTAAAAATTTGGTCATGTTTCAGAATAGACTCGTAAATTTTTTTTATAGACTTTCTTGGATACTTTTTATCATATATTATCAGTACAATAAATACTTGACTCACAAGTCACCTAAACTTAACCTAACATAACTTGAGTTACTTGTTTCATAAGGCATCAATTTGTTCGAGTCAAGCATACACACATATATATATATAGATATAAATATATTTCAAACAAGAAAATGTAAATAAACAATGAATCGGCAACATATACACATCAAATTGTTCATACAAAGTTATGTTACTATAATTAGATCTAGACAGAAATTATATTTTTATTTTGAAATCTATTACCAGAACGGTATGTCTACTATTTTTCATAGGGTATGTTTCAAGTAAGCAAGGGTGAACAATTTATAGATTCAAATAGTAACACAAGCAGATCTTAGCATTCTTAATTATTCTTTTCTTCCTTTGGACAATAGCATCTATCTTAACTTAATTTATAACCTTTGGTTAGGGCAATAGCTTGAACTCAATGACTACTATCATGTTTTACTATTACCGGATTAAGGACCATTACTATGCTAAAGAACCATTTAACAATCATACAAATAAAGTTTAAACCAACATTCGAATGAATTTACGGATTCATATAAAAATTTGTCAAGCATTAACAATGTAATTTAAAATCATTCTCAAGCTTAACTCATTAGTCTTGATTAAGGACATTTAGCCCTTCCTACAATTGCTATATCAAAGTCAACGTTTCCAGATTAACCTAGACTTAACTTTTAAAACATCTTGTTACTTCGATAGTATATTTAAACAAAGATAGACTAGGTATTTTACATTCGAAGGTTGGCTAAGATGTACCTTAAACATCAAACAATTCATAGATCTTACTAACTTGCTAATCATTTTCGAACTACTTATTAAATAGATGCAGCTCATTTCTTATCATACTTTATATTGCTTTTAATAATGCAAGAATGCCCATTTTCATTGATTTTACCAAACTACTAAACTTGGTAGTTCTCAAATTTCTACATCACAAGGATCTTCGATGTACATAGAACACAAGTGACGAACCCCTAATTAAACAATCATTCAAACAAAAACATAAGCTTCATATGTTCTATTTAATTACCATATTTATGCAATCATCACCTTGACTCTTTAATTTTCTACGCACAACTAAGCTAACTATTCTTGTCTCATAGATTAAATACAAGGTGGTAAATTCGATTAACCCTATATGTTCAAATATCCACAAGGTCATGTATAATTCAAGCATGAGGAATCAAGTCTACTATTGAGCCTCTAACCGTATTTCTCAAACATTCATATCACAAAACAAGTGATATATAACATCACCCAATTAATACACCATTAATTCTAAATTACCATAGCTTAAATCATGCACAAGGCTAGAATTAATTGCACAATTATCATGCTAGTAAGGATTACACAATAACAATCATTCGAATATCATGCCATTAAAGCATAATCAACTAACAACACTTGAAACTTATAATAATTAAAACATCATGTTAGTAACTAAGCCACCAAGACATAAAAGGCCATTTACAAACTTTGCAATCAGCAATGCAATAATACAATAAAATTTATTAAGCTTTTATACGATCAGTATGCCACCATCTAAGGAAATCTAAACTCTAATTGGAACTTTATACAGTGACTTTCAATCTTTCAACAGGATCAACCCGAGAAAAAATCATAAAACCTGCATATGTATGAAAATGAATTCACTAGGCTTATACAGCCTAAGTGAGGTAGTGACCCTAAAATGACCAAGCATAATGACAATGATATAAAAAGGAAATCCAAAGGAAATTCAAGCATATAAAAACATTAGGATTTTATATCTTATTGTTAGCTTTAACATGGTTTGCTTATTAAAAGCTTAGTTAGAGTTTATACTCTTTCAAGTCATAGTTGATATTTGTTCAGAAATTAACTGAGTTCTTTCAAGATTTCATTGAACTTATCAGAGTTCATAGCTTATTTTATCGTAGCCTTAGCATGGCTTATTGAAATTATTATTGGAGCTTTTGGGAATTATTGTTAAAGCTTATCAGTGTTTCCCTTTTCAAACTTAATATCTGAGTTCGTATCTTTTAGAATGTTTACCTTGGATCACATTTGATCATGTGTAGCATTGGTCTGTGTTTGACCGTATTGGCCCGTGTTACACATAGCTCAAAGCACATAGAAATGGCTAGTGTTAGAAACATATCAATCCTAACTTCTCAACTATCCAACCAAGCTGTCGCCAATCTCCTTGTCATCTCCCTCGTTACTTCTTACTGTCGCCAATATATCACATATAAAAAGGGGCGTCCCCCGAGCCGTAGCTCATGGACCGTAGTCCCTGAAATATATACCTCTGCACCATGCCAAATTGTCCAAGGTCTTCCATTACTCAGGCAACTTAAGTATTTTATACTTTGAAGTTAGGAGGATATCTTATGTCACAAGTAAACTTATTTGTTTCTTTTCTTAGTGTCTTATAACCATAAAGCTTGACATTATTTCTTTTAACATACCACAAATATTTTAAAGTTTGATATTAAATTCAAGTTAAAGCTTATAAATAAACATACTTTAAACCAATAATCATCACACCTCATATCATGACATACAATACATCCATGATGCATATGAAATGCATATCTCGACCATAATGCTTACTAACTCAAATGGATGTAGCCTAATTCCCGTGTGCTCTAATTGAGCTTATGCAAATTAATGAATGAATACAATTCAAACTCAACTTATCATATAACATAAATTAGGACGACACCGTGCCATCCCAAATAATAAAAATTACACTCACCTCTTATCCCGAAATTACGAGATACCTGAATCCACACTTCCTTATACTCCTAATAGATTTCCCTTTTCTGGCCTTCATGCCAAATCCACTTCCTTATCAGGATATGTGCCTCAAATTAAATAACCAATCATTAACATCAATTCAACTCATTTATCCACAATCCTAATGCACACATATACGTATATACATTCCCAACAGTCTACATGCTTCCTCAAGTATTCAAAACAGCTCATAACATATATATATATATATATACATTTTCAAAACAGCCATAAAACTCATATTCATACCAAACAATTCCCATTACATATATACACAGCTTCATGTACAAAAACAGTTCACTAGAGCTTATATTTGTGCAAATCAAATTCAATTATATATATATATATATACATAATCACATGTACAAAACAGTCCACAAAAGTTTATATTCATGCCTATTAAATCCCTTATACTTGCCTATATGTTTACATGCATCAAAACAACCTCCAATACATTCATAATTATACAAGGCAGTCCCTAATATACATGAATACACATAGATCATCAAAACAGTTATCATAATTTCCCATGTGCTCAAGACAGTCCCATAACACCATTTTTAGTTCTTATACATTTTTATACTAAAAAACAGTCCACTATACATTTATATTGATTCAAAACTGTCCTTAATGGTTATATTTCTATACAAACATCCACATAACAGTCCATTAGTATTTACAACATTATAAAACAGTCCTTAATATATATTTTCCCACGCATATAACTACAAAACAGTCCCAATTCCTTAATTTCTCAATTACTTATGCAAAACAGCCCACATACTTTTCTACGCATCAAAGTTAGATCAATTATTCATGTGTATTCATATAATTTTATACAAAGCAGTCCTCTTCATGTTTTATACATACAAATCAATCCATACACTTTGCATACACGCATGTAGGCATCAAAATAGTCCTTAGACTTATAAAATAGTTCCTATACACTTTCTTAAAGTAATTCCCCTATTTTTTAACTACTTAAAACAGTCCACACGTGAAATTCAATCACAATTACATGGTCAAAACAATCCACTTTATGTTCACACTTTCACAAAACAACCTATTCCTTAGCAAAACAACTTCCCCTGCTTTTAGATTACCAATTCAGTCCTTGAATATTTATGATTCAGCCCCTGTCTAATTTTAAAACAGCCCTTACATTTTCATAACAGTCTTTTGACTCAATTCTTTAATTCAGTCCATTTTCCTTTATTATAACAGTCCAAACAGTTTCTAGTTCCCGGATAGCAGCCCCAAAGATCAACCAACTTATTTTACATGAATTTTTAACAATTTAGACCTACTTTAATATACTATTACAGCTCCTAATTAATTCATTTTAGATCATAACAGTCCCTAACATTTCTTTATGCATTTAAATCGGTCTAGCATTCCGGTGTACATGTATTCATATATCAAAGTAATCCCAAAATGAAATAATAGCAAGCAATGACACCTAATTTAAATTTCCAGCATCATATTCAAACATCAAGGATATAATTCATATACTACATCCTCCACTACTTCCAACAATCTCAAGATTTACATGAATCTACATCTAAATACTAATTCTATTCGAGCAAATAGGAAAGAAGTGTGGTTACCTTTCCTCCAAGGTTATTCGAACAAGGTTCCAGCCATGAAATATGATAAACAAAACCTTTTACAAGCTCTTCTCAATTCCCTATCTTTCTCTACTCTAAGGATATTCGGTTTTCATGAAGAAGAATGGGAGAACCAGATTTTTTTGGTTACTTTGCTCCCTAACCGAGATGAAGTTCCCCCCTACACATGTTTTCTTCCAAACTTGACACCTATGCAAGTCCTTATTTTAGTTTGAGCTTTTGCATGCAATCCTTCAAAAATCAAGGCTTCTAAATTAGTCTATTCTAATTTAGCTAGTATACTTTCCACACTTTCCTAATTTGTCCTTAAATTATTTAATTAGTTGTTCTAGATATCCTTAACTCAAATTAAGTTACGATAAATTTAGTAATCTATTTCTAAGCCATATTTTGGGATATTACACTTAATAAATTGGATCTTTTGTAAATGGATTTTCTATTTTTTGGGTTTTCTTTTTTTCTTTTTTCTTTTTGGGCTCTAATATATATACAAAAACCAAATAAAAGGGGCTAGATAAAATTGGTGACTACAACTGCCCCTCTTTGCTCATTCTAGTAAAACGGGATTATGTAAAAGAATTAAAGGAATTGATTTTATCTAGCCAAGCTGATTGAACTGTGTGTTCAAAGTGGCAGAACGTTCCAATCTTCCAAAACGGCGCAAAATGACATTTTTCCTAATGATGATGCAATTCATTTCTCCAGAACGGTAGAAACTGACTTGTCAAAATGATTCCTTGAATGACCTGTTTCTCCGAACTAGCAGTGAACAAATCAAATGAATTTAATTGGTGAAACGACTTATTTCTCTAGAGCATCATAAACAAATCGGATAAACTTGGCATGTCCCACCAAAATGGCAGTTGACAAACCAGATAACAATTCTTCGAATGACCTATTCCTCCGAAGCGGCAGCGAATAAATCAGACAACTTCAATTAGTGAAAGGACTTGTTTCTCTGTAGCGGCAGAAACAAATCGAATAAACTATTGTATCATGCCGAAACGGCAATGAACAAAACAATTCTTCAGTTGGCCTATTCCTCCAAAGCGGCAGTGAATAATTCAAATGACTTCTATCGATGAAAGGACCTGTTTCTTCAGAGCGGAAGAAACAAATCGAATAAACTGATATGTCCCTCCGGAGCGGTAGTGGACAAATCAAATAGTAATTCTTTAATTAACCGAGTTAGCATAATCACATATTTCTCCAAAGCGGCAGAAACATCTTGTCAAATGGTTCAAGACATGCTTCATCTACATTTGATCCTTGCACTTAATTGAGCTATACATTCGTGAAGTGATTCGATTACATGGTGTACCTACAGCTATAATCTCTGATCGTGACCCTAGATTTGCATCTCGATTCTGGAATTCCTTGCAGAAGGCTCTAGGAGCTAAAGTGAATCATAGTACATCCTTTCATCCTCAATCAGATGGACAATTTGAAAGAATCATCCAAGTACTTAAAGATATGCTACGTGCTTGTGTTATAGACTTCGAAAAGAATTGGGAGAAATCTCTACCCCTAGTAGAGTTTGCTTACAACAATAGCTACCAGACTGTAACACCCTAAAATTAGCCTACAAATATTACTACATTTAAACAATAGGCTAATTGAATCCATAAGTTGATCAATTTAAAAGAAAATTGAACATTGGCCATCCTTATAAATCAATTAAGTAAAATTGAACTAAATTGAATTTAAATGAAAACTAGTAGGCATAAATGAAAGGATGGAAATGTGAACATGCAAAATCCTATAGATTGCATGTAAAATAGAAATTAAATGGAGGCCTTGACACATGTCATCTTCCAAGGAGAACATGTGCCAATTTGGATGATGACTCATGTTGGAAGGAATAATGAACAAAGAAATAGTGTCATATTTTCCCCATTGTTATCCAACTTGGCTGAAACATAGAGAGAGAAAGGGGAGAGAATTTTACATGCAAACGCCTTCAATTCAAGCTTCATAATTCATCCATTGATCAAATTAAGCTTGGAGAAGGTATAATGCTTGAACCTAACTTGCTATAGATTGTTTGAATGATGCCCTTGTTGTCTTAATGAATTGGGTGATTTCTATGTGTGTTGGGAGCATGCTAGATTCAAATTGAACTTGGAATTGTAATTCCTAGTAACCAACTTGATAAAGGATTTATGTGATTGCTGGAAAATCTAGGAATTATGAATATGATAGAAAATAGTCTTGATTAGGGACTGTTTTGATTGAGAAATTTTGTAAACATGTTAAATGAACATAGAACCTTGTTTTGATCATGTTGCTAGGTAAAAAGAAGATTGAATTGAATTGGTAACTTGCTGGGAAATGATTACACCTAATTGAACTAGTTAAATTTGGTAATAGACTGCCTAGTTGATGAATTAATGTGAAAATGTGATCAAATAGATCAAACTAGGTTCAACATGACTATGCCCTGTTTTAAGAACATTGCTAGGTGAATTATGATGGCCTAGACATGTATGAACATGAATGAAATTGCCATGATAGGACCTTGCTAAAATGAGTTAAAAAGCTAGAAATACAACCTAGTGTAATCTGCCATGATAGGACTTTGATAATTCACTAAAACTTGTATATAGTGAAATTAAGGCTTAATTTTTTATGGACAACACCGTATGTCTAAATTCATTAGGAGAAAATAGAGCAAAACTTTGGGTTGTATACTGAATTGTAGAGAAGAAATACTAGGGACATTGCAAACTGTCCGGTAAAGCAAGTCACCCTGTCTTTAAGTTAAAAACTGTATTAATTGACTAAGAACTAAAATTCAAGACTTATATGGTCATAAAGACAATTTTTTAGCTTTCCAACGTGTAAACCAATTGAAATTCCGACGTACGAAATGAAAGATATGCTTGATTTAGTGACTAGAGTTCAAGCTGCCTGGCAGCAGCTGCATGGGCAAATGCACACTGTTTTGTGACATTTTGCAAACTGTCTTGAAAACAGTTTTAGGCCTTGAAATATGCCTTGTTTTACATGAACTAGAATGTAGAAATGTGTAATTAAGTAAAAAGGAAAATGTACAAGAGCATGTTGCCAATATGTGTATGTTATATGCTTGTAACCTTGTCTTGAATTGAATGACCTTGTGATCATGTTTTGACATGCTTATGCTTGTAATGTGTTAGAACCAGGATTGAACTTGGTGGAAGAGGAAAGATTGGAACAATCTAAAGCCAAGAACAAAGGAGTGTGGATCCAAGACTAGCTAGCTTGGAGTATTGTGAGTGTAGTTACCTCTAGGATTAGGACTAGGTCCTAACCAATGTATTTTTGTTACATTCTTGACATGATAATGAATCTAATCATGAACTTGACCTAATAAGGGAAGGATGACTAAAGAAATACATGAAACTTGATCCTAGCCTTGAATGCATGTCTATTTCGAATGCTTATGCATTATTAAGTGATAGCATGGTTGCTTGTATGTGTTATGATGCAATGAGATCAAATGCTAAAGACTTGTTTGAGATATGATAACATCTCATCTTGGTGAAATGAAACATGAAACTACTTTACATGTGAGCTAAGGCTCAATGGCCTAAGGGGCTAATATTGAAATGAACTTGCTTGACATGATCTTGATCTTCAAACACATGAATAAATGGTAAATCGAACAACCTTGGTAGCTAGTTGGACTAGGTAGAAGGGCATGTCTTAGAGTCTAAAGCTCATTATGTACGGGTGGACTACGGTCCAGGGCTAAGGCCCTTATTTGGCGACAGACGGAGGATACGTATGTGGTCTTTGGTGATAGTAGGAGGGTTGACCAGTACTACGGTGCATTTTGTGGCGAAAGTTGGTTGGAGACTCGATTAACTATACAAACTAAGTACCAAGGGGGTTTGTTTAATGAATAACAATTGAAATAGCAATTCAATAATACATGATACTTGTCTTGAATGCCATGAAATGTATGTTACTTGACTTGAAAGCATGACTCCTTGGTTTCTTGTTTTGCAAGCATGTGTGCTTGATTCATGAAATATGAAATCTTGTTGCTTGTATCTTGTTGGCCGAATACTTGACATCCTTAGATAGGATAATCGTGATGCTTGAAAGACTATATAAGATCATTCTTGATGCTTGAAAGACTAGCTAAGATCACTCTTGATGCTTGAAAGCCTTAGCTAGGTCTACACTTGATTTAAAAGAGATGAATCTTGAAATAGCAAATGGATAGACTAGTTACTACCTAACTAAGTACAATCTTGTACTTATCACTCATGTTTCATTCATCCCAAACTACAGGATAAAGGATACGAGGTTACTTGATCTTGAAGCATGTTACCTTGAACAAGAAGCAACTCACACAAGCTTGGTTAAAGTATGATTCAATACTTGTTTTGTATATCTCCTAGAATGGTGGCACTAGGGGTATATAGTTAGCTTGAACATGCATTTTGAAAGCTTGTATATAATATTTGATGGGCCTACAATGTTATGTATCTAGTAATGAGTATGTAATGAACTTAGATTACATGAAATGAATGGTATTGGTTGCGCATATGGTGATTTAAGAATGAAATGATCTAATCTTGATCTAGTATATCTTGAAACAAATGAATGCCTTGTTTAGTGTACATGTTATGCTTGAAATGAAAGTAGTATGAGATGAATCATGTTGAATGCTTCCTATTCGAATGACTTGGACCTAAATGAAGAAAGCATGTTTGAACCTTAGGTTAGTTGAATAGGATAAGTTAACAAAGAATGAATGTTGTAATATGAACTATGAAAGTGGTAACTTGTACTGTAAGCATGAAAGGAATTAATCTAGTTGTAATGTGTTAATAGCCAAATGGTTTAGGTTGAAAGTAAGTAGGAATGCTTGCTTGTTCTTGTAGTTCGAATGCCTTTGCTGATTTGATGCCTAAGTATGAGTTGCTTGCATGATAAGTAATGAATGTTAAGTTGCTTGATTGTACTTGTAATGTTTGTATTGCTTGCCTTGTCTTGTCCTTGCTTGCTTGTTAAGTAACGCTCCTAAACCGGGTTACTACTAGCCCGAGTAGGGGTGTTACACAGACATCTATTCAGATGGCTCTCTTCGAAGCTCTATATGGAAGATGTAGAACTCCCTTGTGCTAGTATGAATTGGGAGAAAGCAAGTTTTAGGATCTCAATTGCTTAGAGTAACCGAAGAACAAGTGAAGATCATACATGATCGATTGAAGGAAGCTTTCGATAGACAGAAAGCTTATGCTGACTTGAAAGGAGAGACATCCAATACAATGTTGGAGACAAGGTCTTCCTTAAAGTTTCTCCTTGGAAGAAAGTCTTCAGATTTGGAAGAAAAGGAAAGCTCAACCCTCAGTTTATCGGACCATTTGAAATCATTGAAAGTATTGGTCCGGTAGCTAATCGATTGGTACTTCCTAGTGAATTCGATAAGATCCACAATGTGTTCCACGTTTCCATGCTCAGAAGATACAGGTCTGATCCATCTCATGTTCTTGAGCCTGAAGAAGTGGAATTGAATCCTGATCTATCATATGAAGAAGAGCCTATTCAGATAGTTGAGAAGGAAGTCAGAAGACTTCGAAACAAGAATGTTCCTCTTGTCAAAGTCTTATGGAGAAATAACAAGGTAGAAGAGGCAACATGGGAATATGAAGAAGTCATGAAGAAGCAAATTTTAATGCCCCAAATCATGGCCTAGCAACATGTCATAAACTAATTAGAATGTAATTGTACAAACAATCTACAAAATAGAAGAATTAATTAAACCTAGTGACTAAATTAGATGGATTGCTAAAGAAGTAGCCGAATCATGAAGATCAAATAGTAACAAATTGTAAATGTAGAATTGCATGCAATAAGGATGATTAATTAAGGATTTATGAAACAATTAGACCAAAATTTGCCAAGTGGAGGTAAATAGCTAAGCCATGTGATAACACCTTGGCCAAGTGGCCATCTTGCTATCATCTCCTCCACTCCACCTTGGCAGAAACTTCTATCATCCATCTAAGAAAAGAAAAATCACCATTGTTGAGGAAGAAAGCTTGCATGAGTTCACAATTGCATGAAAATTGAATAGCTAGGAAGATTGTAAGTGGATTCTAAATCCTTCCTCCCTAGCAATTTATTTGAAAGAGTTATTGATGATGTTCTTATTGTATAAATTGAATTGGATGATTGCTATGTGTGTTAGGAGCATGCTAGTCTCATTTTGAACTTGAAATTGTGATTTCTAGTAACCAATAAGATAAAGGAAATATGTATAGTTGCTGGAAATTTGAGTAAAGTGTTCATGGTTGAAAACAGTCTTGATTAGGGATAGTTTTGATGGAGAAATTGTGTAAACATGCCAAATGAATATAGAACCCTGTTTTGATCACGTATCTAGATGAAATGAAGATTGAATTGAGTAAATATGTTGCTGGAAAATGACCACCTAATTGGACTAGTTAAATTAAGCAATGGACTGCCTAATTGCTGAAATGGATGTGCAATGTTGATCAAATAGATCAAATTAGGTTCAAAATGATAATTTCCTATTTTAAGCTTATTTCTAGGTGTATTAGAATGACCTATACATGTAATAATATGAAAATAAATTGAATTTCCATGTTAGAACCTTGCTTAGGTGAATTAAGAAGCTAGAAATTCAACCTAGTGTAATCTGCACAAAATGCTCTATTATGGACAGTAACTTTGAAAAATCACTATAAATTGTATAAAATGAATCTAAGGCTGAAATTTTTATGGACAAAATTTTGATATGTCTAAATTCATTAAGAGAAAATAGAACTGAATTCTGGGTTGTATACTGAAATGTAGAGAAGAAACACTGGGGACAGTGCAAACTGTCCAGTATAGCAAAATGCCCTGTCTTTAAGTTAAAAACTTTATTAATTGGAAAAGAACAAAAACGCAAGCCTTATATGGTCATAAATAAAATTTTGTTAGCTTTCTAACGGTGTAAACCAATTGAAATTACGATGTACAGAATGAAAGTTATGCATGATTAAGTGACTAGAGTACAAGGTGTCTGGCAGCAGTAGTATAGGCAATTGCACATTGTTTTGTGGCAATTTGTAAATTGTCTTGTAAACAGTTTTAGGTCATTGATCCTACCTTGTTTTTCATGAACTAGAATATATATTAGTGTAGTTAAGTGTAATGGAAAATGTATATGAGCATGCTGCCATATGTGTGTATGTTATGTGTTTGTAACATTGCCTTGATTAAATGATCATATGATCTTGTTTTGACATGTAATTGTTGTGTAATGTGATAGAACCAGGAGTAAACTTGGTGGAAGAGGATAGAGTGGATCATACTAAATCCAAGAGAAAAGGAGTGTAGATCCAAGACTAGCTAAGCTTGGAGTATTGTGAGTGTAGTTATCTCTAAGGTTAGGACTAGGTCCTAACCAATGCATACTTGTTACACTCTTGAAATGTTTAATGAACCTAATTAGGGACTTGACCTAATAAGGGAAGAATGACTAAAGTAATGCATGAAACTTGATCCCAACCTTGTATACATGATCAATTCGAATGCTTAAGTATGATTAAATGATAACATGGATGCTTGTATGTGCTATGGTTGCAATGTGATTGAATGTTAAAGAACTTGTTTGAGATATCATCTCATCTTGATGAAATGAAACATGAAAATTTCATGATATGTGAGTTATGGCTCAATGGCCTAAAGGTCTAATATGAAATGAACTTGCTTGACATGATCTTGATCTTGAAACACTAGAATAAATGGTAAATCGAACAACCTTGGTAGCTAGTTGGACTAGGTAGAAGGGCGTGCCTTAGAGTCTAGAGCTCATCGTGTAAGGGCGGACTACGGTATAGGGCTAAGGCCCCTATTTGGCGACAGACAGAGGGTACGTATGTGGTCTTTGGCGACAGTAGGAGGGTTTGACCAGCACTACGGTGCATCTTGTGGCGACAGTTGGTTGGAGACTCGATTACCTATACATACTAAGTACCAAGGGGGTTGTTTAAATTGATAACACATGAAATAAAAATCCTACATCTTATATTACTTGTCTTGAATGCCATGAATTGTATGTTACTTGACATGAAAGCATGACTTTCTTGATTTCTTTTTTTGCAAGCATGATGTGCTTGATTCATGATATGAATTCTTGATTTTTGTTCTTGATAGCCGAATGCTATGATCCTTAGATAGGATTACTCTAATGTTTGATATCCTTAAATAGGATTACTCTAATGCTTGAAAGCCTTGGCTAGGATTATCTCAATGTTTGAAATCCTTAGCTAAGTCTTTACTTGATTAAATGAGATGAAGCTTGACATAACAAATGGTTAGATCTAGTTACTACCTCACTATGTACATTTTGTACTTATCACTCTCATTTTCATTCTTCCCAACTACAGGATAAAGGATTCAATCGTTGCTTGATCTTAAAGCCTGTTACCTTGAGCTAGAAGCAACTCACACAAGCTTTGCCTAAGTATGGTTTCATACTTGTTTTGTATATCTCCTAGAATGGTGGCACTAGAATGCTTATAGTTAGCTTGAACATGCATTTTGGTACTTGTATATAATGTCTTGATGGGCCTACTATGTCTTGATCTTGGATGACATTATGAAGTATGTAATGAATTTAAGTATCATGTAATTAATGGTGATTGCTGCGTATATGATGATTTGAATGAAATGGTCTAATGTTTGATCTAGATTACCTTAAACGATTCGAAAGCCTTGTTATGTTCATGTGTATGCTTGAATTAAAAGTAGAATGTGATGAACCATATTGCTTGAATTAAAAGTAGAATGTGATGAACCATATTGCTTGATCTATCATTCGATTGTCTTGCGAATTATAGGGTCATATATGTATGAATATGCCTTGATGAGAGTGTTATCTTGTGTTAATTGATGATGGCCGAATGGTTAGGCCTAGAATAAGACTTGAATGGAACTAGTTACATGTAAATTGAATGATCAATAACTATGTTAGCAATTTGGGTTAAGAGGTACATGTATAAGTCTAAGAAACAAAGAAATGAAATGGAATCATTTTGCACTAGGGTTATTCGAATGAGTATAGGGATAAAATGAAGTGAATTGTTTTGATAAAGTAGTAACTTGAAATGTAAGCATGAAAGGAATTAAGTTAGTGACCTATTCAAATGGTTTAGGTTGAAGTAAGAATCAATATGAGTTGCTTGTACGATAAGTATGTATGATTGGTTGCTTGTTTGTTCTTGTATTGTTTGTATTGCCTTGTCCTTGATTGTCCTTGTCCTTTCTTGCTTGCCTAAGTAACGCTCTCGAGCCGGTTTGCTACTAGCCCGGGGTAGGGGGTGTTACAAAACCTTGGTTCTGATTACCAAAATGTAATACCCCATACCCCTGGCTTAGAAGTTTAAACCGATTCTATAAGTAGACAAGCTAACTTGCCTAGCAAGTTAGTATTCGAGCTAATTGGGGTCTCAAGTATGAGGCCACATCATTAGTACAATTGAGCATTCTGCAGAAATTTAAAATCATGTCATTCGAACCATATAACTAATCATACCAATCCAAACATACACTAGTCTCATATAATCATGAATTACCAATCATGTAACAAATGTTTGAAGTGCAAAAATAGGAATACCAGAATTCATATTAACATTCAATGATGTGGAAATACTACCATGCTAAGGACACTAGACGTCATGATTCAAAAGTGTATGGCAGTGTACAATATTTAGACTTAACTTTACATGGCAAGCAACCATCCAAGGTATTTATAACCATACCCACTATTGTGTAATCTATGGACCATTCATCCAAAAACAAGCTAGCATCCTTCTACAATATCAGTACATTCAGCATCATACCATTAGAAACATTTGATCTAAACACTACAAAACATGCCATTTCAATCCAACATAAGCGCATAATCAAGCGCCAATCAAACACACAGGTTGCGGCATAGATAGTTAAATTATTTACATATCAACAAACATCTACAAAATGATTAGAATAAACCCCATCCTAGTGCCACCTTCTAGGAGTTTAACTTTTAAAAAAATAACCCTTACTTTTGTACTTCGATGACCTTGCTTTAACTTCCCAAGATCGATCTAAACAACAACACTGCCTGAAGAATCAGAGTGAGTTATTAGATCATGAAATTGATGAATGAGTAATAATTCTTGAGAATTTAATACAACTAAAATAATTAAGCCTTTTGAATCGATTTAAGGTTCAATCTAACAATTCATTCATTTGACATTTATTAACTAGATCTCATGTTTTTCGTTTAAACATACATAAGCTATGTTAAAATCAAATATCATTGTGCTCGACCGAATCAAATACAATTAATCACAATCTCATACATAACAAGAGTGTACACAGTTAAACATATTCAACTTCAGAATGATTCTTTAATATTCAGTCAACCTTAGTTGAATTGTATAGCCTTGATTAGTTGTTACCCCTAGAAACATTTTTTAATTCGAATAAGATCATCACCAGACAATGATTATTTTATACCATTGAAACGCATAGATTTCTTCTAAATTCCAACAGAACTACCATAGTACTATACAGAGGACCTTGGTCTATTTTAGACTGAGCTCAGGGTTAACATTGGCATGCCAATCAGACTAGGTTTAACACTAATCAAGGCTTTAAGTTTCCATAGTGGTTCCCAAACAAACTTCATAAACGTTTCTAGTACATGCATAGGCTACCTAAGCATCAACAACATCCAGAATCATTCATAACACCTATCCATATTGTCAATTTAGCATGGTAGTTGTTTATACATACCTTGGCCTCTACTTACCAAGCATTATCTATTTCAAGAACCATTAGGCAGTTCATGCCTCAATTTGAATCAAAGCAATATTCAAGAATTGAACACTATAATTATAAGAAAACATAATCCACTCACTAGTATTCGAGCTAAACTTGATCTTGAATCAAAATTCTTTTTTGTCTTTCATCCTCTTGCTCAGCTTCTTTATTGTCTAAATAAAAAGAATTTGACTGCATTAGAATTGTTTTAATGATCATTTCTTTAACTATTTATTCACCATTCCAACATTTATAAAGACTCCTAAGACAATGTTTGGTATGTTTCCTTATCCTTTTTGTACCTCAATTCAACAATAGTTCTCAAGTGATTACTCTAGTACATGAAGCATAACATTCTACATGAGCCGCCCCTTTGTAATCTTACCTATTCATATATGTTCTCTTAGCTTTTATAAATTCAGTAGTCACAACTTTCCTAAGGATTAAATTTAAGAAGTTTACTCCTCAAATAGAAATTATCAATTATTTATCATACTCACCTATCTTTTTATTCAATTTCTAATTAACAATTTACAAAATTCTGCTCAAACAGAGTTGGTTCCAACCCCTATTTATACTTAAGAACAGTCCATAAAACCTGCTTTAAGTACTTCCTTTGTGCCCTTAATATCTACTTCATCATTGCCACTAGTTATCAAATACCATATTACTCAAATATCAATCTTTAAGCTGGTAGCAGCTTGTTTAAGACCAATTAAACAGGGCAGTTTTGATTTTCCTTTCCCATTCGAACCTATATAATCATACATTATCATACTTACTTCCCAACCATAAAAATTACCTTACATCTCTACCATTCAAGACAATACAACAAAGATTCAAGCAATATATTTCTTAACACGTAATTTTCTCTATTTAAATCACATAATCGACTATCATTATGCAAACATCCCCAAATTTTATTGGCCACAAATAGAATTTTACGTTTATGCATCTCTAAACTAGAATGAGAGTTGAGGCTAACAAGAACCTTACCCCTTAGTCAAAAATGCAGCAATTTAGGCCCCCAAAAAATCATAAAATTTCGAGAAACAAGCCTCCTAATTTAGCATTCTCATTCACTCTTTCTCTCTGTGTAAATATTCGGTGTATGATGTAAATGAGGAAGATGAAGACTATTTGTTTGATCTAATCTAGAGTAATGTTGGATTCAACCAAGTGGCATTCTCATATCAAGCCACCACTCTAGTATTTTCTTCTAAAATGGCTTTACCATGCATCTCACGGAAGTTGAGAATGTGACAAAATGGTCACTACCAATTAACCTTCAAATTTCTATAATTTTGAATTCAATCCCTCTTTAATGAAATTAACCTTTATAATAACTTGGCTACATCAATAAAAGATGATCATGAGATTTAAAAATTTGGGGTGTTACACGAATACTCATGATAACGAACTGACTAGTGTTTCAAAATACCAACTGGATGCAATGCTATGTATGCTCTAAGGAAATCAGAAATGTGTTAGTACGTGTAAATAATGAAGTAAAATACAAGGTAAGATACATAAAAATAAGACAGTAAATAATACAAAAAATAAAACATATGGCTTCACATGGCTTAATGGGGTGGGCTATCTAAAACATACATTCATGCGGGTTTGGATCTAGGAAAGATTCTCGAACCGTCCCTATCCCTACTTCAAGGTGGATAAGATGTTTGATTCTGGCCCATCACAGGCTTGCGAATCAAACACAACTTGAGAGCATGCATTTCCGTTATGCCCATGTGGAGGGTTACTCACGAAAGCATAAGTACTCTGGACCCCAGAAGACTTTCACTAGCCCATGCAGAGGGTTACTCACGATGGCATAGCTATTTTATTCCACTTAATTTTAATAAAGCTTGGGTAGAAGGCTTATGTTATGATGCATTGACAGTCTAAAGCACCCGAAAAATGCACACAAAAATGCAATAGATCATTACAGAAAATAACTCGTGATCAAGTAAAAGTTGTGTCCTTTTAAAATATCCCCAACGAAGTCACCAAGCTATAACAACGGAATCACCACCGGTCCCTTTTATTATACTAGGCAGACTGAAAACCTAAAAACAAACCAGAGATTACAAAATCTTGAGGATTCGGGGGAGCGGTTATGTGTGGGAAAGGATTAGCACCCCATCACGCCTATAAAAACAACACTTACTTAATCACTAATATTTTCTTTAAAATTCGTATGCGTGCATGCAAGATTAATGAGAAAATCCACAAAGTTCTAAATTAGCTTGAATTCGCTCATGGCTGAGAAAATCCAAATCAATTTAGACACAAGGGGATTAAGACATTAATCCAAAAAATACGAAAATACAGTTTCGCCTAGGAGTTTCAGCCATTCCCGCAACGGCTAGGGGAAAGCTGAATTAACCCTAATTGTAGATGTACTTTGTTTCATGATACAATAAAAAAATTTTGAATGATGTTTTATC
Organism: Hibiscus mutabilis; assembly: GCA_019671005.1. Lineage (NCBI taxonomy): Eukaryota > Viridiplantae > Streptophyta > Magnoliopsida > Malvales > Malvaceae > Hibiscus > Hibiscus mutabilis. The sequence continues at coordinate 24,309,781 of CM033712.1, forward strand.
TGCCCTTCATTTAATTTCTAACCCTAAAATGTCAATTATTAGGTGATTTAAGAAGCTAATCCTAAAAAGGCTATATTTAACAAGTTTTAAGTTTAATGATGTATTTAATTTTCTAGTAAGATTACCAAATTGATTAAGAAGAAGTGTTATTTTAAAGAACCTAATCCTATAAGATCAATTACTATACATTATTAGAATTACAATTAAGTTAGAATTACCCTACATATTTACATACATTTAAACCTCTCAGCCTAAAGTGTTTGTTTTAAGTTACTTTACAAGCCTTTATTACAAGAAATCTCATTATTAATTTGCATTAAATCTCTTTATCCTATGTATTAAAGGTGTTTGATGGCACACAAAAGAAAACAAATTAAACAAGGAGTAAGCAAACATAAGGATTAAATTGCATAAATAAAAACTTTAAGAATTTAATTTGAATAAAAAGGACTAGAGTGAGAGAATTGCAAACAATGGGGAAAATGTGTGAACTTGGTGGAAGAAGGGCGCGGGTTAGACCGAGTCAACTAGCAGGTCGAGTATAAAGCCCAATCTCCAGCAACAAGTACAATTTTTTATCCCTTGGTCAAATGGATCAAATAAACTTACCCAAAAATCTCTAAAATGTTCTTGGTGTTCTTCAATAAAATGAAGGATAACACCGCAGCAACCCAGAACTCGGCCAAGAACCGCCATGCGTCGTCGCTCCCTCAGCCGTGGGTCCTCACCGACAGCTATTCGTTGACAGCAACCCCCTCCCATTTTGGCTCACAGCTCCACTAATGACAATAGATTCCTTCTTCGGTGACTCAAATGACAACCTACACCCTCTTGTTTTACTCAAATAGTGTATGTATATATATATATATATAATAACAAGAATTTAGGTAAAAATACCTCAGAAATTTGACTAAAAGTATTCTTGTATTTCTTGTGTAAATTGTGCATTACATCTGTTGGATTCGTGACTTTTTATAGCCATTACAACGTATGAAAAATAAGGGAATGATTTTCCTCGGATTACAATTGAATAAACCCTAGTATCTAAGGGATTTACTTTCCTAGTTTGCTCTGATTTGGCTAGATCTCCATGCCGACCGGTTCCTTACCTTGTTTATTCGATTTGAATTTGACTTGGATGATTTCTTCCCTTAATTGCTTGATTAGAACCTGATTTCCCCAATATCTTGCCATATTTGTGATTGATTTCTTCTTCTCCTTTGCTTGCATGATACGCCCAAGATGTGAACAAATGAGTGCAGCAGTGGTGACGAAACTTGACCGCCAGCGTCAATCATTCTCCGGTTGGGGAAGATAAACAGCCAACAGAATCCCAATAGTCGAGTTCATGGTAGCCACTCGCGAGTAGTGATCTTCGTGAATCCTCCATGTGCGATCTGGGCCGTCAGATCTTCCTTGATCGAACGGTGTTTGGGCGTGCTGTGCAATAACCCCAAAGGACTAGGGTTTTCTGATTCCAATCTAGACCGTTAGATCGAATTTGATCCAACGGTGATGGAGGGGCGGTAGCATAAGAAATGAAGAGATTAGGCTTTAGGGTTTTTTGTAGGGCCGAATTGGGCTTTGTACTGGACCCCTAATAAATTGGATCTCTTATAAATGGATTTTCTATTTTTTTGGGTTTTCTTGTTTTGTTTTTATTTTTGGGCTCTAATATATATACAAAACAAAATAAAAGGAGACATGATAAAATTGGTGACTACATCATAAAGTGTCTATAATCACTAGACACATAAAGTGTCAGGCGCAGCTGCTAGACTCTATGGCATGCCATTATACTGTTCTCTCAATAATATACATGGGCATTAAAATATCATCATTATACTTGTAACATGCCAATCTGTAGATGATAAATAAATTATCATCGATAAAAACAAAATAATAGAGCAGTTCATACTCTATTATGCCATATGTCATTCTTGTAATATATCATTCGGTATATGATAATAAAATTATCTTAGACAAAACATAATAGGGCATTTCATACCCCATTATGTATAAAACCATTTATCAATAACCATGTGATTAACATGTAAATAATATCTATGCCTCATCTTGATGAACATGTAAGAAACAAGCTATTAGATGCTTACAACTATCAATGAACATGTTAACAACATACTTATCACTTAGCATTGGACATGTAAAGAATATGTCAATATATACTTACCAATGCATTATTTTTCTTTTCCAATAGTATTTAAGGTTGGCTTATTTCAAGCCTTCCTATACATATGAAAATATATATGAAATGTAACACCCCATCCCCGGGTTAGCCATAACTTGGTTCGGGAGCGTTACCAGATCAAAAGCAAAGCAAAGGATAGGTTACTTGTCAAACAAGTAACCTCAAAATTACATGCCTTGATGCGCAAGCAACCAAACAAAACCTATCAAGTCATACAATTCATACAACAAATCACATTAAGCAAACCAACATCATACATAGCATACAAATTTAGGTACCATTTTGTTTCATTCTTTACTTATAACCTAAGTAACTAATATCTTATTACCATTCCATTCAAATTACATACATCATTCAAACAACAAACACAAGTGTGGCATACTTCACTTTAAATTACTATCATACATGATACAACTATCATCCTTATTACAATTTAAAGTACCTTAATCGAATTATACTAGGTGTTCACTAAACTTACTTTAACTAGCTTACTTGCATCTCAAGAAACTACTTATTCAACCAATTGAGATGATCATTTCAAGCATCCAACTTACATCGCATCACATGTTCAAGAACCTATTCGATCTATAAGGTGTGTCCTAACCACATTTCATTTGTTTCCTTTTTCAATCAAACATAACATTTCATGGCATCCTTAGATAATACATTGTTAATGCATGATTGAACATACCTTGGCCTTAATTTTGTAATTGCCGAATTATGACAAAAACATAGGAAACAATGCATGATCATACCATTCTAGTTTAGCATTCAATTCATACAAGGTTCACCAAGCATTGCAATTCTATCAAATTATGCGGAGCATCATACCATCTTATATATACATATCAACCAATACATATACATAGTTTGAATCATCCAAATTGATTAGTGTTAGGCCCAACAAAACATTTCAAAAACTAGTCTTAAACACATTCAAATGCATGATCTAGGCTACCTATTACATAATCTAGTGCCACCAAACTAAGAGTATACAAAGAGTATGAATTCATACTTTCAAGCTTGCCTCAAGTGTTGCTTCCAACCCAAGATATCCTCTTGAAGTATCTTTAATCTATTATGGAAAGAATGAAGAGTAGAGTGGTAAGTACAAGATATGTACTTAGTGAGGAAACACTAAATCTAACCAATTTCAAAGCATATAAGTCCAAATTTCATGTATTTCAAAGGATCAAGACCATCTCTACATACACATGCTTTTTCGAATTGCATAGGATAACTTAGGCAATCTTTACATATCATACAATTAACATAGAAACATCCACCATGTTTCTCATAGGCTATTCAAACATCATGCTTAGAGGACAAGCAACCAATCACTCAAATTATCAAGTAGGTATTTATACATAAAACCATCATCCATACATTTCTTTCATGACAAGTAACAAGTTTTGCAACCATTCATGTGTCATCTTCCAAAGCAAGAAAGTTCATTCAAGTATCTTACAATACAAGCAATGTTCATTTGAATTTTTAAGTCCATTCACAACATCCTTGGTAAGTAGCTTATTAGATAATCAAATCTTAACAATATGCACCGAAGTGCTAATATGCACTGAAGTGCCAATATGCACCGTAGTGCCAATATGCACCGTCGTGTCAATATGTACTATCGTACCAATATGCACTGTAGTGACAATATGCACCGTAGTGCCAATATGAGCTCAAGATTCTAAGCCATGCCCTCCTATCTATCAAACTAGCTACCAAGGTTGTTGATTATCCATTTCATTTAAGCTTTATACATTTCTTTATTCAATTCAACAATATGCCATTCAAGGCCAAATCATTCGAATAGCATGAATACAAAGTTGTATCTTTGTTCAATTCATTACAATCAGCCATGCATAACATTCACAATCACAAGCATATGTATGCATTGTGCGTACCTTATTCTCCAAGCAAGCATGCCATTTCATACATAGGCATAAGCAATGCAATATGACAAGCATTTGATAACATTTGCTTAACACTCAAGTAAACACAAAGATCATGGCATCAATCAAGTTGTCATACATTTCATTCTTCCCTTAATTAGCCAAATATACTTTAAGTCATGTTACATGGCATTGACATTGCATTTAAACATTAATAAGGTTGGTTGGGACCTAAGTCCCAACCCTAAGGATAGTTACACTCACAATACTGCTAGCAATTCAAGTGTCTTGAATCCAAATCCCTTTGCCTCTAGCTTTGGGATGTCCACTCCTATTCTCTTCTTCCCCAATTTGCTTCCCTTGGTCTAGCAAGCATAGCACATACACATTCCATCGAAACAAGTACAATATATCACACAATCATAGTAGCAATGTTACCACATTATACCTAACATTTAGCTACTGTTTTCATGCTTTTAAGCATTTCTTACTAGTTCAATTCTATATTGTTATTACTTCATTTTAAAGCATAATTGGAGAGGTTACAATGTCCCAAAACGGTTTTGGAAATTGTTTGTTTCTAGGTGCAAAAACAATCCCAAACTGTCCATGACATTGCTACCTGGCAGTTTGTACGCTTTCTTTTAAAATGGCCATATCTCTTAAAATGGCCAAATCATGCCAAATGTCATCATCTTTCATCCAATGGCCTAGATTTAATATTGAGTTAGTAGTTTACAATTTGCCCTTGAACTATATCAATTTTTAATTTTGCCCTTCGAACATACTTAAATTCCAATATTGTCCGTTGATCCAATGGCTAAGATTTAACATGGAAAAATTATCTATACAAGGGCCCAAAATTAATCCTACCATTGTAACCATGTGAAATGACGTTCTCACCCTTCCATCCAACGGCTAACATTATTTCCTTGAATTTATATTCGATCCATTTATCTAAAAAATTCAAGAAACTATATCGGATAATTACTTAAAATCAAAATATCGGATTAATTTAACAAACTCATTTCCAACTCACTTCTCATAGGTGAACTATCCATTTACGAGATAAAAATTATTTCCGGGAAAATTACATTTTTAGTACTCAAATTTTTCAAGAATTTTTACTTTGTCTACCAAACTTTCATTTTATTCATTTTAGTCACTAAACTAAAACCACCAACTTTTTATTCTTTACATTTTGCTCACTACCAAATATTGGGGTATTACAATTCCCTCCCCCTTAACAAAATCCGTCCTCGAATTTTAGCACGGACTTGTTTCCTTTCTCAATTCAATCTCCAATGTAGCTTCCTCCACAATATGATTCTTTCAAGAACCTTTACTAGTAAAATATCTCTTTTTCTTCTTTCTTCAATTCTTTGACTCTATTAGCCATGATCTTTATCGGCTCCTCTTCATATATCAAATCTAATTTAATTTCTAACTTTTTCTTTCTTTTTGTATTACGACATGTGAAGAATCAAATCTATATTTCAGAAGTATCGACATATGGAAAACATCATGGATTTTGATTATTCTTCAGAACCTAATATAGGTCAATGCATCTTAGGTTAAGCTTTACTTTCGCCCGAACCATAACACCTTCTTCTAAGGTGAAACTTTTACCGAATATTTTATCCTTAACTTCATATTAAATATATTTTCTTCAAGATCGACATTTAATTTTTGTCATTCTAAAGAAATTCTAAGATTGCTTCGAACTATTCTTACTTTATTCTCTGCATCCTGAACTGAATTGGATCTAATCACCCTTTAGTTGTCCTTTTTAACTTATTATCACCGGGGATATAAATTCTCCCTCGATAATATAAACATACTTTAGACTTAACATCGAAGTCTTTAATTTTACCCTTTTTCACCTTACTAAATTCTTTTCAAGCATATCTTATCTTTCATTTGTAAATCTTTGATCCAATTTGTCAAAGTAGACTTGAGCTGAAGCTGTACAATCAATACACTATTCAGTTACAAAAACAGTTGCACATTCAATGCTTTTAAAGTAGAGAATGCCTTCCAACTAAGTGCATTGGCTACCATATTAGCCTTCCAAAGATAGTAGCAATCACAACATCATAATCCTTAAGGAGTTTTATTCACCTCTTTTACCACAAGTTTCGATCTTTTTTGGGTCATCAAGCATTTTCAATTTTTTAAATCTTGAAGACATAACATCGCTCAACATATAAATGAGGACACCAATCTCAAAGAATATACTACTGTGTCTAACTCCAGATCATGAGGAGATTAATTTCTCTCATGAGTCTTGAGTTGTTGTGATGCACATGCCACTAACTTGCCCCTTTTTATTTATACGTATCCCAATCTATTATGGGAAACATCACTACAATGTAAAATCTTTTTGTACTAACACTAGAGCTTCTGTCAGAATCTTTTCTCTCTCTCTCTTCATTTTTTATATTATATATATCCAATCAAATTCCATTGGTCTTGGTAATATAGCCTAAAATGCAACTTCAAATATTTAAAATTCATATTTAAACATCTTCAAATATCTAGAATCCATACTTGGACAACTTAGCATACAATTTTTTTTCTTCTAAACTCCATAGTACCACCTGAAACTATAAATCATAATCTTCCCTAGTCTTCGGGTATCTAGAATATCATCATTGAATACCACATCAAACTGATCTGAATACGATTAAAACACTCTATTTATCAAATCCGTAAATGTTGCTGGAGCATTAGCATGGCCAAAAAGGAACCACTATGAACTCGTAGTGCCCAAACCATGACTCTTTGACCTTTAATTGATCTAATCCAATCGAAGATCAATTTTAGGCAACATTGTTGTTCCCTTCAACTGATCGAAGAGATCGTCAGTCTATGACTTCATTGTCTTTTTTTCAACTATGAATAATCATTACTTAATCTCATCAAACCATCTTATTTCTTTCTTTCTTTTCCTTTAATTCTTTTTTACAAAAAACTGTAACTTCCCAAGGTAATATATTAGTTCATATAAAACCTCAATCCAATAGTTCACGCAATTTAACCTTTAACTCTCTTATCTTTGTAAGAATCATTTTGTACAATGCCTTTGATATAAGTTCACTGACAAAGAAAACTTAAATCTTAAATTTCACTTCATATTCACATGGTAACTTTGGCAGTTCCCAAGGGAACTCATTCTGATATTCATGGGCAATTGGGATACCTTCCAAGTTCACTTTTGAATACTTGTATGTTCACAAGACAAGCTAGAAAATTATTACATCCTTGTGATAATAGTTTCCTGAAAAATACTGCTAAATCACCTTGATCAGAAAAAACTGATTTTTCCCTCATCATTACAATCTCTTAACTTTCTGGTTCCTTTCAGAATTATTAATTTCAAGCGAAAATTCATAATTTCACGATAGATGGATAACCAATCCATGCCCCCAATAATCGCAATTTCATGAAAAGTCAACTCCATTAAGTTTACCAAAAATTCAATTTTCTTAAATTACTATCGAGTAATTCTTACAAATTTGACTTAATGTCCCAAAAGATGCGTTACTGTCACATCGAGCTTTCCCTGATCATCAGAACAAAACCTATAATACCCCAAATTAAGGCCTAGTAACTTGAACTATAAGTGTCTAGGATCTAATTGAACAAATAAAATACATGTATGAACAATTAAAATGAGTCTAGTAACCATGGTGACTTAATTGTGAAGAAACCGAAACTAGTGACAAGAATTGAAAGAATTAAGGGATTTAATTAACCAAAGTTTAAACCTTGTTAACTTGCATGTAGCAAGCTTATTAGTTGGATTATTAGTGGAGTAATTTGACCAACTTTAGCCCATGTGGCCGGTTAAACAAGGGAGAAGCATGACACCTTGCTATTCTATCAACTCCTTCATTTCATTCCCTCCTCCCTTTAGAAACAAAACCATACCAGCCATAGAGAGAGAATTGAGAGAAAGCTAGGGAGAAATTCATTCAATGGAGATGTTAAAAGCTTGTTAGGGACTTGAATTTCTTGATTCTTACATGCAAAACATAGTGTAAGTGTTTTCTTATTGTATCTTAAATTGAAAGCATGGTTATCTTTTTTATTGTGAATACTAGAATCGAATGATTTGAGAATTGGTTGGATGATATATAGTGTTTGGATGATGTTAATTGGTTAGGTAATTAGATAGAATACAAGAATTGATAGTAGAAATTCATGCTAAAACACTAGTTACTCAAAATGTTGCATGTATGACAATGGCCGAATGTAATTGGGGTTGTAATTGAATCAGATTGTGTATTGATTTGAATAGGATAAGATTGTATATTGTAAATGTCAAATTATAGAGTATGTTTACTGGAAATTTGATATTAAAATTGGTTGAATTGTTAATGGAATCGAATGAAATTAACTAGTCACAAAAGTAGTCACAATTCTAGTAAATTGAGTCCTAGGGACTGTTTTGAAGAATCTGTTAATTAGGGGACCTAATTGTATGTTTAAAGGCTGAAATTTTCTTTTATAAATAGGGGGGAACAGGGGAAACTAAGGTATAAAGGGCTTTTTGGAACATGTAAGGGTCATAGACTTATATCACTAAAGTGGACTTAAATGTAAATTGGCAGTTTTGATATTGGAAAATTGACCTGTCATTATTTTAAAAAACTGTATTGGTATACAAGGGTTAAAAATATAAGGCATATATGGTTGGAAATATAATTAAGTTAGCTTTCTAATGGTGTAAACGGATTTAAATTCCGATGTATAGATTAAAAGATAGACAATTTAGTAAGAGGTATAGAAACTGCCAGAAGCAGAAAAACAGTTTAGTAATTATAGAGTAAAAATGTGCTTGAATATATGGCTTGTCTTGATGAATTGATTCTAACAGTATTTCCATGATTTTTTGTATGGCTTGTTAGACCAAGAAGTAAAGGATTTTGGTGAAGGCACTAGAGTTGGCATCCAAAAGATAGACAAAATGGAAAAGCTATTCAAGACTAAGCTTGGAGTCCTTGTGAGTGTACTTGATATTAGGGTTAGAACTTAGGTTATAACCAACCTCGTATTGCTAAATGATCTGGCCATGTTATGTATGTTAATTGGACTTAATTATATTGGTAAATGACCTAAGGGAAGTATGGATTAAAATGTGTAATTGGTTATATGAATTTGATGACTAGTTTGTGTGGTAGACAATTATAAGACTTCTATGGTTAAATGGATTGTATTCGAATGCTTGAAATTGTATCTATGTGATGTTTTCTTGATGATGGATTGTTAATGAATCATGGACACTTGAAAAATCTTAAAAACTCCATGTCATATAAATTGAATATTCAAATAGCTAATGGCTACCTTGACCATGAATTCTTGTCTTGATACTCCAAAATATACATGATCCTTGACTTGAGATATACTTGAAATTCTTGATCAATAACTTGTAAAATAATCAAGCCCTTGGTTTCTAGTTAGTCTTAGGTAGAATGGCGTGCCAGAGAGTCTAGAGCTCTTCTGTTTAGGGTGGACTACGGTCCTAGGCCAAGGCCCTTATTTGGCAACAGTATGAGGTATGTGTTGTGGTCACTTGGTGACAGTAGGAGGGTTATGACCAGCACTACGATGCATCTTATAGCGACAGTTGGTTGGAGACTCGATTACCTCGACGAAACTAAATTCCAAGCCAAAATAAATTGATTTAATCAAGCTGGAAATCAAAACATACTTGAATGTGAAAGTATTAACATGAACCACTTGCTTCTTGCTTATTTATTGCTTGTTACTTGAAATTCAAGAAATCCATGTAATGAAATCTAAACCTTGGTTGATTGCTCGTCATTGTTAAACTTGTTTGGTTATACATGTGGATGTTTGAATATATGCCTATGAGTATAATTCATGTTACTAGAATTTGAGCACACAATCCTTGACTGTATGGTCCTTGTAAACTCTCGTTGACTTGCTTGTAAATATTCAATTTTATGCTTACTTAAAATGATCTCAATTGCTTGAAACTAAATCCTTGATAGGAAACTAGTAACTAGAAACAAAAATATACTTGTACTTGATCTAAAAGCCTAGACTTGAAGTAAAAAAACCTCTGAGACTAATGATCAAACTTTTGACAAACTATATACTTGAAATAACTTGCTAGATCTAGGGCTACCTCACTAAGTACATTAATGTACTTACCACTCTTGTTTCCATCCTTCCCAAAACATGATAAAGTTTGAACTTGTTCTTGATCTCGATGCCGAACCTTGAGTCGAAACAAGATACGAGCCAGCTTGAAGTATGATTTGCTTACATTTTGTATTTACCTAGTTGTGGCACATAGGTAGATCTAGACTTGTTCATATGCATCATGTTTTGTTAAAATATTGAATATATGTATTTGTTTTTGGCTTAATGAACTTGGTATGTAAATATAAGGTTTTCTTGAAATTAGATTATGTGATGGGATTATTAAAATGGAATTGCTTGAAGCTTGTGATTGCATATGATAATATATGCTTGAAATGATTGAATGGATATATGATTGAATTGTATGAAAATTATCACTTGATGTTATGCATCTTGAACCATTCGAATTGGCTATGATTTGTATGATTGCTCATGTGATTCTTAGGTTCTTGTATGCTAGTATTTTCAAGTCATGTAAGAATGGATATAAGAGAATGCTACGTTAGATTGTTAGACTATGATAGGAATTCATATATAAATTAATCTAAAAAGACAAGATATAGTAACTATACTTGCTTGGTTTTGAATTCATCTTGTGCTGCGCTTATATTCTAAATGAAAATGAAATTGATTTGCCATGTTTGTTATTTTTAGTTCAAAAACCTTGGGTGATTGTTGAAGTAGATCGAATGTCTTATATGTAACCATGATTGTATGCTTGATTGATAGATAATCTAAGTGTATGTAAAACAATCCTAGTATCATGTCTAGGCCTTGGTTCGAACACCCTAAGTCAAAGAATAAAAATCTTGTTGCTTGATCATGATCAATTGGAATCTTGTTAATAAGTAACTCATTTGTTAGAATATGAGTTTGAAATTTTCTTGTACCCAAATCTTGATTGCTTGCTTGCCCGCCAAGTAACTGAAGGAGATAGTGTGAGGAAGCAATCGAATCCTCAAAGACTAGCTGAGCCTCGAGAGCAAACTGAAGCTCGACAAGAAGCTCCTGTTTTTAAAACGGCTCAACAAGAATGTTTCTTGAGCCTCAAGAAAATGTTCGATCAGCTTGTAACCTCGATGAAATGAGACTCCTCATCATCTTCCGGACCTACCAAAGCCCCTATCGACAAATTAGCCTAGCACCGTGCCTATACTTTCACTGGAACTGATGAAACTAATCCTAAAATAGCCGAGTACTGGCTATAAACCTTGATCCAAGTCTTGACTAAGCAATCAACCTATTCTGATGAACATAAACTCGAGTGTGCCATAGCCCTGTTGCCAGATAAAGCTCTAAACTAGTGGGAAACCACGACTCTAACTGCCATATCCGACATGATCACCTAGAATTTCTTTCTTGAGGAATTCAAGAAGAAATACATAAGCGAACAATATCTAGCCAAGCGTCGAAAATGTTTCTTGTATCTAAAGCAAGGTGGAAGACTTATTGAACAATATGTGAGCGATTTTTGCAAATATTGCAAGTACGACTCAGAATACATTAAGACTGAAGCTGATAAATGTCGTATATTTATCGACGGCCTAAATGATGAGCTGATCCCTATCTTCACAGCTATCGGAATCACAAATTTCCAAAGTCTAGTCAATCAAGATATTGCAACTGAGGCAAAGATGAAGGCTTTGGAGAAACGTAAAAGTGGTCACTCTTGGAAAATTAAGAGGTCGAAAAGAGATGACAATTCTCCGTCTCAAGGATCTTTTAAAAAGACAAGGCATCAAGGAAGCTATTCGAACCATCCATTTGTCTAGAACAGCAATTTTATCCCTCGTCCCCAAACTGTCTCCAAGTTCACAAGCCCAGTTATCTCAGTTGATAGTACGAGAAACTCCGGGAAGGCTGTACAAGTCCCTACTTGTAAGTCTTGTAACAAGCATCACTCGGGACAATGTAGAACCACCAATAACTTGTGCTACATGTTTGGAAGGTCGGAACATTTCATCAAGGATTATCCCCAAAATTTGAACAAAGTTCAAACCCGGGCCCCAATGAACACAAGTGCCGCACCTTCCAATAGAAACAAAGGCTCGAGACAAGCTCAGTCTGGGAATCAAGCCAGGGGTAGAGCCCAAGAATCGGCTCCTACACACTAGGAATCCTAAGCCCCTGCTCGGATATATCATATACGTGGAAGGGATGACGAAGATTCTCCCGAAGTCATCACAGGTACCATTGAGCTAAATTAAACTCATATTTATGCTTTAATAAACTCAGGATCCACCCACTATTTTGTATGCTTATCCTTGATCACCAAATTAAATTTGAAGCCTGAAATTGTAAACCAAAGCTTGATAGTATCAAATCTTATAGGTGGAACCACAAACATAAGTTTTAATTGTAGAGATTGCCCCTTATATATTCGCAATCTCCCCTTCCTAGCTAACTTGTATATATTTCCAACATATGAATTCGATCTAGTGCTAGGACTAGATTGGTTGAGCAAATATGAAGCTTGGATAGATTGCTGATAAGTGTTCAAAAGTAATATTTTATTACACTTTTTACTTATACTATTGTTAGGCTTAGTCCCATATTAGTTGCATAATTAGTCATTCATGCATTAATTCATGTTTCTTTCCACCGTTGAGCTTGATTACATAACTTAGTGATTTTTGTGGAAAAAGATGCTGCGTTGGTGTGCTTTTGTGTGTGTGCAGAATCACTTGCCAAAGCAAGGCTGGAACCAGTTGCCAGGGCAATGCATGAAGGAGATGCCGAGCTAGTTGTCAGGGCAATGCATGAAGGAGATGCCAAGGCAATTTTCGACAAGGAATAAGATGATATGGTAGTCGAAATTGATGACTAGATAAGCCCAAGATGACGTGGAGCAAAGCTAAATCCCAAAGGAGTTTGATTTCAATGAAGAGGTTAAAGAGAAATTAAATCCCAAGAAGATAGGAGAAGTTATAGAAGGAATTTAAATATAATAAAGAATTATATTCTTTAAAGATAATTTAATTCCAACTTAACTTCCTCCTCAAAAAAAGACTTTAACCTAGCCCTATAAACTAAGGATCAAGCCGTCAACTCCAAGGGGGAGGGAGGAGAGAAATTTTGACAAAGGCAATGGAGATTTCGACAAGGCTTTGGAGAGATTTCGACAAGGCTTCAACCATTCTTCATCTTTTTCTTTCTTGTTCCATTAGGTTTATGCTAGGAATTCTTTGTCTTGTGTTTCTTTGGAACCTAGCCATGAACTAAATCTATTGGCTAAGGTTATTGTGTTTTGTGGTTGTGAGAAACAATTGGATTTTGTTTAGGTAATAAGAGTTTGCACTTTCAATTCAAGGTTTACTCATTCTTGGTTCTTATTCTTGTTTGTGAGTGAATTGGGAGAGGATCTCGTAACTTTATCTATTTATCTAATATCGGGAGAGTTAGATTCAAGAAATGAATGAGTATGGTCTTTATTCAATCTATTGATGGTGAAGATTAATTCGGCTTAGGGATAAGTTAAGGATTTCAACGGCTAAGAGGCTAAGAGGAGCGCAAGATTGGTTGTTGTTCACCCTTGATTCACGCAGGGATGTATTATCAAGGCATGCATAAATAGCTAGAGTTTTGACTTAGGGATAACAAGAAACCATTGAAGAACGCTCCACCGAACCTTGAAGTTACTGCCTAGCCGCCCAAGTAGTTGCCCAGCTAGTTGCCCAGGCAACCATCGATTACTTGCCAAGGCAACCCCGCTGTGCAAGTTTCCACGGCAACTAAGTTGCCCTTACACTCTTTTACCAAGACGATCCAATCGGCTATCACACCTCAACTCACGGTAACCTGGCCTATTCCCTCTCATTTAATTACATATTTTTTTACGTTATTGCTTTCTAGTTTAGTTGTTAGTTAAACTCCTACAATCACCTACTTGTGTTTTTACTTTCTACAATGCAAGAGATTAGATTCTTGAAGTGGCACCAATGCCTGTAGAGACGATATCTTTTATACTATAACTTGCGACGTGTACACTTGCACAATTGCGGAGCACTTATTACGCGCAATGAGTTTTTTGCGCCGTTGCCGAGCGACTTTGTTTTTATTTTCTTGCACTTTTTATTTTTCTTGTTTAAGATTCAAAGGGTTAACAAACTTTGGTTTTGCATTGGTATATGACCAGGGCGAGACCAATTACACCAGAATATCCCTTTGATCCAGAAATCGAACGAACCTTGCAAAGACTTAGACGAAGGTTAAGAGAGCAATGGTTAATCAAGACGGTAATATGAATCAAGATGTTCCAGCAGGAGGAGGAGTGATTCTTGCATGAAACATAACTATTCGAGACTATCTTGAAGAAGATCTTGATGTCACACCTGAATTGAAGCCGACCACTTTGAATTGAAACCAGTGTTGTTTAATATGATCAACATAATTGGTCAATTTGGAGGCTCAGCAACTGAAGATGCACGACAACATCTCAAATATTTCCTCGAGATTTGCAATTCATTCAAAATACAAGGAGTCACTCCTGATGTTTTACGATTAAGATTATTCCCCTATTCACTGAGGGTTAGGGCAAAAGCATGGTTGAATAGTATTCTTGCCAGATCAATAGGATCTTGAACCGATCTTTGTCGTGATTTCTTTGCTCGATTTAATCCTACAAATTTGACTGATAGGCTTCGTAACAAAATTACTTCTTTTCGATAGGCAGATGATGAATCCATGTACGAGGCTTGGGAGCGATATAGAGAACTTCTACACAAATGCCCCCTACACAGATTCCCAGTGTGGACACAAGTAACAATGTTTTACAACGCTGTGAATACACCAACAAGGATGATGCTAGATGTCTCGACAAACGGCATACTCCTAGATATGTCACTGGAGGAAACAATGCAAATTCTAAACAGGCTTGCCAAGAATGATTATCAATTCCCCTCTTCTAGAAGGGGAGGAGTTAGACGCCAAGCCATAATACATGAACTGGGATCATCAAACTCAATTTCGGTACAATTGGCCACTCCATCCAAGATGGTCCAGAACATGCAAAAACCAAACAACACATAGGAGGTCAAGGTAATGGATTTCTTTTGTGAATTATGTGGTGGTAACCATGATTATTCTGAATGTATGCAGAATCTAGAATCTAGCTTTTATGTGGGGAATTACAACCGGAACAACAATGTGATGTCTAATACATACAATCTAGTTTGGAAGAAGCACCGAGATTTTTCATGGAGTAATCCCAACAATGCTCTAAACCAGAACAATCAGAATGCACAAGCATCAAGATTCTAGCAGAATATGCCACGGCAACAGTTGCCTCAGCAACAACCGATAACATCTAGTTCTTTGGAAAATTCTCGCAATGCTTTTATGTTGAAAATTGAATCTTATATGGCTAAGAATAGTAACTTCATAAAAGAACTGATGCTTTTATTAATAGAATCGAGATGAGATTATAAAACCAAGAGGCAGCAATCAAATCATTGGAAAATCAAGTTGGACAATTTGCTCAAAACCTGAATACTAGACCACAATGAGGTTTACCTAGCGATACTGAAGTCGCAAGAGGAACTGGCCATGAGCAATGTAAGGCGATCACCACTAGAAGTGGTCAACAACTTAAAGAGGCTCAAGCTCGCTGATCAAACAAAACTCCACAAAAAGAGCAAGACGAACTCAGCGGCAAAGCCTCATATGCTGAACCAGGAATTGTCGCGGCAACCAGCGATAAGCATGCCTCGGCAACCGATGATAAGGATGCCTCGGCAACCAATGATAGGCACGCCACGACAACCCCAGTTGACGATACCTCGGCAACTCCAGTTGCCCCAGCAATGCCATCAATCATGTTCCAGACCAATAAAAGGATCGAAGATATCTGACTTCCTCCACCATTCCCGCAAAGGTTGAAGCGACAAAAGAAAGAATATCAATTCAAGAAGTTCCTTGATATCCTAAAGCGAGTCCACATCAACTTGCCATTGGTTGAAGCAATTGAACAAATGTCGAACTATGCCAAGTTTTTGAAAGACATTGTCTCCAAGAGAACCAGGATAGGAGAGTTTGAAACAATTGCTGCAACAGTGGGATGCATGGCCATGTTGCACAATCGCATATCACCGAAGTTGAAGGATCCTAGAATTTTCATAATACCTTGTTTCATCGGAAACCACTATGTTGGGAAAGCATTATGTGACCTTGGAGCAAGCATAAACTTGATGCCTAAATTGGTTTTCCAAAAACTAGGAATCGGGAAGGCAAGACCTACAATAGTTATGCTACAGTTAGCCGACATATCCTATGTGCATCTAGAGGGAAAAATCGAAGACATACTGGTAAAAGTTGATAAATTTATTTTTCCCGCTGACTTTATTGTTTTGGATTGTGAAGCATATGAACATGCACCTATCATTCTCGGGAGACCCTTCCTAGCAACAGGGAGAACCTTGATCGATGTTGAAAAAGGAGAACTCACAATGAGGGTGAATGACCAGCAAGTTAAACTAAATGTGTTCCAAACCCTAAGGCATACCGATGATCCAGAAGAATGCCAACTTCTTCATGCCACGATAGAGTTTAACTTCGACGAGGAATTTAGTTGCCTCGGTAACTATATTGTCGATCAAGAGGAACCTGAGGAGTATGAAGAACCGATTGATGATGAACAACAAGAAGAGGCAAATTGGTTAGTCAATCGACCAAGTACATACTTTGAACCACTAGATTAATAAGGTAAGGAAGGTAAAATCGAAAAGCCCTCCATTGAACAACCACCGATTCTTGAGTTGAAACACTTGCCAGAGCAACTAAAATATGCTTACTTGGGAACCGATAATACATTACTTGTAATCATTTCCTCTAAGTTACAGCCTGAGCAGGAAAATAAGTTGATCAAAATGTTGATGCTACACAAGAAGGTAATAGAGTGGACAATTACCGACTTGAAGGGAATTAGCCCGGCAGTGTGCATGCATAAGATTTTGCTGGAAGATGATCACAAACCTTCGGTTGAGGCCTGGAGGAGACTGAATCATGCCACGAAAGGGGTTGTAATGAAAGAAATCATCAAGTGGCTTGACGTCGACATTATATACCCTATCTAAGATATTACATGGGTAAGTCTAGTACAATATGTACCGAAAAAGGGAGGCATAACAATGGTAAGTAATGAAAACAATAAACTCATTCCAACCAGGAGTGTGACCGGTTAGAGGGTTTCTATGGATTATCGAAAGCTAAACAAAGCCACTAGGAAAGATCATTTCCCATTACCCTTTATTGATAAAATGCTGGATCGTCTTGTAGGTAAACCCTTTTATTGTTTTCTTGATGGTTATTCAGGTTACAAGCAAATTGCCATAGCACCAGAAGATCAAGAAAAGACAACCTTCACATGCCCATACGGTACTTATGATTTTCTGAAGGATGTCGTTAAGATTGTGTAACACCCCGACAACCTTCCAAGGATGCATGATGGCACTTTTTTCAGATATGGTCGAAGACTTCCTTGAGATCTTCATGGGTTTTTTCCGTTTTTGGTAATGACTTCGACAGCTGCCTCTGCAATTTAGAGAAGGTGTTGTCAAGATGTGAAGAAACCGATTTAGTCCTTAATTGGGAGAAGTGCCATTTTATGGTAGATGAAGGAATAGTGCTCGGCCACAAGATTTCATCCAAGGGAATCGAAGTAGACAAAGCCAAGGTGGACGTGATCGAGAGATTACCCCCACCAAGTTCGGTTAAAAGAATTCGAAGCTTTCTTGGACATGGAGGTTTTTACAGGAGGTTCATTCATAATTTTTCTAAAATCACTAAACCTATAACAATGCATGAATCTACAAGGAGAAAACAAAGCAATGGCATGACAAGAAATTATTGCCGTGACAATTCCTGCCAGGGCAACTAGTTATCTTATTCAATTCTCGGCTAAAACTTTTCCCGGGAAAACTTGAAATCAAGATGGTCGGGACCATTCGAAGTTGTCAAACCATTCTCCCATGGTGTCGTGATAATCAAGTCCATCACTGACGAACATGAATGCAAAGTTAATGGACAAAGATTGAAGCACTACAACGGTGCCCACGTGGAACGTAACAAAGAAGTGGTCACCTTAGAAGATGCATGAGCATGCTCTCTTTTCGATATTTTCTTTTTATTTTTCTTTCTCTTTTTATTTTTTTTTTCTTCAAACTATTTTTTTATTATTTTTAGTTATTTTTTCTTTATTTATTTTTGGATTTTTTAGGAGATATTTTATTTTATTTTTCTTCATTATCTTTAGTTTCCAGGTTTTCTTTATTTTATTTTCTTTTCCACAACAAGACTCACAACCACTATGCTAAGAAAATTCACTGTCGACTACTTGCCACGGAAACCGCAACAGAGGATGCCCCGGCAACTACCTCAGCAGTTACCACGACAACAAAAACTACTGATGCCCAGGCAAGTGAACTTGCATCAGCAAACATGGATCAAATCAAAGCAATGCTATTCACGTGGTACCAGCCACAAGCATTCAACCACCGACCAAAAAATGAATCAAGAAAACGACACGAAGGAAACTTATCACTCGAGGTGATGACCTCTCCGAGTAACTCATTTCAATTAGTTTCTTTTAAATTTTGTTTCACTTTTACATGCATTGAGGACAATGCTTCTCCCGAGTTTGGGGGGTGTTGGTTTCTAGTTAGTTTCATGTTTAGTTGCATTCATCTTTAGCAATCACATATAGGTTGCATATGTTACTTTTCATGCCTTTAATTGGATTTAATTGCTTAAGACTTGTTGATTATCCAATGATGAATTTTTTCCACTGCACTTAATTGAAAGAACCTTTAATTTTAGGATTGCATGAAAAGAACACAAATTTTACTATGACGCTGATTTTTTGTTTTTTACACGGTTGTGGCTTGTTGATTGAAAGAAACTTAGTGGACTTAGGTTGCTTAAAATTTGGGTAAATTTAAAATTGAAAATTAAAAGTTAATTTCTTGCTAGAGGTGCCCGAAACTGGCTCTAGTAGTTAATGCACATTAAAGAATCGCTAGAGGTGCCCGAACTTGGCTCTAGTGAAAATAAAAATAGATGCCCCGGTAACTAAATTGATAAAAGCCTCTTGTTCACATAGAATCTTGAAAATCAACTTGTACACAACTACGCACACACATTGTCACGAGCATTATAGTTTGATTCCGGGTAATTTTTGTGCTATTCGAAAAATTAAAAGGTGATCATACTTTGTGCCACGGTTCCGAGGTTTGAATTCAAGTTTGAAGCATGTCTTTGATGATTAAAGTCTTGGTAGGTAATTGTTAGTTTGCATTGCTTGAGGCAAGCAATAGTTCGAATTTGGGGGTGTGATAAGTGTTCAAAAGTACTATTTTTATTACACTTTTTACTCATATTATTGTTAGACTTAGGCTCATATTAGTTGCATAATTAGTCATTCATGCATTAATTCACGTTTCTTTCCACCGTTGAGCTTGATTACATAACTTGGTGATTTTTGTGGAAAAAGATGCTGCTTTGGTGTGCTTTTGTGTGTGTGCAGAATCACTTGCCAAAGCAAGGCTGGAACCAGTTGTTAGGGAAATGCATGAAGAAGATGCCGAGCTAGTTGCTAGGGCAATGTATGAAGGAGATGCCGAGCTAGTTGCCAAGGCAATTTTAGACAAAGAATAAGATGATATGGTAGTCTAAATTGATGACTAGATAAGCCCAAGATGACGTGGAGCAAAGCTAAATCCTAAAGGAGTTTGATTTCCATGAAGAGGTTAAAGAGAAATTAAATCCCAAGAAGTTAGGAGAAGTTCTAGAAGAAATTTAAATATAATAAAGAATTATATTCTTTAAAGATAATTTAATTCCAACTTAACTTCCTCCTCAAAAAAAGACTTTGACCTAGCCCTATAAATTAAGGATCAAGCCGTCAACTCCAAGGGGGGAGAGAGGAGAGAAATTTCGACAAGGCTTTAGAGAGATTTCGACAAGGCTTCAACCATTCTTCAGCTTTTCCTTTCTTGTTCCATTAGGTTTATGCTAGGAATTCTTTGTCTTGTGTTTGTTTGGAACCTAGCCATGAACTAAATCTATTTGGCTAAGGTTATTTTGTTTTGTGGTTGTGAGGAACAATTGGATTTTGTTTAGGTAATAAGAGTTTGCACTTTCAATTCAAGGTTTACTCATTCTTGGTTCTTATTCTTGTTTGCGAGTGAATTAGGAGAGAATCTCATAACTTCATCTATTTATATAATATCGGGAGAGTTAGATTCAAGAAATGATTGAGTATGGTCTTTATTCAATCTATTGATGGTGAAGTATTCCGGCTTAGTGATAAGTTAATGATTTCAATGGCTAAGAGGAGCGCAAGATTGGTTGTTGTTCACCCTTGATTCACGCAGGGATGTATTATCAAGGCATGCACAAATAGCTAGAGTTTCGACTTAGGGATAAGAAGAAACCATTGAAGAACGCTCCGCTGAACCTTGAAGTTGCTGCCCAGCCGCCGAAGTAGTTGCCCAGCTAGTCGCCCAGGCAACCATCGATTAGTTGCCAAGCCAACCCCGCTGTGCAAGTTGCCACGGCAACTGAGTTGCCCTTGCACTCTTTTACCAAGACGATCCAATCGGCTATCGCACCTCAACTCACGATAACCTGGCCTATTCTCTCTCATTTAATTACATATTCTTTTAAGTTATTGCTTTCTAGTTTAGTTGTTAGTTAAACTCATACAATCACCTACTTGTGTTTTTACTTTTTATAATGCAAGAGATTAGATTCTTG
Organism: Hibiscus mutabilis; assembly: GCA_019671005.1. NCBI lineage: Eukaryota > Viridiplantae > Streptophyta > Magnoliopsida > Malvales > Malvaceae > Hibiscus > Hibiscus mutabilis. The sequence goes on from CM033712.1 coordinate 24,330,811, forward strand.
AAGTGGCACCAATCCATGTGGAGGCGATATCTTTTATATTATAACTTGCGACGTGTACACTTGCACAATTGCGGAGCACTTATTACGCTCCAATTGCCAAAATAGGAGACTTTATCTCTGAGGGTTAGGAAAGGAATCCAATCTCTTGATAGACATGAAATGAACTTCAATTTTTGCTTCCATGATCTTAAAAGTTGAACTTGAATTCGGCTTACCATGTATGCTAATTGTATTTGAATTTATTGATGTTTTTCCTGAGGAACTCCCTGGTCTCCCTCCAACCCAAGAAGTGGAGTTCGGAATAAAAGTCTATCCTGGAACAGCCCTGGTTTCCATCACTCCCTATGGAATGGCACCTGTTGAGTTGAAGGAACTCAAGAAGCAACTCCAAGAACTACAAGACAAAAGCTTTGTCCGGTCTAGTTTGTCTCCTTGTTCGTGAAGAAGAAAGACGAGACCATGAGACTCTATATTGATTATAGACAATTGAACAAGCTCACTATCAAGAATCGGTATCCTCTGCCTAAAATTGAAGATCTCTTCGATCAACTTAAGGATGCTTCGGTATTCTCAAAGATCGATCTTTAATCAGGGTATTATCAAATGAGAGTGAAAGAAGAATATATACCCTAAACGACCTTTCGTACTCGATATGGCCACTATGAATTCCTCGTAATGCCATTCGGGTTAACGAATGCTCCAGCTACTTTCATGGACCTTATGAACGGAGTATTCAAACCCTATCTCGATAAATTTGTAGTCGTCTTCATCGATGACATCCTGGTGTATTCTTAGAATAAGGAAGAACATGTTGAACGTTAGTTGTTTGCGAAATTCTCCAAGTGTGATTTTTGGCTATCAAAAGTCTCATTCCTCAGCCATGTCATCTTAGCCGAAGGTGTTAAAGTAGATCCGAAGAAAATCTAGTCGATTCTAGATTGAAGACCTCCGAGAAATATTGGTGAGGTCAGAAGTTTTCTCGATTTAGCTGGATACTATCGGCATTTTATTAAAGGCTTCTCAATCATTGCCGCAAGTCTCACCAAGCTAACTCGAAAGGATACACCCTTTGTTTGGTCGAAGGATCAACAATGAAGCTTCGATTAGCTTAAACAAGCTTTAACTCATGCCTCGGTACTCATCCAACCATAATCGGGCAAGGAATTCACTATCTATAGTGATGCATCTCATTTAGGACTCGGTTGTGTCCTAATGCAAGATGGAAAGGTGGTTGCTTACGCTTCAAGAAAGCTAAAACCATACGAGTCAAATTATCCTACTCACGACCTGGAATTGGCAGCTATTGTGTTTGGACTCAAAGTCTGGAGACACTACTTGTATAGGGAAAAATGTAATCTATTCACAGACCACAAGAGTCTCAAGTATCTCCTAACTCAAAAGGACTTGAATTTGAGGCAAAGGAGATGGCTAGAATTGAAGGATTACGATCTAGTTATCGATTATCACTCAGGAAAAGCAAATGTGGTTGCCAACGCCCTTAGTCGCAGACCCTACTCAGGTAAACTCCTAACCTCAAACTTTAGAATAAATTTTTCTAAATTAAATCTTTCTTGAATTGTAAGGAAACACTCGAAATGCATCTTCCTTGTCCTACAAGTAATCTATTCAAAATCTTCCTTGGATTGTAAGAAATCATACGAATCGAGTCATCTTGAGTTGTAAATAATACATTCGAAATTTGTTCCCCTTAGCTTGAAGGAAAATCATTTGAATAGAATCTTTCTTGTCTTGCAAGTAACCATTCAAATTGTATTTTGTCTTGCAAGTAACTGTTCAAAAATCATCTTAATGATCATGTTCCTTCTTTCGCAGCTTCCATAGCTATCAATGCTCACTTTCGTCTACTCAAAGGACAAAAATTATTATCTGAACTTTGAGTTCAATCAAGCCTTATCTCGAGAATCAAAGAACTACAATAAACTCATCCTGAACTTCATAAAATCATGTCCAAGCTAGACTCTAAGTCTAATTCTGACTTCTCCATTAAGTCGAATGGACTTCTTCATTTCAAGGATAGATTATGTATTCCTGATAATGAAGAGTTGAAACAAGAAATGCTACATAAAGCTCACCGAAGCCCTTTTTCAATTCATCCTAGATGGGTGAAAATGTATAAAGATCTAAAATCCTTGTATTGGTGGTCGGGCATGAAGTCTGCCATTACAGACTTTGTGTCATGATGCTTCACTTGCCAAAGAGTCAAGGCAGAACATCGAGTCCCTACCGAATTACTTTAGCCTATTGAATTTCCTCAGTGGAAATAGGATCGAATCATTATATATTTTGTAAGTGGATTACCTTGTAAACCAAGAAAATGTGATTCATTAGGACACATCCTAGTCCTAAATGGGATACATCACTATAGATAGTGAATTTTTTGCCCGATTCTGGTTGGATAAGAACCGATGCATGAGTTAGAGCTTGTTTAAGTTGATTGAAGCTTCGTTGTTGGTTCTCCGACCAAACAAAGGGCATGTCTTTATGAGTTAGCTTAGTCAAGCTTGCGGCAATGAATGAAAATCCCATGACAAAACGTTGATAATACCTAGCTAAACCGAGAAAGCTTCTGATCTCACTAATATTCCTCGGAGGTCTCCAATCCATGATGGATCAAATTTTGCTTGGGTCTACTTTAATTCCTTCTACACAGACGACATGGTCAAGGAACAAGACTTCTAATAGCCAAGATTCACACTTAGAGAACTTTGTGAACAATTGACATTCTTGGAGAGTTTGTAATACAATTCGAAGGTGTTCACAATGTTCTTTCTTATTTCGAGAATACACCAGGATGTCATCGATGAAGACGACCACAAACTTGTCAATATAGGGCTTGAATACACGGTTCATGAGGTCCATGAAAGGAGTCTGAGCATTCGTTAACCCGATGGCATTACAAGGAATTTGAAATGGCCGTATCGAGTATGAAAGGCTGTCTTGGGTACATCTTCTTCTTTTACCCTCATTTGATAGTATCTCGATCGAAGATCGATCTTTGAGAATACTAAAGCATCCTTGAGTTGATCGAAGAGATCTTCTATCCTTGGGAGAGGATACCGATTCTTGATAGTAAGCTTGTTCAATTGTCTGTAGTCAATACAGAGTCTCATAGTCCCATCTTTCTTTTTCACCAACAAGACTTGAGCACCCCAGGGAGACGGCTAGGTCGAATAAAGCCTTTGTGTTGTAGCTCTTGGAGTTGCTTCTTGAGTTCTTTCAATTCAACAGGTGCCATTCGATAAGGCGTGATGGATACCGGAGTTGTTCTAGGTTGAACTTCAATCCTGAACTCTAGTTCTCTGGTTGGAGAGAGACCCGGGAGTTCCTCGGGAAAACATAAATGAATTCAGATACAATTGGCATATTTGGTAAGCTTAATTCAAGTTCATCTTGTAAGACCATAGTAGAAAAGATTGAGGTCGGTTTCTTGTCAATTAGGAGGAGCAGTCAGTGTAGTGGTTTCCCACCAGCTTAGAGCTTCATCTGCCAACAAGGCTATGACACATTCGAGCTTGTGCTCACCAAGACAAGGTAGTTGCTTGGTCAAGATTTGAGTATTGTCTCCAAGGTACTTGCAAGTTCTGTCAGAAGCACCACATCAGGTAATGCAGAACTCAATAGAATCTATGTTTTTTATATGGAGCCTCCGATCATTATATCCAGAATTGTCCTCGGAATCCTAACAAGGTTTTGAATCAAACTTCTGCAAATGCTAGCTCAGCTCCTTTTGTTCGAAATAAGGGCCCTTGACAAGCTCATACTAGAAATCAGGGGAAGAACAAGGGACCCTATTCAAATGCCCCTACTCACCAAGAATCTCGGGCTCCTGCTCAAATCTACCACATTCGGGGAAAAGAGGTTGAAGAATCACCTGATGTCATAGTAGGTATCGTTGAGCTAAATTTGACTCTTGTTTATGCTTTAATAGACTCGGGATCCACTCATTCATTTGTATGCTCATCCTCGATTGTAAAGTTGAATTTGAAACCTGAAATTGTAAAGCAAAGCCTTGTAGTTTCAAACCCAATAGAGGGAATCACATCCATTATCTTCCTTTGCAAGGAATGTTCTATTGTCATTCAAAACATACCCTTTCCTATTGATCTATATGTATTGCCAAATTGTGAGTTCGATTCAGTGCTAGGACTAGATTGGCTAAGCAAGCATGAAGCCTGGGTAGATTGCCAAAATAGGAGACTTTATCTCTAGGTTTAGGAAAGGAATCAATCCTCCTAATTGATAAGAAACCGACCTCAATCTTTGCTACTATGGTCTTACAAGATGAACTTGAATTCGGCTTACCTAATATGCCAATTGTATCTAAATTCATTGATGTTTTCCCGAGGAACTCCCTTGTCTCCCTCTAACCAGAGAAGTAGAGTTTGGGATTGAAGTTCAACCTAGAACAACTCCGTTGTCCATCACACCTTATCGAATGACACCTGTTGAATTGAAAGAACTCAAGAAGCAACTCCAAGAGCTACAACTCAAAGGCTTTATTCGGCCTAGCTCGTCTCCCTGTGGTGCTCCAGTCTTGTTTGTGAAAAAGAAAGACGGGACTATGAGACTTTGTATTGACTACAGACAGTTGAACAAGCATACTATCAAGAATCGGTATTCTCTCGCAAGGATAGAAGATCTCTTCGATCAACTCAAGGATGCTTCGGTATACTCAAAGATCGATCTTCGATCGGGATACTATCAAATGAGGGTAAAAGGGCATGCCTTAGAGTCTATAGCTCATTGTGTTAGGGTGGACTACGGTCCAGGGCTAAGGCCCTTATTTGGCGACAGACGAAGGGTACATATGTGGTCTTTGGAGACAATAGGAGGGTTGACCAGCACTATAGTGCATCTTGTGGCGACAATTGGTTGGAGACTCGATCACCTATACAAACTAAGCACCAAGTGGGTTGTTTAATTGATAACACATGAAATACCAATCCAATAACACATGTTACTTGTCTTGAAAGCTATGAATTGAATGTTGTCTTAAAAATCAGGATTTGTATGTTACTTGTCATGTCAGCATGACTTACTTGAGTACTTATTTTGTAAGCATGATGTGCTTAATTCTTGCTATGAAAACATGAAGTATGATTTCTTGTTTCTTTGTGCTCATCAGGACAAGGTAGTTGCTTGGTCAAGATTCGAGTAGTGGCATCTAACCAGTACTCAGCTACTTCGGGATTGGCTTCATCAGTGCTAATGAAAGTATAGGCCGGATGTTGAGCCAGCTTGTCAATCCGAGCTCTATTTGGCACAACAACAGGAGGAGCAATAGGATGGTCTTGTTTCAAAGCAGTTACAAGATGATTGAACATCTCCTTCATACTCAGGAGACATTCTTGCTGCACATGATTTATAACAGGAGCTTCCTATTGAGCAGCAGCTTGGGCTTGGGTTTGAACTTGTTGTTGTGGAGGATTCTATTCCATCCTCACACTGCCTCTTTCATTCGAGGAGCCTTCAAGACTTTGATTGTCCCGGCCAAGTCTCGTTTCAGACATTTCTAGTTTAGGTTGAACAAGAAGAGTTTAGTTTAAGCAAGGACACGAGCAACTTGAAATGGAACTCCTAGGTGGCACAATTAATTGTATATGATGCAAGAGAGCTTAGTTTAGTCCTAGAACTGACTAAAAAGCTCTGATTACCAATTAAATGTAACACCCCTACCCCGGGCTAGTAGCAAATCGGCTCGGGAGCGTTACCAAGCAAGGACAAGGCAATACAAGCAGGCAATACAAGCAAGGACAAGACAAGGATTGATAACTCATCCCTACAAGATGAGTTACTTAACTAACAAGCAACAAAACATACTTACTTAACAAACAAGCAATCTCACTTTTTGTTATTAAGTTTATCCCAAAACATTCGAATAGGTCACTAAATTATTTCCTTTCATGCTTACAATACAAGTTACTACTTTCATGATTCATATTAACTTTATCTTATACTATAATGATTCGAATAACCCTAGTATGTAACATGCTTCCATTTCTTTTCAATGATCCTTAGACTCTTACATGTACATCTCATACCTAAATAAATAACATGATTCTTGAACATTCAATTTGCATGTAACTATCTTTCATTCAAGTCATACTCTATACCTAACCATTCGACAATCATCATACTAATACCAAAACATATACTTCATGGTATGTACACACACACAAGTGACCATATAGTTTCCAAAGTATTCGAATGGAGTGCAAGCAAACATGGTTCATCTCATACAACTTTCATTTCAAGCAAGACATGAAACATTTCATGCTATTCATTCAATCATATACATGTTCATCAAACAAGGCTTTCGAATGGCTCAAGGTAATCTAGATTAAACATTTGATCATACCATTTGTAATCACATATATGCGCAGCAAAATCATTCCATTACATGTAATCTAAGTTCAATACAAACTTGTTTCTCATTTGTTAATCAATATCATAAACATAGTAGGCCCATACAAGGGCAATATATACAAGTTTCAAGTACACCAAAATGCATGATCAAGCTAAACTCTATTCAATCTAGCACCAACAATCTGGGAAATATACAAAACAAGTATGAAACCATACTTAGGCAAAGCTTGTGTGACTTGCTTCTAGCTCAAGGTAACAGGCTTTAAGATCAAGCAACACTTGAATCCTTTATCCTGTAGGTTGGGAAGAATGAAAACGAGAGTGATAAGTACAAGAATGTGCTTAGTGAGGTAGTAACTAGTTCTAACCATTTGTTATGTCAAGTTATGTGTCAATTTAACAAGAATGAACCTAGCTAAGGTTTTCAAGCATTGGAGTAATCCTAGCTAAGGATTCAAGCATTCGGCTAGCATAAGGATACAAGAAACAAGAAATCATACTTCATGTTTTCATATCAAGAATTAAGCACATCATGCTTACAAAACAAGTAATCAAGTAAGTCGTGCTTACCTGACAAGTAATATACAATTCATGACTTTCAAGACAAGTAACATTCAATTCACAGCTTTCAAGACAAGTAACATGTGTTATTGGATTGTTATTTCATGTGTTATCAATTAAACAACCCTAAGACAATGAGCTCTAGAATCTAAGGCATGCCCTTCTACCTAGTCCAACTAGCTACCAAGGTCGTTCGAATAAAACATGACACATACAAGCATCAATGTACCATTTAAACATGCTTAGCATTCGAATAAAACATGTATTCAAGACGTGATCAAATTTCATGCATTACTAGTCAATCTTCCCTTATTAGGTCAAGTCCTTATTACGTTCATTTAAGCATTTCAAGAATGAAAACAAGCATGCATTGCTTAGGACCTAGTCCTAACTCTAGAGATAAATACACTCACAATACTCCAAGCTTAGCTAGTCTTGGATCCACACTCCTTTGTTCTTCGCTTTAGGATGTTCCACTCTTTCCTCATCCACCAAGTTCAATCCTGGTTCTAACACATTACAAGTAAACTCATATCAAAACAAGTTCACAAAGTCATTCAATTCATGTAAAACAAGGCATAATCAATGTCATAAAACTGTTTACAAAACAGTTTACAAATTGCCACAAAACAGTGTACAATTACCTAAACTGTTGTTACTAGGCAGCATGTAGTCTTTTCACTTAAACGTGCATAACTTTCATTCCGTAAGTCAGAATTTCAATTGGTTTACACCGTTGGAAAGATAACGTAATTGTTTTTCTAGCCATATAGGCTTGCATTTTAGTTCTTTTCCAATTAATACAGATTTTAACTTCAAGACAGGGTAATTTGTTACACTGGACAGTTTGCGTTGTCCCTAGTGTTTCTTCTCTACAATTCATTCTACAATCCAGAATTCAGTTATGCTTTCTCCTAATGAATTTAGACATATCATGGTGTTGTCCATAAATATTTCAGCCTTAAATTCCTTCTATACAATTTATAGTGATTTTTCAAAGTTGTTACCCATAACAGAGCATTCTGGGCAGATTACACTAGGTTGAGTTTCTAGTTTCATAACTCATTTTAACAAGGTTCTAATCATGTTCCTACATGTCTAGGTAAGTCTAATTCACCTAACCATGTGCTTAAAACAGGGCATTATCATGTTCAATCCTATTTGATCTATTTGATCAACATTATACATCCAATTCATCATTTAGGCAGTCCATTACCTAGTTTAACTAATCCCATTAGGTACTTTCATATTTCCAGCAACTTATTTACTAAAATAAATCCTCAATTCATCTAGAAACATGATCAATTCAGGGCATTACATTCAATTCGCATGCTTAAACATTTTCTCTATCAAAACAGTCTCAATTCAACATTGTTTTCAACCATACTTCTTATTCTCAAGTTTCCAGCAACCATATACATTTCCTTTAGCAATTTAACTACTAGCATTCAAATTTCAAGATTTATTAGAAGCTAGCATGATCCTAACACACATAACAATCATCCAAATCCATCTAAACAACAAGGACATCTTCAATTCAAGATTCAAGCAATCTATAACATGTAAAGTCAAGCATTATACCTTCTCCAAGCTAAATTTGATCAAAGTTAATTCAAGAAGCTTGAATTTGAAGGTGATCTATGAAGCTTTTCTTTGCCCTTTCTCTCTCAAGTATTTTCAGCCATGGAGGATGAATTAGGGAGGAAGATGACAATATGTTTGTTCATCTATTCCCCCTAGCCGTGAGTCACCCTTCAACAAGACACATGTTCTCATCAATTGAGAACATGTGTCAAGGCCTTGATTTAATTCAATTTTTACATGCAATCTTTATAGCTTTGCATGTTCACATTTCCATCCTTTCATTTAAGCCTTCTAGTTTTAATTTCAATTCAATTTGGTTCTAATTTCACTTATTTGATCTTAAGGATGGCTAATGTTCTTTCTTCTTTAATTTGATTAACACATACATTCAATTAGCCAATAGCTTAGATTGTGGTAACTTTCCTAGGCCAATTTTAGGGTGTTACACTTTGTACATATGTGATATGTCTACTGTCTTGACTTGTTTAATTATGGAAACTTAATGATATGGTTTGAAGAATATATTGAGAAGCATTAGAAATTCTACCTTAAGGCTTGTTGAGCATGTGTTTGATAAATAGGTAACAATTAAATGATAATGAAATGATTCTAATGCACCATTGAATTGTTATTATAAATAGATGTTAAGTGTCTAAAAGTACTATTTTATTCACCCTTTTTATTCATATTATTGCTAGACTTAGGCTCATATTAGTTGCATTATTAGCCATTCATGCATGTTTGAATAGTTTCCTTGGTGGACAAGCTTGATTTCATATTTTGCTTAATTTTGTGGAAAAAGGGTGATGTTGATAGTTGTTTGTGTGTGTGCAGAATCACTTGCCTAAGCAAGCCTGGAACCAGTTGCCAGGGCAATACAAGAAAAAGATGCCGACGTAGTTTCCAGGGCAATTGTCGATAAGGGATAAGATGATATGGCAGTTGAAATTGATGACTAGATAAGCCCAAGATGACGTCGAGCAAAGTTAAGTCCCAAAGGAGTTTGATGTCCATGAAGAGGTCAAAGAGAAATTATATCCCAAGAAGATAGGAGAAGATCTAAAAATGAATTTAAATATAATAAAGAATTATATTCTTTTAAAGTATTTAATTCCAACTTAACTTCCTCTTCAAGAAAGACTTTGACCTAGACATCTCCTATTTAAAGGAGGCCAAGCCATCAAGCTCCAAGGGAGAGCAAAAGGGGAGAGATTTCGACAAGGGCTTTCAAACATTCTTCATCTTTTTCTTTCTTGTTCGATTAGGTTTATGTTAGGGATTCTTTGTTTTGTATTTCTTTGGAACCTAGCCATGAACTAAATCTATTTGGCTAAGGTTATTGTGTTTTGTGGTTGTGAGATACAATTGGATTTTGTTTAGGTAATAAGGGTTTGCAGTTTTAATTCAAGGTTTACTCATTCTAGGTTTTTATTCTTGTTAGCGAGTGAATTGGGAGAGGATCTCGTAACTCTATCTATTTATCTAATATCGGGAGAGTTAGATTCAATAAACGAATGAATATGGTCTATATTCAATCTGTTGATGGTGAAGATTAATCCAGCTTAGGAATAAGTTAAGGATTTCAACGGCTAATAGGAGGACAAGATTGGTTGTTGTTCACCCTTGATTCACGCAGGGATGTATTCTCAAGGCATGCACATTTAGCTAGAGTTTCGACTTAGGGATAAGAAGAAACCATTGAAGAATGCTCTGCAAACCTTGAAGTTGCTGCCCAGCCACCCAAACAGTTGCCCAGCCAGTTGCCCAGGCAACCGTCAATTAGTTTCCAAGGCAACCCCGCTGCGCAAGTTGCCACGGCAACTGAGTTGCCCTTGCACTTTTTTACCAAGACGATCCAATTGGCTATCACACCTCAACTCACGATAACCTGACCTATTCTTTCTCATTTGATTACATCTTCTTTTACTTTATTGCTTTCTAGTTTAGATGTTAGTTAAAACTCCTACAATTTTCTACTTGTGTTATTTTACTTTTTACAGTGCAAGAAATTAGATTCTTGAAGTGGCACCAATCCTTGTGGAGACGATATCTTTTATACTATAACTTGCGACGTGTACACTTGCACAATTACGGAGCACTTATTACACGCAACAAGTTTTTGGCACCGTTGCCGGGGATTGGCAATAGCAACTTTGTTTCTATTTTCTTGCACTTTTTATTTTTATTGTTTAAAGATTCGGAGGGGTAACAAACTTTGGCTTTGCATTGGTATATGACTAGGGCGAGACCAACTACATCAGAATATCCCTTTGATCCAGAAATCGAACGAACCTTGCAGAGACTTAGACAAAGGTTAAGAGTAGTAATGGCTAATCAAGATGGCAATATGAATCAGGATGTTCCAGCAGGAGGAGGAGTGATTCTTGCACGAAACAGAACTATTTGAGACTATCTTGAAGAAGATCTTGAAGGACTCAATCCAGGAGTTGTCACACCTGAAATTGAAGCCGACCACTTTGAGTTGAAACCGATGATGTTCAATATGATCAACACAATTGGTCAATTTGGCGGCTCAGCAACTGAAGATGCATGACAACATCTTAAATCTTTCCTCGAGATTTGCAATTCATTCAAAATACAAGGAGTCACCCCCGATGTTTTACAACTAAGATTATTCCCCTATTCACTGAGGGATAGGGCGAAAGCATGGTTGAATAGTATTCCTGCCGGATCAATAGGATCTTGGACCGATCTTTGTCATGATTTCCTTGCTCGATTTAATCCTACAAATTTGACTAATAAGCTTCATAACGAAATTACTTCTTTTCGGCATGCAGATAATGAATCCATGTACGAGGCTTGGGAGCGATATAGAGCACTTCTACACAAATGCCCCCTACACAAATTCCCAGTGTGGACACAAGTAACAATGTTTTACAACGCTGTGAATACACCAACAAGGGTGATGCTAGATGCCTCGACAAACGACATACTCCTAGATAAGTCGTTGGAAGAAGCAATGCAAATTCTGAACAGGCTTGCCAAGAATGATTATCAGTTCCCATATGCTAGAAGAGGAGGAGTTAGACTCCAAACCACAATACATGAACTAGGATCATCAGATTCAATTTTGGCACAATTGGCCACTCTAACCAAGATGGTCCAGAACATGCAGAAACAAAACAACCCACATGAGGTCAAGGTAGTAGATTCCTTTTGTGAGTTATGTGGTGGTAACCATAATTCTTCTAAATGTATGCAAAATCCAGAATCCAGCTTTTATGTGGGGAATTACAATCAGAACAACAATGTGATGTCCCAACAATGCTCTAAACTAGAACAATCAGAATGCACAAGCATCAAGATTCCAGCAGAATATCCCACGGTAACAGTTGCCGCAGCAACAACCGACAACATCTAGTTCTTTGGAAAATTCTCTCAATGCTTTTATGTTGAAAATTGAATCTTATATGGTTGAGAATAGTAACTTCGTAAAAAGAACTGATGCTTTTATTAACAGGACCTAGATGAGATTGCAAAACCAAGAGGCGACAATCAAATCATTAGAAACTCAAGTCGGACAATTTGCTCAAAACCTGAATATTAGACCACAATGAGGTTTACCTAGCGATACTAAAGTCGCAAGAGGAACTGACCATGAGCAATGTAAGGCGATCACCACTAGAAGTGGTCGACAACTTAAGGAGGCTCAAGCTCGCTCAGCAAACAAAACTCCACATAAAGAACAACCTGAACTCAGCGACAAAGCCTCAGATGCTGAACCAGGAAATGCCTCGGCAACCAGCGATAAGCATGCCTCGGCAACCAGCGATAAAGATGTCGCGGCAACCAACGATAGGCACGCCACGACAACCCTAATTGACGATGCCTCGGCAACTCCAGTTGCCCCGGTAATGCCATCAATCAGGTTCTAGACCAATGAAAGGATCGAAGATATCTGACTTCCACCACCATTCCTACAAAGGTTGAAGACAAAAGAAAGAATATCAATTCAAGATGTTTCTTGATATCCTAAAGCAAGTCCACATCAACTTGCCATTGGTTGAGGTGATTGAACAAATGTCGAACTATGCCAAGTTTCTGAAAGACATTGTGTTCAAGAGAACAAGGCTAGGAGAGTTTGAAACAGTTGCCGCAACAGTGGGATGCATGGCCATGTTGCACAATCGTATGCCACCCAAGTTGAAGGATCCCGGAAGTTTCACAAAAGCTTGTTCCATCGGAAACCACTATTTTGGGAAAGCATTATGTGACCTTGGAGCAAGCATAAACTTGATGCCTAAATCAGTTTTCCAGAAACTAGGAATCGGGAAGGCAAGACCTACAACAGTTATGCTACAGCTAGCCGACAGATCCTATGTGCATCCAGAGGAAAGAATCGAAGACATACTGGTAAAAGTTGATAAATTTATTTTTCCCACTGACTTTATTATTTTGGATTATGAAGCAGATGAGTATGCACCTATCATTCTTGGGAGACCCTTCCTAGCGACATGGAGAACCTTGATCGATGTTGAAAAGAGAGAACTCACAATGAGGGTGAATGACCAGCAAGTTAACTTAAATGTGTTCCAAACACTAAGGCATGCTGATGATCCGAAAGAATGCCAACTTCTTCATGCCACGGCAGAGTTTGACTTCGACGAGGAATTTAGTTGACTCGGCAACTACATTGCCGATTTAGAGAAACCTGAGGAGTATGAAGAATCAATCAATGAAGAACAACAAGAAGAGGCAAATTGGTTAGTCAATCGACTAGGTACATACCTTGAACCATTAGATTACTCAGGTAAGGAAGGTAAACTCGAAAAGCCATCCATTGAACAACCACCAATTCTTGAGTTGAAACAATTGCCAGGGAAACTAAAATATGCTTACTTGGGAACCGATAATACATTACTTGTAATTATTTCCTCCAATTTATAGCTTGAACAAGAAAAGAAGCTGATCGACATGTTGATGCTACACAAGAAGGCGATAGGATGGACAATTGCCGACTTGAAGGGAATTAGCCCGGTAGTGTGCATGCACAAGATTTTGTTGGAAGATGATCACAAACCTTCGATTGAGGCCCAGAGGAGACTAAATCATGCTATGAAAGGGGTTGTAATGAAAGAAATCATCAATTTGCTTGATGTCGGCATCATATACCCTATATCTGATAGTACATGGGTAAGTCTGGTACAATGTGTACCGAAAAAGGGAGGTACAACAGTGGTAAGTAATGAAAACAATGAACTCATTCCAACCAGGACTGTGACCGGTTGAAGGGTTTGTATGGATTATCGAAATCTAAACAAAACCACTAGGAAAGATCACTTCCCCTTACCCTTTATTGATCAAATGCTTGACCGTCTTGCAGGTAAACCCTATTATTGTTTTCTTGATAGTTATTCAGGTTAGAATCAAATTGCCATAGCACCAGAAGATCAAGAAAAGACAACCTCCACATTCCCATACGGTACTTATGCTTTCCGAATGATGTCGTTCAGATTGTGTAATGCCCCGGCAACCTTCCAAAGATGCATGATGGCACTCTTTTCAGACATGGTCGAAGACTTCCTTGAAATCTTCATGGATGATTTTTCTGTTTTTGGTAATGAATTCGATGGTTGCCTCGACAATTTAGAGAAGGTGTTGGCAATATGTGATGAATCTGATTTAGTCCTTAATTGGGAGAAGTGCCATTTTATGGTAGATGAAGGAATAGTGCTTGGCAACAAGATTTCATCCAAGGGAATCGAAGTAGACAAAGCCAAGGTGGACGTGATCAAGAGATTACCCCCACCAAGTTCGGTTAAAGGAATCCGAAGCTTTCTTGGATATGCAGGTTTTTACAGGAAGGTCATTCATAATTTTTCTAAGATTTCTAAACCATTGTGCAATTTGCTTGAACAGGATAAAGTCTTAAATTTTGATGATTCTTGCACCCCAAGCATTCAAAACCCTAAAGGAAAAGCTTGCTCGGCACCCATTGTCATTCCACCCGATTGGACGCTACCTTTTGAGCTCATGTGTGATGCAAGTGATTTTGCAGTAGGAGCAGTCCTAGGCCAACACACATGTAAGACCTTTCATGTGATATACTACGCTAGTAAAACTCTTAATAGTGCTCAAGTGAATTACACAACATCGGAGAAAGAGCTACTAGCTGTAGTTTTTGCATTTTACAAGTTCCTATCCTATTTGATTGGTACAAAGGTAATTGTCCATACGGACCATTCGACAATTAAGTATCTATTTGCTAAAAAGGATGCCAAACCTTGTTTGATTCGTTGGATATTGCTTTTACAAGAGTTTGACATTGAAATTAAGGACAGAAAAGGAATAGAAAATCAAGTGGCCGATCACTTATCACGCTTAGAACTCAATAGGGAGGAGGACGCAGATTTAGAGATATGCGATGCATTCCTAGATGAGAAATTGTTAGTTTCCACGGTAACCACAGATGCGCATGCCTTGGCAACCCTCGACGCCTCGGTAACTCTAGACGCGCATGCCTCGGCAACCCTTGACGCCCACGCCTCGGCAACCATGGAAGCAGTTGCCACAGCAACACATGCCTCGGCAATACCCTGGTACACAGATTTAGTTGATTTCCTTGTTTGTGGTATATTACCTTATGGCCTTACTCACCAATGGAAGAAGCGGCTTCGCCATGATGCTAAGCATTACTTTTGGGACGAGCCTCTTTTGTTTAAAAAATGTGCATATCAGGTTATACACCGATGTGTCCCTAAAGAGGAGCAGTAGAATGTACTCTGGAAATGCCATTCTTCACCCTATAGAGGACATTGTGGAGGAACACGTACTGCAACCAAAGTTTTGCAATCCGGTTTGTATTGGCCAACACTGTATAAAGATGCCCAAGAGTTTTACAAGCAATGTGATCATTGCCAGAGGACGGGCAATATCTCTATATGACATGAGATGCCGCTCCAAAACATCCTCGAGGTGGAATTGTTCGATGCATGGGGGATCAATTTTATGGGACCTTTCCCATCTTCATTCGGCAACCTCTACATTCTGTCGACTACCTATCTAAATGGGTTGAGGCAACTGCAGTTCCCGCCAACGATTCCAGGACCGTGCAACGATTCTAGCAGAAAAATATATTTACACGGTTTGGGATGGCGAAAGCAATTATTAGTGATGAAGGCAAGCACTTTACAACAAACTTATTGCCAAGATGTTGCAACGCTTCGGCGTGTCACACAAAATTGCCATGGTATATCACCCACAAACCAATGGGCAAGCATAAATTTCCAACCGCTTATCACCCACAAAATTGCCATGGCATATTACCCACAAACCAATACGCTTCGAGTATAACCTTTCGATATTTTCTTTTTATTTTTATTTTTTTGAACTATTTAATTTTTTTTATTTTTTTATTTTGATTATTTTTCTTTTTAGGATAAATTTATTTATTTTCTTTAAGATTAAGACTATATCTTTTTTTCATATTTATCTAATTGTTTTTAAATTTTAGGTTTAAGAATTTCTTTGCACATCTTTATTTATTTTCTTTTATTAGTTTATCTTTAATTTTAATCCTTATTTTATTTGTTTTTGAATTGTAGGAAAAGAGTTCAAGATAAAGAGGAATTTGATTCAAGAAGGAAGCTTCTTCAACAAGGAAGCTAATGGGCTAAATCTAAGGCTTATATTAAGCCTCCAATTTACCCTAAATAAACCCTACATAGCCGGCCAAACCTTCCCCAAATCAAAACCCATGTTTTCTTTCTTTCCAATTAATCCCACCCACCATATTTACTACCTATCTTTTCTATTTAACCCATCACCCTTAACTTCCAAGAAACCTATTCCTACTTTTCACCTTGTAACTCTTTAGTTTCTTTTTCTTTCTTTTCTTTGTTTCTACCAAATTCACAACAAATATCATCCATGGCATCCAAAATCGAATTTTTGGTTGATCCAAGTTCCTCCAAAGAACCAAGATACAAGAAGTGTGCTACACCGGTGGTTCAAGAAAGATTTCACTCCAAGTTTGAAAGGATTGAAGAAAGGCTTCGAATACTCCAACTCTCATCAAGATTTTGGCCTTGAACCATTCATATTCAAAAGGATTGCATATCAAAAGTGGAAAATCTTTTGCCATCAATCAGAACCAGGTAACATCTCATAGGTAAGAGAATTCTATGCTCACTCACCTAATCCGGATAATCCTTATGTTTTTGTTCGTGACAAGGCTATACTCATAAGCCCTGAAAGCATCAACACCTTTTACGGGCTCTACATTGAGAAGGACGAGCATCAAGCCTTTGTTGATCAACTCACGCCCAAGCAACTCGACAAGGTGCTTCAAGAACTCACTCTACCTGGAACTCATTAGAACGATGGTAAATACAAGGGCCCGGTAAATCGCCGGTGGCTTAAACCCGAGGCAAAATTATGGAATAAGTTTGTTAAAACTTCTTTAATGCCCACAACACACAATACCACCGTTGATACACCTCGTCTTTTGCTCATACATTCTATCTTGCATAATCGCATAATTAACATTGGAAAAATTATTCGTGATGAGATTTTTGTATGTAGCACAAAAGACAAGGGTTCTCTTTTCTTCCCTTTCTTAATTTCAAATATTTGCAAGGAGATGCATGTCCCAAGTGAGTCCACTGATGAAAAGGCCCTACCAAATTTCGGTTGGAATCGAGCACAAATACAAAAGCTAATGAGAGAGACACCGATAAAATCCCCAACTCCTTTAATTGCCACGGCAACTCCTAATGTCCAAGCAACTAATGCTCGGGCAACTCGGACAGCAACCCCGGACAACTTGAAGCACTCTTACAACCGTTGGAGAACTGCCTTAGGCAAATTGAAGACTGGCAACTAATGTTCATGTGGTACATGAAGGATCACAACAATGCCATCACCCAAGTCATCTTGGAAAAAGCACCCGGACAGCCGCGTGTTGTTCCCTATCTTTCCTGCTGAAATCCTTGCCACAGCAACCAATCAAGCAGTTGCCACGGCAACCAACACTGAAGATGCCGTGGAAACCAAAGCTAAAACTCGTACTGAATCATTATCCAATTTTTCAGATTCGGACGAGTCCTCCATTGCACCAACAAAGACCGCACCAATCGAATCCTCCAAGCCCAAGCGAAAGGCCAATGACATTGATGATGAGGACACCCCGTGTTCAAGCAAAAGAATCAAGACATCGGCCAAAAGGAAACTAATCATCTACAACGACAAACTCTTGGAGTAAGTCCTCATTTGCATTTTACTTTTCTTTATTGCATGCATTGAGGACAATGCCTCACTCGAGTTTGGGGGGATTGTTATTAGTTATTTACCATGTTTAGTTGCATTCTTCTTAAGTATTGCATTTAGGATACATAAATTGCTTGCCATGCCTTTAGTTGGAAAAAGAATTGCCTAGATTTGATGAATATCTGATGATGACTTTGCCAATGCACTTAATTGATAGAATCTTTTATTCAAGGATAACTGTGGAAACACTTAGAATCACACTATGATGCTAAACTTGATGAAACACTATTGTGGCTTGATTGATTTAAGGAATTCTAGCGAACTTAGGCTGATAGTTAAAAAATTGGGGGATTAGAATAAAAATTGGATGAATGCTAGAGGTGCCCAAAATTGGATCTAGTATGTGTTTAAAATTGATCGCTAGAGGTGCCCAAAACTGGCTCTAATCGAATAAAAAATTATTAAGTTAAGAAAACTAAAAAACGCCAGAGGTCCCCAAAACCGGTATTAGTTAAAACATGTTAAAAAAAACCCAAGTAAGTAATTTGAAAACCTCTTGTTTGCATAGAATCTGAAAATCAACTTGCACACAACTCTGCACACACTCACACGCATTATAGTTTGATTACGAGTAACTCCTAAGTTTTTCGAAAAATGAAAAGCCAATCATACTTTGTGCCACGGTTTTGAGGACAAGCAATAGTTCGAGTTTGGGGGTGTGTTAAGTGTCTAAAAGTACTATTTTATTCACCCTTTTTATTCATATTATTGCTAGACTTAGGCTCATATTAGTTGCATTATTATCCATTCATGCATGTTTGCATAGTTTCCTTGGTGGACAAGCTTGATTTCATATTTTGCTTAATTTTATGGAAAAAAGGGTGCTGCCGATAGTTGTTTGTGTGTGTGCAAAATCACTTCGCTAAGCAAGGCTAGAAGTAGTTGCCCGGGCAATACAAGAAGGAGATGCCGACGTAGTTGCCAGGGCAGTGCATTAAGGAGATGCAGAGCTAGTTGCCAGGGCAATTGTCGATAAGGGATAAGATGATATGGTAGTCGAAATTGATGACTACATATGCCCAAGATGACGTGGAGCAAAGTTAAATCCCAAAGGAATTTGATTTCCATGAAAAGGTCAAAGAGAAATTCAATCCCAAGAAAGATAGGAGAAGATCTAGAAAGAATTTAAATATAATAAAGAATTATATTCTTTTAAAGTGTTTAATTCCAACTTAAATTCCTCCTCAAGAAAGACTTTGACCTAGCCATCTCCTATTTAAAGGAAGGGAGAGCAAAAGGGGAGAGATTTTGACAAGGGCTTTCAATCATTCCATTCTTCATATTTTTCTTTCTTGTTCGATTAGGTTTATGTTAGGGATTCTTTGTTTTGTGTCTCTTTGGAACCTAGCCATGAACTAAATCTATTTGGCTAAGGTTATTGTGTTTTGTGGTTGTGAGATACAATTGGATTTTGTTTAGGTAATAAGAGTTTGCACTTCCAATTCAAGGTTTACTCATTCTTGGTTTTTATTCTTGTTTGCGAGTGAATTGGGAGAGGATCTCATAACTCTATCTATTTATCTAATATCGGGAGATTTAGATTCAAGAAACGAATGAGTATGGTGTTTATTCAATCTATTGATGGTGAAGATTAATCCCACTTAGGAATAAGTTATGGATTTCAACAGCTAAGGGGAGAGCAAGATTGGTTGTTGTTCACCCTTGATTCACGCAGGGATGTATTGCCAAGGCATGCACATTTAGCTAGAGTTTTAACTTAGGGATAATAAGAAACCATTGAAGAACACTCTGCCGAACCTTGAAGTGGCCCCAATCCCTGTGGAGACGATATCTTTTATACTATAACTTGTGACGTGTACACTTACACAATTGCGGAGCACTTATTACGTGCAATAATAGACAAAAAGGGAGTTGATCAATGAGTCGAGAGGCAAAAGGGAATTGAAATTCACGATCAAGAATAGCTCGGTATAAACTGTGAGTGTAATTTATTGTTTAATTTAAGCATAAGGTTATTATAGATTATAAGCTGATCAATATTGTTCTGAGACTTGCCGCGTTGCTTACTTATACTTAATTACATTCCTAGTAAGATAAAGACTCAAGTGAGTGCCATTTCACTTAAGATGGTTTAATTTGATTAAAAATCTAGTCTACAACAAGCATGTGTGTTCCAATAGGACTTGTGGTCATAGGATCGTTAAAATAGAACAATTAAACAACATCATTGACTCGATAATCTAGAATGAGATTCTGAAAACTTAAATCAAAGCCTTGATTAGTATTTTTCTAGCTTGTTTGGCATGCCAATTTCCCGAGCTCAGCTTGTTCCGGACTACGGTCCCTTGTCAATACCAGGGTACCCTTGTTTAAATCATCATAAGACGAGATTTCAATGGTTATATTCATCATTGCTTGTTGATAGTCTCTATATGAGAATTGTTTTCTAGGATTTGTGCTAGTCAAGGCTATTGTCCTACAACCATTTGGTTGCTTGATCAAAAAGAACTTGAATTAGATATTGTAAACAATGGAATGTTCTTTCTTGAGATTATTAGAATTGTTACTCCTTATTAGTAGCTTGTTATAGATTAAAAACAATAAAGAATGTTATAAGGATTTAGTACCTTTTGGTGGACGGGCCGTGAGCTCGATTGAATAATTATAAATTAATGAGATGTAACTTTGTAACTACCTTGCTATGCACCCATCGATTTGATCTAGGAATAATCTAGTGAATTTGATTATATTCATATTGCAATTGATGCAAGGTTAACCATATTAATAGCTCACCTTGTGTTTCAGGTCATTTCGAGACTTGTCTAGGTTCGTAGGTACATCAAGATGTAACATACTCTAACCACCCTAGTAGGATTAGGTAAGTTACCACAATTTCAATCAATGATCCATTCAATTTAAGCTAGTGAGTTCAGTTCATTTTTAAGTCTTTCTTTCCCATTAAGTAAGTAATCGAATAGGTGAGGACCCAATAGACAATGCATGATGCACCTATTAGATGTATTAGAACCCATAATGCAATTAGATATCATGATCAATACCATTTAGGACTTACTTGTTCTCCCAACAACCATTCGACTAGATGGAAAACACAATAGAAAATTTTCAACATTCTATGTAGCTATTATGTATACCAATAGGTGATTACATCATTTACTTAAGTTACCTTAATCAATCATACATGCTTCCAATATTATATACATCATTCGGCTAGTACCTTAAGTGACCAAAGTGGTTCATGTCCAAACATATAGATTACTACATTTCTTATTGTTAACTAGTCTACTTCAATAGATCTATTCATCCATTACATGCATAATCCAACCATGGAAATCTAACATTAGGCTAACAAGTATTCAAGCTCAATAAAGGGCATACATGCTCATATATACATACCATACTCATTATAGATCATATATGAAGTTAATATATACAAACCATCACTAAGTGATCATGAATATACATGCCTTAGGTGCCACCATCCTAAGAGAACTATAACAAGATGGAAACATACTCTTTCAAGCAAAATGTGACTTGTACGAGCTTAGACTTCGGGATAGTATCCATTATCAACTTGTATCGTAGTAAAGAGACTTGATTATGCAAAGCTTAGCGAGTGAGTTCAAATTAGAAGACAATCAATACATAAAGTCTCAACTACGAACCATCTAATAGATGGTATGGTTCCCTCATCAATAAGGAACCATTCGAAACAATATAAACAATACTAGATGCATTTTCTTAATTTACAATCCAATATCAATACAAGGCTTGAAGGTTTAGACCTACTCAATCATCCAATTCGAATAATATTAGGCATAACATGTCATTTGAACACAATCAATGTCTCAAACTCAAGCAATCTCATATAAGCAACGTTCAAGCAATGTCTCAATATCAATAGTTCATGGCATTCAATTTCCCTTTACTATCAATCAATGCAATGCAATGTAGCAATAGATTCAATGTACATGAGGTATAAGTTCATTTTATGTATAGCCTTGAGAATTGATTACTTATTCTAGATACTCGAGTCCTCAACCAAACTGTCGCCAATATCAATAGTCAATATGGTACAAAGTACCAGTCAAATCCCTCCTACTGTCACCAATGACCAATAATGATACTTCCCTCCTACTGTCGCCAATTAGGGAGCAATGTCCCAGACCGTAGTCCACCCCGATAATGAGCTCTATAGACTTTATGGCATGCCAACTATATCAAAGACCGACTCGATACCAAGGCTTACAATAGTTATCACTTTCATTCAATTAGAAGCATGATTCAATTTAATGTGCACATTTTGTGCCAATATCCCCTTTCAATCGAACAGGGTTCAAAGCCAATACCAATATCAATATTCCAATTGTCAATGAAGGTATGTCAATCAATATGTCATTAAACAATGAATTGAGTTACTTCTAACTATAACAACAAGCTTCATTTCAATACAGTTCAATTAGGCAAGAAGCATATCATGGCATTCAATTGTAATTCAAGCATGCTTCTCAATCAAGTAACCACTCAAAAGAGCACTTACCTTGCTAACGCTCCATAGCAAGCTCATTACACAATTTATACAAAAAAACAATAAGAAATTCAAATCAGAATTGGACTTGGAGAGGTTACCGCCCTCTCTAAACTTTAAACTACACTCACATGAATTTTCTGAGCTATTGTCGATCCCGGATTGAAATCCCTTTCCCTCTACTAGCTTGCTAATCTATGTGAGCCCCTTTTTTCCTCAATTTCCACTTGATCTATCATTCATACAATTCATAGTGTATTAGGTAAAATCCAGCAACCATTTGAGTCATTATGTGACTCCATACACTCAAGCATTCAATTCAAAACATAAAGACTGTTGTTGTCTGGCAGTATGTGCACTACTTGCTTAAATGTTCATATCTTTTATTCCGTACGTCAGAATTTCAAACCGTTTACACTGTTAGAAAACTAACTTAATTGTCCTTCTAACCAAATAGGCCTCAAATTTTTATTCATTGTGAATTAATAAATTATTTTATTTAAAGGTAGGCCAAATTATGCCACTGGACAGTTTGCACTGTCCTTAAAGATTAGTCTCTACAAACTGTTTTATAACTCAGAATTCAATTCCTTTTGTTGCATACGAAACTATAACTACACATGATTCTGTAAATATAAAATTTATTCCCTAATTTGGTCTATGTGATTTTCTACAAATTTTTAAACTCACTGCCCAAAATAGAGTATTCTGGACAGCTTTCCTTTAGCTAGATTCTAGCTTCATTAATCACTTAGATAAGGATTCTAACATGATTGTTCAACATATATAATCATTCATACATGTCTAAGTCAGTCCAATTATGTGTCAAACCTATAAAAATAGGGCAATTGAGCAAAATTTTCGAATTGATTCAATAGGACATCATCTTCCTAGATTTTCCCGCAACCAGAATTTCAATTCACATATCAGTCATCCATTCTAATCATCATCCAAATTTTTCCAGCAACTAGCATAACATTTTACCATCAATTTGATTATTGACAACATCAATTTCTCCTACACATTCGAATGACACTACCAATTTCATAGATTGATCAATCAATTGAACTTCTTAACTAATTCATGGCCTCAATTCACTAACTACTCATCCAATTCATGTAATTAAAACAAGAACTTACAATCTACATGCATCATTTGAATCTATAATGCATTAAGGAAGAGATTTTACATTCTTATCAAGATATTATGAATGCTAGCAACTCCAATTCCTCCAATTTCAAGCTTGAATCTATGTACATAGAGTTTTCTCACTCAATTCCTTTCTCCCCCATTTTGTTCATCTATTCGCCCCCTAGGAAAGAAGATGATAATAGATCATCAATTATCTCCTTCCAAAATGACTACATTGCCCTTGATTATCCACTAATTAAAGACATGTGTAGGGGCATTTAGCAATATAGCAATTTAGCATGCATTCCCTCATTTTGTTGTTTGTTTCAGTTTGGTCACTTATACATTAGGTTACCACTTTTTATTTTATATCATTCTAGTCCTTATTAACTAGACCTAGTACCTTACTTTCAATCAATTAGGTATTAAATGAAGGCATTGTATTAACTTCCTTTATACTAGTTTTAAGGATATTACAATTCCCTCCCCCTTAAAGAAATTCGTCCTCGAATTTACCTGAGGGGAATAGAAGAGGGTACTACTTTCTCATCGTTGCTTCGGGTTCCTAAGTGTCTTCTTTTACATTTTGGTTCTTCCATAGAACTT
Source organism: Hibiscus mutabilis (assembly GCA_019671005.1). Classification (NCBI taxonomy): domain Eukaryota; kingdom Viridiplantae; phylum Streptophyta; class Magnoliopsida; order Malvales; family Malvaceae; genus Hibiscus; species Hibiscus mutabilis. Next base: position 24,354,875 of record CM033712.1, read on the forward strand.
TCACCAATGGCACAGTCTTATTGCGAAGTCTCTTGAATACTTTATCAAGTATTTGAATTGGGTCTTCATCGTATGATAGATCGGGATTAAGTTCCACCTCATCAGGTTCTAGAACATGTGATAGATCTGATCGATATTTCCTCAACATCGATACATGGAAGATGTTGTGGATTCTATTGAATTCAGCAGGGAGTGCTAGCTTCTAAGCAACTGGACCGATCTTTTTTAAGACTTCAAAGGGTCCAATGAATCGAGGGCTTAGTTTACCCCTCTTCCCGAATCTGAGGATTTTCCTCCAAGGAGATACCTTCAAGAGTACGTAATCTCCCTCTTGATATTCAATGTTTCTTCTCTTGAGGTCAGCATAAGCCTTTTGCCTATAAAACGCCTCTTTTAGTCAACTATGGATCACTCGAACTTGATTTTCGGTTTCACAAAGCAATTCAGGTCCTAAGACCTTGTTCTCCCCCAATTTAGACCAGCATAGGGGAGTTCTACATCTCCTGCCATACAATGCTTCGAATGGGGCCATTTTGATAGAAGCTTGATGGTTGTTGTTGTAGGAGAACTCGGCTAATGGTATAGATTTCTCCCAGTCTTTACCGAAGTCAATAATACAAGCTTGAAGCATGTCTTCAAGCACTTGGATTACCCTTTTAGATTGTCAATCAATTTGTGGATGTAAGGCAGTGCTAAGGTTCATCTTAGTTCCCATAGCTTCTTGAAGTGCCCTCCAGAATCAAGAAGTAAAGCAAAAGTCCCGATCTGATATAATAGATCTAGGAATACCTGAAATCTGATCACTTCTTTCAAGTACATTTCGGCCAGCTGTTTGAGGCTCATGTTCATTCGAACAGGTAGGAAGTGAGCCGATTTGGTGAACCTATCAACAATCACCCAAATAGCATCATTTTTCCTCGACGATAAAGGCAATCCCGATACGAAGTCCATTGTTATACACTCCCACTTCCACTATGGTAATTCGATGGGTTGTAGGAGTCCAGTAAGTAGTTGGTGTTCAGCCTTCACCTTCTGGCAAGTGAGGCACTTCGACATGAAGTCAACAATATCAGCCTTCAATCTCGGCTACCAATAGACTTCCTTTAAGTCCTTATACATCTTGATCACTCCTGGATGTATTGAAAAAGGGCTACTATGTGCTTCTTGAAGCATTTCCCTCTTAAGGATTGGATCATTGGGTACACAAACCCGATTCTTGAAATAGAGCACACCATTCGATCGAAGTGAGAATTTGGTGCTTAGTTTGGAATCAATCTCTTTCAATATATTCTAAAGTTTGGGATCATTTTGTTGAAGCTCTTTGATCCTTGAATTCAACTCGGATTGAACTTGAAGTTCTATCACATATCTCTGATTCTTTATGAGCTTAAAATGGGCATTGAAAGTAGTTGAAGCTACAATTAAAGGATTTCGATTAGTGGATTTCATATCATCCATTCGAATAGAAGGATAAACAATATTGGAAATTCGTATTCGATCTTACCAATTGAATTTTTGCGACTGAGCGCACCAGCCACAACATTTGCCTTGCCCGGGTGGTAATCAATGATTAGGTCATAGTCTTTTAGTAATTCCACCCATCTTCGTTGTCAAAGATTTAACTCCTTCTGATTTAGGATGTATTTTAAACTCCGATGATCCGTAAATAATCGACATTTCTCTCCATATAGATAATGTCTTCAGATCTTTAAAGCAAACACGATTGTAGCTAGTTCCAAGTCGTGCGTAGGATAGTTCAATTCATGTGGCTTGAGTTGCCGAGAAGCATAGGCAATGACCTTGTCGTCTTGCATCAATACACACCCTAAACCGAGGTGGAAAGCATCACTGAAGACTGTAAAGTCTTTTCACGGTTCAGGTTGGATTAGAATAGGAGCTTTAGTTAGGACTTGCTTCAATTGATCGAAGCTCCTCTGTTGGTCCTCAGACCATTTAAATTGAGTATTCTTTCGAAGAAGTCGAGTCAATGGAGTAGAAAGAATCGAGAACCCTTTCACGAATCTTCGGTAATACCCTGTTAAACTGAGAAAACTCCTAACCTTGCTAACATTTCTTGGAGGTCTTCATTCGATGACGGTTTGAATCTTCTTAGGATCAACCTTTATCCCTTCGGCCGAAATAACATGACCAAGAAAGGATAATTTCGAGAGCTGGAACTTGCATTTGCTCAATTTGGCATATAGCCAATTCTCTTTTAGTGTTTGGAGTACAATTTGAAGGTGATTAGCATGTTCTTCCTTTTCCTTCGAGTAGACGAGAATGTCGTCGATAAAGAAAACCATAAATTTGTCCAAATAGGGTTTGAACACTCGGTTCATTAAGTCCATGAAAGCCGCTGGAGTATTGGTTAGCCCGAATAGCATAACTAGGAACTCGTAGTGACCATAACTAATCCTAAAAGCCATTTTGGGTACATCTGAGTCTTGTATTCTCATCTGATAGTAACCCGATCATAAATCAATCTTGGAGAAGACTTTGGCATCCTTGAATTGATCGAACAAGTCCTCAATCCTCGGTAATGGATACTTGTTCTTGATAGTGAGCCGGTTTAGCTGACGATAATCGATACATAGCCTCATCGACCTATCCTTCTTCTTAACGAACAATACGGGTGCTCCCCAGGGTGAATAGTTAGGTCGGATGAAGCCCTTATATTGAAGCTCTTGCAATTGTTGCTTAAGCTCTTTGAGTTTAATAGGGGCCATTTGATATGGAGCAATAGACACTAGATCACTCCCGGGTTGATCTTCAATCTTGAATTTGACTTCCCGAATAGGGGGTAATCCCAGCAACTCCGCAGGAAAAACATAAGGTAAATTGGAGCTCTAGTGAAAATGTAATCCCAGCAATAGACACTACAGTTGCTTAAACAAGATTCTTGTCGTATTCTCCAGCCAGTACTCCACTTCTTCTAGCTTGTCTTCACTGGTTCTAGTGAAAATGTAAGCTCGATGTTGAGCTAACTTGTCAATTGGAGCTCTTGCCAATTTTGCTACCAGAGGTTATGAATAGTTGGAGGATTCTATCTCATAGAGACAATCATCTATCAAACATCTCCTTCAAACTGGAGAAGCATTCTCGTTGAATAAGATAAATCACGGGAACTTCCTGCTGAACTTGTTGAGGTTCAGCAGGCTTGTGAGGATCCTGGTTCATCCTTACGCTCCCTCCCTCATTGGAGGAGCCAGACGGGCTTTCATTATCCTTGCCCAATCTTGTTTTAGACATTCTATATATAACGAATAAGAGAAGTCAAGCTCAAGTCACAATCCAATCAATTTTCAAGTAACTCCTAGGTGGCACCTAAATGATCAATGGCATTAGCCTATTCATGCAATAGACCCTAGAATCATGCAACCTTAAGCTCTGATTACCACTCTATAACATACTCTAACCACCCTAGTAGGATTAGGTAAGTTACCACAATTTCAATCAATGATCCATTCAATTTAAGCTAGTGAGTTCAATTCGTTTTTAAGTCTTTCTTGCTCATTAAGTAAGTAATCGAATAGGTGAGGACCCAATAGACAATGCATGATGCACCTATTTGATGTATTAGGACCCATAATGCAATTAGATATAATGATCAATACCATTTAGGAATTACTTGTTCTTCAAGCAACCATTCGACTAGATGGAAAACACAATAGAAAATTTTCAACATTTTATGTAGCTATTATGCATACCAATAGGTGATTACATCATTTACTTAAGTTTCCTTAATTAATCATGCATGCTTCCAATATTATATACATCATTCGGCTAGTACCTTAAGTGACCAAAATGGTTCATGTCTAAACATATATATTACTACATTTACTTATTGTTAACTAGCCTACCTCAATAGATCTATTCATCCATTACATGCATAATCCAACCATGGAAATCTAACATTAGGCTAACAAGCATTCAAGCTCAATAAAGTGCATACATGCTCATATATACATACCATACTCTTTATAGATCGTAGATGAAGTTAATATATACAAACCATTACTAAGTGATCATGAATATACATACCTTAGGTGCCACCATCCTAGGATAACTATAACAAGATGCAAACATACTCTTTCAAGCAAAATGTGACTTGTACGAGCTTAGAGTTCGGGATAGTATCCAATACCAACATGTATCGTAGTAAAGAAACTTGATTAAGCAAAGATTAGTGAGTGAGTTCAAATTACAAGACAATCAATACATAAAGTCTCAACTACGAACCATCTAATAGATGGTATGGTTCCCCCATCAATAAGGAACCATTCGAAACACTATAAACAATACTAGATGCATTTGCTTAATTTACAATCCAATATCAATACAAGGCTTGAAAGTTTAGACATGCTCAATCATCCAATTCGAATAATATTAGGCATAACATGTCATTTGAACACAATCAATGTCTCAAAGTCAAGAAATCTCATATAACCAATGTTCAGGCAATGTCTCAATATCAATAGTTCATAGCATTCAATTTCTCTTTACTATCAATCAATGCAATGTAGCAATAGATTCAATGTACAGGAGGTATAAGTTCATTTTAAGTATAGCCTTGAGAATCAATTACTCAGTCTAGATACTAGAGTCTCCAACCAAACTGTCGCCAATATCAATAGTCAATAGGGTACAAAGTACCGGTCAAATCCCTCCTACTGTCGCCAATGATCAATAACAATACTTCCCTCCTACTGTCACCAATTAGGGACCAATGTTTCGGACCGTAATCCACCCCGATAATGAGCTCTATAGACTCTATGGCATTCCAACTATATCTAAGACCGACTCGAGACCATGGCTTACAATATTTATCACTTTCATTCAATTAGAAGCATGATTCAATTCAATGTGCACATTTTGTGCCAATATCCCCTTTCAATCGAATAGGGTTTAAAGCCAAAACCAATATCAATATTCCAATAGTCAATGAAGGTATGTCAATCAATATGTCATTAAACAATGAATTAAGTTACTTCTAACTATAACAACGTGCTTCATTTCAATATAGTTCAATTAGGCAAGAAGCATATCATGGCAATCAATTGTAATTCAAGCATGCTTCTCAATCAAGTAACCACTCAAAAGAGCACTTACCATGCTAATGCTCCATAGCAAGCTCATTACACAATTTATACTAAAAATCAATAAGAAATTCAAATTAGAATTGGACTTGGAGAGGTTATCGCCCTCTCCAAACTTTAAACTACACTCATAGGAATATTTTGAGCTATTGTCGATCCCGGATTGAAATCTTTTTCCCTCTACTAGATTGTTGATCTATGTGAGCCCCTTTTTCCTCAATTTCCACTTGATCTATCATTCATACAATGCATACTGTATTAGGAAAAATCCAGCAACTATTTGAGTCATTATGTGACTCTATACACTCAAGCATTGAATTCAAAATATCAAGACTGTTGCTGTCTGGCAGCATGTGCACTACTTGCTTAAATGTTCATATCTTTTATTCTGTACGTCAAAATTTCGAACCGTTTACAGCATCAGAAAGCTAATTTTTTTTCCTTCTAACCATATAGGCCTTACATTTTTATTCATTGTGAATTAATACAGTATTTTATTTAAAGGCAGGCCAAATTATGCCACTGGACAGTTTGCACTGTCCTTAGAGATTAGTCTCTACAAACTGTTTTATAACTCAGAATTCAATTCTATTTGCTGCATACGAAACTAGACATACAAATGATTCTGTAAATATAAGATTTATTCCCTAATTTGTTCTATGTGATTTTCTACAAATTTTTAAACTCACTACCCAAAACAGAGTATTCTGACAGTTTTCCTTTAGCTAGATTCTAGCTTCATTAATCACTTAGACAAGGATTTTAACATGATTGTTAAACATATATACTCATTCATACATGTCTAAATCAGTCCAATTATGTGTCAAACCTATAAAAATAGGGCAATTGAGAAATATTTTCGAATTGATTCAATAGGACATTATCTCCCTAGAATTTCTAGCAACCAGAATTTCAATTCACATATCAATCATCCATTCTAATCATCATCCAAATTTTTCCTGCAACTATCATAGCATTTCACCATCAATTTGGTTATTGACAACATCAATTTCTCCTACTGATTCGAATGGCACTACCAATTTCATGGATTGATCAATCAATTGAACTTCTTAACTAATTCACGGCATCAATTCACTAACTACTCGTCCAATTCATGTAATTCAAACAAGAACTTACAATCTACATGCATCATTTGAATCTATAATGCATTAAGGAAGAGATTTTACCTTCCTATCAAGATAATATGAATCCTAGCAACTCCAATTCCTCCAATTTCAAGCTTGAATCTATGAACATGGAGTTTTCTCACTCAATTCCTTTCTCTCCAATTTTGTTCATCTATTCAGCCCCCTAAGGAAGAAGATGATAATAGATCATCAATTATCTCCTTCCTAAATGACTAATTTGCCCTTGATTATCCACTAATTAATGACATGTGTAGGGGCATTTAGGAATATAGCAATTTAGCATCCATTCCCTCATTTTGTTGTTTGTTTCGGTTTGGTCACTTATGCATTAGGTTACCACTTTTTCATTTATAGCATTCTCGTCCTTATTAACTAGACCTGGTACCTTACGTTCAATCAATTAGGGATTAAATGAAGGCATTGTAGTAACTTCCTTTATACTAGTTTGGAGGATATTACACAAGGTCACCAAAGTTCAATTATGTATGTTTCGTATTTACTTTTGGACTCCTAGAAGGTGGCACTAGTCTATAATTAGTATGGTTGTATTTTGTTAATCCTTTTTGGGGCCTGTAAATAATAAATTATGAATCATATGTTGGTTGTATTGTTTTGTTGTTTATATCAGATTATGAGAAAACCTTTTGTCTTTAATTGTCGAATGCTTGCTTGATCATCAAGTTAGATTAATTCCTTCAATAGTAGATTTTCCGATTTAGATCTTGGGTTTTACATTTTGGTAATTAGAGCTAAGGTTTAGTCGATCCTAGGACTAAACTAGATTAGGTTACCTTATTTAGAAAGCTAGTGTCACCTAGGAGTTGAAGATAACTCGTAATTGTGATCTTGTTGTTAAGAACTTCCATTGAATAACTAATGAATCTCTTTCATAATATCTGGATCAGGAACTCATTTTGGCTGAGACGATGAGAGTCCTTCTGGTTCCTCCAATGAAGGAGGAAGTATAAGGATGGGGCAGGAGCAACCGAACCCTCCTAAGGTTGTTGAACAACAGCCAGAGGCTTCTCAAATTCATCCAATTCAAAGAGAGTGCTTTCCCAATATGACTGAGATGTTTAATTAGTTCATTGTCTCTCTAAAACAAAATACTTCTCCTACTCCTACAACATTTCATTTGAAAGCACCAATTGACAAGTTAGCTCAGTATTGAGCTTACACCTTTTCGGGAACTGACGATGAGAATCCTGAAGTAGTAGAGTATTGGTTGGAGACTACCACAAGGATTCTGACAAAACAACTACAATGCTCTGATGAACATAAATTAGAATGTGCTTTAACACTCCTGGCTGATGAAGCTCTAAACTGGTGGCAAACTACGATCTTGACTACACCGGCTCACTCTATCAATTGGGAATTCTTTCTCAAAGAATTCCGGAAGAAATACATCAGTGAGCAATACCTAGCTGAGAGACAAAAGCGTTTCTTATATCTGAAGCAGGGAGGAAAGTCCATTGAGCAGTATGTCAATGAATTTTGTAAGTACTGTAAGTATAGAGCAGAATATATAAAGAAAGAAGAAGACAAGTGTCGGATGTTCATCAATGGTCTCAACGATGAATTAAGTCCCATGTTTACGGCACTCAGAATTTTTAAGATTTAGTGAACCGAGCAATTGCAACGGAAGCTAAGATGAAAGCTGCTGATAAGAAGAAGGATAGTCATTATCGGAAAGACAAAAGGCCTAGAAATGAAAGTAAAACCTATTGGTCATCTAAAAAGCCCAAGAGCCAAGGAAGAAATTCTTCTAAGCAGTTCTCCCCTCCAAAAGGAAACTACTTGCCTAAGACACAAACCATAATCAAAACTTCTGCACCAACTATATTTGTTGATAGTTCGGGGAATTCTGGAAGAGAGTTACCATCCCGTTTGTGTAAATTCTGTCAAAACTACCATTCGGGCCCTTGCAGAAAGAAGTTGAATGCTTGTTATCAATATGGGGAAATGGATTACTTTGTTAAAGACTATCCACAACTCATGAATAAGACTCCAGTTAAAGTGGGTTCGAATCCAATTTCTACTCCATCCTATCGGGTAAAGGATCAAAGTCAGCTCAATCTGGAGCTTCGGGAATAAATTGGGGACAAGCTCCTGCATCAACTCATCAAGAGTCTTGAGCCCCTGGTCGGGTTTATCATATCAGGAGCCGAGAAGATGAAGAATCACCTAATGTCATAACAGGTACAATTGAACTGAATAACCATTATGTTTATGCTTTATTTGATCTTGGTGTAACTCATTCATTTATTTGTTACCCTTTAATTCAAAATTTTGGCTTAAAATCAGAAAATGTTGATCCTAAATTAATTGTTTCGATTCCCTTAGGCAAGAACGTAGCCTTGAATTTGTTGTGTAGAAATTGTCCATTGTATATCCGAGGCATTCCTTTTCTTGCCGATCTTTTTGCCTTATCACTTAGTGATTTTGATTTGATTTTGAGACTTGATTGGTTAGGCAAGCATCATACCTGGAGAGATTGTGGTAAGAGGAGGTTATTTCTCTGTGGGTTAGGGGAAAAGTCCATACCTTTACTTGATCAAAAATCTAATATGCCGAATAGTCTTCTTGCTACCCTAACCAAATTTAATGAACTTGAATCTTGTATTAGTTCAATTCCCATAGTTTTCTGAATTTGTTGATACTTTTCCTGAGGAACTCCCGAGTTTGCCCCCAAAAAGAGAAGTTGAATTTAGGATCGAAGTTCAACCTGGATTTACTCCCGTTTCCATCACCCCTTATCGAATGGCCCTAATTGAATTGAAAAAGTTGCAAAAGCAGTTGCAAGAACTACAAGATAAAGGTTTCATCCAGCCTAGCTCATCTCCTTGGGGAGCTCCAGTTCTTTTTGTTAAAAAGAAAGACGGGTCAATGATGTTGTGTGTGGGCTACCGACAGCTTAATCAACTTACCATCAAGAACAAGTATCCACTTCCGAGGATTGAAGATTTACTTGATCAATTGAAAAATGCTTCTATGTTTTCGAAGATTAATCTTCGATTAGGCTATTGCCAATTGAGAGTCAATGAATAGGATGTACAGAAGACTACATTCAGAACCCGTTATGGACACTATAAATTTCTCGTAATACCTTTCAGTCTAACCAATGCCCCAGTTGCATTTATGGATCTAATGAATAGAATCTTCAAGCCCTTCCTGGATAAGTTTGTTATGGTCTTCATCGATGATATCCTTATATACTCCAAGAGTTAGGATAAACATTTTAATCATCTCAAACTTGTACTACAAACTCTTCGAAAGAACCAACTGTACGCAAATCTCAGTAAATGCGACTTTTGGTTAACCGAAGTAGCATTCCTAGGTCATGTAGTTTCGGTTGATGGAGTCAAAACCGATCCAAAGAAAATAAAAGCTATAGTGAATTGGATGCCACCGAAAAACATCAAAGAAGTTAGAAGTTTTTTGGGACTAGTCGGGTACTACCGAAGGTTTGTAAAGGGTTTCTCGGTTATTGCTTCAGCCTTAACTAAACTCTTGCGTAAGAATGAAGCTTTCATACGGTCAGAAAGTCAGCAACGGATTCGATCAATTGAAGCAAGCCCTTACTCATGCTCCGATTGTAATTCAACTTGAATCAGGAAAGGAATTCACTATGTACAGTGATGCCTCGCATCTAGGCCTTGGATGCGTCTTGATGCAAGAAGATAGAGTGATAGCTTATGCATCTTGGCAATTGAAAACTCATGAGTTAAATTACCCAACTCACGACCTTGAATTGGCAGCTGTCATGTTTGCTCTTAAAATATGGAGACATTACTTGTTCAGGGAAAGATGTCGTGTGTTCACAGATCACAAAAGTCTCAAATATCTACTAACTCAGAAGGATTTGAATCTCAAACAAAGGAGATGGTTAGAATTGATTAAAGATTATGATATAACTATTGAATATCATCCGAGAAAAGTGAATGTTGTGGCTGACGCGCTCAGTCAAAAATAATCGAATGGTAAGACCTTATAAATAATTAAATTCTTGAATCAACCTTGTTTGACATTCACATGCTTAATCGAATATTAATGTTTTGTAGTCCCGGTGTCCATCACTGCATATATTAAACTACTCAAGAAACGAAAGTTCATTTTCGAGCTTCAAATTGAATCGGAATTGATAACGAGAATCAAGAATTTACAACAAGTTGATCCCGAACTCTAAAAGATTATACTCGGGCTAGGGACTGAACCTCAATCTGAATTCTCCTTAAAAGAAAATGGCCTTCTTTACTTTAGAGACAGATTATGTGTGCCTAATAATGAAAATTTAAAGAAGGATATTCTTACAGAAGCTCATTGTAGCTCTCTTTCTATCCATCCTGGGTCTGTCAAAATGTTTAATGATCTAAAGAAGTTGTACTGGTGGCCGGGAATGAAAACCACCATTTTAGAGTTTGTATCTCAATGCTTGACATGTCAAAAGGTTAAGGCTAAACATCAAGTTCCCGCGAGATTATTACAACCAATTGAATTGCCCTAATGGAAGTGGGATCACATAACAATGGACTTTGTCAGTGGTTTGCCAGTATCACCAAGGAAAAATGATGCCGTTTGGGTCATTGTTGATCGGTTCTCAAAATCTACTCACTTCCTACCGGTCCGAATGACTCAAAGTTTGGACCAATTAGCTTAACTGTATATTTGAGAGATTGTAAGATTACACAGTGTACCTGTATCAATAATCTCTTATCAGGATCCTCAATTCACGTCGAGATTGTGGAAAGCTTTACAAAGAGCTTTGGAGACTCAAATTAATTTAAATACCGCCTTCCACCCCCAAATAGATGGTCAATGCAAAGGAGTGATACAAATTCTTGAAGACATGCTCCGGGCTTGTGTCATTGAATTCGAAAAGAATTGGGAGAAGACTTTACCATTAGCCGAATTTGCATAGAACAATGGTTATCAATCCACCATTAAAATGGCTCCATTTGAGGCTTTATATTGTAGAAAATGCAGAACACCCCTTTGTTGGTCCGAGCTAGGAGAGCACAAAGTTTTAGGGCCAGAGATTCTTAAAGAAACTGAAGAACATATTTGAATCATACACAAAAGACTTCAAGAAGCCTTTGATAGACAGAAGGCGTATGCTGACAAGAAAAGGAGAGATATTCAGTATGATGTGGGAGATCGAGTATTTTTAAAAGTATCACCGTGGAAAAGGATCTTCTGATTTGGGGAAAAGGGGAAAGTTAGCCCCCGGTTTATAGGACCATTTGAAATTGTTGAAAGAATTGGGCATGTAGCTTATAAGCTAGCTCTCCCGAGAGAATTCGATAAGATACACAACGTTTTTCATGTGTCGATGCTCCGTAAGTACCGGTCTGATCCATCTCATATACTTGAGCTGGAAGATGTTGAGTTAGATTGAAATTTGTCATACGAAGAGGAACCAATCAAAGTACTTGATCGGGAAACAAGAAGACTCCGAAATAAAACAATAAATCTTGTTAAGGTTCTATGGAAGAATTACAATTTAAGAGAAACCACATGGGAACCAGAAGATATTATGAAGGAGCAATACCCTCAATTGTTCGCCTCAGGTAAATTCGGGGACGAATTTTCTTTATAAAGGGGGAGGAAATTTATCATCCTGATATTCGATCTATGGCTTATTATTTGATAAGAGGGTAGTAATTAGAACTATAGTTATTGAATTGTGGACCTAATCGAATGAATCAAAACTAGAGGGATAATTTTTAAAGGGTACTAAAATAAAGAGTGAGGAAACTTGAATTTTGTATGGTAATTAAACTTTTCTTAAGGGTTTGATAATGTGGCAATAGTATAGAGGGGGCACGTGTGGTTGTTTGATCTAAGATTGAAACAAAACCAAAAATTTGGTCTTCTTCTTCCTTTTCCTTTTGGTTGACCGAAAGTTAGAAATAGAGAGAGGGAGAGAGTTTTTCATGGTGATTAGCTTGCTTAGGAAATTGGTTTTTTTGGATGCTTGAATTATACTTGAATGCTTAAGAATGTAAGTTGTCTCAACTCTTCTTTGATTCGAATCTTAGCCAAGGAGTATTGGTAGATTAGTTCAATCTTTGTTGTTAATTATCATTGCATGATCGAAACAAATTGGGTTGTTGGTAATTCTAGAGTGAATTTAAAGAATTATATTGATTGAAGCTTGAGATAGCGGTATATTGTTGTGACATGGTTGAATTGAATTATTATGTTGGTCCTCAATGTTGTAAATAAATGTTTTGAGTTCATGTATAATTTTAGGAATTAGAATTAAAAGAATTGGGGGCTGCCCTATTTTTAGATTAACCGAAATGAAATTGTTTTGATAATTGGCATGTTATGGATGGTTTAAACATTGAATTGATGACAAAATGTTTGGGTTTGATGTATTACAAGATTGTAGTGATCAATAGAAAACATGCGAATGGCTTAGATTGAGTTGTAATAGCTGTTTAAGTGAAATTATTAAGAACTAGAAATTGCCCGGCTTCTTTGTACATTTGTGATATGTCCAATGTCTTGACTTGTTTAATTATGGAAACTTAATGATATGGTTTGAAGAATATATGGAGAAGCATTAGAAATTCTACCTTAAGGCTTGTTGAGCATGTGTGTGATAAATAGGTAACAATTAAATGACAATGAAATGATTCTAATGCACCATTGAATTGTTATTATAAATAGACAAAAAGGGAGTTGATCAAGGAGACGAGAGGTAAAAAGGAATTGACATTCACGATGAAGATAAGCTTGGTATAAACTGTGAGTGTAATTTATAGTTTAATTTAAGCATAAGGTTATTATAGATTATAAGTTGATCAATATTGTTCTGAGGCTTGTCTTCTTGCTTACTTATGCTTAATTACATTCCTAGTAAGATAAAGACTCAGGTGAGTACCATTTCACTTAAGATGGTTTAATTTGATTAAAAATCTAGTCTACAACAGGAATGTGTATTCCAATGGGACTTGTGGTCATGGGATTGTTAAAATAGAACAATTAAATAACATCATTGACTCGATAATCTAGAATGAGATTCTGAAAACTTAAATCAAAGCCTTGATTAGTATCTTCCTAGCTTGTTTGGCATGCCAATTTCCTAAGCTCGGCCCGGACTACGGTCCCTTGTCAGTACCAGGGTACCCTTGTTTAAATCGTCATAAGACGAGATTTCAATGGTTATATTCACCATTGCTTGTTGATAGTCTCTGTATGAGAATTGTTTTCTAGGATTTGTGCTAGTCAAGGCTATTGTCCTACAACCATTTGGTTGTTTGATCAAAAAGAACTTGAATTAGATATTGTAAACAATGGAATGTGCTTGCTTGAGATTATTAGAATCGTTAATCCTTATTAGGAGCTTGTTATAGATTGAAAACACTAAAGAATGTTATAAGGATTTAGAACCTTTTGGTGGACGGGCCGTGAGCTCGATTGAATAATTATAAATTAATGAGATGTAACTTTGTAACTACCTTGCTATGCACCCATCGATTTGATCTAGGAATAATCTAGTGAATTTGATTATATTCATATTGCTATTGATGCAAGGTTAACCATATTAATAGCTCACCTTGTGTTTCAGGTCATTTCGAGACTTGTCTAGGTTCGGAGGTACATCAAGGTCACTAAAGTTCAATTATGTATGTTTCGTATTTACTTTTGGACTCCTTGAAGGTAGCACTAATCTATAATTAGTATGGTTGTATTTTGTTAATCCTTTTGGGGCCTGTAAATAATAAATTATGAATCATATTTCAGTTGTACGGTTTTGTTGTTTATATCAGATTATGATAAAACCTCTTGTCTTTAATTGTTTAATGCTTGCTTGATCATCAAGTTAGATTAGTTCCTTCAATAGTAGATTTTCCAATGTAGATCTTGGGTTTTAAAGTAGGAACTTAGTGAGGCAATAATCAAGATTAAAAACAACTAAATAAGCTTATTCAATTTCAAGACGTTTTAAACCTCAAGTCTGCATATATATAAAACATGCCATATTCCAATATACTAAAGTTTATATTTCATTAGTAATGCTTTACTACATGTCAATGCCATCAAACTTTCATGCTTATCCGTTTGTAATAATATGTATTCTATACATCAAAGCATGAATAGGTATAGCATGATACAAGATAATGAGTATGCTTGTTCAATTCCTTTAATACTATATCAATACTTACCATTATTCCTAAGCTTTCTAGCTTAACTTACCATTTGTTGTCATTGCAACATCAATATATTAAGTTAATGCTTAATTATCTACATTTTAGTCATTTCATTTATAATAACCTTTCCTGTAAATTATTTTCCATCTTATAGCCCAAGATATATCATATAGAGAGGACTAAGTATGCGAGTCGTGTAGTCCCGGACTACTAGACACTTAAAGTGCCAATACACGATAGACACATAAAGTGTCAGGCACACAAAGTACCAATAACGATAAACACGTAAAGTGTTGGGCACACAAAGTACCAGTAACGATAGACACATAAAGTGTCAGGCACACAAAGTACTAGAACGATAGACACATAAAGTGTCGGGCACACAAGGTACCAGTAACGATAGACACATAAAGTGTCAATAATCACTAGACACATAAAGTGTCGGGCGCAACTGCTAGACTCTATGGCATGCCATTATACTGTTCTCTCAATAATATACTTGGGCATTAAAATATCATCATTATACTTTAACATGTCAATCTGTAAATGATAAATAAATTATCATTGATAAAACAAAATAATAGAGCAGTTCATACTCCATTATGCCATATATTATTCTTGTAATATATCATTCGGTATATGATAATAAAATTATCTTAGACAAAACATAATAGGGCAGTTCATACCCCATTATGTACAAAACCATTTATCAATAACCATGTGATTACCATGTAAATAATATCTATGCTTCCTCTTGATGAACATGCAAGAAACATGCTATTCGATGCTTACAACTATCCATGAACATGTTAACAATATACTTAACACTTAGCATTGGACATGTAAAGAATATGGCTATATATACTTACCAATGCATTATTTTTCTTTTGCAATAGCATTTAAGGTTGGCTTATCTCAAGCCTTCCAATACATATGCAAATATATATGAAATGCATTAAATGCACTCACATTGACTCTTCTTATCCCAACTAAATTGAATAAATTAAGAGAACTCCAAGTTTGATCATTTGCTTTATCTACTGAATTTCTGATTTATTGTGTTTACTTGAATGCCTCACATTCATCTCCTTACATGTAAAAATTAATAACACCAATAAGGTACTCATTTTATAATATGTCAGCATGTGCTACCTTCAAAGAAATTTTGTTTAAAAATAATCTACAACTCAGAATTATATTCTATTTATTTTGATAGAAACTAGATTCGATAATCTTTTCAACCATATAAACTAATAGCCCAAAATCGACTCATACAATTTATGATGAATTTTCAAAGTCGAATTCCAGTGCTGAATTTTGGAGCAGACTGCTACTCTATTTTCTGACCTTTCATCACTTAAAAATTCATACCTTTTCATATACAAATCAAAATCAGTCATCATTTGTTCCAAAATAAACTAGACCGAACCACGGATACAATGATATAAGGTTCACTTTCTAATTATTTTTGTAGAATTTATGGTGAATTTCTGAACTCAATGCCAAAGACTAAAATTATAGGCAGATTTCATAAATCTAATCTTTAGCATCCTTTAACCATTCCAACACTTCAATTTACTTCAATTATATCATTCTAACATTCTTCTTTTAAGACAAACTCCAAATTTTACTTGAATCCAATAACTCTAAATTAAACCCTAATTAATCAAATGGTATTCCATCAAGAATACATCAATTTCAACTTCAATCAAGTATGGAAATAATAGAACATCACATAATCTTCCTTAATTCAATCCTAATTCATTTGGATCCCTAAACCCTAAATTATCTCTCCTAAAAATTCAAGAGTTATATTCAACTATTCCATGAATTTCTTATACCAAATGAAAGAGAATTCAATGGAGAACAAATTTTTATTTCATGAATTATCTCTCCGAAATCGAGGAAAAATTACTTTCGAGCTTAGTTAGATTTTTTAGACCTAACCTAAGATCCTAACTCTTTATTCAAACCTTTGATGTTGTTCAAACAAATATACATTCACTGATGCGCAATAGTTTGCTCGCCATTACGTTCCAAGCCTTTGAAACGAGCCGACTTTCGCCAAATGAGCTAGGCTTGACCCTCCCCTGTTTTGGCAATACAAAACTAGAGGCAAAATGTACTAAAATACATTCTAACACCAGCCTACAATCATCCCTTGCAATCTCCACAAAATTGCACCCCCAAAAACAATACGAAAACACCAAAACTACACCAATCAACAACCAAATGACCTCTAGCCACAACCTAACGTTACTAACATCTTAATACCATCAAATACCATCCAAAAACATACCTAACACATCCTTATAGCTCCATCAACTAAGATTCAATCAAAACATCCCTAAAACCACCTCAAACCACTATAGAAAATAGGTAATTAAATAGTTTTGGGTTTGATTACAAAAACCTCACCTCACACTATTTTGAAACAATCAAAATGTGATTTAACCCATTAAAAATCCACATCAATTATTCCACAAATCAAGATTTTAGGCAAAGAATCCAAAAAACACCAATTAAGATCATTTCCAAGAACTAGATAGCAAAACCAAGATATTAATATTCATTAGAAGTCAAACACTAGGGGATATCAATAAAGAACCTTTGTTTTTAAGAGAGGAAGAGAAAATTACCTTGAAGTCTTTCCACCACAATTTGACTTAAACTTTCTTTGTTGAATAAAATTGGGATTTAATGAAATCTTTTAGGAATCTTTGATAAGGTTTTGCAAAGCCATGAGAGAGGAATCTATTCAAGCAACCCCATTGAAATCAAATCAAAACTCAGAAATCTTGTGGAGAGAAAATGAGAGAAAGTTTTGGAAGAAAATATTGAGAAAATAAAAAATAAGGGAAAATGATTTTAACAAAACAACTAACCTTCAATTTGTTTTGATAATTATGGTGGAAAACCCCAATTAATGTTTTTAGGAAAATTATCTCTCTAACGATTCTTATTTTTGGCCCTTTTTACAATTTAGTCATTAAAAATAGTTTTGCATTTATTGCATTTTGGTCACTAAATCCAAAATGTCATCTCAACTGATTAAATCGATTTCTAATTTCAACCCAAAAACAGTTAATATAATTATTAAACTTTTTAAAAGCTTTAACCAAACTTTTTCCCTTTTTGAAAAACCCATTTCAAAATATTTATTTCTTGAAACATATTTTAGTCGTCAAACCCAGTTCCCCCATTCGAACCTACTACTAAACCGCCAAAACTCCTAAGCCCATTTTTAGGGCATTATATGGAGACAATCGGCTCTTTACTCTAGAGTTGTGGAGTTTGGGTTCTTTGAGGGGTCATAGGAGTAGATTTTGGACTCTCTAGAGGTGTAGTACTCACTAGATGAATAGGTTGAGTACTGGTAGAATTTACTGGTGTTGATGATGGCAAAGAGGTTGTAGAAAGAGTAGAAGGTATCTACATAGGAAGAAACTGGTCATTGTGAAAAAATATGAAGGCTGAAATTCATCTAAGTTCTCCCCATGAATTACAGATTGAGTAAAATATGGAGCCTGTTCAAAAATTTTAACATTCATAAAAACATAGACTTTATGGGTATGAGAATAGTAACACTTGTAGCCCTTCTTTAGTGAAGAATACCCTAAAACGAGACACTTAATTTCTCAAGGATCAAGTTTAGACCTAGAGGGAGTATTATTATGGACATAAACAATGCACCCGAAAAACATCAAAGGAAGGATAGATGACATAGGTTTAAAATCAGGATAACTATCTAGAAACGCTAACCTTGGGGTTCGAAATTTTATAACTTTACTAGGCATTCTATTAATTAGATAGGTTGATGTCAAGAGAGCCCCATCCAAATATTGTTTAGGCACATTATGAGAGAAAAACAAGGACCTAGTGACTTCTAAAAGGTGTTTGCTTTTTCTTTCTACTATCTCATTTTGTTGTGGAGTGTCCACATAAGAACTAACCTAAACAATTTCCTTCTCTCAAAAGATAGACTTCAATGTTTTTGTAAAATACTATCCCTATTATCAAATTGAAAAATTTGAATTTGACTATGAAATTGAGTCACTACCATATTATAAAATCTCTTAAAGATTTGTTCTACTTCAGATTTTTCTTTCATTAAATAAGTGCATGTAGTACGAGAATGGTCATCAATAAAGGTGATGAACCTTCGACAACCATTTATATTCTTTTCCTTAGAAGGGCCCCAAATATCACTGTGGATAAGAGAAAATGGTTTACAAGGCATATAGACTGATGGCAAGTAAGAATGCTTGGTATGCTTAGAAAATTGACAGACATCACAATAAAAGGATTGTGGCTTTTTATGCAGAGGCAATGCTGGAAACAACTTCGCTAAATAATAAAAGTTGGGATGGCCTAACCAAAAATGCCACAGCATAACATCATTGGTGTTTTCAGAAGTTGAAATTAAAGAAGAAGAGAAACTACTGGAATTTTGAGTGGAAGAGGGAAGTGGCTCTCCATTAAGCACACAGAGCCCACCATACAGCCTAACATTGCCAATATTCTTCCCCAGGCCCATTGCCTACAATTCACAAGTGTTGAAAGAAAATTTAGTCACACATTTAAAATCATTAGACAGCTTACTAACATAAAGGAGATTGCATGTTAAATTTGATACACAAAGGACATCTTTTGACAGTATATTTTCATTGATAACAACATAACCACTCCCTAAAATAGGTTATAAAGAACCATTTGTTGTTTCTATAGAAGAACGATAAGATGTGGTCTAAAATGTGTGAAACAACCCTCTGTCCCTAGTTATATGATCAGAATCTCTTAAGTCAATTATCCACGCTGGCACAGGGATGCTGGTGTTAAAAAACAGTCTAGGTTTGTTACCTTCATGAGCCGTGAGGGTAATAGAAATTGGAGAAGCATCATTGATGTTTAAAGAGGAAGGGGAACCAACAAAAAACTGAAGTTTATTGGTTCCAAAAAAATTTCCTTAATCGAAAGGATTGGTCATCGCGGCTAGGGCTAAAGATGGTGATAAGGATCAATTAGCCTAAACTGTTGAAACAATATGTTCCCCAGTATTTCGATTCATAATACACCTTTATAAGGGTAGTCTTTTAAAGACTTAATTACATAGAATTTCCTTACTATTAGAAGACTTTTAGGCTTTGCTTGGCATAGAGGAAAAGTGGAAGGGAGAAAGGAGAGAAGAGAAAATTAGAATGAAAACGAATTTAAGGGTTCCTTGGTAGAGTGGAAAATTAGAAGGAAAGAAAATAGGAGGGGAGGTAGTTTTCCTTGCTCCTATACAAATAGTTTTCTCTCCAAATTGAGTGGAAAATAGGAAAAAAAAGTGTTAGCTATCCTACATTAATAATAAGATTATGAAATTATGTTTAAAAAATTCTAATTTTATTTTAACAATATTTATAATTATTTTTTATGATTACATCCAATATTTCTATTATGATTTTATTTTGTTTTGTTTAATACCTAAAAAATTATTTAATCTAAAATTTACCCTTATTTGTTTTTTCATTTGATTATTATTCAATATTATTAATAAAATAATATTTTTTATTCACTTTAGTCCCTAAAATATTTATTTAATCCAAAATTGAACCCTATTTGTTTCTAATTTTTATAATTTATCTAATATTTTTACTAAGATTTTATTTTGTTCAATTTAATTCCTAAAATTTTATTTAATTTGGAATATACCTCTATTTTATAATTCAGTACATAATCTTATAATAGCAAACTTTATATTTCAGTCACTAATTTTATAATTGCAATTAAGGACTTATTTTAACTCGAATTAACATGAAACTTGGTCTATATGTTAATGTTAATATTTATTTCATAAACTAAGGTTTGAACACTTTTTGAAAAAATGGCCCATGTATTTAATGAATGTTTTCAAAATGGCCCATAAACTACTTATTTTTTGCAATTAACACTCTATTTCAAATTCGATTTCAACATGAATTTACCATTATGTCTAATTGGATTTAATGAGTCTTAAATGGACCTAAAATTGTGTTTTTAACTTGAAATCCAACTTTTGAATTATTTACATTTTAATCCCTAAACCTCAATTCAGTTAAATTTACTTCGATTTGAACTTCTTTTTTAGCAAACTAGAGGTATACAATGTTTCTAATTATATTAAACTTTTATTTAAATTTTAACTGTTTTTTCGATTCAAATCTTGTAAAATTACCAAAAATGTCTTTTTGTTAAATCGTTTATTTTCTAAAATTTTAAAGGTTTACTTTCTCGAGTGACTTTAGTTAATTGTTTCCCCTTTATGTTCATGTTGGTTGTTTACTTTCATGAAATCAAATATGCTTGTTTTTTTAATTTGTTTTAAGACACAAATGGGCCATTTGTAGTATTCGATATTCGGGTTGGATTCGTTTGTACCGTGTATTAGGTTATACATTGACAATCAAACTCTCGGGGTTAGATTACAAAAATATTATACTAAATTATAAAAATTAGAAATAAATATATGCTAATTTTGGTTTAAATAAAAAATTTATGAACTAAACTAGACAAAAATAAAATCATGTTAAAAATATTTGACTCAATTATAAAAAATAGAAATACATATAGGTCAATTATTAATTAAAGAAAAAAATTAGGGATTAAATTGAACAAAAATAAAACTATATTAAAAATGATAGATTGAATTATAAAAATTAGAAAAAAATTATAGATTAAATAAAAAAATTAAGGACTAAATTAATTAAAAATAATCAAATTAAAAATATTGTACTAAATTATAAAAATTAAAAATAAATTATGATTTTCAAAGCTTAATTTTCTTTCCTCTCACTTTTCCATTTACCAAGCAATAGAGTGGAAAGAAACTTATTTTCCTTCTAGTTTTCTATCCTCTCAACCAAGCACACTGATGGCAAGAAAAAATATATTTTCCATCCTTTCATTTTTCCATCACTTCAATTTTCCATCCTTCCAAATTTCTTTCCTCTCTACCAAGCAAAGCCTTAGATTTACAACTCTTATCTCTTAAGATAGAGATCTAGTTTATCTATACTACTTTAGTTTATCTACAATAAATAAATAAACCTAAATTAAACTTATCTTATCTACAACTAACAGTTGATGTTGTGTGACCAGAAGTTCTGTCACACCACTTTTCATGTCTGATCCAAAAGTTGAAAGTACTCTTTGACGAAGAATTAGAGAACAAAGTGAGATGACAAGACAGTTCAACAATGAGGGTATCCCCCAAGATCCTAAAAACCTACCCCTACACCCACCAGCCTAGAATAGAACAATCCGGGAGATTGTAGTTCCTTAGTTGGACGATTTGCAACCGGAGTAGTTCGACCACCCATTCAAGCTGGAAAATTTTGAGTTGAAGCTAGTTATGTTCCAAAAGCTCAATTTGAATGGGCAGTACACGAGGTTGCCACATGAAGACGCTAGAGAGCATCTTCAATTACTTCTATTAATTTGTGCTTCTTTTAGTCAACAAGGTGTTCCTGATGATGCCTTACTTATGCAATTATTTCCATATTCTTTGCAAGGAAGAGCTTGCACGTGGTTTTGTGGACTCCCTACCAAATCTATTACATCATTGAATGACCTCACAATGCAATTTGCCTTACGCTTTAATCCACTGACAATGAACTCGCGCTTGAGGAATGATATCACTGCTTATTATCAGTTGATGATGAAATACTTCATTCTACATGGGAAAGATATAAGTCATTGTTGCGTCGGTGTCCCATCCATGGCCTTCAACAAGAAACCCAAATTGAGATCTTCTACAATAAGTTGAATGCGTCTACAAGACATCTTGTCAACGAAACATATAATGGGCCTTTACTTTATTGCGCTTACACTGTTGTTGGTGTGTTGAAGCAATTTGCGCAAAATGATTATCAATATCCTATTTCGAGAGCTGCTTCATGCAAAGATGGACCAGTAGCTTTTGAGCTGGATGATATCTCTTCTCTAAAGGCTCAAATTTCTTCTTTAGATAAAAAAATCAAGAATATAGAGGGCACAACTGAAGTTGCTCCTTTTCAGCTAGCTTAACCAACTACTACTCATGTGTTATCTTGTGAGATTTGTGGTGAGAACCATAACTATGAAGATTACCCATAGTATGTAGAAAATGCGAGCTATATATGTAACATATAGGGCAATACCATGGGTACTTCTTACAACACAACCAATAGGCAATCTTGGTGTAACTCTAATTCTGAACAAAATTCATGAGTATTTCACTTTGGGAATAATTCTTTTCAAGGAAACTCGACTATGCACCAAGGGAATTTCAGTTACCCATAAAAATAGTATACACCACAAGCCCCATTGCAGTCACAACAGAACAATCTGCAACCACAATATTCTTCTTCACAAGCTCAACAACCGTAGTTTAGAGCACAATCGTAGTTTGGTGCGTAATCACAATACGAAGCACCGTCTTAGATATAGTCATAGACTAGTCACTATGCTCCATCATCTATATTTGATCTATTTTTTCTTTTGTGGAAATGAGTGTAACCATTTCTCTCATACTGAAGCTATAGTACAAGGTCACTCTTCATCGATCCATACTTTGGAAGCTCAACTAGGGCAGTTGGCTACTGATAAGAACTCTCATCAACTAGGCATACTTCCTAGCATCACTGTGAGTCTGGTAATCAAGGGTAAGAAGCACTGCAAGGTTATTACTCTCCGCAAAGGAGAGCAAACTGCTGATTCAATGCAATAATCACCCATCTTTACTTATGAGAGTAGGGAATCCTAGAAAATTGACCCAATATTGAAAAATGGAATGAAGGATGGCATAGCGGATGATGCTCATTCAGTTACCACTCCATTACCACATGAGTTTCAATCTAAGTTGTCAGTACAATTTCAGCCATTGGCAAAATCAGAAACTACTCTATCTCCACCTTATCCTTGAAGATTCAATAATACTGAATCTGACAATCAACTTCAATTCTTTCAATATACTTTACAACAACTCACAATGCAAATCCCATTAATAGATGTTGTTACGCAGATTCCTAATTATGCAAAGGTCATGAAGGAAATTCTATCTAAGAAGAAAAAGCTTAGTGCTATAAAGACTATTGCGATCACAAAAGAGTATAGTGCCCTTATTTTTAATCCTTTACCCAGAAAATGAAAAAACCCTGATAGTTTCATCATTCCATGTTCTATTGGAAAATCATTACTTTAGCAAAGCTCTTTGTGATCTCAGGGCTAGTTTTAATCTGATTCCATTGTCAACTTTTCAAAAGTTAGGCATTGGAAAAATGAAACCCACTACGGTCATAATGCAACTTGCAAACAGATCTTTGACTCATCCGAATAGAAAAATTAAGGATGTTCTTTTTCATGTGGATAAGTTTATATTTCTAGGAGATTTTATTATTCTTAACTGTGAGGCAAACAATGATGTCACTATTATTCTAGGCCAGCCATTCTTAGCAACTGGGAAGACTATCATTGATGTCTCAAAAGTAGAACTCACAATGAGGGTCGATAATGATCAAGTTGCTTTTGGGATGTTTAATGCGGATCTTTGAAGGAATGTCATCATATTGATGCTCTAGAAAATATCATCCAAGAAGACTTGAATCATCATAGTATACTCATTGTTGAGGACGTTGCGCTGACAACTATAGAAGATGATCTCCCACAATGTGACCGCATTGTTGAAGTGCTCACTGTTGTTGTTCAAAACAAATGGCAGGTTTAATCTTTAGATCTTGCACATCGTACAATTCCTACTTTTGCATCATTTATTGAAGAAACTCCTACTCTGGAATTGAAGCCATTACTAGCTAATCTCAAATATGTATTCCTTAGAGATGCAGATACACTCCTAGTTATTGTCTCTGTAACTCTAGATTCAATTCAAGAAGCTAAGTTGATAAATATTCTGAAGCGGCACAAATTTGATATTGCCTAGACCATTGCATTCATTAAAGGCATCAACCCATCTTTGTGCATGCATAAGATCAAGTTGGATGATGATAGAAAACAATTTATTGAGCCGCAACATTGACTCGATGAAAATATGAAGGAAGTGGTCAAGAAGGAAATTCTCAAATGGTTAGACGCATGTATCATCTATGCAATTTCTGATAGTGCATTGGTTAGTCTAGTCCATTATGTTCCCAAGAAAAGTGGTATCATTTTTGTCCGCAATGATGCTGATGAATTGATTCTAACTCGCATTCCTATAGGTGGGCAGATTTGCATGTTTTATAAGAGACTCAATGAAGCCACAAGAAAATGTCACTTACCTCTTTCTTTTATTGATCAAATGCTCGATCGTCTTGCATGTAAGGAGTATTATTATTTTCTAGATGAGTATTATGGCTAAAATCATATTGCTATTGCACCTGAGGTCCAAGAAAAGACTATGTTTACATGACCTTTGGTACAGTTGCTTTCTGTCGCATGCCTTTTGGTCTTTGCAATGCACCAACCACATTTTAAAGGTGCATGATGGCAATATTCTCAGATATGACTGACAAATCCCTAGAAATCTTTATGGAAGATTTTTTGGTATATGGGAATGACTTCGACCATTACGTTGACAATCTTGAAAGAGTATTGCAGCGATGTGAAGACATCAATCTCGTTCTGAATTGAGAGAAATGTCATTTTATGGTCACAAAGGGAATTGTTTTTGGCTATCGAATATTTAAAGCCGAAATTGAGGTCGATAAAGCTAAGGTGGATGTTATTGAAAGATTGCCTCCACCAACAAATATAAATGGCATTTGATGTTTTTTGGGCCATGTTGGATTTTATAGAATATTTATTCAAGATTTTCAAAAATCACCAAACCGCTATGCTTATTGTTGGAACAGAACAAGAAATTTGTCTTTGATGATGCATGTCCAGATGCATTCAATAAAATTAAAAAGCAACTTGTAAACGCACCTATCATTGTTGCATTGAATTGGGAGCAAGCATTTGAACTAATATGTGATGCTTGTGATTACGTTGTGGGGGAAGTTCTAAGACAGAAAAAGAGACAAGCTATTTCATGAAATATATTACGCTAATAAGACCCTAACTAAAGCTCAGATTAATTACACTACTACTAAGAAAAAGCTATTAGAAGTAGTCTTTGCTTTAGATAAGTTTCATTCTTACCTTGTCGATGCAAAGAATCAAGGTCTATTTTGGTGACTTTGATTCTAAAATTATTGAGACCATAAAATTGGTCGATTTTTTTTTGATGATTTTCTTTAATTTCTTTGATAGAAGAAGATTTAGTTTCTTTTTCTTTCTTTGTTTATTTTTCTTTGAAGCTTTTCTTTCCTTTTTGTAGAATAATTCTCATTAGTCCTAGTATGGAATATTATTTTCCTCCAAAGGATTGTACGACAATGGTACCACATGTTAGGCATAATTTTTCGGGCATTTTGGGTAATTTAATTACACTGATTATTCACCCGATCACAACCTTTGATTTGTGGGAATGAGATATATATCTAACGGGCGTGATTTTTGCGCCACAATCAGAACCGTCGAAACTCATTGCATCAGATGACAAGAGCTGTCAAAAAAATCTCTATGGAGACATCTACAAATGAGACTCAAGGCTCTACTTCCAATCCTCAAGATGAAGAACCAGCCGTACAAGACCATTGAGCTTTACAAATAGGGCACTTTTTGCACTCACCAAGAAATTATAGTTCTGCTCTGGTAAGGGAATTCTACTATAACATTTATGAGCCATCACTGAAGTTGGTTTTCGGGAGAGAGTTCTATACCATGAAGTGCTACCTCAATTAACAATGTGTTAAAAAGTACTATGAACATTCTCTACTTGTGAAAGAAATTGATGAAGAGAAATTGGATTTGCTGGTTAGGGATTTTTGTGTAGTTGATACATTTTGGTCGGGGACCAATGTGTGAAATTTTACCACGTATAGGAAATTTTTAACCCAGCCTCCAAAGACTTGGTTTCAGTTTATTAACTCTAGGTTGTTGCCTTCAACTCATAACACCATAGTCTCCTTGGATAGAATGTGTTTGATACATTCGATTGTCAAGGGAAGGAATATAGACGTGGGTGCATTGATCACTTAATATTCTTAGAGAAGCTTAAGGGTTGCTTTCTTTCTCTGCCTTTGCACATTATTTTACCATTTTAGCATATTTTTACTCTCTGTTCTTTTTTGTTTGAAAATTGTATCCCTAAGGCTTCAGCTCATCATACTAACCCTTTGGTACCTGAAGATGGAGTGGAGCAAACAGTTTATCCCCGATCCCCACGAGTTGTGTCATCTCGTGAAGACTTTCATTCACTCTTTGTCAATACTATCATTCTTACCATGGAAACTTAAATGGAGTAAACACAAATAACCTAGTGTATTAAGATAGTGAGATGCATAGAAGAGTGTCCCTCAATAGTTTTGTTTAAATTATCAAGTCTTAATTTATTTTCTTGATTTTTGAGGGAATTTTTAGCCTTTGTTTTGCAACATTGAGCATTTAAGTTCTTACCTTTTCTTTTTATTCATGCTTAAGCATTAGTGCATCCCTAAGGTTTCTTAAGTGTTAGATTGCATACAACTTGGGATTTAAAGGGCTACAACATATTTATTATTAAGTTCAAAAACTAGAAAGCTCTTAACACCTTACAAAGCATCAACATAGAATCATCATGGGAAGTCATGATCAACGCATCAGCAAATTCAGAATCAAGGGAATCATAGCAAAGGGAACCTATGGGATATATTAGGCTATTTATAGTTCTAAAAAATTTTATTTAATTTATTTGAATTTTATCTTATTTTAACCTAATATATGTATGGGTTTGTACTCCCCCAAACATGAGAAGAGAATTATCCCCAATGCAAAAAAGAAAAGAAACAAAAAAACAAAACAAATCAAGGAAAAGCAAATTGAAAGAAAAATAAAAATGTAAAACAAAAAAAAGAAAAATTATATGAAACTAAAATAAAAAAGAAAACTAACACATGGAGTTACTGGGGTGGTGGTTCTCGGATAATGATGCCATTGCCTTTATCTCGGGCGTACGCTTATTTCTTGGTAGGGTGGGTAGAGGCACCAGCGTTAGTATCTGTTTTTCTAGTGGTGGTGACAATGGTAGGGGTTTGCAGGAGCTACTATGGAAATGGTGGGAATACCATTGGCTCATCTGGCAAGAGCCTTTGAAATAGCAACTGGAGCCTTGTTTCCCTTCGTTTGATGGCTGAGAAGAGCAGTTGGAGAAAAGTATAAATGGTTTTCGCCGCAATTTCAGTGATGGGTAGAGGGGAGGCGAATGGAATAGCGAAGGGTGCAACATGGGCGTATCCTTTCAATTCCTCCACTTGGAAAGGAAGTAGCCTTGGTCGGGCTTCCACAATTGTTTCCCCTTCCCGAGTGGGGACCCTTGCTTGGGTGAAAAGAGCAATGATTAGGTTAGGGAAGGGCAGCCTGTTGGGTTTTCTTATGGGGGTTGCACCGTCTATGATAGCTACCTGAATGAACTTTGCAGGGAATAAGTTTCGTCCTTCAATAAGAGAGTCCAATAGTCGCATCCACCAGAGGGAAAAAGTTTCTCAATTTTTAGTGGGAAAGAGATAGTTATTGATAATGTGAGCCCAAAATTGGGAATCAGGCTTCAGCTTCCACCCTTCTATCATGGCCTTTGCCAGTCTATTTTGTTTTAGGGACTCAATGCTCCTATAAAATTGTAGTGTAGTAGTCAGTGGTCTTGTTTGTTTTGTGGATCTTATCATGGTCGTTCAAAAGTTGATAGTGGTGTTCTATTGCATCCTGAGAAAGATCCACACATTTCCCTCGAACAACCACTTGTTTCTCTCCTTCTTGTCCCACGTGGGTATAGAATTCTTGAACCCAAGAGATGTTGATGTAGCCCGGTTGCCAAATGAATGTGTTCCACCACTACTTCTGAAGCGCATAAAGCAAATGAGGATCAAATCGTTCTTCGAATGTGGGAGTGAATTCCAGCCCCACCTCTTCAAGGATCCCCTATTGATAGATCATCTTGTATCGTTGCTGTAGGGACTTGGATAAAAGAAGTGTTTCATTACTGGATGATGTGGGTGAGGGTTCTCGGAAGGCGTTTGGGTTTTCACCAGAGATGGAGTTGGAGGCAGCGTAACTAGTTTCCATTGAGAAGTAGCAGAGGATCGTAAAGATTCTGTATATGGGAAAAGTAAGGAAACGCTACCTCTTCTTTGTTATTTGTGCCACTACGAAGAGTGTCAGCATTGCATTGATTTGTATTAAAGGCCTTAGTGGCTTCAGTATCACTAGGTAAACCACCATGTGGGCTCATTTTCAACATATGGGCTGGTCTCGTTTTCAACATATGGGCAATCTACCCAACTTGAGTCTCCAAAGACCTAATCGAGGAGGTGTTGTTCTGCATGATCGATTTCTGGTTTTGCAACATGTCAGCCTACGTTGCGAGCATGTCATTGTGATTCTTCAGGTGGGCTGCTTGATCTTGCATAATGACACAGACAGTGTTCATACATGATTCATAAGAACTATCAAAACAACTAAAATTGGAGTTAGAAGCTCCCTGATTCTACCTCTGAGTCTTTTGGAATCTAGGAGTTTCTGTTGATGTAGCTAGTTGTTCTCCTGAATTCCCTTTGTTGCCTCCCTAACCAAAATTTGGATGTTGTCGCCACCTTGGGTTGTAGGTGTTGGAGTAGGGATTGTTGTTACAGTTTGAGTTCCCTATGTAGCATCCCAATTCTTGTTGATTTGGGCATTCACTCAAAAAAAATCCCCATCACAATGCTCGCATGAATATTGCACCACTTTTTCCTCACGGACATTGGAGGTTCCTTGCATGTTCTTGAGTATATTGGTAATGGCATAGAGCTGAGCTGCAACAATCTGGGAATCATCTAACAAAAGTTGTCCAGTTGCTTTAGTTCCAAGCCTCAATCTTGCTTGGGGGAACTAGCAGTCGGCGTTGGATATCTTGTCAAGTGTCCTGAAAGCCTCGTCAGGTTCTCTATTAAGAAAAGTGCCAATAGCTGACGAGTCGATCATCATCCTTGTTTGTGCATTGACTTTGTTATAGAACGTCAGAACTTGTAGCCAATATGTAAATCCAAGGTTTTATCACTTTCGCAACAGATCTTTGTATCTATCCCATGCTTCATGCATGGATTCATCATTATATTGTTCGAAAGAGATGATGTCGCTTCACGTCTGGGTGTGCACGTTCGGTGGATCTTATCAGTGTAAAAACTTCTTGCACAAGTCGTCCCAGGATGTAATGGAACCTGCAGAACAAGTCTTTAACCATGCTCTGGCTCGATCTCGCAAGGAGAAAGTTAATAGCTTGAGTCGCAAGGCATATGGAGGTATGTCTGGTTGTCTACAATAATCACAGACTTACAATAAGGCTTGGATATGCTCGCGAGCGTCTTATCTTGCAGATCTTTCAAATTGTCCAGTATTGTTAAGCATGTTGAACATAATGGGCTTTAGCTTGAAATAGGTTATCCCTAGATCAGGTACCACAATTAGTGAATCGAGGTTGTTGATGATGGGTCAATGATGTCTCTTATATGTCTTTTGGGCCTAGCAGGCAGTCTATCCACCTGGCTGTTACCTTCCGCTCCAACTTCTCGTCGTCCATCGACTAGAGGCACGTCGTCTAGATCACGCACGTTCTCAAGGTTTTTCACAGGTAGTGGGTCACCTTGAATCCCATGGTTTTGCACTAATGGATCCATACTTTTGTTCTCTCATAGTAGTCTCTGAAAGGTTCTTTCGATTTTCGAATTGATTGGATGTATGGGAACTGAGTTGGATCTCCTGGTCATGCACTCGAATGTACTTGAGAATAAAAACAAAAACTAAAATTAAATGCAATAAAAATAAAAGTCCTAAGCACAAATACAGCATAAGTATCAATTGTCAATCATCAGCAACGGTGCCAAAATTTGATGCTTATCAAATAGTGGTGCACTTTAGAGCAAGTATACTCGTCGTATCAAGTAATAAAGTGAGAGTAGTGTGTCAAACCCATGAGGATTGGATTGATAAACACGAAGTTATCATACTTAGGGATGTGTTTGCAAGTATTGGTGAATGTTGGTTTAAGTAAAACTAGTTTAACTAATCTAAAGATAGCAAAAAATAAAGACAAACAACTACAGCGACTTAACAATTAATTATGGAGTTTGGAATTATTGCTAAGGATATATTATTGATTACCTATCCCAATGCTATAGCAACGGGCAATACATGTCTACGTAAACCCTAAGGTTTTTTGTAACGCCCCGATTTTGGGCTTAGAGGTTTTTCGGGTCGGTTTGAGGGTTCGGTAGACCGGAATTAGAGATTCGAGTCGGTTTTAGGATTTAATTTGGATTAAATATTTTTGAAGGTGATAAAAATATGGAAAAATGTTCTAAAATCCTTCTAATATATATAAGGGGTTTGGTAAAGTCAATTTTTGAAAATGGATATTCGAAATGGGACATTTTGGATTTAGTGACCAAAATGTAAAAATTGAAAACTATTTTTAGTGACTGTTTTGTAAAAGGGTCGAAACTTTGAATCTTTAAGGATCTATTTGCTCAAAGTCTAATATCAGACTTTTATCCCTTAGTTGACTTATTTTAAATCATTTTTAATTAATAAAATTAGAATGAGGGATTAATTGGTGGTTATTCTCATTAAAACAAATTTCACGTAACTTCTTTTCTCTCAAAAACTTTCTATCAAATTCTCTCGAACCAAAAACTCATTTCTTCTTCAAAACCTTAAGGTAAACTCTTGATTTCTTTAATCTTTTATTATCAAATGTTTTCTTATTGGTTTCCCATCAAAACCTTATTGTTTTAATCTTGTTTTTACATATAAATCCATTCAATTAAGGGGAAAAGCATCCATTAGAGGTGATCTGCATTTTTCTCCTCTAATGAAAGGTTCTTTACTGAAATGCCCAAGTTCTTGATCCTTTATCAATGATTTCTATTGTGTTTTATTGATTTAATTGAGGGAAATTGATTTAATTGGGTTTTAATTGAGGTAATCATGAGATTTTCGTTTTGGGTCTGATTTGTTGAGGTCTTAATCAGATTTTATCATAATAAAGATGTTTTATAATGTTGATAAGTTGGATTTAGAATTGGAATCCCGAAACTAGGTGAATCTCTAATTGTTTATGTTGTTAGTTATGTGTTTTTTAGGTGTTGTAGATTTTTATGAGTTGCTGGAGTATAAGGTTGATGTTAGGTTGTTTTTGGATGTTAATTGATGTTAATTGAAGGGTTAAATCAGTAGGTTTTGGCTAGGTAAGGTTTGGAGGGTGTTTGATGTTGATTTCGGTAAGTTTTGAAAGTTTTCGGCTAGTGTTTGGGGTAGTTTTGTTGTGGTTGTTGTTGCTAGGTTTTTAGAATGCATTTTGATGCATTGAACCCCTATTTTTATGTTGTGGAATCAGGGGGAGTTGATTCTCAAGCTTGAAGCGTTGCTTTGGAAGCTTTGGAGGAGCGTTGCGCATCGGCAGGTGAGGAATTGCGTGGGCGGTGAGTGAGAACGAGATTTCCATCTTGAAACGATTTAAAATGGTGGTTTACAGGAGTTTAAACTTAGCTTGAAATGCTGGTTTAAGCTCGGAAGTAAGTATAAAGGAATTTCTCTCTCGGTCGTGCTAGGCAAAATTGGTTTTATGCACTTGTTTTTACATAACATGGTACCTACTGTTTATGCATGATTTGAGTATGTTAAATACTGGTTTTTGAGCATGTTTTGTTGTTGGGTGCATTTTTAGATGATCCATGAAAGTATGGATTATACTTGGTTAAAAAGCATGTTTTGTTGCTTTGGTAATGGCTTGGTTTAATGCATATGAAAACAGAGAGGTACTTGGTTAAATGTGAATTATATTAGCAAGAGATGTTGTGGAAATGGTTTTGAAATGTAATTGGATATAGTTAGATGGCTATAAGATTGAGTGCACTATAAATAAGTCGCCTTGGATGTTGAGGGGTTGAGAGGTACCGAATACTCCATCCAAGTACCCTAGCGATTAAGGAGTTGAATGTGACCCGTATCTCGTTAGTGGGGTTATACATCTACCGATGAGTGGTGTTGAGGGGTTGTAAGGTACTGAATACTCTACTACGGGTGTCACAACGATTGAGGGTAGCTCCCGGGTGTGAACCTCGAGATGTCGGTTAGTATGTATGAAGTGTTGGGACAACACTTGTGAATCCGTGTACCCGATGTTGTGTTTTGGAAATGGAACTTGGTTACTGATCACTTGTAAGCCAATATAATTATTGATGTATCATGAAAAGGTTTATGTTGTATAATGTGATTTATGCATGTTTACTCTTTAAACTTTGCATATGGTTTGTTATGCATGGAAATGCTTAAATCGAGTGTTAGTAATGAGATTGTTGTGGTAAATGATACATGTTTGCATATAGGTTTATATGTTGTTTTAAAGAGGTTTAAGTGCATGGATTTAAAGGGCATGATGCATAAATGATGGTTTAATCATTGTTTGGAAAGTGATTTCAAAGTGGCTTAAAAATGGTTTTGATTGCATTGATGGATTGATGTTTTTGAGCGCTCCTTACTAAGCCTTATGTGCTTACGCTCCCTTTATTCATCAATGCAGAGAATTAAGGAAAAGACAGCAAGGAAGCGAGGCGATCCAAGGACTTCGACTTCGGAAGTATGTTTTTACTAGTTAACTATGAGTAATAAGGGCAATGAGGGTTTCCTTTGCTATTTTTTTGGGAGATGTTGTTAAACTCCCTGTTTCTACAAGTTTATATTGTTGTGTTGGATTTGTAAATGGCCTTTATATGCTGGTTTTTGCTTTGGGTTATATTTTGAGGTTTAAATGGTTGTTTTGCTTAGGGAGCATGCCTATAGTCTCCTTTGGTGCATGATGCTTACCATGTTTGATGTTTCTGATGTTTTTGGTTAGGGATAGATCCTTAAACATGTTGTATATGTATTAGAAACATGCCTAGGGGTTTGGACTGCATCTAGAAGTGTTTAAACAACAAAAATGGACATTTTGGGTCTATGTGTTTCGATACACGGGTCCCTATATCGATACAGCTAAGTAGAAAAAGGCGTAGTGTTTCGATACACGGGTTGGTGTATCAAAACGGGCATATGCAAAATTTGGGTGGTGTTTTGATACAGGACTACCCATTTCGATACGGCTTTGGGGACTTTAGCTACTGGAGTTTTGTGTTTCGATACAGCTCCAAGCTGTATCGATATAGGTTGGCAATTTTGCAAATATTTTAAAAATGGATAAAAGTCAAAGTGTATCAATACATAAGTTATTTGTATTGATACACCCAGTGGTTATGTCAGTTATTTGAGTTGTCTAAAGTTTCTATTTTCTTACGTTTTAGTCCCTAAATGTTTGTGAATGCAATTAAATATGTTTAGATGGTTGAAATAAGTTGAAAGTTGACATGTGAGTATGAAACCTGACTAATTGAATATTGGTAACTTAAATTTCACAATAAGTCCCTATAATTTATCAAATTTGCAATTTACTCCCTAACCGCAAAATAGGGCAATTGGATGTCGATTCGACGCCCGATTGAGTTGTAATTTCACCTGCTGACAGCATGTACACTTAGGAAAATAATATTTCATTTAGAAAAGATAAAAAGGGTTGTTTATTGACTAAACCTTTTCGGTTTACTTCAATATTCCCCGTGTGACTCGTTCGGTTCGGTCTTTGGACTAGACTGGGTCGAGCGGGTTACAGTTTTCATCTACTCAACAGGATTTTCTAATGAACTTCTGACTCTCTTGATGCGTAGAAGTTAATAACTTTGTAATTAAGGTGATATATGTCTGCGTAAACCCTGACTACTATATTATTTGTTTAAGAAATCCTTTTTAGTTGTTAAACCCTAAACTTATGTCTAAGCCAATTTAAGAGTAAGTTGATAGCTTAGCCCCACTGTTCATGTTTGTATAACTTAACTCTCTCGAATATTAAGCCATAGATCAATAGTTAATAGGCCTCTCTCGAATAGCTCTTACGATTAACTATGCATTAAGCACGTGAACAAAATAGATGAAGATAAAAACAACTAAAGCATTGAAATATAATAATCAAAATATAAAATCCTAGGACGCAATAATCTCAACTAAAATGTTTAGCTCATGTCTGAGCGTAAAGAAATCATAATTAAAAGTATATAGTACGGCAGTTTATCAAGCAAGAAATGAAATAAGTCGAGCATCCTCGACAAAACTCCCTCTATGTCGTCTAACTGTGGTGCAGGCCTCCTCTCTGTCAACCTCTCTCGATGGCTTCGTTCGATGAGGAAAATCGTCTAGCTTCTCCCTGGTAGATCTCCGCAAGCTTAGACTAGGACTGGTGTCTGAATTGTGCTCTCTATCAATCGATCCTCCTTTTGAGTAACTTCAAAGTCTTCTTTATATAGGTGGTGAAACTAGGGCTTCAGTACCCTAAAGTTGTGCGGCTTCATTAAAGAAAGTCAATTGTTTCCCGCTTTATTGAATGTTGCGTATTTGGGAGAAAGTCCACGTGGGCAAACGTAGATTCATCTCCAACTCTTTATGCCTCGTCAGCTCTAGCCATGCGATCTGCTCCTCTCCTACTCCAGCAATCCTCCAACATCGTGCACATACACCACAAACACCACATTTTCCCGTGAAAAGTACCAATATATATAACAATATAAGTACAGGCGGTGTAAGTCCCTATCTACATGCAAATATGTACATTCTAACCTATATGCAACCTAAATGAGCTTGAAAACATGCAAAATACTAAGATTAAGGGCATATAAAATAGAACATTTAAGCACTCATTAGTGGACTACATTGCAAAGTAGATAGAAGCTGTGGATGTGTCAAAGGATGATGCCAAGACGGTCTTAAAGTTTTTCCACCAACATATACTCACCCATTTTGGGACACCAAAGGCATTAATCAGTGACCAGGGAAAGCATTTTTCATTGCAATCAGGTGTTGTTGCACTAAAACGATATGGAGTGAATCATAGACTGGCTACAACTTATCATCCTCAGTCCAATGGACAAGTCTAGATCTCAAACTGGGCTATCAAAAATATCTTGGAAAAAATGGTGAATACCACTAGGAAAGATTGGTCCTCGTGCTTGGATGATGCTTTGTGGGTTATTCGTACTGTGTACAAAACACCACTTGGGATGTCACCGTATCAGATTATCTTTGGGAAATCCAGTCACTTGCCTATGGAGCTAGAACACAAGGCTCTGTGGGCTTTGAAACAAGTGAATATGGATTATGAAGCTACGGGGAAGAAATGATTGTTGGATATCACTAAATTGGAAGAAACTCTCTGCAACGCTTATGAAAATGCCTCTATTTACAAAGACAAGAGTAAACTTTGGCATGACAAGATCATATTGCAGCGACAATTTGAAGTTGGACAGTTGGTTTTGTTATTCAATTCACGAATAAAGTTGCGATCACGTTGGTAGGGACCTTTTGAAGTAGTGGAAGTCTTTCCATATGGTGCAGTCACAATCAAGGATAGTAAAGAGAGGATCTCATTCAAAGTCAATGGACAAAGACTCAAGCTCTATTTTGGTGACTTTGATTCTAAAATTGTTGAGACCATAAAATTGGTTGAACTTTTTTGGTGATTTTATTTAATTTCTTTGATAGATGTAGATTTAGTTTCTTTTTTTTCTTCGTTTATTTTTCTTTGAAGCTTTTCTTTCCTTTCTGCAGAATAATTCTCCTTTGTCCTAGTATTGAATATTATTTTCCTCCAAAGGATTGTACGGCAAGGGCAACACATTTTAGGCAAGATTTTGTGGGCATTTTGGGTAATTTAATTACATTGATTATTTACCCGATCATAGCCTTTGATTTGTGGGAGCGGGAGATACATCGGATGGGTGTGATTTTTGTACCACAATCGGAACCATCAAAACTCATCGCATCAGACGACAAAAGCTGCCAAAACAATCTCTATGGAGGCATCTACAAATGAGACTCAAGGCTCCGCTTCCAACCCTCAAGACGAGGAACCAATTGTACAAGAGGAGAAAATTGAATATGTGGTGTTTCAAACGACAATGGCAGAATTGCAGCACAAAGAACACATCCTCAAGCATACTTCCGAAACAACGGATTGTGTTGTCTTAGGATAAGAAACCTGGAAAGTTGATTCACCAGACCATCAAGATTCACAAATAGGTCACCTTTTGCACTCACCAGGAAATTATAGTTTTGCTATGGTAAGGGAATTCTACTCTAACCTTTACGAGCCATCATTAAAGTTGGTTTTCGGGAGAGAGAGTCCTTTACCATGGAGTGCTACCTCAATTAATAATGTGTTGAAAACTACTATGAAAATTATCTATTTTTGAAAGAAATTGATGATGAGAAATTGGATTTGATGGTTAGGGATTTGTATGTAGTTGATGCATTTTGGTCGGGGACCAATGCGGGAAATTTTACCACGTATAGGAAATTTTTAACCCTACCTGCATTGATTTGGTTTTAGTTTATCCACTCTAGGTTGTTCCCATCAACTCATAACACCACGGTCTCCTTGGATAGTGTAACACCCCTAAATTGGGCTTAGAATGTTACCACTATTTAGAATTCCTAAATAGTTAAATCATCTTGAATTGAGTAAAGTCAATTAAGGGTTGAATTGAATAATTAACAAATATGAATGTCAAATTAAAGGACTAAAATAGAAGAACGAATGAAATAAGTGATCATTCTTATTTTTCACCATTACCATTGGAGAACCAAACAAGTTGTAGCTATCTCAAATGAACTTTGTTTCCGACATCTCCTTTATCAGTTTTTCTATTGCATCATTCTAGTATGTTGGATACATGTAAGGCTTAATCTTCACCACTGTCCTCCCGTCCAGTACTGAAATTTTATGCTTTGGTCCTTTCTCATGTGGCAATTTTTTAAGCTCCTCAAAAATATCTTGGTAGTTTACCAACAATTCTTATACTGCTACTGACACAAGTTCATTCCCCAATTTCACTTCCAATCATGTGTTTAGAAACAATAAACATGCGTTATAAGGAATGCACATCCCCTTAAAGCTTTAGAACAATTTTT
Organism: Hibiscus mutabilis; assembly: GCA_019671005.1. Taxonomy (NCBI): domain Eukaryota; kingdom Viridiplantae; phylum Streptophyta; class Magnoliopsida; order Malvales; family Malvaceae; genus Hibiscus; species Hibiscus mutabilis. The sequence continues at coordinate 24,392,378 of CM033712.1, forward strand.
GGCCCCCCCCCCCCCAATCTCACAGTTTTGCCTTGGTAATGAAACTCCATAGTCAAAGCTATAAAGTGCCCACTTGATCAGTCCCAATGTAAACAACCAATGTACCCAAAGCACTACAACACTCCTCTCATAGGCAAAACCAAAAAACCAGTGATGAATTGGGGACCTTGTATTTTCCATTGTAACTCATTGCACCACCCTCGAGATTTTTAAGCACTCTTCATCACCTACCGTCACTTACAAACTGCATCTCTTCATTATCTTCAGGTCCAGTCATTTGGCCACTACTAAGGTAATAAAATTATGTGTGCTCCCTGAATCTACTAAAGATATAAGTTTTGTTCCTCCCATAGATATCTTCTTTCTCATTGTTTCCCAATTCGACATACCCCACATCGCTTACAGAGATAAAACAGGCCCCTCACTCTGAAGACTCTCTATGGGTCTCCCTACCTCCTCACAATCCAAAATCACATCTTGGTCCCCTTCCTCTTCCACCCCTTCAATGGCTATTTGAAACAATTGGGAACTAGCACACTTGTGTCTAGGTGTATATTTTGTTGAACACCAGAAGCACAGTCATTTTTTCTTTCCATCCTATGTTTCAGCAATAGTTAAATTTTTTTCCAATTCCCCTATTACCGCTGTGTATGCAGGCTTCCCAAATTTGGACTTGGAACACTCGAGGACATCCTCTTAAATCCATGTGAATGTTTTGGAGCATTTTGAGCGCTAAAAACACTCATGATAGTCGAAAGTAAGAACCTTGGAGGACACTGCATAATTTCACTTCTGTGCAGGGAAAAATATATTCTCTAGGTGTTTGGCCATATTGAAAGCATCAATAAGAGTCTTAGGTTACAATCATTTTAAAAATTGGCTAATCTCGAGTCTAAGATGATTTTTGAAAATACTCAGAACATATTCATCAGGCAGATTTACCTGGTTGAGCAATTGCACAAATTCTTCATAGTAGTGGTCGACTGATTTATGTTGTCTAAGATCCACCAAGTCTCAAAAAGGATCATCAAAGCCCTCGGGTGCGAATCGATCTCGTAACAGTTTTAGATACTACCCCCAAGTCAGCTGACTCAAATCTCTACGATTCTGTGTCACTAACCGGTGTCATTGTAAGGCCTTCTTCTCAAGATGAAACATGACTCATTTAATCTTTGCCCCTTTCAAAACAAATTTTGCTTCAAAATATTGTTTCAACTTTGATACCCAGCTTCTGAAATCAGTCCCATCAAACCTTGGACACATCAATTTATAAGCAAAGTTACCTCACTATGGTTGAACCTCTACTGGGATAGTTTGAACATCATCATCTATTATCACCGTTGTTTGATTCTCGTCGGAATTGTTATTTTTAACCCTTAGATTTAATTGAGAACCCAATAGCCCTGGTGCCTGCCCTGGAACACCATGAGAACCTAATAGCCCATGATTTTGGCTCGGAACACTAGAACCCTATTGAGTATGAACTACTACTGTCGTAGGTTCAGTGTTTTTCCCCAATGCAATAAAAATCATCTCAATTTGTAGTCGATTAGTCTCTTGTTGCCACTAAAGGAGCTGGGTCGGTTCTGTCTGTGTCGTATGCACCTCTAGCGTTAGTTGTGTCGTCTGTACCTCCAGCATCAGCTGTGCCATCAGGTTACAAGTTAATACGCCGTCAACCATCGTGCAAGATCAATTGTAACTTTGAGACCTTTGTAACACGTTCAACGAAGAAGAATATATGCTTGAGGAAGAAAATAGAAGAATCAAAAGAAGAAGCATAAGCAAAAATTTTTGAGAAGACAAAAAATATTCGTTCATTCTTTAACTCATACAATAGAGGAATCAATCTCTTAAAGCCTACAGGTCACAAAACGACCATGTTTTGCTAAAACTAATAACAGGACCCATATGCACCGTTTCATTAAACCACAAGTTAACTGTAAAATAAACAAAGATAAGCTAAGTCAAACAACACCCTTAACTTTATTTAATTAGGCCATTGACAGCAAATGACAACATGACCCGCCCCATTTAAAGCTCAGAGTCAAACAAGACTTAGTCAGGGTCCTTTACCGTGAGTCCACATGTTTACTAGAACTATTATACCTATGAGTCTACTTATTCACTTAAGAATTACCAAAATCCAAACTTACTAAAACTATGAAGAACAACCACACTTGTTCTTCCGTTGTCGTTGCCTCGTAAGAGAATCTTGTTTTAGAAAAGGCTTAATACAATTTTTGCCCTTAAATTATAATTTTTTTATTTTAATACTTAAATTTTTCTTGGAAAGTATCCTTTAACGTTTTGAACATTATTCATTTTATCCTAAAAAACTAACACTGTTAAAATAAATCTGACTTGATTAATAAAATAAAATAAATATATTAAAATATCTATTAATTTAGTTATATTTCTTAAAATACCTAAAATACCCCATCTCTTATTTCCTAATTTTCTGATGTTTTCCGGCAAAATTCTCTTCCACCAAACACTGTAAAGAAAAATACAACAATCCTTGAAACTATCCGGCAATAATTTCAATACCAAACACTTCAAAGAGTGTGGTCAATCCACATATAAACACACAAATTAGCCCCACTCAATTCTGTCATTATCCAATAAAAATAATTGAGATTTGCTTTGCTAAACATCTCGGGTGATGGGATGAACAATAAAGATGGCTCGGACTAGGATTCTATCAGTTGTCTCCACAAAACATGAATTCTGAGATTGCTGGAAAATCCAAAAAAAAAAAAAAAAGTCGCGAGCAATCCTAGTTTGGAAAGCTCATCAAATTCTGCATTTTTTTCATTTCAAATTTTGGGAGATTTTCAGGATAGAGTTTTCTGGTGAACAATTAAGGTTAAAGAGTAATCTACAATTGTGTGTTGATGAGAAATTAAGCCATGGTAAAATTATTGACAGTAGTTCCAGGGTATTGAAGTAATGCAGCAAACCAGACATTCCTAATAATATCATTTTCATTGCTTTATCAATAGAGGTTGAACGTTAAAGGCGATTTTTTTTACCAATTGATTTTGGGTGGAGGAGGGAGGTGGAGGGTGGGTATTTGGGGGAAGTAGATGAGTATTTTGAGTACTTTAGGAAGTATAATTAAATTAATAAATATTTTAATACATTTATTTTATTTTAAAATTTTAAAAATAAATAAAGAAAATGACGTCATATTTTGATGGGTCAGGATAGATTTTTTTTAGTGTTAATTTTTTTTAGTGAAATGAGTAACGTAGAAAATGTTAGGTGACACTTCGTCTCGAAAAAAAAAATTAAATACCAAACTAGGAAAAGAGGTATAATTTAGGGGGCAAAAATTGCATTAGCCTGTAGAAAAGGAAGATCCTTTACATACCATTTAAATGAAGAATGGAAGCTTGCATGCATTGGACGCATATAGGTAATCACTTTGCCTGTGTCTAGAAAGCTCATATTTTCTAAATAAATAAACAATCTGCAATTTAGATAAAAATGAGCAAACCATTAGTGTACAGTTTTCATGATCAGTTCCCATGGAAGTTATAACAAAGAACTGCACATCAACGGGAAAAACAAGATGTCATTAAAAGAGCACAATCTAAAAAATGACTACATTCCTCTGAATTTTAGTTTAAGTAGCTCTATCATCTGTTTGGCGTAACCATGTATATTGTTTAATCAACTTGTTAAGTTAGTCTTTGAGGGATTTGATTTACTTCAGAATCCTTTTCCTCTGGCCACACTTGATGATGATTAACACCACTTCAGTATTATCAGGTTGGAGCGCCTAGCCAGAACTTAAAATCCTGTCGGAAATGTTATCAAATAAGAACTCTGGTATAGCCTTTGAATGGTCTTTGGTTTACTTGTCATACTCTGTCATCATCTACTTCTCCTTTGTTTCCTTCGGCAATAGAAGCATTCCAAACATGGAGATTTCATTTTATTTGAGTAACTGGCTTGGAGCTTGCAGGGTGGTATTTTCAGGTCTTCCACGAGTATCTGACGAAGCTTCTGATTCTCCTCCATAAGCTCCTCGATCATTCGCTGATGTTTCAGCACCTAAATGAAAATATAAGTTTCAGTACGATCTAACACAGTCCTAATGAAAAGAGATGACTAAGAACATGAACAATGTGCTAATATATGGATGAGAGTTCGTATGAATCTTGAAAACCTTGCAGCATTTATCATTAATAAATCCTTTTGACACAAATTTGGAAGATGGCGACCGATAAAATCTGACACAGGTTTGTTTTTACATATGATTACCATTTGCTCTCGGCCAATATCTAAATGATCAATAATCTTCTTCGCAAAAACATCAGAAAACAAATGACTTAAGATCAGGTGGATAAAGTAATAACTAAGGAGCATTACCAGTTGAAGCATGTTGTTTTCGGATTGCAACCGCCCAGCCTACAAACCAAACCCAAGTGAATTAATGCTGCTGCCCATTTCTATCATCGGTGGCCAAAATCAGAGCAAAAAAACTAATTGTGCAAGCTAAAGCATGTTCTTTTTGACAGCTTTCATTAGTAGCTGGAGTGAAATGATTTTTCTCTCCCATAAAGAGTAGAAAATGAGCTAATCTCAAGGCTAATATTTCACAAGTTTAACCTACAGACATGCCATAAGATTTTATAAAATTGACATTCTACATGCAAATTCAATGCTGGAATGCTGATAAGAAATAGAAAATCTCTCAAGCTGACGAATTACAAAGTCACATGCACAAGCATACATGTATCTTTCCATACCAGGTCACTTAGGCTAGTTTCATCTTCCTTCAACAACGGACTTTGCAAAAAGCTATTAAGAACCTTTTCTGTTCGACTCCCAAAAGATATCTCATTGAGAGTTTCTGACAAAAACTTCTCGTTAGCTGAACCTCTGCTCATATTTACAGGCTGGGAGAAGCCTTGGGATGTGGAAAGTGGTGGCTTTGACACCACCTGTTTCAAGTTTCCATGCAGGCCCTGGACAGAGGGTTCATTTGTTGTGGTCAAACCACTTTGAAAGGATTCGGGAAAAGCACCTTCACAGAAGGGCAAATTGGGAGCTATTCCGAACTTGTTCATCAATTTTGTCATCCCTTGCTATAAATTTAAGATAAAAACTTAGTTACAAGTAAGGTGAAAAAAAAGAGCGAGATATTATACAAGAAATTATACATACTGTAACACAACACTGAAGTTGATGCAATACTCCAGGCTTAACAGCAAGTCCTGCAATACAAACAACTTTTTGTGGTCATAAAGGAAATTTTAATTTATATCATAGACAGAGCATTAAAGTACAATATTACTTGTATTTCGACATAAGGATAAAGATTTTGAGGCATAAAGTAGAAGCATAGCAGGTTTGATGATAGTATTCCTTGTGAGGAAGCTTAAAATTCAAAATAAGAGGAAAGACCAACCATTTTCATGTCGCTACAAAAAGATATATAACTTCTGAGCTAGACTAACAACCACCACAATGAGCCATTTTTTCTATGATCATTTCTAAGCAATTGACAAAAATAAACAATCTGGTCCTGAAATTTATTTGGATCATACGCTTTAACATAACACATTTGTGCAAAGAATAACATGAAGTAACTAACAAAGGAATAGAGAGGAGATAATCAGTAGTTCATCGAATCTTGAAATATTTAATCAAACATACCAGTACCTCAGAGCATATGCTTGCAATGTTCAATAAAAGTGGGACTTAAAGTTCACAAGATATTTATAAGATACACTACCGATAAAAATGCATTAATATAGTAACACTTATTGAGCTATTTATTTTCAACATTATTGCATACCAATGCCGAAGCCGTGGCCAAGACCAACTCCACATCCAACACCTGCTTCTATGTTCTTAGCTCCAAACTTCCTTAACTAAATACATGAGAAAAACAAGACAAGAAAATTGTGAAATGACAAACAAACAAAATTAAACAACAAAAGATCTCAACAAGAGTAAGAAAGTTGTATATTTGACTTACAGCACCATTTACATGTCTGCTAACACCAGAAAACACATCAGTTGCTCCTCTAGTTGCACTCATAACTTCGTCCACCATGGGTATCCCACCTGGTATATAGCACAGGTTAATAAAATATCCTTGAAGGAATGCAAACACAAGCTAAATTTATGTCAGTTAACAATAATATAGTCTATATTATGATTAGAAGATGTTGATCAATCAAAAAGGCTTAGGCTTTTCCCTAATCCATTTGTTCCCCATTCCAAACACTAGCCATTAGCCTATTTGTTTAACAAAACAAATGAAAAAGAAGTGATAAATGAACTGATACATACAAAGTTCATAAGGAAGCAAATTGGGATAAACACCATCATTCTTGGGACCAAACAAACCACCCCAGTCCATCCCCACAATTCAATTTTTTTTTTTCATATTTGCATAAAAATGTGCTAAAATAAATGGAATGTGTATATGCAAAGAGAGCTCAAGGAACAGTACCAAGGTTTATAGGTCGACCCACGCCTATACCAATACCACAACCAATGCCAAAGCCTGTAAATACTTGACCCACCTTCAAGGTAAATGGATTCTCCAATCTGATTCCTTGAAATCCCTTTCTTTGATTGGTTGCTGCCATCATTTTAGAGTCACTGTTTTCGATATTACTCTCCATTCTATAGCTTAGAAAACTCTCTCCTCCTCCTCTTATAGCAAAATCTTTTCATATGGGAACTTTTGTCATTTTCTTTTCTGTTTGATTTAAAGAAGCTAAGGATTATGTCTCCTTCTCTTCTCCATTTTCTCTCTGCAACTAAAACATAGATAACGATGTGGTAGATATTTTCATTGTCTACAACAAATGTAGTACGTATTGGGTTTGGAAGTGGTTGAAATTTGCATAAAGGCCCGGGTAAGGAGTCTTTTGAGTTGATGGGCTTGGATTATATTTGGGGTAAAGGCTTTCTGATTTTAAGCAAAGCCTAAAGTTGGGGATGGTTACAGCGAAAAAGAAAACATGTTCATCGAGATTTGGATTCGAATAATTATGTGTACAAGGTATATACGCGTTATCAAAGAAGTAACAAAAAATATAAATAAATATTATCTTATAATCATACAAATATATTAAAAAAATAAAATAAGTTATACCTACGGTCATTCAATTATTATTGTTTTTTTATTTTGGTCACATGATTTTTCCCTATAAATTTGATCACTAATGTCACATTTTTTATTTTGGTCACTAACCATTAATAATAACATAATACGATATTAAAAACAGTTTTAGTTTATCTATTAAAAAAACAGGTTTAGTTCATAATATATATTTTTTTCAAATTTTTAGTTCATAATATATACATACATATTTTATTAAGGCATAAAGTCAAAAAAATGCTCCTATTGTTTGATTGGATAGTCATTTTAGCCCTTTATTTTATTTTGGAGCAATTTAGCTCTCAACGTTTGTTTTGGGTTCAAATAGTCCATTTACGGATAAAAATTATTAATCAAATAATGGTAAATGACTTAAACTGGTGTGACAAACCTACATGGCAATGGATGTTGATATGGCAGTATCATACAGACAAATGTGTTGACTTGAAAGAATGTTGCATTAATGAGAAATAATTTTATAAAATTATATAAAATATAAAATTATTTTTTCTGTTACACGTCATTCTTTCAAATCATTTTAAGTTGTTTATCGTTAGTTAACTAACAGTTTTCATCCGCAGAATGATCATTTTGACCCAAAATAAAATATTGTGGGTTAAATTGTTTCAAAAAATAAAGGGCTAAAATAGCTATTCAATCAAACGTTAAGAGACATTTTTTGACATTATACTTTCTATCAATTATATCTTAATTCGACACTAAATATTTAAATCAACCCCAAAATTTCTCAACTTTTCCTGTGCAACACTTGTCTTTTCACTCATTTTATTCCCTCTCTTCATCCATTCTTTATCACTTCAATCAAACCCATATTCCATTTGGAGAAAGATTTCGTGGAGGTGCATAAACTTCCACTATTCATATGGAAACTCAATCGAAATCAAAGATTTGTGTTTTCTATAATCTATTTCAGAAACTTCCCCTATCGTGAACGATTATTTAGAAATTAACAAAAATATATTCAATTGAAAGTGTAGATACAGAAAGCCAACAACTTCCCTTACTGATATAGAAAAACTCGATGAAAACAATCAAAGCAAGAAAAAGAAAATTCAATCAAGCTAGCATCAGCTGATGTAGTCGTTTCAAATTTAAGGAAAAAGTTTGCTTTCAAGAATGGTACTCATGTATATGCCCGATTTTAGTTTGAAAAAGATTAATTTGTTTTGATTTGTCTACGAAAAATTTAAGGCATGGTGAAATCTTTTGTATGTTTCAAATCACTTTGGACCCGAAGAATATCATGCTAAATTGGGATATTTCCCTTCGTGCTCCTCCACGGCAAACGACTCCGACGAAGAAAGAAGGGGAAAGTCTTCTTGATTTAGAGGATTTTTTTTATTAAAAGGAGTACTATCGAGTCTCATATTAAAAAATTCTTTAAACTTAATTGGAGGAAAAGAGCTCTAAAAAGAGTACGCACTATAATAATAAAAGAGTCAAATTATAAAAATTTCACGCCCAAACAAGCAAGCAAGAGACCGAAACAAAGACCAAAGAAATAAAATGAACAGATAAAAGCTATCATAAAGATAAAACACCAACGAAAAGAACCAAAGCTACTCAATACCACAACATCCAATTTAGCCCTCATCGCGAATGGTCGAAACTTGGCGCATAGAACCATCGTCGGTGATCATGTCCAACTACACCAAGGCAACAATTTCAGGAGGTGGCTGCAGGAACTAAATCACATCGAAATAATTATGGTTAACCACTTCTGTCGTACCATCAACAACATAGTTACCCTCACGTTTAACATGGTGGAACTGTAAAGTCCATGGGAGTTTACACCATTCCGCAATATGCAGAAGAATCGATAGAAACATCTGATCACCTTGTCGTATTAAACGTATCGCATCCAAACTATTGGACTCCACTATAATGTGTCGGAACCCAGCCTCCCACGCACATTGCAAACCAGTCAGTATACCCCAAAGCTTAGCTTCTCGTATCTAACAGACACCTAAAGCTTTATTAAAACCAAGAACCTACTGACCATGCTGATTCCAAACCACTCCCCCGCATGCGAAAGAACCATCTGATCCACAACGAGCATCGTCTGAGTTGATTTTAAACTAGTCATGTGGGGGTAGAGACCAATTAGCCGGACCAGCTTGTTCACTGTCACCCACACCTTGGGACATCAGAAGGCTGTTTGATATATTGCTAGATATTTGAACAAGTCGAGCACTACGTACAAGGACCGACTCCTGAAAATTAGTAGGCATATCAAAAGCAATGGCATTGCGATTCAACTAGATATGCCACAAAACCGCACCAAACATTAGATCCCACTTAATCCCCTCCTTTGCAAAGAAATCGGGCTGTAATAGGTTCATCGCAACCCATTTCTTGATATCCATTGTTAGGAAATAAATCGACCTCTCCAGTTTCACTAATGAACACTACGTCGAGTACATAGGGGGCAAGTGCGTAGGATATGGTCTACATCCTCAAATGCACCATCACAAACAAGGCACTGAGCATATGTCGTGAAGTGACGTCATGCCCTTTCACCCGTTGATCTCCTCGATATTTATGGATCAACTTCCAAACAGGGTCATCTACACTAGCCTATACGGGATCACGTACATCATATGCCGATTTTACACTAATACGCAAGTCACTAGAAGGTTTCCAACCCACAACTGCATTACCAAGCCAAGGTATGGGACATGTTATCACGACCAGGCATAAAAGAACATGTATCAAAAGCAGTGGTTCAAGTACAAGCCAACACCACTCACCCGACGGTTCACTAAATTAGCAATCGACTCATTTCCAATGGTCATCATGCAGTCTGCCGCAACAAAGTTAATCAACGGGCCAAGGTCTGGAATCCATGAGTCATGCCAGAACTGCACATCTCTGCTGTGACCATTGCTCCACACAATGTTACTCCTAACATCATCCCAAACCACCCCCAACCCCTTCCACAAACGTGAGTAGCTAGTGTTACAAAGGGATGGCGAAACTGCTCCTTGACATTTATACTTCGCACGTACAAAACGCACCCAAAATGCCTCTTTATGTGCTAAAAGGTTGAAACCAATCTTCATTAAAAAGCATCATTTTGCGCATGTACCGTACGGAAACCAAGCCCACCATTCACTACAGGCTTGCATACCTCATCCCAACGAACAAGATGAACCCTACCATTACCCGAAGTGTTTCCCCAAACAAACCTTCTAATCAATTTCTGATCTGGAGGATTTTAGTCGTACGAATTGTGGGATTAGTTGTAACGACACTAATTTTTGAGTTAATGGATGAGCATTGAACCAGGTTATGGGCCTTCGTGTTAGATTGGGTAATTAGACCTATTAGGCCAAGTTTGGGCCTAATTGAGTGAGAATTGAATCATATAGGCTTGGAGCGTGACCATTTTGTAAAAGGGGAAAAGCTTGAGGGTTTTATGTTGTGTTTAGACCCCCTTTTAAACTAAAAGTCTGACCACCCCCTTTAATGGTAGTTTTTCACGTTAAAGAAAGAAAAAGTAAGATCATTTTTTTCTTTCTCCTTCATCTTCCATTTCTCTCTTCCTCTAAGCTTTGTTTATAACTCTAAAAATTCAAACTTTACCAACCATTTCTCCTATTCAAGATCCAAAAATCAAGTATGCTAATCCTCATCTCATGAGCTTCAAGAAAAAGGTGTCTTCTCTTCTCAAAAGGGTAAGTTGTCCATTAATGTGTTTTTTGAATGATTTAGGGTTTCAAGAGCTTCTACTCATTTCTTTTGTTGTAAATTTGTAGTAAAACCTTACCTTAAATGTTATCTCAAGTCTTGTTTCATTTTTCATGTGTGTATGAGATGAGGAAGGTGATTGGGGTTTTTTTTAAGCTGGAGTTGAATGAGCTTTGTGTGGGAGCTTAAATTTGGGTTTGTTTCTAAAGGTCAATACATCTCTAACTCCTACTCTTCTTGAAGATCATAAAATAATTGTCTTGCTTGATTTTATGGTTGTGATCGCTAGATTTGGTGTTTATTGTTAATTGGATGCACTTTGGGTGGATAGACTTTAAAATGGTAAAACTCGGATTTTTCATTAATCATGTGTAAAAATGGTAGTAAACCACCTAAATAACTTCCATAAGATGTAAGGTCGAGTTAAGGAGTTGTTGGTTGAGTTTTTGGGGCTCTGGATGATTTCTAGAGCCTATAAGCCAATTCTAGGCTTCGGTACGAGTACACGGGGAGCCGTACCGGTACCCTGTGTTCTGGGTTGAAGAACACCTATGAACTGTGAGGGATGTACCGGTACAAGCTTCAAGTTGTATCGGTAAACGATTGAAAGTCGTATCGGTAGGGGCCGACCAGTACTAGTACTCATTATTTTATAAAAATTCTAGTGAGCTGATTTCGTACCGGTACGCTGTAAGTGCCGATACCCAGGGTGTTCCATCAGTACGCGAGGTCCAAGTACCTGTACACATTAGGTAATTTTCCCAAAATGTGGATTTACCCTTATTTATCGAGAATTCGAGGATTGTGATCCAATGAGCTTCTAATATGGTAAAATGAATTGTAAACCTGAGAAACTGAGAATTTACCCTTATTTACGAGTATAATAAGTAAGAACTTGGTAATTGAAATGTGTGACTCGTAATTTGTTAGCAAACGTAAGTTTGCTTGATGCTATATTAATGTGTGTGCGCCATATGGGCACTTGTTGGCTGAGTTAAAGAGAATAATTAATGTACTCCTCCATAATGTATTAACAACTCGGTAAACTTTGGGTGACTTGTATTAGAAACTATAGGATCCTTGGTGGATTGTGAGATGTTGCGTTCCAAGTGGGGGCACTTGTTTGGTAGCTGTGTCAATGTTCTATGTTGTATGGACACTTGTTAGTTTAGTCACCTTTGATTGATAGGATCCGGATACCCAGAGTGTGTGTTGCAACACCATGGTTAGAGATGTCGAATGTATGTTCACGATGTTGTGTGACACTGCCTCATTTGAAGATACTCGAGGAGAGATGCCCAATATAAGTGTACATTGCCGAGGTTGTGTGACATCGAGCCTCAGAGAGAGAGTATGTTCGCGATGCTGTGTGACATCATACCTAACTTAGAGTGTATGTTTCTGAGGTTGTGTGACACCAGGCCTTGCTCCAGGTTTGTGGTTGTGACTTTGTATGCTTTTGCTCGGATGACTTAGTGAGATCCTGAGTATGGTTGGTGTAACACCCTCGACTCAGATCCATATTTGGGTCTCAAGACCAAACCCAAAACATACAATGGTGCCACTAGATTTAGCCCAAATCACTTTCATTCATTAAATCCATTAAGTTTGAACATCTCAAAATAGAATAATAGTTAAAACATTACATGAAGAGCTCTATTAAAAATGCATTGATAAAAGCATTCGACACTTAAGTTAAAATCCAAAATATGAGTTACAATACAATCATAGGGTCCTATGAATACATAACCCAACTAATCTAGGTATTGTACTCAGACACAAGTCGATGCTGAAGTCCTACTCCGATGGTGCTCCAACGATGCATGTCAAACCTACTAACCTGCGAACGAAAACAACAATTCCGAACGCTGAGCTAACGAAGCTCAATGGATACACTTCCACTCAACCATGCTTCATGCAAAACATAAATAAAAGCATGACGTTAAAGATAATAACATGGAAATAACATCATATACATCAAATATGGCACTATCTCTAGCTACCAAACAAGCAACAACAAAAATTAACCATAAGCTTCACCAAGCGTATAAGTATTATATCATAATATAGGACTGAGGCCTGCGACCACTAAGCATCGAGATACATACACTCTATAGGGTGAAGCCCGCGACCACTAGCATCGGGATACATACACCCATGCTCAAAATCTCTCATCCAGCATCTTCGAATGAGGCCAGTGACCACTAAGCATCAAGATACTTACATTCAGAAATGTTTAACCAATGTGTTGCAACACACCCTTTCTCTCACTAGGTATCAAGATCCCACCAAACAATGGTAACTCAACCATAAGAATGCCCTTACGTGGAATACATTCAATATTTGATCCACTAAAGATCTTTATTAAATCAACACAATAAGTCACCCAAAGTTTCAATTAGATTATTACCCATTAAGCTCGTATATGAGGTTTAAATCTTATTTTCTCAATTTTACTATTCATTTTACCACTTTAGAGGCTCATCGGGCCTTAATCCTCAAATTCTATACCTTTTGAACTAAAATCTAAATTTTCAGGCAGATTGCCCAGTGAGTACTGATACTCACTTAGGGTATCGATACGCTCTAGTTGTTACCGATACCCACTTATGCGTATCGATACATGCCTTACCTTTGTAGGGATTTAACCCAAAACCTCATACCAATACACGGGGTCGTGTACCAATTCTCCATGAGTACCGATATGCCCCTAAGCGTACAAATACCATTTTTCACTACTAGAATTTTATATAATAGAGGGTATTGATACCCCCTTAGGCATACCGATATGCCTTTACAAAATTGCTTGTTTTCCTCATTTTTAACACGAGGTACCGATATGTGTTCAATATGTAGCGGTACTCGAACCCATAACTAATTTTTTAGAGTTCGAGAATCATCCCCAAGCCCCCAAAACCCAAGGGTAAGACCCCAAATCAAACTTACAACTTATGGGAAGTAGTTTAAGTGGTTTCCTACCAATTTTAAACCATATTAGCACAAATATTTGGATTTACCATTTTTAAGGGTCTCAAGCATTCAAACAACCAATTTATCAACTAAGCAACAAAGAATCAAATTCATGATTTTCAGGAACACAAAGGAATTAGTAGTGTACTAACCTTGGTGATAACACTAAAAATGAAGTCTCAATCCATTTCCTCATGCTTTCTTCTTCCCAAGCTCCTTGGAGGAAGCTCTCACTTCTTTAACTACAAGAAAATGTTGTAAGATGAGTTACAATATCATTGGGAGATTAAAAGAGACTAAAGATATGCTTCTACAGCAAGAAAAGGGGCCAGAACCCCCAAACATGTTCTCCTAGCTCAACCTCTACCAAAACTCACCAATCATCAAACTTGATAATTTTTACCTCAAAATGTAGATCCTTGAAAGGAGGTTACATAACCCTCAACTCGAATTTCGTAATTCTAACTCAAACGAACCAAGATTGAGCCTTTAATTTATGGTTCTTGAAAGGAAGATGAAAATGAGAGAGACGGGGAAAGTAAAAGACAAGGTGGAATCACCTTCTTCACTTTCTATAGAAACACTAAGAACCTAAACTTTTCTTCTCTTCAAAAAGGGAAATTTACCATCCTGCCCTCACATCACTTCTCCAACCCAACACCCAACCAAGAACCCAAGCCCAAAACCAAAATGATAGACCACCAGGGCTTACTAAGACCCAAACTCTTAGCCCAAACGCAAAGCCCACGCTTCGGGTTAAACCAACCATCAGATTTCGAAACCCAAGTCGTTACATTTGGGCCTTGTGTGCCATGTATGCTAGCTTAGAAATGTATTAACCTCGAGGGGTCGGGTGACCTCTAGTAGTGTGAAGCATTGTAGATTATGCAAGACTTGTTATAGATTTAATGATGCCTTGAGATAGGTGATCTAAGAACTCTAGCTTGCGTACGCTAGTTGATGACTCATAGATAGTGAAGCTTTATCTATGCTCTTTAGACTGTATTTATCTCACATTTTTATTTTGCGATAATCACAAATTCTGGTACAGTAGAAATGTACCACTGAGCTTTGTAAGCTCAACGTTCAAAATCATTATTTCCATTCGTAGGTTTGTAGGTTGATCGTGATCGAGGAGCACATTGAGGAGGGATTTCCCAGCACCGCATGGCTTCAGAGTACAATTCATAGAATTTAGTTTTGGGCTTATGTATTCATAAGACCTTAACAATGTTGAGTTTGTAAAGTCTATTGCTTTACTATTTTAGTGTACAATATTTTAAACTTGGAGCTCTTGTTTTGTAAACTGTTTTACATTGTTTATTTAATTAAACACATCATGAATGATTTGATATTTTGAAATAATGCTAAAATTATGGTTTTAAATTGGAAATTTGATGGATCAGATTTTGGGTGACCTAAATGTGTTACTTCGGATCCAGATCAGGATCCCTAACTCTTCACTTTATATAGAAACATTAAGAACCCCAACTATTCTTCTCTTCAAAAAGGGAAATTTATCATCCTACCCTCCCATCACCTCTCCAACCTAACACCCAACCAAGAACCCAATCCCAAAACCAAAATGTTAGCCAACCAGGGTTTACTAAGACCCAAAGGTGAACCCACGATTCAGGTTAAACCGACCATCGGATTCCAAAATATGAGTCGTTACAACTCTGCCCCCTAAAAGAATATTTCTTCCTTGAAATTTACCTTTCGGAAACAAATACGGGTAAAGCAGTTTCATATCTTTTTCAACCTCCCACGTGTATACACTTTGTTCAAAACTCTTACTGGCTCTTCCTTATAGGTCAAGTCGGTGTTGATCTCAATTTCCTCAAGCGGGATGACCTGCGAGAAATCAGAACAGTAGCGTCTCAACATAGACACATGAAATACATTGTAGATGCGTGGCATGTCTGAGGGTAAAGCCAAACGTTATGATACGGGCTCAACCCTCTCAAGAATCTCATACGGCCCTATAAACCTTGGGCTCAACTTACCTTTTCGCTCAAAATAGATTACTCTCTTCTAGGGTGAAACCTTGAGGAAAACCTTGTCATTAGTCTCATACTCGATGTGCTTACGCTTCCGATCCGCATAATCTTTCTAGCGATCAAAGGCTGCTTGTAATCTTTCCTTGATTATCTGAACCTTCTCTTCAGCTTTTCTAATCAAATATGACCTCATAATTCTTCTCTCATTAAGCTCAGTCTAACACAAGGGTGTCATACATTTATGCCCGTACAAGGCCTCAAAAGGAGCCATCTTAATGCTCGATTGGAAACTATTGTTGTAGGCAAACTCAACAAGCGGTAGCTGCTCTTCCCAACTTTTCTCGAAATCAATGATACAATAACGAAGCATATCCTCTAAAATCTGGATAACCCGCTCAGACTGACCATCGGTCTGATGGTGGAAAGTTGTGCTGAAGTGCAACTTGGTATCTAAAGCCTCGTGAATCTTCTTCCACAACCTTGCCGTGAAACGCGGATCTTCCAATATGATCAATGATGGTACTTCATGCAACCTTATTATCTCTTGGATGTACAATCGTGCCAACCCCTAAAGTGTGTAATCCATACGCACAAGTAATAAACGAGAAGACTTGGTCAAAAGATCTACTATCACCCATATGGCATCATGCTTCTTTTGCATCAATGGCAACCCCGTTAAAAAAATCTATGGTCACTCGATCCCACTTCTATTGTGGAATCTAAATGGGCTAAAGCAAGCCCGAAGGAACCTAGTGCTCGACCTTAACTTGCTGACAGGCTAAACATCTCGTCACAAACTTAGATACATCCATCTTCATACTAGGCCACCAAAAAAGGACGAAGGTCTTGATACATTTTGTTGCTACTCGAATTCACCGCAAACAGACTTCGATGCACCTCTCGAAGGATACGGTCACGCAAATCCTCCAAAGGTAGGACGCATAATCGACCTTTGATGTACAAGATCCCACCATCTCGCACCTCAAAATCAGGTGTCTCGCTTCCTTAAACCATCTTTATCTTTTCCATCAACTCATCGTCAAACATTTGCGTCCTCTTGATCTCTTGCACTAAGGTAGGCTCTACTCAAAGCTCAGCTAACAACCCACCGTCCTCGGTTATCCTCACTCGGGCAAACATCACCTTTAAATTTGACATGAACTTCTGGCTCAAGGCGATGCCTATAACACCTTTAACCCAGTCTAGAAGATAAACCGGTTTAACAAACATAAGCAAAATCCAAACAACCAGATGAACATTCAAGACATTCTAAACATGATAAAGGTTATTCACAGTTATTTTAAGGATTAACAAATTTCTTTTATTTATCTTGATCAATTGTGACCGGATTTGAATCTCAAGACTATGAGTACATACCAAATTTATCAGATGTAATTTATTTTAGATATACAAAATGAGATTTACAATTTAAAATCGGGCAATTCATTAGGCCTTAAATCTTTGAGACACCATTCAAACGTATCTGAATAAGTCTAGCTTATTCTACTATTATTTCTCCAAACTTTGATAAACCCTTAAGGAAACACCGAAAGTAGCAATTAATAACCAATAGTTATTTTTATTACTCATGTTGAACATATGGATTCCAACATAAATGGCATGTAAGATATAACTCAATCATCAAACTAATCAACTTAACTCATTCATAGAATTCATTCGACCTAATTAAATTAGGACAACCTTGCATTTCTTGTTTTAACTGTTTAGTAAATAAGACATTCTTCTACATAACATCCACAAACCAAGTTCAAATTTCGGTAAGATTAATGATTGAGCAAGTTAGACCGAATTTGTTTATTCCCAAGCCATTCCAAATTGGATCATGTTATGACCCTTAGCATATTAACTGTGTTATTCAATATTCCGATTTCAAACCAAACACGAACTAGTATTTCGAAGCCACGAGGACATAGACGAATTCTTTAGTTTTAACCTTGATTTCTGACAAGCTATACTCATTACTAGGCAGATCAAATTAAATTTTATCTAAGATCAAGCACCACGAATTAAAAGGCCATTTACATGCATAATTTATACAACCAAATCGAATGATTGCAAGCACAATTCAAAGCTTAATAACATCTATATGCAAATTCAATCATGTACCACCCTACTAGGAGATTTAAACAAAGGCTTACAAGCCATGCATCTTGTACTTGTGATCTTGACCAAGCTCCGGAATAAAGGATCACTAAACTTAACTTGTGACAATGACAGAAAGTGGCTAAGTAAGTAATTATTTAGTGAGGTAGCTTAAATATCAATGTACATGAATCAAAAGCTTATGATACAACTCTATTCTTTATTCGAATCTATAGAATCTAGGTAAGTGTCAAACTTGATCGAACATAACCATTTTGACTATAGAATTCGAGTACGGCTTTGATTGTAGGTTATTTAGTCTACGAAGTGAGAACGTTGTTCGTACACGAATCATTATAGCAACAAAGATTCATATAAGAAAACATGACTTAATTCCATTATATAAACTCAACATTTTGATATTAATTTTTACTTATTGTGTAAGTTATCACAATATTACCATAATTAGCTTGTAAACTTCATTACTTTCTTACGCCTATCCTCTGATAAATATAAATTACTCATCTCATACAATGTCTCATTTAACATTTCATATGCATGTATTACTTATCTCGAGAGATATTAAACATGATTTACTAGATTAATTTGTAAACTTCTGTGGTTGGTCCCTGACAGCACAAAACATATACATATCATAGAAAAATACATACCACATAAGATATCATCTCTAGCATGTCATTATATGAGTTGTTTGTCACTTAGAACATTGATATAATTCTTTAATTCAACTTACAAATTTTGTTAGATCTATAACCTAGCATTACATATTCATGAATGGTCATAAGCTTGAATAAGAACTATCTAAACTATATCAAGGTATTCGAATTTAATGTGTTTATATGCATATGAAAAACAACAATTCTTATATATTATGATATATTCTCATGACAAAATCTTGTATTCCTAGACACATATTCGAACACAGCCCTCTATATTTCTTTTCTAAAGGATAAGTTCGAGAATCGAATAAATTCATAGAACATATCTTTGCAATTTATTATCACGATTCAATAATTTAGAGTATACCATTTAGCACATGCATACACTTTATATCTATAGGGATATTCAAGCTAGCACAAGGACATAGACTTTCAATCAACTTTCATGTTTATAGTCACTATTGGACATAAATACCCTCCCAAAAGATTATCCAAAACATACTAGCCACACAAGATATCAGTTTAGTAAATCATAGACACACTTGTCACACACAAACTATAAGCATACTTGTTACACAATATATCACCTTAGTAAGTCATAGACATACTTGTCACACACAAACTATCAACTTAATAAACTATAAGCATACTTGTTACACAAGATATCAAAGTAATTCTTTAATTTACTATGCAAATTCTTTATTTCATTTCTTATTACATAGCCTTGAGAATCAAGTAACAACCTAGGTACACGAATCCCCAGCCAACTGTCGCCAAAACAAAAAGGTACTCACAGTACTGGTCAATCCCTCCTACTGTCGCCAAGTGACCACAGAACTTCCCTCCTACTGTCGCCAAATAAGGTTCATAGTCCAGGACCATAGTCCACCCCAAACACGAGCTCTATGGACTCTATGGCATGCCAACTATACCTAAGACTGACTCGAGACCAAGGCTTTCTCATTATAATATCTTATTAGCATGTAGTGAGCTCCTTATCAATGATAGACATGAACTTATCATATTCATATCAAGAATGAGCATTGCACCAATTTCTTACTATCATATTATCATGGCTTATCTTGTAACATATCCACAGATTCAATCACATATATCTTTCAAACAAGAATGCATTTCAAATATTCTCAAACATATTCAAAGCATCAATTAAGCATATCACATTGTTATTCCATTTTGAGTACATATATCTATGAATCATGTAAGATCCTTATTTAAACATTCGAATAATATCTCTTGTCCATATCAATATTGAGTATGTTTCCAAGTTTATGTGAACGTGTACTAAAGGTCTATAACTTATAAGGTCAATCGAATGCATATACTTATGTATTAAATTTTCAAATATAAAATATCATACTATCAATCCAAGAATAGCACAACATCAAGTACTCACTTATAATACCAAACATGCATATTCATATGTCCGAAAGGCAAGAATTACATCTTATCACACCAAACACATACACATAGATTTCTATGCTAACATGCATTCGACCATAATATTTATCTTTCTTGTCCAATCTTATATTCAAGTGAACATTGATTATTAACCATGTATTCAATTTAATGTAAATTAAGACATAACATATCGAGTTCATACGCAGATATATATATATATATATATAATCTTCAATCATAACACATTACTCGATCAAAAATTACCAAGCATATGAAGTTCTAAGTTTGAACACTTACCTTCATTCCAAGCTTCCATTTAGTCATAGCTTAGCAAAAAGTTAAGTATACTGAAATTAAGGCAATAAAGAATGCTCGGGAAGGTTTCAGCCTCTCCCGAGACTTAACTACACTCACAGGTTATCCAAGCTGGTTGTGATCCTTAACAACAATTTCTAATTATGACTCTGTAGCCTTGTTTTTTCTAGTTCGCTCTCTTCCACTTGATCTTGCTCTACAAGGAAACAAGAATGAGAAGCCTTTCTAAAAGAATCTAACCATGAAATGTATTTTTTAAGCAAGCATCAAAATACTCACATAACACTGCTTCAAACAATAGGAGATTCCAATTCGACATACTATCTTTTAGTCACCAAGAATGTCCTTAATTCTGAACAATCTAATTTCAGTAATTAATCATACTCAGACCATGAACAATTTATAACTTTATATACTAGCTATCTATTCTTTTAAATCACAAAATGACCCTCAATTTATTTACTCATAAATCATTCTCTATTTTGCATAAAACAATCCTTACAAATTTTTTCATAACTATCCCATGTTTAATATTCATAACAGTCCATTTTAAAATCGTAAAACAACCCCTCGATTCATCTTACGAAACAATCCATGGTTCTTGTGAAAACAGCTCCATTTTAGCTTGCAAATCAGCTTTCGAACTTTGTGAAACAGTGTTCCCTTGTTCTTTAGTTACTCAAAACAGTCTAGTATCGTCTAATCTTTATCGAACAGTCCCAATATGCTGTATATAATCGTCCCCTATTTTGACTGCTTAAAACAGCCCCTATATCCATCAAAACAGCCCCTATATCCATCAAAACAGCCCTTATACATAAATGTATTCCTACATAAATACACAAAACTGCTCTAATTCATATATACGTTCATGTATATATTCAAATCAGCCTTCAAATCTGCCCAACAACAATATACTCTAAATTTGATTATGAACATAACTTACTACACCAAGGAATCATTCAATTTCTAGATACATATCTTAATAACCATGGAATTCGAGCTCATGCATACATATATGTATGTTCAAATTTTTATCAAAGATTCATGTAAGTATTCTATCAACTATAATCACATACCTTTAATGGAAAATTTCCTAACAAATTCAACATTACACTTGACTTAATGAGATAGAAATAGGAGACATTATCTATATGGAGAAAAATGTTATATCTACACCGACCACAAGAGTTTAAAGTATCTGCTCACCTAAAAAGAGTTGAATTTGAGGCAAATGTGATAGATTGAGTTGTTAAAAGACCATGACTGCATCATAGTATATCGTCCCTGTAAAGCCAATGTGGTGGCTGTGTAATACCCCAAAATAAAGTCTAGAAGTATACACAATTTTGATTGTAATTTAATTGAATTAAAGATGTCTTTAGCTTTTGTAGTGGAAAGGGTTAAGGATCTAATTAGAACTTTGTAAAGTTTATTAGCTAATTTAAAAAGGGGCCATTTCGAAGAATTAAAATTATTGGGAGATTGCATGTAAAATAAGAAAAAGATTAATGGCCCTATTATGTGTCAAGCTTGTGGCCATACATGTGGATATGGTGGAGGAAAGATTTCGGTAGGTAGCAACAAGGAAACAACCCAAAATTTGGTTCTACCATCTTCATCGTTCCTTTCAACCAAAGCCAATTGAGAGAGAAATGATTGAGGAAAATAATAGCAAGAAGTTGAATCTAGTTAGCTGAAAATCGGGATTATCACTTGGGTAGCTCAAGTTGAGGGGTAAGTCTCCTATTTCTATCTCATTAAGTCAAGTGTAACGTTGAATTTGTTAGGAAATTTTCCATTAAAGGTATGTGATTATAATTGATAGAATACTTACATGAATCTTTGATAAAAATTTGAACATACATATATGTATGCATGACACCCTTTTTGGGTCATTCTTTGTGCCGCCAAAGCCGACACTGCATTGGAAAGGCATGGGTTCCTTTTACCCTTCACTATTAACTTTGCCCCATCTAAACCATGAAGCTTAAGACTCTTCGCTCTACAACCCAAGAGTGAATCATGCTCAAACAACCAATACATCCCTAGGATAGCATCAAATCCTTGAAACGGTAACACTATCAAATCAGCCGAAAAGATCGAACCCTGAACCTCAATCGAACACCTTCGATATACCTTATCAAAAAAAACATCATACCCTAAGGGACTAGTCACTCAGACCCTTATCTCAAGATCCTCGGCAAGTATACCCTACTATTGAGATATTCCACTGCGGATGTAGGAATGTGTAGACCCTGAATCTACAAGAGCAACAATAAGAACTGAAAATAAGGTAAACTTACTTGAGATAACATCAATAGCCTCACAATCCTCCTTGGCCTTGACTGCGTATTGTCTCGCTGGTGCCCTGGCACTAGACTGTATTGTACCCCCACCCTGATGTCTCGACATGTGGCTCGCTCTACCTCTAGCAAAGCCCCAAACCCTCTGAGCTAAATAAGAGGTTATCTGAGTCTGAATCTGAGTAGTGTCAGCAACTGTTGGACAATCCCTCAAATAATAGTTCGGTAATCAACAACCAAAACAAGCTCTAACCGTCCCACAACACTTGCCTCTATGTTTACATCCACACTGATCACAAAATGGTGCAGCCGCACTCCTTATGAGCCCTCCAGACTCATCATGGTCAAGGACGATGAAGGCCTCCTACGGTTAGCAGATTTTGACCTATAGTCTGATCTCAAACTCTGGTTCGAAGCTCCTCTACCTTAATTCCAACGCTTTCTTTTCCTCCTTGAATAAGACAGTGAGTTATTAGGGAATTTCTGAGTCCTCTCACTCGAGCTCCCTTTTCCACCAGTCGGGCCATAGGTCAAACCTTGCACTTGCTCAAGCGACTTGGAACTAGCAATCAACTCTAAAAACACTTTCGGTGGAGCTGTAGTCAAATAGGTCTGAATCTCCTTCCTCAAACCCTTAAGGAACTTCTTGTATCTCATTTTTTTGGTAGCAACCAACTTAGGGGCATACCTACTCAACTATAGGAACTCTTACTCATATTCAAAGACCGATCAGTTTCCTTGAACCAAGTGGTTCAATCGATCCCTCAAGCCATCAATGTGGGCCTCTCCCATATAGTTCTTCTCAAACTCCTCCAAGAAGGCGTCACATGTAGGTTGGTTGGGATACCAGCCAAACTCTACGGTCTTCCACTTCTCTCGAGCATTCTCCTTCAACAAAGAAAAAACACATGTTAGTATGTCATCTAATCTCAACCTCATTTGGCGCATGATCCAACGGGTGTCCCTCAACCATTGGTCTGTCTTAATTGGGTTGTGTTGTCCCGACCCAAGAAAATATGTAGAACCATGGCGACGCACCCTCTCAATCAGCACCTCGCGAGAGGTAGCTCCATTAAAAAATACATTGATAAAAGCATTCGACGCTTAAGTTAAAATCCAAAATATGAGTTACAACACAATCACAGGGTCCTACAAATACATAGCTCAATTAATCTAAGTATTGTACTCGGACACAAGTCGATGCTGAAGTCCTACTCCAATAGTGCTCCGACGATGCACGTCAAACCTACTAACCTACAAACAAAAACAACAATTTCGAACGCTGAGCTAATAAAGCTCAATGGATACATTTCCACTCAACCATGCTTCATACTAAACATAAATAGGAGCATCCACTAAAGATAATAACATGGCAATAACATCATATACAAAAAATATGGCACTATCTCTAGCTATCTAACAAGCAACAACAAAAATTAACCATAAGCTTCACCAAGCGTATAAGTATTGTATCATAATATAGGAGTGAGTCCCGCGACCACTAAGAATTGAGTTACATACACCCATGCTTGAAATCATTCATCGAGCATATTTGAATGAGGCATGTGACCACTAAGCATCGAGCTACTTACTGATGAGTGTGTACATGTTCTATTTTATATGCCCTTATTCCTTTTATTTTGCATGTCTTTAAGCTCGTTTAGGTCGCATTTAGGTTAGAATGTACATATTTGCATGTAGATAGGGAGTTACACTGCCTGAGCTTAAACTGTCATATATATTGGTGCTTTTCATGGGAATGTGGTGTTTTTGTGGTGTATGTGTAGGATGCTAGAGGATAGCTCGAGCAGGAGAGGAGTAGATCACATGGCTGGAGCTGACGAAGCATAAAGAGTAGGAGATGAATCTTTCTTTTTCTACGTGGTTTCTCCTAGATACGCAACATTTAATGAAGCGGTAAACAATTGGCTTTCTTTAATGAAGTCGTGCACTTTAGGGTATTGAAGCCCTAGTTTCACTGTATATATAAAGAAGACTTGGACACTACTCAAAGAGAGCCGATCGATAGAGAGAACAATTTAGACAACAGTCATAGTCTGAGATTACAGAGAACCACTGGGGGGAAGATAGATGATTCTCCTTATTGAACAAAGTCATCGAGAAAGGCTGACGGAGAAGAGGCCTGCAACATAGTTAGACAGCACGAAAGGAGTTTTGTTGAGGATGCTCAACTTCTTTCTTTTCCTTTGCTTGATAAACTGCCATACTATATTTTTAATTATGGTTGCTTTACGCTCAGACATGAGCTAAACTTTTTAGTTGGGATTATTGCATCCCAAGATTATGTGTCTTGGTTATTTTAATTCAATGCTTTAGTTGTTTTCATCTTCATCTATTCTGTTCATGTGCTTTATGTGTAGTTAATTGTAAGAGCTATTCGAGAGAGGCCTATTAGCTATTGATCTGTGGCTTAATATTTGAGAGATTTAAGTTATACAAACATGAGCAGTGGGGTTAAGCTGTCAACTTAGTTTTAATATGGCTTAGACATAAGTTTATGGTTTCAATGACTAAAATGGAGTTCTTAAACAAATAATAGAGTCGTTAGGGTTAACGCAGACATGTATCACCTTAATTACAAAGTTATTAACTTCTAGGATCAATAACTTGGGAATTTCAGTAAAGAACCATACATTAGAGGAGAAGGACGAAGCTCGCCTCTAATGTTAACTTTTCCCCTAAATTGGCTTGATTTACATGAAAAAACAATAAAGTTTTGATAGGAAAACATTAAGAACTCATTTGAAACCAAAAGATTGATGAAATCAAGAAGTTACCTGAAGTTTTTGAAGAAGAGAAAAGTGTTTGGCTGAAGAGAATTTGAGAGAAAATCTTTTAGAGAAAAGGTAGTTACGTAAAGATTGCTTGGGAAATTAATTATAGAATTAATTCCCAAAAATCTATTTATACTTTCCCAAACCTTTTTAAAATAACCAATTAAGGAGAAAAATCTGATATTAGACTTTTGGAAAATAGCTCCTTAAAGATTCTAAGTTTTGACCCTTTTACAAAACAATCACTTAAAACAGTTTTCATCTTTACATTTTGGTCACTAGCCAAAATGTCACATTTCCAAATTCCATTTTTCTAAATTGGCTTTACCAAAAATATCTATATATTAAATAATGATTTTTAGATTTTTCCCCACATATTTTCTTACTCAAAAATATTTAATCCAATTTTAATCCCGAATCTGACTCGAATCTCTAATTCCAGCCCATCAGATCGTCTAATCAGCCTAAAAACCCCTAGGCCCAAAACCAGGCGTTACAACTCTTCCCCACTTTGGAAATTTCATTCTCAAAATTTACCTGAAGGAAATAAATGCAGAAACTATCGCAGCATGTCCACTTTGCTCTCCCACCTAACCTCCTCAACTCCACGATGTCGCCACAACACATTCACAAGTCCAATCGTCTTGCCACAAAGAACTTTACTGCTAGATTCAAGGGTCTCTACAGGTTCCTCATCATAAGATAAATACGGTTGTAACTCAATGTCCTCTACCGGTATAACATGCTATGGATCCGACCGATACCTCCACAACATCGATACATGAAACACGTCATGAATCTTCTCCAACTAAGGAGGTAACCTCAAATGATAAGCTACATGAGCAACATACTCCACAATCTCATACGATCCAATAAACCTCGGACTAAGCTTACCCTTACGTTTGAAACTCATCACCTTCTTCCAAGGTGACACTTTTAAGAACACACGATCACAAACCACATACTCAATCTCCCTACGCTTCAAATATGTGTAGGATTTCTAGAGATCTAAAGCCACTTTCAAATGATCACAAATAAGCTTCACTTTCTCATATGTGTCTTTCAACACATCCAACATAGAAATATGATTCTCCCTGACCTCAACCCAACACAACGACATACGACACTTCCTACCATACAAGGCCTCATACGGTGACATTTGTATACTAGCCTAATAACTATTATTATAAGCAAACTCCACCAAAGGCAACTGTTTCTCCCAAGCCTCATACGTAGTCATGTTCTTCAATCCAATCATTCAAGACGACAAGATGTTGTGTGCAAGTTCTGTAATTTACCAGGGCATGTTGTTCGAGATTTTCGTAAGCTTGTTTGGTTCCTTAACAACAACTTTTATCAGCAGCCATCGTCTGATTCACCGGTTGTTAACACTGTTATTGATCTTTCCTCATCTGATCTAGCCCTTGGATGTTTGATAGTGGTGCCTCGCATAACACCACAATGACCACTACTTCTCTTTAGGTTATCTCCTCTTATGATGGTCTTGATACAGTTCATCTGGGTAATGGTAACTCTCTACCTATATCTCATGTTGGCCGATGCACTGTTCCCACGGCCACCAAACCCATTTCTCTCACAAATATCTTATGTGTTCCCCAGTTAACTACAAATTTAGTGTCAGCTTCTAAATTATGTTAGACTAATCATGTGTCTATTGAATTCTTTGACTCTTATTTTCTTGTTAAGGATTGACCCACAGGAATTCCCTTCTCCGAGGCAATAAAATTGGTGGTGTCTACTATGCTCCACGATCTTTTTCTCCCCAAGCCAACTCAGTCAATTGCTTATCCGTGCATCAGTTGTATCACAAGTTTGGCCATTCCTCTGATAAAGTATTAGCCGCTATATTACGCACTTGTAATATATCTTATGACCCAACTAGTTTGATGAAGTATCATTATATTTTTGGTCTTATTAATAAGAGTCATAATCTGCCATTTGGTCAAAATACTATGTCAAGCTCTCATCCTCTTGAATTGCTTTACTTTGATATTTGGAGCACTAAACACGTGTCTTATGATGGATATTCATACTATGTAGTGTTTATTGATCATTTTACCAAGTATATCTGGCTATACCCTATGAAGAAGAAATTTGATGTTGCGGCAATATTTCCTCCATTTAAAAGGCTTGTTGAAAGCTTTTTTCATCAGACTATTGTGTCACTTTTCTCTGATAATAGAGGTGAGTTTGTTAAGCTCTTTCCCATTTTGAATTTGGGTGGTATTTCCCACTTTACTTCACTGCCTCATACTCCGGAACATTACAAGACTGCTGAACAGAGACATCGTCACATAGTGGAGACTAGACTCTCTATACTTCACTTTGCATCTCTCCCAACAGAGTATTGGCCTCATACTTTTCAACCAGCTACTTATCTTATTAATCAGATGCCAATACCAATACTAGGTAATGTATCGCCTTACCTTCTTCTTCATCAACAAGCACCAAACTATGACAAGCTTCAACCATTCGGATGCTTGTGTTTTCCTTGGCTAAGACTAGACATGTCACATAAACTTGAGCCACGGTTTGCGGAATGTGTTTTCCTTGGATACTCTGTGATGTAGTCTACTTATAAATGCCTGGATCCAACCACTAACAAAAACTATATCTCTCGCCATGTTCAGTTTGTTCCTCACATCTTCCCTTTTGCTACACAACGTGTCCTTCTTGTGTCGTAGAAATCTAATGCTTTATTGCCTCTTCTGCCATGACAACCTGATGCCTCACTGTCTAGTTTGCCCTGACAATTATCGGGTTTACCCCAATAATTGTCTAGCTTGCCACGGCAACCTGAAGCTTTATTGTCTAGTTTTCCCCAGCAACCCAATACTTCCTTGTCTAGTATGCCACGACAACCTGATGATTCCATTGCCACACTGGTTCCCTTGCATACTCTGCCCCAGCAACCTGATGGTCTCCTTGCCACATCAGTTCCCTTGGTTGATCTGCCACAACAAGATGTATCCCCTGGCTTGCTACAACATAATCCTCCTCAATAGCGAATTCGCCAGCCAAATCCAAGGTACTTTGGTCCTTCATTTGTTAATACTATTACATGTCATCCTTTGCCTTCCACAATAAAGCCAAAGACTGCTACTCAAGCTCTAAAAGACCCACTATGGAGATAAGCCATAGATGATGAGTTTAATGCCTTGCCACGCAACCAAACATGGGATCTTGTTCCATGGTCTACACAATTGGTCGTAGGGTATAAATGGGTATTCTGTGTGAAACGATGTGTTGATGGCTTTGTTGATCGATACAAGGCTCGACTGGTAGCAAAAGGGTATTCTCAAGAAGCTGGTCATGACTATTTTTAGACCTTTAGTCATGTGATGAAACTTGTTACGGTGCGTATTATTTTCACTCTTTCCCTCCATCATGCATGGCTCATCAAACAACTTGACATTAATAATGCCTTTTTAAATGACACTTTACATGAGGAAGTCTATCTAGAACAACCTCCGGGGTATGTTGATTCTACTCATTCATCTCATATTTGTCAGTTTCGTAAAGCCTTGTATGGACTCGAGCAAGCCCCGAGGGCATGGTATGTTGAACTTTCTCAATTTTTCATTCACTTTGGTTTTACAAAATCAAAGGTTGATGCCTATCTCTTCATCTATAATACAAAGGGAGCTATTTTATTCTTTCTCGTCTACGTAGATGATATTGTGCTTACTGGTAATAACACTAATTTTATTGCTTATTTCACCAACATATTATCTACGAAGTTTGCTTTTAAGGATATGGGCTTGCTCAGCCATTTTCTTGGCATTGAGGCTATTTCCACTCCTACTGGGTTATTTTTATCTCAGACGCAGTATATCTCTAACATCTTGACTCGATTTCATATGGAAAATGCCAAGGCAATCTCTACGCCTATGTCCTCTCCTGACAAGCTACCTTCGCGGAGTCATCCACGACACTTGATATTTCTAGGTATCGGCGATTACTTGGTCTCCTTCAGTATCTCACACTTACTCGTCCGGATATTTCTTTTGCCGTGAATCATTTGTTACAATACATGCATGGTCCTTCACTTGCACATTGGACAACAGCTAAACGTATCATGCGTTATCTCAAAGGAACATTATGCAATGGCATTCTTTTTCGTTCGGCATCTTCCCTTCATCTAACCGCCTTTGCCAATGTAGAATGGGGAGGATCCTCTACAGACAGTCAATCCACTACTGGATATACTATTTATCTTGGATCTAATCTTATTTCTTGGAAGTTAGCTCGTCAAAGAACTGTCTATCGTTCCTCTACAGAAGCTGAATATTGTGTCGTGGTAAATGCAACTGTCGAAATGCTTTGGCTCCAACATCTTCTTCAAGAAATTGTCGTGGCATTACCGAAACAACTATCTCTCTTCTGCGACAATCTCAGTGCCACATATGTTTGCAAAAATCTAATTTTTCATTCTCGTATGAAGTATCTTGCCCTTAATTACTTCTTTGTTCGCGACTTTGTTGCTGCGGGTTCTCTACTTGTTCAACACATTCCCTCCAAAGCTCAGATTGCAGACACACTCACTGAACCGCTTGGTCGTAATCTCTTCATCCATTTTCGATCCAAGATTGGACTCTCCGATGGATCCTCTATCTTGCGGGGGCATATTAAGGATAAAGATAAGATGAGATAACTTTATCTTATACAAATTCATGAGATAACTTTTAGTCAAATCTTATCTTATCCTATCTCTATCTCTATCTTATCTTGTATTTAAATATTTGATTTATATTTAATATTTGATTTACCTTATCCTTGTATATCCATTTGTAAGCCTATATATAAGTCAATTGTAAACATTGTTCATTATCAAATATACAAATCCTTTACATTACTTAGGTATCTATTCATCATCAATTGCACTCTTTTACATTAAGTTTATAATTTCAATTTAAATTAAAACTCTCCAACTTTATTTTCATGTTGTTTATGAAAATTAATCTATAAGCCTATAAACAAATTGAACAAACACAAACGAGGGTATGCTCATGTTCGTTCATTTAATTTTAACCGAACAAATGAACGAACAAGAACAACTAAACGAACATAATTTATTGTCCGTGTTCGTTTGTTAAGGAATGTAGCTTGTTCACGTCCGTTCATGCTCGTTCGTTTAAATAATAAACGAACGTAAACGAACACAAACGAACGAATATAAAAGAACATATTTGAATAAATTTAAATGAACATAAACGAATGAACATATGTAAATCAATTTAATTTTTTAAAAAATTATAATACTTTAGTCATGAAAAATAATAAATATAAATGAATATATGTGAATAAATTTAAACGAACATAAATGAACGGATTGCCGAACGTTCACGAACGTAAATGAACGAATGAGCCCTTTGTTTGTGTTCGTTCATTTAATTAAACGAACGGAAAATCTTGTTCATGTTTGTTTGTTTAATAAATAAATGAACTTCCCGCCGAACGATTCACGAACGGTTCGCTGAACGTTTAGTTTGTTTGCAGCCCTATTAATCTAATCTCACTCTTTGGGGATTTGACTTTGCTCAGCACTACTACAAAAGTTTGTTCTTGAAAAAGATTTATTTTTAAAGTCTCGACAACCTGTTAAATAGTTTAATGACAAAATAAAAAATAATAATTCAATGACTAAAATGAGATAACCCTAAAGTGACTAATGGTCTAGCAAGCATTAAGTGCTAGTTATTTTTTTTTTACAAATTTTAATTATAATTTAATTGATTTTTAAACAAACTTTTCCACGCAAGGCTATAAAATCTTGTTTTTTGGTTTAAGTAGAAAATCACTTTTAAATATCAAGCGGTTTACATTGATTTCACTTAAAAAGTGATTATAGGTTGCTAAAAAAACATACCATAATTTTAATGACAAACGTCATCAGTATTTACGAATATCAACCACTTAATCAATTCAACCCCACAAATATTTTTTGTAATTAAGCCGTACATTTTCATTGGCCATTTATGGATATATATTCAATAAGGTATAACGTCCCCAAAGGGAAAGACACCTACTTTGTTTGGACGAACATATAATTAATACGATATTAAATAGATAAAAATAGGTTAACTTGGAAGAAGGAAATTAAGAAAGCACATGACAAAAATCTTCACTCTTTTTGGTGTTTTTTTTTCCTACATTAAAAAACACTACAGAAAATAAATTATGTGCCCTAACCCTCAATTTTTAAATTCTAAATTTTACGCCCTACAACTTAAAAAATACACTTTACCCTAGTTTACTAAACTCTAACCATAAATATATTTTTAGCATGAGGACATAAATAGGGGCACAAAAAATAGTGGACTTCTATTCTTTAGGAAGATGGTGAATATGGGAAAAACACTCCACACAAGCATAAAGCATCACTTAGTTTATATGTGAAATAACTTCAAACATCTTATTCATTAGTTTTTGTAGGTATTTTCTTCCTCTACCACATTAGGAGGATGAAACATGGAATACCATAAGAGTTGTGCTTTGAATTAAATAGATACATGGTTTCAGTTGTGTAAAGTAAAGAAAGAAAACAAGTTGTTTAATGAGAAATCAAAATGAAAATTTATTAGCATTGTCAATTCAAGCAAAAAGGGGTGAAGTGAAACTCATCTTTACCCACTGCTGCGATTAGGAATTGTGACAATGACATTGAGTGTGCATGTGTCTTCCTCAAGCGAAGGAATAACAATGACGAACCCACCCGACATGGATGTAAGCCAATATGAAACAAGCGCAGGCTTATTCCCATCTCCGAAATTAACTTCATTTGTCCCCAAATCATCCCATTTGGCACGATTGAACTCCATCTCCGGTTCCAACACGCCTTGTTTTGAGCAGCTTTCAACTTTGATGGCATCAAACGATTCATTCACAAACAAAGAGAACTCACCACCCGTGACACTTCCTAGGTTGTTCTCGGCTTCCTCGAGACAAGCTAACGCCATCTTTCTACACCATTCACTCCCCGGTGTCTCGGTTCCGGCATTGATCTTGAAGATCATGGTTTTGCCTGAGTTTTTGCTTGAACTTGAGGCGATTATGTCAAGAGAGGAACCATTGGTTATTTTCAGACCAGGAAGGTAGAACAATGGGAGCTTTTGCTTATTATTCTTGTTGATAACTTTGTTGTGAATATCAGCCCATGCCTTGAGGAACTCTTTCTTTATCAAAACATCTGTCAGAAGGATACTGCAGCTAATCCCAATTGAATATCCACCGCACTCGAAATTAGTAACCTGTGTGAAGTAAAGAAGAATTCAGGGTCAAATTGTATAGATGGTCCCTATACTATATATTCGTGACGATTTCTAGTTTCTTTTCTGATACCTGAACATAAAAGAGTGGAGAGAATTGTGGATTTTGTTCATCGATATCTTTCCAGAAAACAAGCTGAGCTTCAACATCTTCCCTTTGTTTCGATTCAAGAAACTCGGACAGATTCATTCCAATACTTGCCTCGATGAGTCTAATGCCGCAATCATTGGAAACGATCTCCAGTTTGCCTTCGTTTTTTTCCCCTTTCCGAAGACGTCCAGAAATCATTGGTTGCTCCATTAAAGCTATCCCAAGTGTTTCCTTGATCCACCCAGCAAGTAGCCAACCCGAATCATCTTCTCTTTCTTTTCTATAATATTGGACCATGTTCAGACACCTTTGGAAAATCCCAGGACCAACAACATCACCTGCCAACACTTGTCGTGTCTGTCGTGGTTCAGTTATCCTCATCGGAGTTACTGTCTGAATTGCTTCAATGGATAGTTTGGGGACAAAGGTAGCGGTTTGGTTGGACATCTTTGGGTTAGCTCTGGCACTGAAGGGCTTGCTACTTTCGATGGGAATATATATAGAAGCATGTCCGGCTCAAGCTTGAGTCTAAAGTGCGGTTAAAAGACGACAAATCTATAAACCGAAAATATTAGATTTTTTGATGATATTTTTAATTGTTTTTTTTACTTTTTTTGCAAGTATCGATATTTTGTTTCAAACTAAAAATTTATCAAAAAAATTAAGTATCCATACTTATAAAATAAGTTTCAATACTTGCAAAAAAAAATCAAAAAAAAATCAACCGAAAATAATATCAAAAAATCTAATATTTTCAATTTATGAACAAATTTTAAAACATATCACTTTTTAACCGTACCCTAAATATGCATCACCCAGACCTACACCTCTTCTCAAAAGCGTGTGTGGTCCAAGAAATTAACATGTTTAAAAGTACAAAATTGCCATTGCCTTGCATGATTAATGTTCCAACAAGTCATTCACTAGTCTCATTATATCATTTTTTTTGTAAGCAGATAAAATCTAACCAACTTTATCACTTGATATCATTTTCTTATGAGACTTCTATTAGGAAAAAAAACACAAGAACTAATCATGAACGACTAAAAAGTCTAGTCCCTCTCTTTTCTTTCTTCTCTATTATAGTTTTTCTTTAATTTTTTTGCGTTGTCGATGATGACACTAATTTTATATTAGTCCTTATATAATCTTTCTTATATTTATATTTTATTCTGAATAAGAGTTTTCTTTATTTTATATTTAATGAAATTTAGCTCCTGCTTAAATTTTTTATAGATAAATTAGGCCTAAGGGGCAGAGAGTAATGAGGCGCAAGGGAGCCTTGGGCCCTCTTAACAATTTAAAATTTTTTATAATAGGCCCTTTAATTTTTTTATAAATTTTAATTGGACCCCTCAATTTTTTAGAAATGTATATCAAGTATTAATTTTTTTTGAATGTTTAATTTGATCCCTTTAAATTTCCGGTCTAATGACAAGTTAAGTCTTTATAAATTTAAATATTAAATAAATTATATATCAATTTTAAGTTTTAATACTTTATAAATCTTTATATTTTTAACTTTAATAATTTGGTCATTCCTAATATTCGATCCTAGCTCTACTCCTGCCTAAGACAATTGAATTAATGAAGGGTTGGTGGTTTCATTTACTGAGATCTGGAAGTTGATGTTAAAAACGCCAACCCCCAAATTTCCTTCAATTAAAATCTCCACTAACGTCTAATTTGTATATAGCAACTAGGTCTAGTTGTTCGCTTAACCGCTACCCGTCTGCAATTAATGTAGAGCTAATGCAACCCACTCTTATCACTTTTTTGTCTTCATCCATTTATGGATCGGATTACGTTATTTTAATTTAAATAGGATATTATTGAATAAGAAAAATATAAATTTATTACTAATAAAATAAACATGAAAGATGAAAAATAAGACATCGCTATAAATAATAAAATTTAAAAGTTTTCATTGAGTATATACATCAATTTTAATTGAATAACATATTCTTAATTGATGACTATAAGCATGTGTTAAAGCAAAATTTGTATTGATGTGGTAGTTCTCGACGCCTAAACATATAGGTTTAGGGTGCAGTACGTCTAGAGTACGGTTAAAAGACGGTAAATTTTAAAATTTATTCATGAACTGAAAATGTTAGACTTTTTAATAATATTTTTGTATTATTTTTTTTTGAATTTTTTTTATAAGTATCGAAATTTATTTTATAAGTTTTGATACTTAATTTTTTATTTATAAATTTTCAGTTTAAAATCAAATATCTTATAAAATAAGTTTTGATAGTAAGAATATGATTATAAATATACCGGCAAGTTTGTTGAGAAATTTAATATGTGGCCTTAAGTCATCAAACACACAGTTGTTGCTTAAAGAAAACCGAGGTCAAATCGATGTCATTAATTGCTACTACAATAGTTGCATGTGCAGGTCATAAATGAAAAGTTTAAAGCAGCAGGAATTTCAGTTTCCATTGCCAAGAAAGTTAAGAAGATGCAACCAGACGCAACTCCCGTCACAGGGAATTTGAATGTTTTCTACTTATGTATATCTATTTCAGGACTATACTCCGCATTGTTCATTTCTTGACTATTTTTTTTAGTGTTTATCAAGGGAGTGATTACGAGTTAAATAATGTTTGACTTGTACACGTTAAAAAAATTTATTGCTCAATTTGATTTACTGCTCGTTAAGTTGAAATTGGATAAAATTTTACTTCATTCATGTTTGTTAAAAAAACTTGTTGCTTGAATTCACTCGTTAAGCTTGCCAAAATTTTTATTATATTTTTTTAAATATAAATAAAACTTAGTGATACTATTAGAGCTTAATATAAACATAAAAATAAAAAAAAATGTGAGTACGAAAAAGATAAATAAATAAACTTGTCATGATCGACATAAAGATAAAGTCGATATTTGAGTGTGAAAATCTAAAACTTTTTTAGATTCTCAACAATCTTCGATGAACAACAAAACTAAAAGACATTTTATACTTTTATACATAATGCAATAATAAAAGAAGGAAATGCTTTAATAAAGAAGAAAAAAAGCTAATTATTATACTTAATTTCTTATTAATAAAAAATAACTTTTTTGAGTATTTTTGCTCTTTGCTATGTAATTAAACTAATGGTATGAGTGCTGGATATGAACATGTGTACAATATAGTAATATATGTGTAACAGCGGTCCTGTAGCGGGTTTGACGCGTTTTTTTACAAAAATATTATTTCGTTTCTAATGGGAGTCGTCACCAATCTTTTAATTTAAGTGAGATTGGATCACCTGAAAACTCGATTATTTTAATGAAATATGTTTTTCTCATTTTTATTAAAATAACGAGTTTTGGTCTGCGAAACCAAAAAGACATGTTCGGGAGTCGGTTACGCGTAAGGAAGGATGAGCACCCCTACAACGCCCAAAATTGGTAGTAGTCGATTACTTAGCGTCTCAATGATAGAAATTAAGAATTCAAATTTAATTTAAAAATTGTGGTCCCTTAAAATATAAAAAAGTATTTCTTTATATGAAAGAAATTTACGCCCCTACGCTCGGGGCATAATTTCCGTTAGATTCTCGAATAAAGAGAATCTATTTTAAAAATTATAATTTAGAATTAAAAATAATATTTTGTAATAGAGACTAACGGAAAGCGGCACCCTTTCGAGGTACGTTTTTCACGATAATCCCTAATAAAACAGGGTTATTTTTAATTAAAAATTTGATTAAAACATATATAAAAAATATATGTACGAATATATAATTTATCAAGCTATAAATAAGTAAATAATATATAACACTTGTAGCAACAATATAATATTAGTACAAAAACAGTAACAATCTTACTACTAATAATGATATAATAATAATGGTATAGGTAATATATATAACCCTATAAGAGTGATGATAATAATAGTGATAATATTAATAGTATAACATTAATAATAATAATTAATAATAATAATAACAAAAAAACTAATTAATAATATAATTAATAAAAATTAAACCTAATGCAGTGACCGAAATGAAGCAAAATGAAAATTAAAGTGCAGGACTACAAGGATACAAAGGCAGGATGGCCAGAAGTGCAATTTCCTCATTTCATTTAAAAACGCGCGGATCCTCTATCCGGGTCGAGTCGCCACGCGGGTTACAGGATGAAACGACATTGTTTCGTATGGCATATAAGTACAAAATTTGCCCCCCGAAAAATCATTTGGTGCCTTGATAACTAAAAAAATGGAGAACCCTCTCAAGCTCTCCCCAGCGGCTCGGCCTAAGCCTAGGCGTCGGCCGCCATCTTCGCCGCAAGCCGCCACGGACCACCAATCATCAACGATGGCGAATCGCCGCCTCCGGCGGCCAGAGGGCATATAAACGACGCGAGGAGGATCAGTTAAGGCTCCTAAAGGTAGTTTTCCCTTCGGTTTTAACTCGAACTTCCCATATTTTCCTAAATCTAATATTTTTTACTTTATTTTTTCCCTTTGATCTTTCTATCCCTATCTCAGATCTCTATCTTCGACTTCAATCCTCTTTTGATGTTGTTGCAGGTCGCATTTATAGGCGAGAGGGGCTGCTCTTGTTCGGCCACGTTAAAGGGCGACGAGGATTGTGATGGATAGGGGCGGTGGTTGCAGTCCGGGATTTGATGGGAGTGGGCGGCAGTGGTAGAGTTAGATAAGGGTTAGGTTATTAGGATTTAATTGGTTATTTTATGGTTTTGGTTGGTTTAACATTGAGATTATTTTGAGGTTTCAGTTTAGGGTTGTTAGAGGTGATCGGAGCTAGTGAGGCGGTGCGGCTCGACTCGGCGGCGGTGGCGACAACAACTACAAAGGTGGCTGACGGCTAAGGTTAAGGTAGATAGGGTTTTGTGTATTAGGGTTTAGTTTAAGTTTAGGTTAGATTGGGTTATTGGATATGGGCCTAGTGGGTTTGGGTATTTGGATATGGGCCATGGGTTGTATTGGATTAATAAATGGGTTTGCATAGGTCTGGTATAATAATAATAAAAAGGATGCTATTTTTGAAATTAATTTGGGTTTTGGCTATTAGGTTTTAATGGCCCGGAAAAGAATGGGCATCTACATCTGCCTATCTTTGCTCATTGTTGTGTAATGGCAATGGAGCAAAGACAAAAAAAATGATCATTTTTGTCCGGTCAGGTCAGGGCTCTTTTCTCTGGCCATCGCTTCTTTTTGAACTTCACTTGATCTGCTTGGCCACTCTTGTAGGCAATATCTTCAAAATTGGGTGATCTGTTGGCGAGATATGAGTTCAACTTGCTACGACACTGACGATGGTGCAATATCTGTAGAAAATTTGAATTAGCTCCAACACTGACGAAGATGCAAATTCTGCAAAACTTGATTCAGCTGTAACATTGACGAAGAGACAGATTCAAATGATGACGGTTCTGATGTTTGATCCAGCTGCAACACTGACGAAAAGACATAATCGAATGATGAAGGTTCTAATATTTGATCCAGTTGCAACACTGATGAAGAGACAAGATCTCAGAGAATTTTTCTTTTTTTGATTTTTTTCTTTCTTTCTTTCCTTTTTTCTTTTTCTTTTTTTTTCATTTTTCTTTTTCTTCTTTTTTATTACTTTTTTTCTTTTTTCTTTTTTTTTCTTTTTTGAGAGGATGGTTTATCTAGTCCGCTCAATCTTGGAGAAGTGGAATCTGTAAATTGGGGTGTTCTTCTCCACTACTGACTGTGAGGTAAAATCTGAAAGAAGTTGATCTGCTACAACATTAACAAAGTGACATGATTTGGAGAAGAAAGTTTGATCCGCTATAACTCTGACGAAGTGGCTTGATCTGGAGAAAAAAGTTTGATCCGCTACAACTCTGACGAAGTGGCATGATGTGAAGAAAGTTTTGATCAGGCTTCCACTCTGACGAAGAGGCGTGATCTGAAGAGAGCTTTGGTTTTCTTTTCTTGGATTTTTGGATTTTTCATTCTTTTTGGATTTTTTCTTTTGATTTTTTTCTTTTTGTTTTTTAATAACCATATGTTCGGAGAGAAAATCTAAGGAAAATATTTGGTCTAGTCGCACCATCAATGGAGAAATTAGACATGAACAAAAATCTGACCTGCTGCACCATCAACAACAAAGTGAGATCTAAAAATGTGGGATCTGCTATATCATGGCGGGGAATCATGACTTTCCTTGGTTTTTTCTATCTTGCCTTCTCTTCTAAAAGAGCATAGAACTCTCTAATCGTTCTTCTATTCTGCTTATTTAGGGTAAATAAACTAGATGATTCGTTCCATTGCATCCTCAAGGAGACACGATCTATTTGTTGTGTTCGTTATGCTGTAATTTTAGGGAGATAAACTTGTGGTCACGCTCATTGGCTGCAAATTCATGGAGATGAAATTGATGTCTGCGCTTATTCCGCTGCAAATTCGGGGAGATAAAATTGTTGTCTGGGCTCATTCCACTGCAAATTCAGGGAGATAAAATTGTTGTCATGCTCTTTCAGCTGCAAGTTCAGGAATATGAAATTGTTTTCGTGCTTATTCCAATGAAACTTCAAGGAGATGAGACGGTTGTGCTCATTTCGCTGCAAATTTAGGGAGATAAAATTGTTGTGCTCATTCTGTTGCAAATTTAGGGAGATGAAATTGTTGTGGCGAAATTTGTTCCACTACAACTCCAGGGAGACAAACTTGCTGTTGAGTTGACCTGCTCCACCACTTGTCGGAGAGACAAAATCTGGAGAATAGAGTTTGATCCGCTACACCATATTACGGGTGAGATAGGACCTGCAAAAGTTAAAAGAGTGTCTAGTCAAAATGAGCCACAAATTAATTGCTTTATTTTAAAACTGTAAAACTGAGAGGTTTGATCTGAATATTATATTTGGTTGATTCACTCCTTCGTGTCAAGGATGTTGGATCTTGTTAATGTTTGGCTGTTTCTTCTTGTTTGAAGGCGCCAAACAATATTTGTCCCACTTTTTTATGTCAAGGATACTGAAATTTGTTGATAACTATTTGCTCATTCCTGTTTGAGGATGTCAGTCCTGTAAATTTTTTGTCTTTTTAAGAAAGGATTGAATATCTTTAAGAAAAAAATAGAGTTGATTTAAGGAAAGACCTTCGAGAAAAGATAGATTTTTTTATAGAAAAACATCTTTATGAAAGGGTTGAATTTAGAAATTCTTGTTTTTAGGAAAACGTCCTTGTGAAAGGATGGAATTAAGGAATTCCTATTTTTGAGAAAAAAATTTCCTCATGAAATGATGTAATTAAGAAATTTTGATTTTGGGAAAAAGTATCCTTATGAAAGGATGAAATTAAGAATTTCTTTTTGAGAAAAAGTATCCTTATGAAGGATGTAATACAGAAATTCCTTTTGATAAGAAGTATCCTTATGAAAGGATGGAATTAAGAAATTCCTTTTGAGAAGAAGTATCCTTATGAAATGATGGAATTAAGAAATTCCTTTTGAGAATAAGTATCCTTATGAAATGATGGAATTAAGAAATTCCTTTTGGAAAAAAGTATCCTTATAAAATGATGGAATTAAGAAATTCCTGTTTGAGAAAAAGTATTATTTTGAAAGGATGGAATTAAGAAATTCTTGTTTTTGAGAAAAAAAGTATCCTTATGAAAGGATGGAATTAAGAAATTCCTGTTTTGAGAAGAATATTCTTATGAAATAATGATTTTAGAAAATTCCTTTGAGTAACAAGTGCAAAGTTAGTTTTCGGGAATGTATTTATGCAAATGACATGCACGTGCATGCCTTCATGATGATGCAGAGATTGATGAAATTCTTGTCGGAATCTTCAAGTTATGAATTTCTTTATGACACTTAGATGTTATGATGGATGAACATGTTTGATGATGCAATGATGCATATGTTTTCATGTATGCCCCCGTGAAGATGCATGGAGTCCTCATAAAAGTCTTCTTCTAGCTCAGTTTTGTCTTCTGATCTGTTTTCGTTCAAAATTTGCCCCAACAAAAGTTTTCCCCTAAATTTTCATTGTCCTCGTTCTTTTCTAAATTTGAACTTTTGAGCTAAATGACCTCGACGTCAACTCTTTTCTTTTTCTCAAGAGAAATTGTGTTTATCATTGGTCAAATCTTCTTAAGCTCTGTTTTTATGCCCCATTTATTCTTATACTCGATCATCTTTTAGATTACTTCTTCAGGTGAATGCCCCAACATTTTCGTCTGAGACTGCTCTTGAAGCAAACTCGAAGCTTGAAGTATGTTTTCGCCTTTTCTTGAAGGGCTTTCATTGTTCTCATGAACGCATTATGTTACGTTTCCCCCCCAGTCGGGTCTATAAATTTGTTGTGTTGGTTCATGATAGCTCATTACTTTCAGCTCTGGCAAAATGTTATAGGCAATAATTGATGTAATCGTCTAAGGTGTAGACCCGCTTCTTGAACTCGTCGGGGAATGCTCTCAAATTGGGGCCTTGTAGAGGCATTTTGTCTGTATGAGCGTGGACGTTATTCTCAAAAATGCCCCTGGACCAGGTTCTTGCATAGGTTTAGTATGGTGCTAGATCGACAAACTTTGCTTTATCCGGTATTTGTTGGCGTGGGGCATCCCAGTGACCGGTTTCAAAATGTATTTATGTAAATGCAAGGTGCATGACCTAGATGCGAAGGTACTGATTCAAAAGTGGTTCCATTAACTCAACTTCCGAACTCACAAGATTCATTCGTAACTTTAAATGTTGCATTGATATCTAAGGTAATAGATTTTCTCATGATGATAAGTCTTTTTCAAATTGGGAACCAGTCGTGAATCAATACTTCATGCTGGTGAAATGTAAAAGTTAAAATGTTATAGTGATGTCATGCAATTAATGTGAAATGAATGACTGAATGCAGGGTGATCACCAAAACATGGGTTAGTCCAAATTAAGAGAATTGAATGAATAAATCAAATAATGAATAACGCAAAATTAAAACAGTAAAGAAAGTTGTACATAAATGACAAATAAAGGCATCAAAACTTAAACAAGGTGACTGCCAATAGGCAGAGTTTTGCATTGGCCATAAAAGGTTGGCTCCTACGGCTCGCTATATGTGGTTCAGGTTCTAGGGTGACGATACCCGAATTGCTTATGTTGTTGCCTACTAAGGCTAGCAAAGTCGAATTCAAGGGGATACGTGTCCCTAGGTCTGCATGGAGACGAAGGTCTCACAAAGACAAAGAGACCTATATCCCGGAAGCAATCCACTATCCTGCACGGAAGGGGTACCTCACGAAGGAGTATCTTCTCGCTCCTACTTAAAAGGGACGAAGCTTAGGTGCAGAGCTCATGATATGAAACTCAACAGACTTAGTAAAAGCAGTTGTAAGAATATCAAAAATAAAAGAGAAAGGATCACAAAATTAAATTAAACCGATGTCATAATTTATGTCTATTAAAACAAAAAATAATCAACTTGTGGATTGACTCTCTAAAAGGTTCCTCAGCGGAGTCGCCAAGCTATAACAACGGTCCTGCAACGGGCTTGACGCATTTTTTACAAAAAATATTATTTCGGATTTAATGGGAGTCACCACCAATCTTTTAATTTAGGTGAGATTGGATCACCTAAAAACCAGTTATTTTAATAAAACATGTTTTTGTCATTTTTACTAAAACAACGACTTTAGGTTTGCGAAACCAGAAAGACAGGTTCGGGAGTCGATTACGCATGGGGAAGAATGAGCACCCCCTACAACGCCCAAAATTGGTACCTAGTCGATTACTTAATGTCTCAATGATAGAAATTAAGAATTTCAATTTTATTTAAAATTTTTAATCCCTTAAAATATAAAAAAAAATATTTCTTTATACGAAAGAAATTTACACCCCTACGCTCGAGGCATAATTTCTGTTAGATTCTCGAATAAAGAGAATCTATTTTGAAAATTATTATTTATAATTAAAAATAATATTTTGTAATAGAGACTAACA
Organism: Hibiscus mutabilis; assembly: GCA_019671005.1. Classification (NCBI taxonomy): domain Eukaryota; kingdom Viridiplantae; phylum Streptophyta; class Magnoliopsida; order Malvales; family Malvaceae; genus Hibiscus; species Hibiscus mutabilis. The sequence continues at coordinate 24,435,112 of CM033712.1, forward strand.
GAAAGAACCACCCCTTAAGCTCGAGGTACGTTTTTCACGATAATCCCTAAAAAAAGAGGGTCATTTTTAATTAAAAAATCGATTAAAACATATATAGGATATATATGTACGGATATATATTTTATCAAACTATAACTAAGTAAATAATATATAACAATAATAGCAACAATATAATATTAGTACAAAAACAATAACAATCTTACTACTAATAATGATACAATAATAATGGTACATGTAATATATATAACCCTATAATAGTGATGATAATAATAGTGATAATATTAATAGTATAATGTTAATAATAATAATAATTAATAATAATAACAAAAAAACTAATTAATAATATAATTAATAAAAATTAAACCTAATGCAGTGACCGAAATGAAGCAAAATGAAAATTAAAGTGCAGGACTACAAGGATACAAAGGCGGGATGGCCAGAAGTGCAATTTCCATATTTCATTTAAAAAAGCGCAGATCCTCTATCTGGGTCGGGTCGCCGTGCGAGTTACAGGATGAAACGACATCGCTACGTATGGCACATAAGTACAAAATTTGCCCCCAGAAAATCATTTGGTGCCTTGATAACTAAAAAGATGGAGAACTATCTCAAGCTCTCCCCAGCTGCTTGGCCTAAGCCCAGGCATCGGCCGCCATCTCCGTCGCAAGTCGCCATGTACCACTAATCATAGACGACGGCGAACCGCCACCTTCGGTGGTCAGAGGGCATATAAACGACGCGGGGGGGATCGGCTAAGGCTCCTAAAGGTTGTTCTCTCCTCGGTTTTAATTCAAACTTTCCCTATTTTTCTTGATCTAATATTTTTTACCTTATTCTTTTACTTTGATGTTTCTCTCCCTCTCTCTCAGATCTCTATCTTCGACTTCAATCCTCTTTTGAAGTTGTTGCAGGTCAGATTTATAGGCGAGAGAAGTTGCTCTTGTTCGGACACGTTAAAGGGTGACGAGAATTATGATGGACGGGGGTGGTGGCCGCAGTTAGGGATTTGATGGGAGTGGGCGGCAATGGCAGAGTTAGATTAGGGTGATGTTATTAGGATTTAATTAGTTATTTAGGGTTTTGGTTGGTTTAACATTAGGATTATTTTGGGGTTTCAGTTTAGGGCTATTAGAGGTGGTCAGAGCCGGTGAGGTGGTGCGGCTCGACTCGGCGACGACGACTTGAGGCTCGACGGCGATGGTAGCAGTTGTAAAGGTGGTTGACGGCTAAGGTAAAGGTAGCTAGGGTTTTGTGTATTAGGGTTTAGTTTAAGTTTAGGTTAGATTGGGTTATTGGATATGGGTCTGGTAGGTTTAGGTATTTGGATATGGGTCTTGGGTTGTATTGGATTAATAAATGGGTTTGTATGGGTCCGGTATAATAATAATAATAATAATAATAATAATAATAATAATAATAATAATAAAAGGAAGTTAGTTTTGAAATTAATTTGGGTTTTGGCTATTGGGCTTTAATGGCCCAGGCAAAAATGGACATCTACAATATATTTAAAAACTTTTATGTAATTAAAGTTTTTATGAGTAAATTATATTTGGTTACACGTCATAAATAAGTTGTTGACAAGGAGTAATGTACATCCTCTGTGCAATAACTTCAACGTACAAGATACATGGAATGGGAAGGTAGATAAAAGGGGAGAAATTATATTTGGATACACGTCATAAATAAGTTATTCCCACCATATTATTTATGGGACAAACTAATAAAATACATATATTTCATTAACTTTTTTCATCTCATCTTTTTACTAAGTGATTTACAATAAATATGAGTGAAGATTCACTTGGTAAAAAGATGAGATAAAAAAAATTAATGAAATGAATATATTTTATTAGTTGGTTCCATAAATGACATAACGAGAATAACTCATGATATAATTTTTCCTAAAAGAAGAGTTACATGTATACAGTCAAGGGCCTCGAAAGGTGAAGCTAGTCATAAAATGGTGGCCTAGGGCCACGTTTCTTGATCAAGGAATGAAATGGAAAGTCTAAAGCTCTATGCTCAGCTTTCATTTAAGGGTAAACTACTATTATAATCACTTATGTTTAGGGTTTATACACTTTTGGTCATTTATTTTTAAATTTGACCGTTATTGTCACTTACATTTTCGTTGTGTAAACTTATGATCACTCTAACGCTAATTTCCGTTAAGTGTCGTTAGATGGGTGACATGGCAATTACAAATTTGTTTTATAATAGCACAATTAATCTTCCATATTTATACATTCAATCAATTTAGTCGTAATTTAAAATAAATCGTTAATTTTAGCTTCATTATTTAGAAATTCTTTCAATTTTGGTCTTATTTTGTGTTAGAAATAATTTAGTATTTTTTCCATCCAGATGATGACACATGTAACTATCTAGTTGAAAGAAAATAAATTATAAAAGTTAGGTTTATGGTGAATTGAACCTAGGTGTGAGTTTATAGCACACATGTGCTCAACCACTAAGCTAAAGTCCATTACTAAATATAATTAGCAGCACATTATATAAAATTTCAAAAAAATTGTTTCTTCTCTATTTTCTCAGGTTTTTTATCTGTAACTCTTTCTTTGTTTTCTTTCGATTATTTCCTTTTTGTTTTTTCTTTGAATCCAGTATTGTTAAGATATTTTTTCATATAGTTAAACTCTCAATTTTCTTTTGGCAAAAGGTCTAAAATAGCCCCCAACGTTTCATATTTTGGTCATTTTAGCACTATCTTTTTTTTGGCGCAAACAACCTCCTAACGTTTCATTTTTCGTTCAAATTTCACCATTGTTGGATGAAAATCGTTAGTCAACTAACGGTCAATGCCTGAGGCTGACGTGGCATGTATGCAAGGCATGGGGAGATGACGTGGCAATGCCACATGGCATTTTGTTGACGTGTCATTTTTAAAAAATAAAAATTAAAAAAATAATTTTTAAAGAAAATATTTTTAACCAATCGCCACATCAGCAAAGTGCCATGTGGCATCGCCATGTCATCTCCCTATGCCCTATAGACATACCACATCAGCCTCAGGCGTTGATAGTTAGTTGACTAACGGTTTTCATCCAACAAGGGTGAAATTTGAACAAAAAATGAAACGTTAGGTGGTTGTTTGCACCGAAAAAAGGGATAGGGCTAAAATGACCAAAATGTGAAACGTTGGGGGGCTATTTTTGACCTTCTGCCTTTCCTTTTTTATTTTCACAACTTCCTTCTCATTTTCCTCCTGCACTTTCCCCTTCACTTTCGTTCTAAACCAATCACAAAATCACCCAAATCGTTTGTTTTCCTTTCATCTTCAATTCCCACCCTTCGATTTCTGATCAACCCCTCTCATTCGCCGTACTACCCAAACGGCGCAGTAACTATAACCTACCACATGTAAACAAAAATTATAGACTTGTTCAAATTTTCAAAAGTTAATCTTACATTGATGATGAAGATGAAGGTGAAGAATTAGTGTTTTTATGAGACGTTACTTTAATGGGTTAGTTAAATTTTAGCAACTCTTTCCTTGAATTCATTTTTTTATATAGATTTTCGTTTTTAGAAAATTTTCAAATATTACGATTCTCTATGTTAGGTATTTTTTATATACTTGGTTGAGATTTATATGTCGGGGAAGAATATTGCATCATATACTCAATTCCTCAAAAATTCTCTTCAACTCAAAGACCAGTTCAGTTCAACATCTATTTTTCTTATTCCAAAAAGATGTTGGGACATGGCCCACTTTTCTTTCTCTAGCGAACATATTTTGCCCGAAGACGGCGCGTGGGACGATATGTATAGTCTCAGCGTATTGAGGTTTGGTTTGGGGAAACCTTTGAGGTGAGATGGGGATAAAGGCGATACTGCAAATGAATGGTCGAGTGTTATTTATTCTTGGGTTTGTTTTCTGGAAAAGGTGGATAGAGACTCATCATTTTTTTAGTTTTTTGAGACTTTTTGAGTTCAATTGTGAAGAACATGATGAACATGCTCTTGGTGTTCATGGCTTTTTTGGCTTTTGAATATTGAAATGGAGAAAACAAAGGCTAGAAGTTGAGAAAAATAATAAAAAATAAAATAAAAAATTGAAATAAGACTTTAAATAATTGATTGGTGCGAATATTTATTTTTTATATTTTTAAAGTTTAAAGATAAAATTGAAAGGTAATAAAACCTTGAGGACTAATCTTATAATTATTCAAAATCAAAAGATAAAATTAGGACTAAATTGATTAAATGTGTAAATATGGAGAGTTAAATATGCTATTATACAAAATTTTGTAATTGCCATATCACCCATCTAACGACACTTAGCGAAAATTAGCATTCGAGTGACCATAAGTTTATACAACGAAAATGTAAGTGACTATAACAGTCAAATTTGAAAATCGGTGACCAAAAGTGTACAAACTCTAAACATAAGTGACCATTCCAGTAATTTACCCTTCATTTAATCGTTTTGGCTTTCCATGTTGCTTTGTTTCAACCTTTCTAGCAATCCTTTTCGGGAAACAATTAAGAGTGCTGGGTGGCGATTTCCTCGCCTCTCGTCATGTTCTTTTGTGGGTGAGGGCTGAACCAGCTTTTGCTCGCTGGTAGCTAATGGATGCAATTATATTTATGTTATGTTAACTGCTTTAACTTTTAGAATATCTCGACTTTTGTCTTATTTTACAGAAGTTACATAATCTCAACTGCCTAAAATTATGGGGTAAAAAATTTACCCACCTTAAAAATTAGATTGAAATCGATTCAAGTTTGAATTGGTTGTAACTCTATATAATGATGTCCCAAACTAGATCGAGTCTGACATGATGTTGATTCGAACTCGAATTAGACCAAATAACTTTGGATTCAAACCTAACTCTAGATGACCCAAACCTGAATTGGACCAAATAACTTTGGATTCAAACTTAACTCTAGATAACCCAAACCCGAATTGGACCAGATAATTTTTTATCCAAACTTGACCTGAGATGACGCGAACCCGAATTGACCCCCATAATATGATAAAAGAATCCAACATAATATGAGCCTGAACTGGAATTAACCTGATAAATATCTGATATAACTCGACTTGAAATGACCCGAGATCTGATTTTACTTGACCTCTTATCAACCCGATTTATTGTTGACCCTACCTATAAATGAGTAGAGTATGTAGTACCATTTCTATTCAATTTAATCCCCAAAACTCTTAATTGTTTAAGATTAATTGTTTGGGAGTGGAATTAGGCACCCAATCCAAAAATCATTTTTGTTTTAATTTTTTCATATACCAAAAACTCTTAATTGTTTAGGAGGGGAAGTATCTATCCAATCTATATACCCTAAACCATACAATTCCATTTTCTAAACCTTTTACTCTAAACCTTAATCTCTATACCCTAAAAACATGTTATAATCATTTTTTTTATTAAAACTAAAAAAATTGTTGTTATTAATTTATTATTATTTTAAAAATAAACCCTTAATTGGGAATGGGTGGTAAAATTTCAGCCCATTGGACGCGATGGAAATCAGGTAGCTGACAAAAAATGCGAGGGTTAATTCACCAGTGTGTCATTGTTTTATGGACATTCCACATGCACTCATACCGATTTTGCAGGAGGATTTGAGGCCTACTTCTTTGTGGGCAGTTTCACTTTGGTGTTGTGTGTTTTGGCTTTTTCTAGAGTTGGTAATTGGGTATGGTATGGAACAATTTATGTAATTAGGCAACGAAGTTATCCCGTAACTGATATTTGTATGTATTATCATGTGTACTCTTTTACTTCGATTAAATTTAGGGAGGTTTTTAATACGACACATTGTAATATTTCTTTTTCACCAAAAATATAACATTTCGTTGCACATATAACTTATTTGAACTAATTGGATATTGAAACTTAGTAAATTGTTAATTTTTTATTATTATATTATGCTGGATAAAGTATTTATTACTAATTATTAATATGTTTTTGATTTTTGACATGAATTAACCTGACTCGAGTCATACTCAAAAAATTATAAGTTAATTTTTTGGTCTGAATAGATAACTCTATTTACAATCATGCAATTAGAGAAGGACGCAAAATGATATATGTTACAAATTGTAATAAAATAACTTAAAAAGAGATAAATACTAATTAAATGTCACAAACTCACTATTTGACATGACCCGTGAAAAATAAATGTCGAACTTGAAAGGAAATGCTTGTAGTGTAAGCCATTTGTCGTGAAAGTGGAACCACCATTTCGTCAGCTAACTCAATCATGACCAAAGTTAAATAATGAGCTTACCCGAACATAATATGAACCTAGTAAAGACTGTTAGAAGAGTGTTAATCTAAGAACAATATAAACAATAAAACATAAATATTGTATTGAAATATTGAATCGAACAGAACCAAAATAGTTACAAATTGTCTAAAACAAATCTAATATAACAATATTAAATCGTTTACTTGTAGATAGAAAAACTGATTAGTGGGAAATGGGTTGAGGCATACAATTACGCAGTTTCCTTAAGACAGATTTCCGGCCACCCTTATGGTGCTGGGATCATTGGTCGCTTGCCTCCCAGGATATAACAACTAGATGATCAGCTACAATTGCATAATTGTAGAGATCACGAAATATAACTTGCCTTCGTCTATCACCGAAAAACTACTTTTGAAAGTTATAGAGTAAAACAATAGAAAAAATCTCTGTGTTTTTAGTTGTATTTAACCTAGTAGGTTAACAAGGTATTTATAGGGGTTTCACATAATGAACCATTGGAAATTTGACCTAATGGAATATTTAATCAATGAGCCTTTAAAGAGCAATTTTCAAAATTACCGTTTGAATAAAAGGAAGCTTTTAATATTTATCATTTTAATTCTAAAACATAATTTGGAAAAGATATGCTCTATTTGAGGAAAAATGATTTAGATTAAAATATCTGCAAGCCCATGGAGGACCCGGCCAGTTCGGATATTAGCGTTACCCATGCCGTGCACGTCTACACATATTTATGAACCAACAATTGGTTCCACGTTTTTTTCCTCAACAACGTTTGGATCAATTTCTCATTAAAAGCTCAAAAAATATCGATTTTCCAAAAATCCCCCACATGAATGAAATTGAGCATTTAATCAAAATATTTTGACTCGATGTGGTGATAGATTCTACGACCGATAGTTTCATAGGATAGGTAGGTGTCCACCCTTGAACCTTCCCTCATGAAAGTATATTTACTTTACTAGCTTATTGGTAGGCACGATGTCCTTGAATTGTCTACCGTTTGTGTAAACGATGACATACTTCACACCACTACCTCTTTGGCCAAGATATTAGTTCTCATGGGTATGCCCTTAAAGCCATGGACATCTCCTAGTTCTATAAGAGTTTGAAAGAACTATGCCCAATAGTCTCCTTGAAGCGCCCTCACTTCACTCTCACATAGGTGACTTGCGTTGTTTAGCTCACCAAAGCACACAATGGTCATTAAAAGCAGTGCTTAGCCTAAACCACTTTGATCACTATTTACATCATAGAAACGAACCTAGGATAAGAACACAAGTCCATGCAATTAGGTTGTCCCTTTGAACCTAGATCTTGGGATCTCCAGTCAACTAGGTAGGGTTTTCTTTCACATAATACCTTAAATTTCCTTGGGCTTTAGTCATATTCCTTTCGCTATTTTCTCAACTTTATCTCGATTTTAACCATTTGGTTAGTGGATCCGCAACGTTATCATTTGATCTTACAAAATCAATAGAGATAACTCCATTTAAGATCACTTGTCTAACAATATTATGTCGACGACACATATGTCTCGAGTTACCATTATACATAAAGCTCTATGCTCTACCAATTTTCACATTGTCATCACAATATATGCATATTTTCGATACATGCTTTGGACTTTCATGAATATCTTCCAAGAAATTCTGAAGCCATTCAGCTTATTCTCTAGACTTGTTTAGAACTACATACTCAGATTCCATTATGGATCTGGATATAACCATTTGTCGTGAGAATTTCCATCCACTTATACCATTGATATATTGAATATCAAATATGCAATTGGCATCGGAGTATCCTTTTAAATAGTAGGATCTCTAGAATAATGCAATCTATAATATCAAGTATATCTAAGATATCTTAAAACCCTCACAATCGCTTCCAAGTGATTTTTACCTGGATTGCTTGTGAATCTACTTAAACTGCTCACAATAAAAGCAATATTTGGTCTAGTGTAACTCATGAGGTATATTAAACTGCCTATGACCCTTGCATATTCCACTTGGTCAACATTTTGACCTTTATTCTTGGATAGATCTTGGCTTGCGTTTATTAGAGTTCTGGCTATACCAGAATCATCCTTGCCAAATTTCTCAAGAATTTGTCCACATAGTTTACTAAGTCAATATGAGACCTTCATGTGACCGTTTGATTTGGATGCCCATAATCATATCGTTTAGTCTCATAACTTTCATGTTAAATCTTGAATTTAACATGTCATTGATACGTTTTACCATTTCATTATTACTTATAACAATGTGTATCTCATCAACATAGGATCATATATCCTAATGTCGGTAGGTTTGACATACACACATTTTTTATACATATTTGTCACTATGACAATATTTTAGTTTCAACCTTTTGTTGAACATCTGGACTATCTTCATTGATAATCTCTAAAGTTCGTTTCGTTGAACTTGGATCAACTTCCTTAGTTATACAAGGAAGTATATCTTCAAAGAATGATGCATTCTTTGATTCTATTATCATATTCTTGTGAATCTCAAAGTTCTTTGATTCACACACAAGAAACTGATATCGATTGCTATGATCTACATAGCTAATAAAATATAGTACACCATTTTGGGAATCTATTCTCGTTTGCTTTAGTAATGAGGCTATTACCTTTGCAAGACACCCCCACATTTTTAAGTACTTGTATGAAATGTTTATTCACTTCCATAACTCATATGGTGTCTTATCTCTTTAATTGCGGTTAAAAGGTAATTAGTTGATAGAACAACTTGCCCCTGCATGTTAGGCATATTTTTGAAGTTTTATTTCTTTTTCAGAAGTCATCTTCAAAATGATAGTACCAACGTTACTTATATAGAGTTTCTCCGATCTTAATCCTTTTATTAAGTATTGTTTCAACATCATGCTTAGAGAATAATTTCTCTATAGCTTTATCTTTTCTTTTGAGTAAATACACAAAACACTAGTCTGTGCTATCATCAATAAAGGTAATAAATTTATTCCTTTAAACAATAGTTTGGCATGTCAATTGTTATGCCAATATTTTTTCATAACATTGACCTCTTTTGGAAGTCTGTAGTTCGAAAACTTGTTCCCCATCTTATGGCAATTGAAGCATTTCCCTTAAAATTTTGCTTCTTGAACACACCACCATTTTGGTCTCAAATAAGATCTTGTCTACTGTTTATTTTCTTGAAGTCCTTTTTTGACTTCCACTACATTTTAACCTGGCAATATTTGTCACAACAATATTTACCTTAGCAACATTTGAAGGTGGTAACAACATTTACCTTATCCTATCTAATAATATGAGAATCATCCTTCAAATCTTTGACCAAGTTTAACATAGTCAAATAGACAACATTCTTTGTTGCCACATTTTGAAATTCTTTCTATTAAATTTCACAGGTTTTCCATTGACTCATAGTCACAAACTAGAAACATAGATTATGAATCTATTGAACACAATAATGAACAATGCTCCAGGTAGGTAAATTTTGAAAAGCGAGGTTGTGCACTAGGCACGCTTAAATACCAAGTCTTTCAAACAACAAATCCTAGAAATGCATTGTAATGACTCAATTTTTAGGTTAGTGAATCGGTTCTTGGACTCGTGTTATGGGTCATTATTTTAGGAGCTTAAGTTATGGGTATTTAAGTTTGGGCTCATTATTTTGGAAGGAAAGGTTATTTGAATTTTAAATAAATGTGTGGGAGAAAGAGAAAGCAGAGATGATTTGATGGAGGGAGAGAAAATAGAAAAGTGGGGGAAAATAAAAAATTAGGAGAATGAGAGGGGGAGCTTCCAAGCCTTGATTTTCCGTAGTCGGAGCCGCCGTGGGTTATAATGCCACCGCCATCGTCTTCAGGCTGTTAAGACAAGTCGATCGATGGTCGCCCCGCCACTGCCGCCACTCGCTGGGGTAGAGCTCTTGAAGTTTAGAAAGTTGCAAACCTCCACGATCCATCGTTTTTCACCTCAAACCGTCGTCACCGTCATGCTTGAGAGGTGCCAAAATGCTAGAATGGAGCTCACTGGCTGCTTGCAGTCATTAGAGGCCACCACATGCGCCACACGCGTCGTTGTCTTCTTCATATGGGCGTGTGGCAGCTGCAGAGGGAGGGTGCATGTAGGCTTGCATGTGCCGTGCTGCACCTGATCGCTGAACCTTGACCAAGCCGTTGACCGAACATTGACTTTTTCTAGGGGACCCTACCTGGGGGTTTCTTGACGTTCTGAGTCCGTTGATGCGGTCCGTTTTGCCAAATTCGAACCTAGTAAGCTATTTTTATGCGTTTGAATTTGGGAATCGAATAGGAGATGAATGAAATTATTGTATTTTTGTATTCGTTTTTTATGAGGATTATTCGGGGTCAGTTATCAGACCAAGTAGAGTAATCAGGAAGCTTATATGAAGATTTATCGCTTTGGTTTAAGGTTAGTACACATGTAACACCCTGATCCTGATTCGAATTCGAAGTACTACATACGAGTCACCCAAAACTCGACCCATGAAATTTCCAATTTAAAATCATAAGTTTAGACATCATTTAAAAACATTAAACATCCATAGATTCATGTAATTAAATAAACGTTTAAATAAGTTTACAAAACAGGAGCTCCGAGTTTAAAACGTCATAGACCAAAATATTATTTCAAATAGACTTATATACTCAACAGTGCTAAGGTCCTAAGAATACATTAGCCCAAACTAAAATAACAAGTATTGTACTCTGAAGCGAACGCGGTGCTGGGAAATCCTTGTTGATGAGCTCCTCCAAAGGGTGACCTGTCAACCTACGCACGAAAAAACCACACATCCGCACGCTGAGCTAACAAAGCTTAGTGGTACATTTCTACTCTACCATAATTCATTATTATTATAAAATAAGCATGCAAGATAATATAGTCAGAGAGCATAGATAAGGCTTTTCTATCTATGACCTATCATCTAGAGTGCACAAGCTAGAGTACTTAGTTCACCTATCTTAAGCATCAATAAGTCTACAAGAAACCTTACATGATCCACTAGCTTTACCATAATTGAGGTCACATAGCCTATCGAGATAGTCAAGCTCATACAATCCATCGAGCTAATACATGTCATACCCTGATCACTCAGTCATAGGGTGCATAAGCTACCAATCTATAGCAACCACACAACATACATAAATACATCAACATAATGGCCCATGAAGCTATACTTTAGACGTGCTCACACAGCTGTCGGGCCAATGGACCATATCCAGATCACTATAGCCACGGATACATCCTATACATACTTGGATCACATTAGCCACAAGTAGTCTTTACCTAAGGTCACTCAAGCAATTAGGTTACTCGAGCTCACTGAACCTATCAAGTTAATTACCTTATCCGGATCACCATAGCCACAAATAGTTTTCTAACCGCACCTAGATCACTCAGCCAGTGGGTACGTCGGATGTACTTGATCACTTATCTCGAAGTACGCATCCCCTTATATAAGTACTGTAGTATTGATTCTATGACATCAGATTCCTTTACCACAACATAAGATAACACATGCTCTCTGAGCATTCATACACCTCACCAAGAGGTAGTGGCACCAAGCCAAACTATCAACAAATGCCCCAAGTCATAACACTAGCCATCACATCTATGTCGAGTTATTATTTACCAAGCTATTTCACGTTACTCTCATATATGAGGATTAAAACTCGGTATCTCAGTTTTACTATTCATTTATCAAATTAGAAGCCCATTGGGCCCTAGCCCTCGAATTATAACCTTTTTGAACTCAAAACATAATTTTTGGGTATATTGCCCAATGGGTATCAATACCCACCCAAGAGTATCGATAGTGGTCTCGGGGTACTGATACCCAGACTAAGCGTATCGATACTCGACTTCATAGAGAAAAGGGTTAACATTTGATTTGTGCTAATAAACTGTCCCCGCGTACCGATACCCCTTAGGTCTCGATACAAGTCTGAGTGTACCGATACCATTTTAAGCTACTGGAATTTGCATAAGGCACGGGGCATCGGTACCCTCCTTAGGTGTACTGATACGCCCTTCTAAAATTGTATGTGTTTATCACAACTAACATAGGGTATCGGCACGGGCTCCCTGTGTACCGATACCTAAGCTTAGAAATGGCTTCCAAGGCTTGGGAAGTTCCCAAGCTCCTAAAATGTAACCTTTAACCCATTTCTTAATGCTACATCTTATGTGAGTTGATTAGAGTTATTTGCTACCCTTTTCACAGCCAATTAACATTTAATCCGGGATTTACCATTAATGAAGCTTTAAGCTAACTTAACACCAAAAATAGCAATCTCAACCACAAAATCAAGCAAGGAAATTTACTTTAGAATATTCAAGAATCAAGAAGTCAGACATGTACTGACCTTAAGCAGCAAACACGAATTTTCTTCACACACTCAAAATCCTCAACTTCTTCTCTCAAATCAAGATTGGATGAACTCCCAATCACCTCATTTCCACCAAAAAATTATGCTCTACATGAAGCTCAAGAAAAAGGGATTAACATACCCCAATCTCGGACCTTGGTTGAAAGAAATGATGCATAAAGACAGGATTTTTAGTTTTTAGAAATGGTGTTTGGGTAGAGAGAAAATGGGAGTGTAGGAGGAAAAGAAGAAGAAGAAAGAAAGATGAAATTAGTTCATCTTGTTCCCCCTTTTCCCCTTTAACCTACGTGATTTCCAAGGAAATTAAAAGACAATCAGCCTTTTAGTTTAAAAAAGGTAAAACCGCATCATAAGACCCCCAAGCCTCTCCCCTTTTACAAAATGGTCACTTTCCAAACCCACAAAGCTCAACACTCATCCAACAAAGCCCAAAATTGGCCCAATGGGTCCAATTACTCCAACCAACAGGAAGGTCCATAACCTGAGTCAAAGCTCAAATGTTGACTCAAAAATTCAGGTCGTTACAACTCTCCACTTTTAAAAGAAATTTCGTCCCTAAAATTTAAAGGAAGGGAGGAGATGTAACCATCTTAGATCCAACTGTTTCTCGACTCGCATACATTCACCTGGATTTTGAAATTTCTCCACCAACTTCCTTAGCCAAAGCTCAAAACACTGGACTACTCAACACCCTTCTCATTAATTCCCAACAATTCATTTCCAACAATCAAGCCACACGCATATCAAACTCTAAAGCAAAATAACATGCGGTAACCTTAAACGATATTGTCCAATACCAGCTCAAGGAATCACTTTGGATAGGCTTCATCTCGGTTAACAATCATTTTGATCATCATCCATAGTTTGAAACTTTTGAACTCAAACCCCATCTTTGTCTAGAACATGACACATCCTCAAAACCCTGATCTTTGTCTATCATCAAAACCCTGATCAAGTGTTTAAAAAACATGCAAAACCCTGACAACCAAACTCTACCATCAATATATCTTGAATTATCAACCATTTTTTTGACTTGGCTAGTCAAGTCGGGACTTAGCACTTCACTCACTTGAACACATTACCATACAACCAGAAACAAATCCACCATTCATGCAATTTCACAACTCAAGAAATTGTTTCTAGCCAAAAACCGTTACCGCTTACAAACTCTTACTAGAGATCAACTCTTACCTAACTATCTTCGAAGGTCCGATCACGCCCTTCCAACCTAACCACTTACTTCCAACGAACAATTTTACTGAAACTCTAACAAGCCTTCATAGATTTCAAATGATTCATTCAACAAGATCTTTTTTAACATAAGAATCCCAGTTCCACGTAACCCTAGCCGGTAACCTTACATTTTTGCTGCGCCACTCTGATAATCCTCACACTGTTTACCATACATGTAGACAACCCATCTCAAAACTTGATAGAACAAACACTCAAATCATTAAAATCGAGATTATACCAAAGCACTCGTGATTCCAAATCACCTTACGACTTGTCCTTAAAGTCCAAACATCACCTCAAACACAATCTTTATCACAACTTCTCTTTAACCTCCACTTATGATACTCAATTTCTAAACGATCAAAAAGAAACCTCAAAACTCTTCAACCAATTTCAAAATTGTCAAGCCCAAAGAAACGGTAACGATCATTCACTATTACGCCCCGGCTCACAACATACAACACCACCACTCTTTGCCATACCAACACAGGCATGTCCCAAGGTGAACCACTTGGCAAAACACCCGTATTTACTTTTTTGCACAAATGAGTTCCCACTCAAGGAGTTTGGTCAGTGCCATACTACAAGTTGATGGACACTAACACCAAACTTGACATTACCTCTATCCTGGGTTTTAATCTACAATCAAAAGGTAATCCACTCTTTCTTCGAAGAGCACTAAAAAACTCTCATAAACATTCACGACTCTAATGTTTTAGATTTTCAACCCTAGTATCCAATATGGGCTAATAACGTCTTGCAACCTACAAGACCCTCATTGAACAAACATCACAAGAACACAACCTCAGTGCTAGAGAGGCAATGGTTCATCGTGTCCAATAGTGACGAGTGCATAATTGATCTATTTTATATGCTCTTATCCCTTGTCTTTTTCATATTTTTAAGCTCATATAGTTTGCATTTAGGTTAAGTTGTACATATTTGCATGTGCATAGCGATCTACACCGTCTGTGCTTTAAATGTCATATATATTGGTTCTTTTCACAAGAAAGATGGTGTTTTGTGGTGCATGTGCAGGATGCTGGTAGATGCTAAAGGATCATTGGAGCGGAAGAGGAGCAAATCGCATGGCAGGAGCTGATGAGGCATAAAGAGTTGGAGATGAATTTTCTTTTATCCATGTGGACTTTCTCCCAAATACGCAACATTAAATGAAGTGAGAAACCAATGGTTGTTCTTTAATGAAGCCGCACGCACTTTAGGGTACTGAAACCCTAGTTTCACCACCTATATAAGAGGGACTTAAATGCTACTTCAAATGGGAGCGCGATTATAGACGGCAATCCTAGTCTGAAGCTTGAGGAGAACCACCAGGGCAGAAGCTAGAAGATTCTTCTCACGAAAGATGTCATAGAGAGAGGCAAACAGAGAGGAGACCTACAACATATTTGGACAACATGGAGGGAGTTTTGTCGAGGACATTCGACTATTTTATTTCCTTTGCTTGATAAACTTCCATATTATATACTTTTAATTATGGATGTTTTAGGCTCAGACATGAGCTAAATACTTTAGTTTAGATTATTGCGTCCCAAGATTTTTTGTTTTGATTACTTTATTTCAATGCTTTAGTTGGTTCCTTTTATCTATTTTGTTCATCGTTCTTTATGCGTAGTTATTGTAAGAGCTATCGAGAGAGGCCTTTTAATTATTGATCCATGGCTTAAAATCGAGAGAGTTAGGTTATACAAACGTGAACAATGGGGCTAAGTTGTTAACTTAGTTCTAATTCGGCTTAAACATAAGTTTAGGGTTTCAACGACTAAAAAAGGGTTCTTAAACAAATAAGAGAGTCATTAGGGTTAGCGCAGATATGTATCACCTTAGCCACAATATTATTAACTTCTAGGCATCGAGAGAGTTAGAAGTTCATTAGAAAATCTTGTCGAGTAGATAAAAAATCAAATGTTTTACGCATACATGTATTGTCAGTCGTTATAGCATTGACATAGGTAATCAAGCATTTATCCTAAGCAATAATCTCAACCTCCATAATTATCTATTAGTTTCTGTAGTTCTTTGTCTTAATCATAGCTATCTTTAGATTAGTTAATTTAGTTTTAATTACATATTCAAACACATATACTTGCAAACACATTCTTAAGTTAGATAACTTCTTAGTTATTGATCCAATCCTCGTGGGTTCTGTAACAACGAGTCCTTTGGCGGACTTGACGCGTTTTTTACAATATTGTTTTTAGCGGTTTAATGGGAGTCGCCACCAATCTTTTAATTTAGGTGAGATTGGATCACCTAAAAAACCAGTTATTTTAATAAAACTTTTTTGTCGTTTTTATTAAAATGAGTTTTGGTCTGCAAAGCCAGAGAAACAAGTTCGGGAGTCGGTTACGTGTGGGGAAGGGTGAGCACCCCCACAATGCCCAAAATTGGTACCTAGTCGATTACAAATTGTTTTAACGATAGAAATTATGAATTCAAATTTAATTTAGAAATTTGTGACCCCTAAAAATATTTAAAAGAATATTCCTTTATACGAAATAAATTTACGCCTCTACGCTTGGGGCATAATTTCCGTTAGACTCCCGAATAAAGAGAATCTATTTTGAAATTATAATTTAAAATTAGAAATGACATTTTTGTAGTAGGGATTAACGGAAAGCAACACCCTTTAAGTTCGAGGTATGTTTTTCACGATAATTCCTACTAAAGAAAATCATTTAAATTTAGTATTCGATAAAACGAATGAACGCGAGTTACACATATAAAACCCGAACATATATATATAGAATGATATATATATTAATTAACATAAATATACATAACTATTAGTATACAAATATATATTTATAAATTAATTAATAATTTACAAATATATATATATATATATAGCATTTACTAGTTAACATACATATATGTAACATTTACTAGTTATCATATATATATAACGTACATAATATATAATAATAGTAATAATAATATAACTGTTAACAGTATAATATATAATAATATAATTACATAAATAAATGAATAAATAAAACAAAAAATAATGACTAAAAGTAAAGAAATGCAAATTAAAGAATAGAAATACAAAGGATACAAAAACGGAGGGACCGAATATGCAATTTCCCCATTTTCATTAAAAATTCGCAGATCCTCCCCCGGGTTGTGTTAGAGAGCGGGTTACACCAAGGCCAAAAAACTTCATTTTGACTGCCTATAAATGACCCAATTTTGACAAAAAAGGCTCATTGATTCTGATGATTAAAAAAAATCAAACGCTCTCTCTCAAACTCTTTCAACCACTCGGCTTGAGCTCTAGCGCTGCCCAATCATTTTTCGTGTGCCGCCATTCGTCGACGACAGAGAACCGCCGTGAACGGTGGTCGAAGTACATACCAGAGATGGGTTTGGTTTCAGGTCCTAAACACGATTTTATGGTCAATTTCTTCTAAACCCCATCCTAGCTATATAGATCTAAGAAAAACTAAAAGATTATCATATTTTTTTACCTTTTCGAATCTATTTTATTTTCTTTTTTTTATTTGTTTTGATTTTTTTAATCCTTTCGGTTCTCCCCCAATCTAGTTTCTAATCTTCCACTTTTTGCAGATCGAACGAATTTATAGGAGGAGGGGAATGGCTCTTTGCTAGCTACGTATGGAAGTGATGAGGATGATGGTGTCAGGTGGGTGATGATGGGAGGGATAAGGGCGGTGCAGCTTGTGGCTCGGCAGTGGCGGCGTGGCTTGGACGAGTGGCGGCGACGGCTAGGGTTGCAAGGGAGGCTGACGGCTTGGGTTTCTAGTTAGGGTTATCTATGGTTAATTTAGGTTTAGGTTAAATGAGTTATTGGGCCGGCTTGCTTGTAATGGGTATTTGGGTATATGATATTTGGGTTATATTTGTAATGGGTGTTTGGGTTTAAGAAATGGGTTTGTATGGGTCTCGTATAAAAAGGATGTTATTTTTGGAATTAATTTGGGTTTTGGCTATTGGGCTTTAATGTCCCGAATAAAAATGGGCATCTACAACTGCCCCTCTTTGCTCATTGTTGTGCAACGACAATGGAGAAAAGACAAAATGAGGACCATTTTTGTTGGGTCAGGTCAGGGTTCATTTCTTTGGCCATCACATCTTTTTGAGCTTCACTTGATCTCCTTGGCCGCTTTCATAAGCAAAATCTTCAAAACGGGGTGATTTGTTGGAGAGATAAAAATTTCAACTATGGTGATCCGTTAGGGAAGCAAAATGAGTTTGGCTTGTTACGACTTTGACGATGACACAATACTTGGAGAAAACTTGACCCAGTTGCAACAATGGAGGAGATGCGAGGTCGGCAAAACTTGATCCAGCTGCAACACTAATGAAGAGATAGGATCTGGTGGAGAAAGTTTGATCTGCTACAACTTTGACAAAGAGGCATGACCGTGAGAAGAAAGTTTGATCTGCTACAACTCTAACGAAGTGGCATGATTTGGATGAGAAAGTTTGATCCGCTACAACTCTGACGAAGAGGCATGATCTAGAAAATAGTTTGTTGATATGCTACACCATGTTACGGGATATGACCTGCAAAAGTTAAAAGAATGACTAGTCAAAACGAGTCATAAATTATTCGCTTCATAATAAAACTGTAAGGTTTGAGTTGAATGTTATGATTTGGTTGATCCACTCCTTCGTGTCAAGGATGTTGAATCTTGTTAATGATCATTTGTTTCTTCTTGGTTGAAGGCGGCAGACAATATTTGTTCCACTCATTCATGTCAAGGATACTGGAATTTGTTGACAAATATCTATTCCAACATGTGGTGTTTTTCAGAGTATGGTACTTGTGTTTAGTGGGTTGTGTATTCATAGGACCTTACGTGGTGGTATATGTAATTCTTATTTTTGAAATTTTATTAATCAAATTGAACGTTCAAATATTTTAAATTTAAATTGGAGTTCCTTTGTACCATTTTGATTATTATCTATATTTTCAACTGTTGGCTTTAAATGTTTTTAAGAAATACCTTATTGGGCTAAACTCAGTTTGAGAAATTTTATGGTTTTGGTTTGGGCTTGAGGCTCAAATGTGACATTCAGGTCGAGGGTGTTACATGCACTTTCATATTGTTTTTCAATCATCCACTTATGGATCACATTCCCTTATGCTTAAGGAAGTTCTTGAAGTCGTTCCAAACATGGGTTAACTTTACAAATGACTAATGCCTTAACGGATTCACTTATAACCATTCCTTTTGTGAGAATACAGTGAGTGAACAATTAAATTCATTGTCTTTGCTTCACAACAATTTAGAATCAATCATCAAAAAATTAAAAAATTTGTAACTAAGAATTTCTTACCACCGACATCATCCATTTTGTATTTATGGTCCAACGACCCTCACAATTCTTTAGCCGTTTTTAAAACACTGTACACTTCATAACGTGCTTCAGACTAGG
This sequence comes from Hibiscus mutabilis, assembly GCA_019671005.1. Classification (NCBI taxonomy): domain Eukaryota; kingdom Viridiplantae; phylum Streptophyta; class Magnoliopsida; order Malvales; family Malvaceae; genus Hibiscus; species Hibiscus mutabilis. Next base: position 24,454,429 of record CM033712.1, read on the forward strand.
CTTTGAGAATGTAATTTTGACATAGAAAACAAAGCTTTTCTATGCTTTGATTCAAGACCTCGGTCGGAATCAACACTCTAGATTCTATTAAACATAATCACTAACCAATGTTACTTCCAATAACAAATTGATAAAACATATTTTATCTAGATTGATTCTTGTTTGAAAGAAAGATCAAGTAAAATCGTTAAAACAACATTAATTAAATTCCCAAAAATAAATTTATTTATTACTCAGCTTACAAACTAATCAAGATTCACAAGAAATAAATTCAACGATTTATTTCTAAAATAGAATCATACTTGATTCCCAAGAAATAATAAATTTGATTTATTTTTTTCCAAAATAGAACCATACAAGATTCACAAGAAAATAAATTCAACGATTTATTTCTTTTCCAAAGTAGAATCATACAAGATTCTTAAGAAAATAAATTCAATGATTTATTTCCTTTTCCAAAGTAGAATCATACAAGATTCTAAAAAAATTCAACGATTTATTTTTCTTACAAAATATAATCACAAAAGATTCTCTCGAAAATAAATTCAACAATTTATTTTCCTTGGAAAATAGAATCATACAAGATTCTCTAGAAAATAAATTCAACAATTTATTTTCTATTTTCCTTACAAAATAGAATCTTACAAGATTCTCTAAAAAATAAATTCAACGGTTTATTTTCCTTACAAAATTAGAATCGCTGCAAGATTCTAATGGAGAAATAAATTCAATGATTTATTCCCTCCTTTTCCCAATACCATATCTATTTTTTAATGACGAGATTAGAAACACTAAAACCCGAAACAGAGATATTAAGGCAACCCGATTCTGTTTAACAAACAGAAATCAAAAGGAAATAATCCTTTGATTTTACTTTCGTTGATTCTTGTTTAGAAAGGAAGATCAAGTAAAACCGTTAAAATGACACGAATTAAATCTTGAAACGGATTATTTATGAGATCTTGTTTCCAAAACAAATTAAGATTTTGCTAGGATGTATTTTTCGTCTTTATAAATTTCTCAAAGAAACTTATTAGTACGAGAATAAAAATCCATAGTGTTTTCAAAAACACAAATAATAAATATTAATAATAATTATACATGTCAAGTTATATCACAAGATATTTCATATTCATGCGTTACTAATATTCCATATTAAAAAAGGCAAAAGATTATAAGGTAATAATACCATGAATATTACCATAATAACACCACAATTAATGCTTACATACACAGTTATGATAATATCAAAATAATATCATAATTTAAGGATTTACCTTAGTAATAGTGATATGCCGATATGGGATCCGCCATCATCCTTAAACAAGAAAGTTTACAAGGCTTTTGGTGAGCATAAAGTTGACAGCTCTTGGTGAGCATAAATGACCTCTTTTGGAGATCAATTGATGGATACAGGATTAAGATTCGAATGATATCATAAAGATCAGAACCTTTCAATAACTTCTGATAAACAAGAAAAATTTAAACTAACTTGACTCACAAGTAAACTCTTGTATCATCACACTCTTGAATTGATTGGCTTCTATATAAGCCCTATCCATTATTGCTTATTACCTTGTCATTGCTACCTCACTTAAGCTATATAAGCCTAATGCACTCATTATTCATACATTGCAGGTTACTTTAGAAGTTTGTCATTGATCGGGTTCAAGGGTCACCAGTTATACTTCGGGACTTTGTCTTGTTCTCTTAATCAAACTCCTAGGATGGTGGCACTTTTTAATTGTCTAGGAATCTAGCTTTAATGATTTGTTTGTATATGTATAATAAAAGGGAAAGTTATCAAAGTATACCCTAGCTTAATTGATAAATGTCTAATATGCTGAATGAATCAAGTAGTAGATGAATGTTGATAAGAATTAATGATTTGCTTGATTAATCCAAATGTCTTTGGGTGTTGTAAGGTGTTCAATTAGATGACTAAGGAATATACGAAAATGTGATCGTTAATGAAACGAATGTTAAGTTAGAACTTGATGTGTGGAATTCGAATAGTCCCTTGTCTATCAGACTGATAATGTGTCCTTGTATACAACTTGTAGTCTTGATTAGGTATAGAAATGTTGGATAAATCTTTCCCGTGAGAGTTTGAATGACGAATATGAGAACTTAAAAAGGATTGTAATTTCTTATAAGTAATAAAATCGAACATCTCATGGATCTTAACTTTTAAAGAAGGTGATGAATTCTAGTGTAATAAGTTATGCATGACAATTATAGTTATAGTCGAATCTTAAAAATGTATAATTGGTCAAACCATGTGATTGTATTGGAAATATGGTAGTATGTGCTTGTACATGTTACGATCTTCTAATTAAATGCCTAAAACTTGAGTTAATTACTGTATGTTTATCTTTGAAGGACTTTCGAATGATGATAATTGATGATCTTATGCCAAGTGATGAAATACAAGTTTGATAAAATGAGGATGCCTTAAGGGTAATGTTCAATCAAGGAAATGTGACTATTAAAAAGGATCATAGTTTAGTATTTGTAATTTAATAAGGTAAAGATGTCTAAAGATTTATAGCCCTAAATTGTTAAAATGCTGCTGGGATATGGAATTTAGCAAGGATCGATCCCCTTGAGGAAGGGATCGATCCCTTGAAAACTCAGAGTTTAACGATTTCGTCTCCAAGAGTTATTTTTAATGAATTACTTAGGCATTCTGAATGCTTAACTCAGATTTGATTATAAAAGGGTGATTTTGGAGAATCTTAATTTGCCATGTCAAATCGTTGACATGAATTAAACTCATCTTCTTTTGCTTGCTTCATATGTTTGATTGTTTTAAGTAGGTATTGTTAAATTTTGAATAAAGTCTTTGAGAAAGTCGGTGATACATGTGCTTGATTTATGTTTAAATGAAGCAAGTAACCATTTTGTGTACCTATGGTTAATTCAGAAGATTTGAAATTTTCTGATTCATGTTTTCGGTTTTCCTTGCTGTGATATCTTAAACTTCGATTTTCTTCTAGGTCGGGTTTAGGACGTTACAAATTGGTATCAGAGTATGGTTTAGTCGATTCTCGGACTAAGCATGGGCTCACTGCATTGTCATAATTCTAGTGTGCCACCTAGGAGTTCGAGTTCTTGTACCGTATTGGTAACTTGTAACAAATACAATTTGTTTTCTCTGTTCAAAAATTTAGAGTATGTAAAAATATTCTGAAATTGATAGTGTAAATTATCTTCATTGGAGAAATTCAAGGACGAATTTCTCTTGAATGGGGGATTGTAATACCCCGAAATATGGCCTAGTAGTATATTACAATTAGTGGTAACTTAGTTCGATCTAGGAATGCCTTAAATCAATTGTTTATTAATTATGTGTGGGACCAAAACAAAAGAATAGAAGAATTTAGCAACCTAACTTAAAGTGCTAAAAAGAAAGCTTTTCAATTTTGAAGGGTTGCATGTTAAGCCACCCAAAATGTGTGGTTTTCATACATGTCACCATGAGGGATTATTGTGGAAAAGTAGTTGGCCATTTGGCTTTTAGAAACAAAAAGAGTCATCATCTTTTCAAGGCAAAAAAAAAAAAAACCCCGAAATCAAAGGAATGTGAGAGAGTTGGAGAATTCTGTTAACACCTATGGAAATTAGAAGGAGATTAGAACCATATTCTTTGCTGATCGATGGTAAGGAAGAAAAAATAAGTATTTTTTATTCTTACATGTTAAAGTTTAAGATAGATGGTTTTGTAGATGAATCTCTTTGTAGTGTTGTTTGGAAAGTTGAAAATCAAGTTGTTATTTAGCTAATGAGGATAGTCATATTGGTGCATGCTATGTGATCCTTGATGATTTTGAGTGTTAAGTTAGGATAAATTATTAATTTGAATATCATGTTTTGAGTACACCTTGTTATGACCGAATTGAGATTGAATTGGATAATAAAGTTTAGTTAGATTATATTCCAGGTGTTAGGCTGTTTTGGACTTTATCTACAAAGTTTAATAGATTGTATTGATGTATAATTTACATGTGGAATTACGATTAAGAAGCATTTTGAGTATTTAGAATTCTCTAAAAATAGGGCAGGGATTATTAGACATGAAACATATGTATGTTAAGGTACTTGGGACTGTTTTTGATTGTGAATTCGATATGCAAATGATTGATAAAACTGACTTATATATATATATGTGTGTGTGTGAATAAATGAGAATTGGATGCTTCAAGTGTTGTTTAATGGAATAGTTGAAATAACATTGTGAAGTTAAAGTCACAATGTTGCTATAGTTGAGATTAAAGGCTTAGAGTTGAGTAAGGGCAGCTTGTAACAAATAGGGATTGTTTTCAAAGTAAATAGGGGGCTGATCTTGATGTGCAAATGTATGATTAAGCTCATAACTGATCAATTTGAATATGTGTTACAATTGATAAAATTGATTTTGAAATGTATCTTGAAAAAAATTCATGTTAGGATTACATCATGCTTAAGTTTTGTGAAATCTGCCCAGGAATAGGTAATGTGGTAGTGAGTTCAAAAATGCGTAAGAATTTCTATAGGTTAAATTAGGATATGAAATATATATGTACAGAATGATGTGTGATTCTAGTTTCGTATACAACAGACGGTGATTAAATTTGATTTTTAGATTAAAAGATATGAATTTTTTAGTAGATAAGGGTTAGAAAAACAGAACAGCTGTTTACTATTAGGACAACAAAGGAAGCAACTTTGAAAATTCATTATAAATTGTACAAGTCGAATTAGAAGCTATAATTCATATGGATAGAAAGCTTATTATGTCTAGTTTCAGTTAAAACAAACGGAATTGAATTCTGAGTTATAGAACAGTTTTTAGAGATGATTCTTTAAGGAGAGTGCAATCTACCCGGTGGCAGAACTAGGCTGTCTTTTAATCAAATTCTGTATTATAAGGATAAAAAATACAAGGCCTATAGGTCTAGGAAGGTATTTAAGTCAGCTTTTTAACGGTGTAAATGATTTGAAATTCTGATGTACGGAATGGAATATACAAGATTTTAAGCGAGTAATGCACAGTCTGCTTGGCAGCAGCAGTTTAGGTGTTTTGAAAAGAACTGTATTTATTCAAAATAAACTAGGTATCTTGCCATATATGGTTAAAGAGGTCTAAGAGTCTTGTTTATAACGGTACAAATGGATTAATTTTCCGACAAACAGATTAAAATCTAGAATTGATTTAGTAAAGGCAGTACAGCTGCCCGGTAGCAGTTTTGTATGCTAAACAAATGCAGTTTTAAATGTGAAATGTATGTTGTTTTGAATTGATACGCATGCTGGTTGTGTTTCAAATGGTATAGAATTAAATGAATTGGTTAATAATTCCTGGATATTCGTTTTGAGGTACACTTGGACAAGGATGGCTAAGTGAAGAAGTAGATTGTGGTTAGTGGATCAGGTATTCCATAACTTTAGAATAACGAGGTGAGTGTAGTTGTGTTTGTCTCTGGTAACACGGTGTCATCCGAATATTTTTATTGATATACTGATCTAATCTAAACATATGCATATGGCTCCTTTAGAGCAAGACATGTGAAGCATGCATGGCATGGCATCATTGATAAGCATCTAGTTATGCATGTATTACATGAGTATTGTATGCCTTGCTATGATGTACTTGTGATGGTGATCTTGAATACTTTGTGATAAAGCTTGAAATTGCTCACTGACCAATAAAACAATAAGATTCTTTTAAAATATTGAAAGCTAATGTTATAGGTACCTTGAATATTAAAGAATTTGTGAGCAAGAAAGTTTACAAGGCTTTTGGTGAGCATAAAGTTGACAGCTCTTGGTGAGCATAAATGACCTCTTTTGGAGATCAATTGATGGATACAGGATTAAGATTCGAATGATATCTCAAAGATTAGAATCTTTCAATAACTTCTGATAAACAAGAAAAGTTTAAACTAACTTGACTCACAAGAAAACTCTTGTATCATCACACTCTTGAATTGCTTGGCTTCTTTATAAGCCCTATCCATTATTGCTTATTACCTTGTCATTGCTACCTCACTTAGGCTATATAAGCCTAATGCATTCATTATTCATACATTGCAGGTTACTTTAGAAGTTTGTCATTGATCGGGTTCAAGGGTGACTAATTATACTTCGGGACTTTGTCTTGTTCTCTTAATCAAACTCCTAGGATGGTGGCACTTTGTAATTGTCTAGGAATCTCGCTTTAATGATTTGTTTGTATATGTATAATCAAAGGGAAAGTTATAAAAGTATACCCTAGCTTAATTGATAAATGTCTAATATGTTGAATGAATCAAGTAGTAGATGAATGTTGATAAGAATTAATGATTTGATTAATTAATCCAAATGCCTTTGGGTGTTGTAAGGTGTTCAATTAGATGACTAAGGAATATACGAAAATGTGATCGTTAATGAAATGAATGTTAAGTTAGAACTTGATGTGTGGAATTCGAATAGTCCATTGTCTATCAGACTATGATAATGCGTCCTTGTATACAACTTGTAGTCTTGATTAGGTATAGAAATGTTGGATAAATCTTTCCCGTGAGAGTTTGAATGACGAATATGAGAACTTAAAAAGGATTGTAATTTCTTATAAGTAATAAAATCGAACATCTCATGGATCTTAACTTTTAAAGAGGGTGATGAATTCTAGTGTAATAAGTTATGCATGACAATTATAGTTATAGTCGAATCTTAAAAATGTATAATTGGTCAAACCATGTGATTGTATTGGAAATATGGTAGTGTGTGCTTGTACATGTTATGATCTTCTAATTCAATGCCTAAAACTTGAGTTAATTATTGTATGTTTATCTTTGAAGGACTTTCGAATGATGATAATTGATGATCTTATGCCAAGTGATGAAATACAAGTTTGATAAAATGAGTATGTCTTAAGGGTAATGTTCAATCAAGGAAATGTGACTATTAAAAAGGATCATAGTTTAGCATTTGTAATTTAATAAGGTAAAGATGTCTAAAGATTTATAGCCATAAATTGTTAAAAGGCTGTTGGGATATGGAATTTAGCATGGATCGATCCCCTTGAGGAAGGGATCGATCACTTGAAAACTCAGAGTTTAACGATTTCGTCTCCAAGGGTTATTTTTTAATGAATTACTTAGGCATTCTGAATGCTTAGCTCAGATTTGATTATAAAAGGGTGATTTTGGAAAATCTTAATTTGCCAGGTCAAATCGTTGACATGAATTGAATTCCTCTTCTTTTGCTTACTTCATATGGTTGATTGTTTTAAGTAGGCATTGTTAAATTTTTAATAGAGTCTTTGAGAAAGTCGGTGATACATGGGTTAGATTTATGTTTAAAAGAAGCAAGTGACCATTTTTGTGTATCTATAGTTAATTCAGAAGATTTGAAATTTCTAATTCATGTTTTCGGTTTTCTTTGCTGTAACATCTTCAAATTCGGTTTTCTTTTAGACCGGATTTAAGACGTTACACAATTTCGCAGTCAATTAAATTCCTTGCCCGTTGCCTTGTAAATAAAATCCTTGTTGTGGTATAAACCCTTAAATAGGAAAATGTTAAATCCTTGAAAACAAAATTAGCATAAATGTTTGCAATTCAACGCAAGTTTAAAACTTTGAATATGGCGCTTTAAGATATTCTAACCCATTAGATTGATTACGAGGTGAACACCTTTAGTTAGGTGTAAATCATTGTCGTATCCATGGTAATCTGTTCACCTAAGATTAAAACTAAAAAATCTGTCTTAAGATTATTAGAAGAATGTTACAATATAAACAATAAAACATAAATATTGTATTGAAATATTCAATCGAACAGAACCAAAATAGATACAAATTATCTAAAACAAATCGAATATAACAATACTAAACCGTTTACTTGTAGTAGACAAAAAACTGATTAGTGGGAGATGAGTTGAGGCCTGCAATTACGCAATTTTCTTAAGATAGATTTTCGGGCACTCCTATGATACTTGAAATCATTGGTCATCTGTCTCCTAGGATACAAAAACTAGATAATTAGTTACAGTTGCACTGTTGTAGAGATCACGAACTATAACTTGCCTTCGTCAATCAACGAAAAACTACTTTTGAAAGTCACAAAGTAAAACAATAGAAAAATCTTTGTATTTTTAGTTATGTTTAACCTAGTAGGTTAATAGGGTATTTATAGGGGTTTTAAATAGTGAACTATTGAAAATTTGACCTAATGGAGCATTTAATCAATGAGCCTTTAAAGAGTAATTTCTAAAATTGTTGTTTGAATTAAAAGAACCTTTTAACTGCAAAACATAATTTGGAAAAAATATGCTCTATTTGAGGAAAAATTATTTGGGTTAAAATATCTACAAGCCTACGGAGGACCCGACCGGTTCGGATATTAGTGTTACCCACATCGTTTGGATCAATTTCTCATTCAAAGCTCCAAAAATATCAATTTTTCTAACAAAGTCCTTATCCAAACTTTACCCAAAACTAATATTACCTAAACTGAATCTCATTTAAAATCGACTTAACTCAACATTAACTTAACTTGTTACCCGAAATGACTTGACTCGGCATGAACTTAAGTCATTGGGTTCATGTGAAATGCCCATCTAAACCTGAATTAACGTGATAATTAACTGACTCAAATAGGGATGAGCATTTAGCCTGGACCCGATAACTTTCAATCCGACCCGATCCTATAGGGTTAGATTTTGTAAATGAAAATCAAGTTCGGGTCGGGTCTTGTGAGAGGGATAGTCGGGTTCGGATCGAAGTCGAGTGGAGGATGTAAAAAATCCGACCTAACACGAACCGAGTATTTAATATATACTACCTCCATCCCACTGAAAATGTCCAATATTGACTTTTTTTTAAGTCAAACTTTTTAAATTTTGACTATTTATTACTTTAAATGTATTATTGGTAAAAATATAAAAAATATATAAAAATATGTTTTAAAAACCTTATATCAAGTAGTTTAAAAATATATATTTTATAAAATTTAATTAATTCAAAATGTTTAAAAATTTTAACTTTTTAAAAGTCAATACCATCCTATTTATATATAATTTAGGGTTTCTATTTTCCCCTAATTCATTTCTCTTCTTATCTCCTTTCTTTTTCTTTCATTTCTTCGTTCGATTTATATAATAAATTGTATTTTTGGTTACCTCCTTACCGAAAACTAAGCATGTTAATGCGGCTTTTGATTTTTTTTTTCTGGGTTTGTTATTTCTATTCAAATTTCAGATTTCATTTTTCATGGGATTGTTCTCATTTCTATTGCTGTTGAAATCTCATCCATATTTTTTTATTGTTTTCAATACAAGTTTCAATATTTTTGGGGTCTGTTCTTAATGTTTTTTTTCCATAGATTTAGTCCCATTTTTATGGGTTTGTTTTTTGTTATTGTTATTTAAATACTCATATTTCACTTGGATTTTCAAATTGTTTTTAACGCAGATTTCAATATTTTCCATATTTTTTTATTGTTTTCAATGCAAGTTTCAATCTTTTGGGGGTTTGTTCTTAATGTTTTTTTTCATAGATTTAGTTCCATTTTTATGGGTTTGTTTTTTGTTATTGTTATTTAAATACTCATATTTCACTTGGATTTTCAAATTGTTTTTAACGCAGATTTCAATATTTTCCATATTTTTTTATTGTTTTCAATGCAAGTTTCAATCTTTTGGGGGTTTGTTCTTAATGTTTTCTTTTCATAGATTTAGTTCCATTTTTATGGGTTTGTTTTTTGTTATTGTTATTTAAATACTCATATTTCACTTGGATTTTAAAATTGTTTTTAACGCAGACTTCAAAATTTTCTAGGTTTGTTCTTATTGTTGTAGTTTCTCTTAGCTTTTTTAGATTCAGTTTTGTGTTTGTTCAACGTTTTCAGTTGTTTTCAATGTAAATTTCATTTACTTTTTTAGTTCGGGTCGGGTTAGAAGAGGATTTTACCTTAAAAATTCAAGTCAGAGTCGGATCGGGTGTAACTTCACCAAATACTAGATCGGGTGAGTGCTTTTGTTTTTTGGGATGGCATTTGGGCAATCAAAAATCCGACCAGACTTGAACCATGTATATCTCTAGACTCAAACCCGATCCATTTTGACTCGACCTAAACTTGACCATGTATATCTCTAGACTCAAACCCGATCCATTTTGACTCGACCTAAACTTAACCCGACTTGATTCAAATTATTAACTCAACCCAACATAATTTGAATTTGATCTGGTCCGACTTAAAACCCATATGAGTATCTTATTTTACATCTCTACCTAAAACATGTAGTATTTCAAAAATTACAACAATATTGTAAGTTTTTCTAAAACTATCTATATCTATAACATTGTTCTCATCAGTTAATCGGGTGTAAATTATAATATTTTAATATAATTATCCATATTCAATTTATTGGTTGACGAATTTAGATTTAATACTGCAGATGTTTATTATGAGGACAAACTTTCCAGGTCATTTGTTCCATACACAGCGCGCCCTTAACATTGCTTAAAGATTTAACTCTCATCCCGCACCAATTGATTGTTGGTAATTCAATTAAATGCTCTTTCTTTTAAATAATAATTAATATTATTATAATAATACCTTTATACTTTAATACTTCTATAAAATATTTAGGTACACTACGTAGATGATCACTCCGCTAATGTTTTGGTTACAAAAAATGATTTCAATTTAGGCACTTGACCTTTAAATTCTAACATTTTGGTTACCATATATTATTTTATATTGGCTTAACTAAGTACTTAAACTATGTCTCTTTTTTATAATAGGTGCTTAAAGTATTTTTTGGTTAAAATAGGTGCCTAAAGTTTTATTTTTGGCTAAGATAGGTGCCTAAAGTAATTTTTGGCTGAATTAGGTGCCTAAAGCTTCTTTTTTGCTTGAAATAGGTGCCAAAGTAAGTGCCTCATTTGACTTTAAAACAAGCCAAAAATGAAACTTTAGGCGCATGTTTTAACCAAAAAATACTTTAGGCACCTATTGCAAAAAAAGACATAGTTTGGGCACTTATTTTGTAGTTAAGCCTTTTGTATTTAATCATTCAACCATTAAATCTCTCAATAGATGTTGACATGACCTTTAGGGATGGATGTAAATAAACAGAGTGTTCGACGAACTGTTCGTGAATCGTTCGTATACCATTTGTTTATTAAGCCAAATAAACGAGTATGAAAAAAACTATGTTCATCTATAAAATGAACGAACGCTAACAGATGTGTGTTTGATTCGTTTATGTTCACAAACAAGCTCGTTTTATTTTTAAAATTTTAAATATTGATGAAGATAGAGACTAAATTGAACACATGGTGAATTTTAGAGTTCAAATTGTGAAACCTGGGGAACTTAAGGACTAATGGATCAATTTCATAGTTTCACAACTTTGGAGTTCGTTTTATTTTTTGTTTGTTTATTTAATATTTTTAAACATATAAATGAGCATGTTCGTGAACATATAAACAAACACGTTCGCGAACACTTAAACGAACATGTTCGTGAACAATAAACAAACGAACACGTTCAGAAAAAAATGAACGAGCATGAACCGAACATAAACACCTTTAAAAATAAATAAACAAACACAAACATCCAAAATAAAACTCATTTCAGCTCATCAAAGTAAAACGCATTTTGATAATCTTTAATTTGTGTAGTTGGCAAATGATTACAGGATATATTCGAAACTAACATCCAAAATATCACCTCATACTAACGGCGTTTTCATCTTCTTGTAGCAAAATCCTCACCTTCTAAAAGTGAATTTGAAGGTCAACTCAAGGTAAATTTCTTCACTTTGTCTTAAATTCAGAGTTTTTACTTCATTAATTATTTATGTTATTAAAATAAGAATCAAATTCATTTTTATGGTTTTCTTGATTTACGATTATGACATAAATAATTAGTGTTAGTTGATCTAATTCTAAAACTGAAGGTGTAGGATTATTTTGAATTATTAGAATTAAAACTCATTTTTGGCTTTATAATTTAAAATTCCATTATGTATGCTATAGTTTTCAAAAGTAATTATTTAATGTAGTCCATAAATCGTGTATTTTACAAATATTCTCCCTAAATAAAAAAGAATATGTTGTTTCATGGTAATTTTATTTCTTAAAGGAACATAATAAATCATAGTTAATCATTAAGTTTGCATCTTTTGTAGGAAGTTTAGTTCTAAATTAAATTCTTAGAATATATCAAGCACCAACATTAAGCACGTTGGGAGGTGCTCTCAAAAGACGTTGTTAACTGGTAAAGTGAACAACACTTCTTAATGGTTGTTGGGTGGTGATGTTGTCTTGTCCTGGCTTTGTTTTTAGGTGTAAAAGGTTGATCGTGTGCTCTTTATCCATTGCATAGCCACTTAGAAGGGTTTGGACTGGTGGCGACATGTGCCGATAGGGAATTGTAGTGGCATTGTGATTAGATGACCTATGAAGTGATGGCCTGAACTAGTTTGTCGTTAGATGAGGCCACGTGTGTCAACACGTGGTTTTCGACGAAAGATATCAAGATGTGTTCATAGAGAACTGTATGGTGGGGGTTCATATGTCTAAGGGGTCGCATAGTAGGGTTTCGCATGGTAGCGATCCTGAGTAACGTGACAAATGCTTTTGTGTGAAGGTGTTTTTCGTGAAAATACAAAAAAAAATATATATTTTTGGCAGTTTCGTGTATTCGTGGTTTTGTGAAACCGAAACGTTGTATTTATTGTTCCTAATAGAGGTGATTATTACCGTGTCATATCTGAATGACTTTCAATAGTCTATTGCCACATGGTTAGTGGGCAACACGAACCGTTTCCTCAAGAAACATAACGTTTTGGGGTTATTTTTTTCAAGGTTTATAAATAGTGGTGTTTGGGATGATCAACCGTTATTTTGTATTTTGTTGGTGTTTTATTGTTGTTATTATTATGTGAAGATTCATAGGTAGCTTGATGCTATTTTCTAGAAGTTTTTCTCTCTGTTTGTTTTGTTGTCTTTTCCTATTATTATTATTTGTAATGTCTTTCGAAGATGATTCGCCTATGGTAATGAGTGACGAGTTTGAGTGTTGCTCGAAAATGAGAGAAATGTATAAGTTACTGGAGTGATCACTTTCGGTATCACTTTTCGGCACTGATGGGGTCACACCGTCTTAGTGAATTTGATGATAGACATGAACCCTAGTTTTTTATTCATGTGTATGCGTTCGAGGGGGGTTTTCATCTGCCACTCCATTCTTTCTTTGTTGATTGGCTTAATTGGTACAGTATAGCTCCTGGACAACTAGCGGGTTTGGTTTGGTTGGTGTTGATGGCCTATTTTCTGAATTATCGAGTGAATGAAAAGTAACCCTTTGTGAATGTTTTCCGACATCTTTACGCTGTTAGTGTTGTATGGAGCGAGAAAGCAAACAGTTTTGTGATGGTCACCCCTCGCGAAAAAATCATTATGAGTAATGTAGTACATATTCTGCACCATTGGCCTCGAAAGATTTGGTAAACAGGAATGTCAATCTCCTATGAAAGTGGGACAAGTTCAGAGATTGATGACAGAGCCTCCTTCAAAATTTCAAGATCTATGAGAAATATTTGGAGCTTTTTTATATTAGAAAAGAGTCTAAATAGGTAGGATGATGCTGAAGCGACAACTGTTCCTTCCTTATTATTAGATGGTGTCCCTTGTTGTACAAAGTGTCATGGGCCGTCAGCCGAGGCCCGAGTCATTGGCACCACGGGTGCACACCAGGGTTCCCAAGAGGTTCAGATAGAGATCTTTGGCCCACAAAGACCACCAAACTGGCCCGATCCGTGGGAAGATCCAAGAAGACATATTAATTACTATAGTAAATTATCTTTAATTTAATTAAAGATAATTGAAGATAATTCCCACATTATCTATTGTTTGAAATTTAAAATTTAAATGTTGTAGATAAGATAGAGGCTCTCATCTTGACCGTCGATGTAAATCTGTATAGACCGTTGGATTGGAGGGAACTCAACTATAAATAGATACCTTCCTCTCCTTATTTTGTATTCAGTATCCAAGTTTCCAAGGAATAAAGGCATTTACTCTAAATCCTCTGAGTGTTCTTCGTTCTTTTATTTGTTCTTGAGCGTTCTTTCGAAGTTTTTCTTCGCTCATCTCTTTTGATTCGATTCCGCGTAGAACGCTTTGCGTTTGTCGGTGCTTAGGAAGTTTGATCTTCCGAGAGGGTTGAAAAGGCTTACTTAGGCATTTGTCTTGAGTCACATCGCCTAAGGCCGCACAGTGGGCTGGTTGGAATTCTAGCCACGTGACAGTTGGTATCAGAGCCAGGTTCGAGCGACGTGAGCTAGTTCGAGGCACGAAGCATCGAGTAGAGATGGCACCAAAGAAGGGAGAGAATGCTGCAGCGAGCCAGAAGGATGTGGAGACCCAGGCAGACAAAGGAAGTCGAGCAAACTCGAGGGACAAGTTGTCAGCACTCGAGGAGAGGGTCACCAGGCTTGAGGGATCTATGAAGGATTCTGTGGAGCGACTCGACGTGGTGGATACACGGCTCGAGGAGCTGGATAATCAGGGTGATCAGTCAGAGGGAAAGAGAGATGCTCTCGAAGCCATGTTGGAGGCATTGAGGGTGGAAATGGTGGATCTGAAGGCGGAAGTGATGGTTTATCAGGCTGCCATGCGGAATGGTGTGTTAACCACGACGACACCTAGACCGATGAAGGACATTCCGAAGCCAAGAGAATTCAAGGGGAACAGGTCGGCGAAAGATGTTGAGAACTTCATTTGGTGCATGGAGCGGTACTTCTGGGCAATGAGCATCACAGACGATGCCGAGAAGGTAAATACTGTTGTTGTTTACTTGACTGACGTTGCTTTGTTATGGTGGCGACGTAGGTGCCTTGATGAGAATAGTGAGGGCACGGGCGTTGGAACATGGGAGGAATTCCAAAGGGAGTTCAAGCAGTAGTTTTGCCCGAGTAACACGGAGAAAGAAGCCAGGTCCAAGTTTAGGAGGCTTCGACAGGATGGATCCATTGCAGATTACATCCAGGAGTTTAGTGAGCTACAACTCCTTATCCCCGACTTGTGTGAGAAGGATGCGCTTTTCACGTTTATGGATGGATTGAAGCCATGGGCCAGGACCGAGTTAGAGCGGAGGGATGTGCAGGAACTTTCCAAAGCCCTAGCCATTGCGGAGTCCTTGACCGATTATAGTGCTTACAAGTCCATGGAGTCCAAGTCTTCCAAGCCCCATGGGAAGGGTATTGGTGAAAGAGACGAGGATGTGTCCGGAGATAGTAGCGATGATGGCAAGGAGAGGCCATCGACCAAGCCAAAACGGTATGCGAAGCCAGATGATCGGAAGGATCAAGGATCCATAAGGTGCTACCATTGTGATGGTCCACACGTAGTGAAAGACTGTCCCAAGAAGAGGAGCCGCCTCGATGCCATTGTCCAGGAGGACGACGAGTCAGATGGAGAACCCGGTAGAGTTGGTGCAATCGCTAGCATCAAAAGAGAGAAGCCGAGTGTAGTAAAAGTACATCGAAAGTGTTACCGATGTAAGGGGCCGCATTTAGCGCGAGAATGCCCTGATCGAGTTAAGAAATCCAAGGAGGACGAGCCCGAGAGTGACGAGGCTGCGAAGCTTGGCTCGATGATATTAGATTCTGTCAAGGCGAGGAAGGGCCAGAAGTAGAATGGGTTGATGTTTGTCGACATCAACGTGGCGAGACGATCGAGGAGTGCTTTGGTGGACACCGGGGCAAGCGATCTGTTCATGTCCAGGAAGGCTGCTGAGAAGCTTGGTCATAAAGTTGTGGATTCAACTGGTAAGATCAAGGCGGTAAATTCAAGGGAAGTTCCAGTTGTGGGAACAATGCGGAAGATTGAGTTGCAGATTGGGGATTGGAAGGCCAAGAAGAATTTCAAGGTAATCGAGTTAGATGACTTTGACTTTATTTTGGGACTAAACTTCCTTGACCGTATTGAAGCTCTCAATATTCTGTATGCCAACATCGTGTGCATCTTGGATCCGAGACAACGGTGCGTTGTGCCTGTGTGCCGAGACAACGGGCGAGGAACCAAGAAGCTGACTGCCATTCAGCTTGTCGAAGATGCTCCAAGCCAAGGAGGCATCGAGTTGGAGGCGACAGTTGGGGACACTACCTTGGATGGGCGAGAGTTGCCCGAGGCAGTTGACATGAAGGCCGTCGATGAGCCATCCATGAGCGAGGTGGCCGAGGCATCAAACTTCAATAGGAGAGAAGTGTCGATGGGTTTTGCATTGCCGAGGAGCAATGAGGCATCAAACTTCAGGGACGAAGGATTGATGTGTAGAGTAAATGCTGGGAAAAGGAGTGAGGTATGTCTTGAGCACGGTACAGTGTTTTACAGTTTGATTTGCTGGATTTGTTGGGTGTAAGGCACAAAAAACCTAACCCATCAGATGGAGTTGCCAAGACTTGGTGCGGGCCAAAGCAACCGTTCAAAGTTTCGAAGGTTTGTTCGGTGTTCAACATGAAGGCATCCAAGTTTGTGCACAAGGATCGGGAGAGTCCAGATTGGGGCAAGTCAGAACTGGTAGGAAAAGGTTCCTACGATCAAGATGTGCCTGGGACGGTTGATTTTGCATGGCGGTACGAGCCAAGGCGAGCAGTCCTTATGGGGGGGCATCCGAATCAGAGTCTGGTGCTCTTTATGGGGAGAGCGGTCCTTATGGGGGGACAATCAAGCCAGATTCCGAGTTGGGAGCAAGCCAAGGCACGCGGAAGAAAGCTCCAGGATCGATCTCAACTTTGTTCGAGAGGTGCGACGAGGGCGTCGCCAAGTTTGGCGGGGAGATTGTCACGGGCCGTCAGCTGAGGCCCGAGTCATTGGCACCACGGGGTGCACACCAGGGTTCCCAAGAGGTTCAGATAGAGATCTTGGGCCCACAAAGACCACCAAACTGGCCCAATCCGTGGGAAGATCTAAGAAGACATAGTAATTACCATAGTAAATTATCTTTAATTTAATTAAAGATAATTGAAGATAATTCCCACATTATCTATTGTTTGAGATTTAAAATTCAAATGTTGTAGATAAGATAGAGGCTCTCATCTTGACCGTCGATGTAAATCTATATAGACCGTTGGATTGGAGTGAACTCAACTATAAATAGATACCTTACCCTCCTTATTTTGTATTCAGTATCCAAGTTTCCAAGGAATAAAGGCATTTACTCTAAATCCTCTGATTGTTCTTCGTTCTTTTCTTTGTTCTTGAGCGTTCTTTTGAAGTTCTTATTCGCTCATCTCTTTTGATCCGATTCCGCGTAGAACGCTTTGCGTTTGTCGGTGCTTGGGAAGTTTGATCTTCCGAGAGGGTTGAAAAGGCTTACTTAGGCGTTTGTCTTGAGTCACATCGCCTAAGGCCGTACGGTGGGCTGGTTGGAATTCTAGCCACGTGACAAAAGGCATGACCTTTTGGTATAGATCTTTATTTCGGTATTGGGGCAATTCCACTAGAATATGCTAGTAAACCTAAAGATGTCCTAATTCATTATGTGCGTGGTGTTCAAGTTACCATTCGCGGTTCGCATGATCCACAACATGATAGCGAAGCTATTTTACCTTTTTTGATGTATATAATTTCTTATTTTCATGTAAGATTTGGTTTATTTTGTTTTACTTTGATTCTATCAAGTAAGAGTACGATCCCTATGGTGACTGCCTCTAGTTTGTTTTCCTTTAATTAGTATCGCTGAACGTGAGCATTTTTTTATACTTCTTGAAGTTGAAGTTGATGGTAAAAACCTGGGGCTTTGCGCGAACATTATATTAGGAGTGTCTTCAAATGATGTTTCCGCGAACTTTACTGTCGGTGCTCCTTCGGTCTCTCGCAAGGTGTTACTAATGAACCTTGGTAGTTCGCCCTCGATTGTTGTTGGAGTAGTTTCTCCATTACCTATTGGTTCTTTTGCGAGCACCAGTTGTGTTGTTTTGCTCGTTACCTCTTTCTCTAGTATTGAGATGGCTAGCGGATAATTCTTGAAAAGATGAAGAGTTTTAATTCTGATAGGTCTCCTTGCCTGTCAAGATATGCGGGCGACGAAGAAGCTGAGAAGCACTACTAAAAAGTTGTTATTCTGGCCAATATTTCTTCTTTTGTCCTAGTGTCTTCCTCATTGTGTGATGGAGCGAGTATTTCTTGTTATATCAAAAAAGGGAGATTGTTGAACTAATATTTTGATATAATAAATTAAAAGAAAAATGTTTTTGGACTTAATCAAATATATCAAATATTTCAAAAATAATTCAATGTCCGAGCAAACTTGAAAAATTCGTTTCGAATGATTTATAACTTTGCCAATCTTTTTCAAAACAAGTATGATTTGTTTTTTCACTACAAAATCTGGTTTCAAGACTTCAAGGTAAAACGGATCGATCCCCTAAAGAGAGGGGTCGGTCTCTTTATGGGCCGATTCATTTTTATTTTTGCTTCTAGTCTCCAAGCGCAAAAAGATCGATCCCTTCGCTATAACGATCATATTTTTGAAAAAAGATCGATCCTTTTCTTAAAAGGATCAATCTCTCGTATTATAAATGCTATATTTTTTGGTAGATAACAACTTTACTTCATCCCCAATGGCTCCAAATGACTAGTATTGATAGAGAGGATATAAAAACAAGGTCAAAACATCTCAGCAACAACAAGAATCATATTTGAAAGAAAATACCAACATCAAAGAGTCTTAGTGTGCTTAATTGTTATACTTTTCATTGTAAAACACTTGTGAGCTATCATTGTTATTTTTGCTCAAGTGTTCTTTGGGTGAGAGCTTTAATTGTGCAAACAATTGCCTTGTGAGGTTTTCTTAGTTTGCTAAATTTGTATATCTCTATTTGAGAGTGTTGTTAAGGTTTTGGGGTATAAACCTTAAGGGAGTTTGTAAGGATATCTCTTTGAGCCTCAAAAGGAAAGAAAATCTAGTGGACAACATCAATATTTTCGGTTGCTAAGGTAGTGGATGTAGACTTGGTTTAGAAGTCGAACCACTCTAAAGTCGTTGTGCAAAATTGTCTTTCTTTTTTGGTTGCTTCCACAAATTTTTTATAAGCCAATTCACCCTTCTTGGCATTTCAATTGATCATATCGAGCCTAATAGGTGTGAATGTAGGATGAATTGATGTGGCGAGTAATAGATGTGGCAATTAATTTCCTTTCAATGATCGATGAAATGTTCTTCAATGCCTTCGAGTTATTCCTAACCGAAGAAGTGATGAATGTGCAAGCCTTGGTGATACA
Organism: Hibiscus mutabilis; assembly: GCA_019671005.1. Taxonomy (NCBI): domain Eukaryota; kingdom Viridiplantae; phylum Streptophyta; class Magnoliopsida; order Malvales; family Malvaceae; genus Hibiscus; species Hibiscus mutabilis. The sequence continues at coordinate 24,473,693 of CM033712.1, forward strand.
TCCCTGTGTTAACCTTGGGTGGACAACATCGATTTTTTCACTTTTTAGCCAATGAAATTTATTCCTTATTCCTAAGGTGAATTAGTTTCCGCCAACAGTTGTTTAAATGGAAACCATATCCAATTGTTTGTGAATCTAGCTCTCCTGAGCATAGATAAATAAATGCATTCAAGTTCTTTTCCCAAGTTTCCCTCAAGTAAATTTAAGAACCAAGAATGGATAAACACTAAATCTATAGAATTAAAAACCAAAACAAATCATTCGACTTTACACACCATAAACCCGATAACACAAGCCAAATAATCTTAGTTCATGGCTAGGTTAAAAGAAAACATCAATGAATAAAACCCAAATATCGAGTAAATTAAAAAGATAAAAGAAAAGAAATAAAATCTGGAGGAGATGAGCTCCTCCAAGATCCGATCCTTTTTCTTCATGATCTCCCTCTAGCTTCGATCTCTCTATCTCAATTGTTGTTGATGTTGAAGATGTAATGTGTTTATATAGAGGTAGAAATCTCTATTTGAATTTCAAAGTATAGGGGATAATCTCTTTATCTTTATCTCCAACAACTTTTAATTTGAATTTGAATTTGAATCTGGGTAATTATCCAAAGTGATTGGATAAATCCTAGAGATAATGACTTTATCACGACTTGCCACGGCAACCTTCGGCAAGTGGCTCGACAACTCGTCCTGCAGAAAATAGAGAAAAAACTTCAGCGATTTCTCCACAAAAATAGCAAAACGCAAGGTCAAGCCCAATAAATGGAAGAACTACAAATTTGTTCATGAATTACTACAAATGCAATTAAATAGGCCTAAGTCTAAACAATAATCTAAGTAAAAGGGTATAAAATATAGAACTTTTTTCCCACTTAACACCCCCCAAACTCGAACTATTGCTTGTCCTCAAGCAATGCAAAAAACTAACAATTACCTGCCAAGGCATGTACCACAGTAACATGCTTCAAACCTGACTTCAATTCTCAAAATCGTTGGAATAAAGAACTGATTACCTTTTGAACTTTGGAAAGCACAGAAAATTACTAAAAAATAAACTATTATGCAGGTGAAAATGTGTGTTCAGAGTTATGTACAAGTCAATCAACAAGGATTCCAATCAAACCTCAGCTTTATTAGATTGTCGAGGCAATTTATTCAACTAGAGCTAGTTATGCACCTCTAGTAAATTCTCTACTTTTTTTTCGGCTAGAGCCAAATGGGCACCTCTAGCTATTTTCAACATTTTTAACTAGAGCCATATGAGCATCTCTAGTAATCAGTTATTACCATTAATTTTTTGCAACTAGAGCTAGATTGGTATCTCTAGCACATTTTTTCCATCTTTAAGCAACCTAACGTGTACTAGGTCTCCCTAGATCGACAAGACACAACAATGTGAATATTAAAAGCATCATAGCAAATTTTCAAGTTAATTCTATGCCAATCCTAAAGTCTAAGGTTCTCTCATCTAAATGTCGTGGAAAATAACTCATCATAGGATATCACAACATATTTTTGGCATTTTTATAGGCAATTGTCATGGCAAGTAATATATGCAAACTACAATGATACAAAAAAAAGACGAGACAAACTCCCCAAACTCGAGAGAAGCATTGTCCTCAATGCATGCAAAACAAATAAAAGAAAACGAAAAGAAAAGAAAAGAAATGCAAATAAACTAATATGATAGGTCATCACCTTAGATTCGCAGCTTCCGTTGGGAAGTTCGCAAGAAGTGTTAATTGCCTCGCTTTGTTGGTGGTGGTGGTGTCGGTTCAGGGTCACTTTCAGTTTCCTCAGCCGGCTTATCCTACTTTTCGGCCTCTTTCGTTGGTGAAACTTATCGCTTCGACATTTGCTTTGATTTCGTTGCCGGAGGTGGAAACTTCAATGGTGCAGAGCTGGTATCTTTTGAATCTGAAAATTTGTGACAAGAGTCAATGCATTACTGGTTAGAGTTTTGTTCATTACCTTGGTTCGATATAGGAATTTTCGCGGCATTATTGCTTGCATCTGGCCCAGAATTGACAGCTTCGGTTGTCGTGGCAAGTAACTCAGCGAAAAATGTAGGCAAAGGCACACTACACGTTAGATTAATCTCTGATAAGACTCTCTCCAGAGCGATATGTTGGTCCTTCACGTATTACCAAAACACTTGCTGCCTTGGCTTCAATCGATCAAATCATTGTAACAAGGGACTAATTAAATTTATTAGCACATGGGGAATTATCGCGACAAGTGCACTTTCTAGGGGAGGCCTGGTAATAGTTTCCTTCTTTGTTACTATGGGTGCTTTAAGAGAACCTTCTTGCATGATATTCAAGTCGTTGCTCCTTGAGAAGCATTGCTTTTCTTTCTTTTCTGCAGCTTTTCTTTCCCTTAGTAATTCCTGGTAAAATGATGACACTAACAAACAATCAAATCTGGAAATACTAATGCGAAATAAAGGAATTTAAAAGATTAGGGTTGCCTCCCTAGAGCACTTAATTTATAGTCTTAGTCTGACTATGGTACCTACCTTAGAATTGCTATGGCATTTTTTCCTTGAATAACCAACATAGGAAACCAAAGAACTTCTTTCTTTTATGTGTGCCAAACTCTCGATTATACGACAAGGAAGCATGTTTTGTCATGGTGGCTTTGAGCAACTATATGAGGAAATCAAAGTAACTCTTCCTTGTAAATCTAGCAAGCTTTCGACTGAACTCAACACCCTAGTAGTGCTTAGGATTTGTTGCCTCTCTTTCCTGTTCAGGCTGCAACTGAGAAGAAATTATCACGAGCAATGTGTTATCCTTTCCCAAGTAAGCATATTGCAATTGCTCTGGCAATGAATTCAACTGAAGAGACATTAGTTGTTCAATAAAAGGTATATAGGGTGTAAATTCCTTACTTGAGTAATCAAGAGATTCAAAATTTTTACTCGGTCGATTTACAACCCAATTTGCTTCTTTTTGTACCTTGTTTTCTGACTTTGGCTTCTCAATTTCTTTAAATTCAGGTTCGGCAATCATACAATTACGTGGCAATATGCTTCCACATTGAAATTAAATTTTGCAATAGCACTAATAGTCTAACATTCTTCTAGATCATCTGCAAATTCGAGTGTTTTGAAGACATTGAGTGTAACTTTCGTCTCATTTACTCGTAGGGTGAGTTCTCCTCTTTAAAAATCGATCAACGTCTTTCTCGTTGCTAAAAATGGTCTTCCAAGAATGATGGGAGTGAACTTATCTTCTTCACAATCCAAAACAATAAAGTGAGTGAGAAAAATAAATGAATCCACTCTTACCGAACTATCTTCAATTTTACCTTCTAGTTGAACATAAGATCTTTCGGCAAGCTGCAACGTGACTGCGGTGGGTCTCGCTTTTTATATGCCTAATCGTTGGAAAAAAATTTGGCATGAGATTTATGCTTACTCCAAGGTCACATAATGCTTTTCCGGTATAATGGTTTCCAATAGCACATGGTCTTATGAGACTACTGGATCCTTCAGCTTAGGCAGTAATTGATTATGCATTATCGCCATACACCCTTCTGTCAAGGAAAATATTTAAAACTCATTCAACCTTGTTCGCTTAGAGACAATGTCTTTAAGGAACTTAGCATAATTGGACATCTGCTCAATTGCCTCAACCAATGGCAAGTTAATGTGAACTTGATTAAGGAGGTTAAGGAACTTCTTGAATTGATACTCACTCTTCTACTTCCTCAACCTCTATGGGAATGGTTGTGGCAATCTGATATCTTTGTATGTACTTGTCTTATCAGAATGAGCAACGTTGGATGGAATTATCGTGCCAATTTCTAAATGCTCACAATCTATAATTGTCGTAGCCTTATTGCTGGGCTCATCTCTCTCAATGGAGGACTACTCTAATGGCTAATTATTCTTCTCATATTGAATTGGATCATTGATTGTCTTCATTCTAGTCTGGTGGATGATCACTTTGCACTAGTCATGCCATGTTCCTCGTGCAACCTTAATGTCACTTGGCAAACTTCCTTGTGGCATCGTGCTTAGGACTTGGGCATATTGCCTAACCTACCTCTCCAATGATTTCAACTTTGCTCATTGACTCTGCATAGTGATCTCAGATCTGTTTATAAAAGAGTCAGTCTTTTTCATAAAATTATTAGCCTCAGCCATATAAGACTCAGTCTTAAGCATAAAAGCATGAATAGTTGTTTCCAAATGACTTATTGATGATGATTTTTGCTGAGGAAACTGAGTTTGTTGTCGTGGCATGTTCTGTTGAAAACTTGATGATTCTATGTTCTGGCGGGGTAGATTGTTGGAGTCGTTCTGGCTACTCCAAAAAAATTGGGTGTTGTCACAATTCTGGGTTATATATGTTGGAATATGGATTTTCGTTCCAATTGAAATTCCCAACATAATAACTTGACTCTAGATTCTGAGGACATTCAAAAGAATCACGATTAGTAGTATATAAAACACAAATTGAATCAAATACCTTAAATTATTATGTATCGTTGGGTGGATGTAATTTCTTAACCATGTTGGTTAATGTAGCATGTTGTTCTAAAATAGTGTATGATGAATCAAGCTCAATTGTTGTGACATTTTTTATTGTTGGTCCCTTTCTAGTGGATAGGTATAGGTAGTCGTTGTTGGCAAGTTCGTCCAAGATCTCGAATGCTTCCTTAGGTGATTTTTCTAAGAGAGTGCCATTTGCTGAGGCATCTAGCATCATTCTAGTAGGCGCATTTACTTCGTTGTACAATATTACCACTTGTGTCCAATCTCTAATTTCCTGCATAGGAAATTTGCACAGAAGCTCCTTGTATCGATCCCAAGCTTCGTACATGGACTCATGATCTACTTGACGAAACGAAGTAATGTCATTATGGAGTTTATCAGTCATATTTGGACCATTATACCTTAATAGGAAAATGCAGCATAGTTTTGCCCACAATTTAAATGATCTGGGTAGTACACTGTTCAACCACGTTTTTGCCCTATCCCTTAGTGAATAAGGAAACAATTTTATTTTTATGACATCTTCATGGACTCCTTGTAGATGAAAAGAGCCATAAACATCTAAGAAAGCTATCAAATGTTGTTTGACATCTTCATAAGGTGAACCATTAAATTGTCCAATTGAGTTGAGCATGTTGAACATAACTGGCTTCAACTCAAATTGTGTACCTTGGACCTCAAGAATGACAATGCTTGGTTTGAGATCATCAAGATCTGGATGTAGATGATCTCGAATTGGTTTGTTCCGTACACGAACATGTTACTCTGTTCGAACTGCATTGTCTCCTACCGCGGCATTATGGTTGCCGAGGGCATTTTGATTGCCGTAGGCATTTTGATTGCTAATGGCATTCTTATTTCTTACGGCATTCTGATTGCCTAGGGCATTATGCTTTTGATTGGATCAATAGATGGATCCATAGCTCTTAGCTATCTCATTCTTCTACGAAAATCTCGTTCAATCTCAAATTCAAGTGGGTAGTCTTGTGATATTGATCTCGCTCTAGTCATACATAGACGCAAAACCAAAAATCCTAGCCCCTTGAAACAAATAACAAAATAAATAAAAAGACAAAGGTGCAATAAATTAAAAGGTAAAGTCACTATTGTCAATCCCTGACAACGGCGCCAAAAACTTGTTGCATGATTTAAGTGCAACACAAACGATGCAAGTGAACACGTCGCAAGTAATATTATAGATTAAGATCGTCTACACAGAGATTGTTGAAACTTCAATTTCTAACTTCTTACACTGAAAAAGAATAAAATTGATAGTGATATATGGTGATAAATCTTAAGTTGAATAAACTAAGTGTAAAAAATTGAATAGAAAAAGGTAATCGATATGAGAGAATAGGTTGGGTTATTAAGAGTAACAGTGTGATTGCCGGATGAATTGTCATGGCGAGTAATTGTTATGGAAAGTAATTGTCATGGCATGTAATTTCCCTTCAATGATTAATGGAGTGTTCTTCAATATCTTCGAGTTATCCCTGACTGAAGAACTGATGAATGTGCAAGCCTTGGTGATACAACCCTGTGTTAACCATGGGTGGACAACATTGATTTTTTCACTCTTATTAGCCACTAAAATCCATTCCTTATTCCTAAGGTGAATCAGTCTCCATCAACGGTTGTTTAAATGGAAACTGTATCCAATAGTTTCATAAATCTAGCTCTCCCGAGCCTAGATAAATAAATTCATTCAACTTCCTTCCCAAGTTTCCTTAAAGTGAAATTAAGAAACAAGAATGGATAAACACTAAATCTATAGAATTAAACACCAAAACAAATCATTCGTCTTTACACACCATAAACCCAATAACACAAGCCAAATAGTCTTAGTTCATGGTTGGGTTAAAAGAAAACACCAATGAATAAAACCCAAACATCGGGTAAATCAAAAAGATAAAATAAGAGAAATGACATATGAAGGAGACGAGCTCCTCCAAGATCCGATCCTTCTTCTTCACGATCTCCCTCTAGCTCGATCTCTCTCTTTCAATCGTTCTTGATATTGAAGATGTGATGTGTTTATATAGAGGTAGAAAACTCTATTTGAATTTTGAAATAGAAGGGATAGTCTCTTTATCTTTATCTCCAACAACTTTTAATTTGAATTTGAATATGGGTAATTATCCAAAGTGATTGGATAAATCCTAGAGATAATGAATTTATCACGACTTGCCATGGCAACCTTCTACAAGTGGCTTGACAACTCGTCCTGTAAAAATAGAGCAAAAACAACAGTGATTTCTCCTCAAAAATAGGAAAACGCACGACCAAGCTCAATAAACGAAAGAACTATGAATTTATGCATGAATTACTACAAATGCAACTAAATAGGCCTAAGTCTAAATAATAATCTAAGTAAAAGGGTATAAAATATAGAACTTTTCACACTTATAACACCCTCAAACTCGAACTATTTCTTGTCCTCAATCAATGCAAAAAACTAACAATTACCTTCCAAGGCATTTACCACAGAAACATTCTTCAAACCTAACTTCAATCCTCAGAATCGTGGGAATAAAGAATTGATTACCTTTTGACCTTTGGAAAGAACAAAAAATTACTCAAAAATAAGCTACAATGCTAGTGCAAATATGTGTTCAGAGTTATGTACAAGTCAATCAACATGATTCCAAGAAAACCTCAGTTTTTATTAGATTACCGAGGCAATTTATTCAGCTAAAGCCAGTTAGGCACCTCTAGCAAATTCTCTTCTTCTTTTTTTGGCTAGAGCTAGATGGGCACCTCTAGTGATTTTCAATATTTTAACTAGAGCCAGAGGGGCACCTCTAGTAATCAATTAGCATCATTATTTTTTTTGGGTAGAGCCAGGTATGCACCTCTTATACAATTTTTTCCATTTTTAAGCAACCTGACGTTTACTAGGTCTGCCTAGATCGAAAAGTCACAACAGTGTGAATATTAAAAGCATCATAGCGAATTTTTAAGTTAATTTTATGCCAATCCTAAAGTTTAAGGTTCTATTATCTAAATGTCGTAGCAAATAACTCATCATATGATATCATAATAGATTTTTTTCAGTTTAATAGGCAATTGTCATGGCAAGTAATATATGCAAACAACAACGAGACAAGACACACCTCCCAAGCTCGAGAGAAGCATTGTCCTCAATTCATGAAAAACAAATAAAAGAAAATGAAAAGAAATGCAAATGAACTAATATGAGATGTCATCGCCTTAGATTCCCATCTACCTTTGGACAATTCGTTAGAAGCGTTTGTCGCCTCACTTTGTTGGTGGTGGTAGGGTAGGTGCAGGGTCACTTTCTATTTCCTCAACTAGCTCATCCTCCTTTTCGGCCTTATCGGTTGGTGAAACTATTACTTCAGCGTTTGCTTTGATTTCATTGTCGGAGGTAAAAACTTCAATGGTGCAAAGTTGGTATCTTTGGAATCTGAAAAATTATGACAAGAGTCAGTGCATTGCTGGTTAGAGTTTTGTTCATTACCTTGGTTCGGTACAGGCATTGCCGCGGCATTGTGGCTCGTATCTGGCCCAGAATTGCCAGATTTAGTTGTCTTGGAAAGTAACTCGGCAAGAAATATAGGAAAAGGCACATTGCACGTCAGATTAATCTCTAATAAGACTCTCCAAAGCAAAATTTTGGTTCTTCATGTATTACCAAAACACTTGGTACCTTGCCTCTATTCGATCAATTCATTGTAACAGTGTACTAATTAAATCTATTAGCACATGGGGAATTGCCGCGACAAGTGCACTTGTCGGGGCAGGTCTGGTAATAGATTTCTTCTTTGTTACCGTGGGTGCTTTAGGAGGACCTTCTTGCATGATCTTCAAGTTGTTACTCCTTGAGAAGCCTTGATTTTCTTTCTTTTCTGTAGTTTTTCTTTCCCTTATTAATTCATGCTAAAAATAATGACACTGGCAAACATTTAAATCTGGAAATACTAATGCGAAATAAAGGAATCTAAAAGATTAGGGTTGCCTCCCTAGAATTGCTATGATACCTCCCTTAAATTGCTATGGCATTCTTTCCTTGAATAACCAACGTAGGAAACCAAATAACTTCTTTCTTTTAAGTGTGCCAAACTCTAGATTTATCCACTTTTAACACTTAACACAGCTAGCTCAACATGCAAATATTCATGTGTTTTCTTGTGAGATTTGTGGTGAAAACCATAGTTATGAAGATTGCCCACAACATGCAGAAAATGCGAGTTATGTTAGCAACAAGCGGAGTAATACCATGGGAAATTCGTACAATGCAGCTACTAGGAAAATTTGGGGAAATTCTAGTTCTGCCTGTAACAACGGAGTCGCCACTGTTCCCTTTTATTATATTAGGTAGACCAAAAACCTAAAATAACAAACCAGAGATTACGAAATCTCAAAAGGTTTGGGGGCACGGTTATGTGTGGGGAAAGATTAGCACCCCCATCACGCCTGAAGACCGGCGCTTACTTGATCACTAATATTTTCATTAATAACCCGAATGGATGCGTGCAAAGGTTAATACAAAAATCCACAAAGTTCTAAAATTGGCTCGAACTCGCTCACAGCTGAGAAAATCTGAATCAATTTTGATGTAAGGGGATTAAGGTATTAATCCTTAAAATTTGAAAATATAATTTCGCATAGGAGTCCCAACCATTTCCACAACGACTAGGGAAATACCGAATTAACCCTAATTGAAAATACACGTCGTTTTCATGATGCAAAAACAATATTTTATGAATGATATTGTATTAGACTTTATTAATTTCTAAACCCTAATTATTAAGTGATTTAAGAAGCTATTCCTAAAAAGGCTACATTTAATAGATTTTAAACTTATCCATGTATTTAATTTTCTACTTACAAGATTACCAAATTTAATTAGGGGAATAAATTATTTGAAAGAACCTAAACCTATAAGGCCAATTGATGTATATTATTAAAATTAATTAAATTAAAGTTACCCTACTTATTTACTTGCATTTAAATAACGTAGACTAAATTGTTTATTTTAAATATTACACGATTTTAGTTACAAGAAAATAATATTATTAAAATAAAGTGAAGTATCTATAACCTACATTTTTATGGGTGTTTGAGAGAAAACAAATGAAACACAATATTAAACATGAATAGAAGTATAAAGGGATTAAATTTCATGAAATAAAAAATTGAAGAACTTAATTAAAATAAAAAGGGGGCTAGAGTGTAGAAATTGCAAATAGTGGGGAAAGAATGAGAATCCAGCGAATGAGGGGGTGCGAGTCAAACTAGGCGCGGGTCGGTTCTGGGTCAATCCATGGGCCGAGTATAAAGCCCAAATATCATAAACATATTTCATTTTTCACCTCTTTAATCAAATGGATCAAACACACTCCTTGGAAATCCTCTGAAGATATTCAAAGGTGTTCTTCATGGAATGAAAAACACCACCGCACAACCTAGCTTCCGGCGATGGCCAATTGTGTTCCTCCGAGCCAGCCGTCGTGGCTTCCAGCCGGCGACAGTTCTTCGGTAATGATCTCCCTCAGTTTTTGCTCCTGGTTACGAAGGCAACGACGGTTTAACCTTCTAATGGCTGCTCTTCCTTTAACAACAGTAACCTGCGCCCCTCTTTTGATTCAAAACCAAAAATATATATAAAAAATAAAATTTAGGTATGAAAATACCTTCAGAAGTTCTACCAGAAAATACTTGTATATTGCTTCCAATTTGTGTGTCCTTACAATGGATGAATCAATGACTATTTATAGCCATTACAATAGGGTATATAAAAGGAATTAAAAACCCTAATATCCAAAGGTCCTTGTTGCCCGATTTAGTGTTGATCTTTGCCATCTATGCTTGATCCGATTTGGTCCGAATTTCTCCATGTTTGAATGATTCCCTTCCATTTTTACTTTCAAATCAGATATTCCTTCCTTTTATGTTTTGACTTGAACATAATCTCCTTTTCCTTTTGTTTGTATTCCACGGTTGGGAGAAAGAACACACGGAGGCAAGGGAAGTGGTGGCTCGCGGCAGCCGGCTGTTGTCACTAGATTTTCACCTTGACTTTAGTTGTTATGTTGTAGTATTGACAACATTTTTTAAAAATGACTAATAATGTAGTTAGGTATAGTGTTGATAATTTAGTTGTAAATATTTAGTTAATGTTAGAATTATTGAGGTGACATATAATATGTCAATGTGTTATAATTAGTATAATTGTTAGTTAGAATTATTAAATGTGCCGTATATAGTTGTCTATATAGAATTAACATAGGTTATATACATTAGATATTAAACCCAAAACATAGAGTGCATAGCCCAATGGAAATAAATAATAGGTCCATTGGGATTTAATTTAGATCAGAGTCCATTAAGAAATATACATAGAAGGTCCATTAAACAAAGGCGCGTTTGGCCTGATTATTATTTCCTAAAGGGCTTGACCATTATATGCGCAGGAGATGAAGAGCCGTTGGATCAGGGGAGAATAGATCCAACGGTATGGGATCGCACACGGGGATTGCATATGGATCACCGAAAGCCGCACTTCTCAGTCGATCGATTATGATGCTATCCAACGGCTCATATCGCTTTGAAGTGGATTTGTCCCGACATGCTTTAGCAATCTGCTCAGCATGGCATTTAGAAGATAGCTTCGTTTGCCTTGGTAGACCATTCAGTTTGGCATTTGGAAAACAGCTTCGATTGCCTTGGCAGATCCTTCAGTTTCCTTCCTTAGTTACCACGGTAGTCTCCTACTTGCTTGGGCAATTAGATCCTGCACACACAAAAACACACACCAGCAATACCTTTTTTCCACAAAATCAACTAAATTATGAAATCAAGCATGACGGTGAAGGAAATTATGAAAATATGCATGAATGCCTAATAATGCAACTAAAATGTGCCTAAGTCTAACAATAATATGAGTAAAAAGGGTAATAAAAATAGTACTTTTGAACACTTAACAATAAGCCATATGTATATATGAAATCGAATTGTGAATCTTGATAATAAGATAGTTTAAATGCCTACTTGCTATTAGACTTTTTACTACCTCACTAAGTGAATGCTTACACCTTCCCTTAATGACATTTCAGGGAAAATCCTTGAAAGTAAGGAACTTCTTGAAGCTTACTTGGATCACAAGTACACAAAGCATCTTATGTAAGCCCTTTTTTAGTTTGTAATGACTCCTAGATGGTGGCACATGTTTTGTTATAAGCATCCTAGTTTGTATGCATTTTGTCATATGGTTTGTAAAGCTTAAGTAAGTATCTATGGTATGTATATAAGGCTCTAAATGTGTTTTGATGATTGGTTGTTATTTAGGTAATTGTAGTATATTAGATGCTAGTTAGCCTGGTTGGTGCTTGGTTATAATGAACTATTTGTTCATATATACACATCTAAATTGGTGAGTAGGTATTCTATGGAGTAGAAGTTAATAACTTCTAAGCATGAAATTATGCTGTGTATATACATTTGTATATTCGTTCTATGTGGTTGAATTAGCAATTAAATCTCTTTCGTATCCATGTCCTAATCTTGGTATAAAGGATCTAATTAAAGGGCAAAAGATGATCTAGTATTCAATTGGTCTTAAATGGTCACTTGTCTAATTTGATAGGTGTTTCAAATGGGTTTTGTCTAATGGATGTCTCAACTTGTTTCTAGAATTACAAGTAAGTCCCTTAAAGTCTCTTGCTTAATTAATTCAAGTCCTAAATAATTTGGTAGAAACGTTAGGGTAAGTGGTTTATGTAATCTTACCTTGTCTTGTAAGTGTTTGATCACTAACTTGTAGCTCAAGTTAGTCTTTTGCTTTAGTTTTTAACATACTAAACTTGGTTTACTTCTAGGCCGGGTTTAGGGTGTTACATATCATATCATATAATCAAACCATACTAGCAATAACATTCCAGCCATGTTTCAGTCACGTTAACTGCCACCGAGTACTAAAAATACCATAAACAAACATTTACAAATATATGGATGCTTAAGAAGGAGGAGACTTGATTATTACAATAACCTTTATGAGTATATATTGTTTTCTTATTACCACGCTTGGGTATTGGATCATCTTAGCAAGCCATAATCTATTTCTAACATTTTATTCATGAATTAACTCGTTACTCAACATAGCAAAGTTACTATAAACAGATACAAAAGATCCCTAGACTATTCCTCATGATAAAATCAAACAAAAAAATATGTCAACCAATCCAAGTCTTATTCGAATTTTACATAGGTAAGACTTCTATATGCCTAATCGTTTTAATCAATCATTCCAAGACCATAACACACTTAATAATAGAACAAATAAGTCAAAATTCAAGTCACATAGCAGCATCACATATTGAGGAGACCTTATACAACATTTCAAACATCATTAATGCTTACAAGCAATGCTTTCACAAAACATAAAGAACGAGCTACATACAAAATACAAGCATGATGCCACCAACTAGGAGTTATAACAAAAGAATGGTGAACATACATGTTGGTACTTGTGTTCTTGATCAATCTCCAAAATGAAAGCAACAACTATTATCCTTAACCTGAAACATAATCAAAGTAAACACTTAGTGAGGTAGTTGAAGATAACTAAAAATATGTAATGAACAATACATAAATATGTATATCTATACTTTCATACCAAGATCAATCAAAGTCATACAAGATTCCAATACTTGATTAAGTAACTAGCAATTATACTTATATCATTTGAATATAGTATCCTTTCTTTAATTAGAAGTAAAGTATCATGTAGGCAAATCTTACTTGTCATGTAACTAAGAAGATAGTTTGGTAATTTAACTTGTTAATTAGTTTATCTTAAGCTATCATAACCTTAATAATCAAGTCAACCAATTTCACACACACACACACATATATATATATATTGTTCAAATAGTCTATAATACAACTATATCATGACAAGTTTAAGGCACATTAACATACTTCAACTAATAAATCGAAATGTAGCATAGCTTAGCTTTACATGTATGAAAGCAATCTTTTATCTTAATAATTCGAAGGATGTTTCAACCATAATTAATCTCTTTATAACCTTGGTAGTCAAGTAGCCTAGGTACATGAATCCCCAACCAACTGTGGCCAAAAAAAGGTACTCAAAGTACTGGTCAATCCCTCCTATTGTTGCCAAATGACCAAAACACATCCCTCCTACTGTCGCCTCATAAGGACTGTAGTCCACCCCAAACATGAGCTCTATGGACTCTATGACATGCCAAATATACCTATGACTGACTCGAAAAAAAGGCTTTTCAATTATATCATATCATATCAGAATCGGAATTGAGCTTAGCTCCTTATTCAGATAATCAAATAAACATGTCTTATTGTTTAGCTTATCAAGCATATATAAACATATATATATGTCCCAATATGAGCATAGAACTTAATTAAGTATTGCATAATATAAGATACCTAACATTTAGGTACTTACCTCGAATCCAAGCTTATATTTGAGTAAAGTTCAGTTTAGTAATAAAGAATATGCAGTTAAAAACAAAAAGGGATGCTCGGGAAGGTTTCGAGCCTATCCCAAGACTTAACTACACTCACAGTATTTCCAAGCTATGTTTGATCTTGAATCACTATCCCAGATTGCTTTTCTACAGCTTGACCCGTCTTGGACCATACTTCCTCAACTCTCTCTTGGTCTATGCATAACAATAATGCAACCATACATTAAAATCACTTCAATTCTAGTCTTAACTATGTCATGCATACACATTATAAACTAGCTTTAATATACTTCAGATTTACATGTTAAATCAGTCTCTAAACAGTCCCTAAATTATCATGAAATAGTCCTCATTTGAAATGCAAATCAATCCATTAATTGAGTTTATAAAATAGCCCCTAAACTTTGTAAAACAGTGCCAATTTCTTATTTCAATAAAACAGTCCCTATAGATGCAAAAATAGCTCCTTATTGATGAAAGCAGTCCTTGAGTTTTAATTTTACAAAGTAGTCCATTATGGTTGTAAAACAGTCCCTCAAATAATCTTATAAAACAGTCCACTAGTATTGCAAAACAACCCATGTTTTATCTACAAAACAACCCCTATACATTTACAAAACAATCCCTTGTTTCTAATTATCAAAACAGTCCCTGAACATTTGCAAATCAGTCACATGTTTTAATTTGAAAAATCTGTCCATTTTTCCTTTATCAAAACAGTCCAAAACAATTCTTTAAATTCACAAATAGTCCCAAAAGTTCTATTAAGCAGTGTGACCACAAATTCAAGTTTCAAGTATAACCTACCTATTCTAATCATACAAGGGCCCAATCGAATAGCCAAATTACTTCAACAACATTAAAGCTTCATAACAAGCAACTTACCACACAAAACTACATTTGGAAAATCACCAAAAGCATGAAAATTAAACATATATACCATTTGATTGAGCCACTAAATTCATAACCAAGCAAGTTTAGCATCTTAGTTACGTTGCAAAATCACATAGCATGGCAATTTAATCATGTATATCATTTGGGTGGCCAAGAACTTCACTATAAACACATAATCAAAAATTCAAAAGATATGGTATACATATCTTTACAAGCTACATGCATGATTCAAACTTAATACATGAATCAATCGATTGATCTAGAGATGGTCCATAACATGAATTGATTATTCGTAACACTAGCAAGACATAGCACATGAGAGATTAACAACCAAATTCCAATTAAACTCTAAAATTAGAAGAAATGAAGAGAATGCCTACCCTCTTCCTTAAGTTTCTCGATCAAAGGTTTAAAAAGCTTGAATCAACTAAGCTAAATCCTTAATTTTCCATGGATAGATTTCAAGCTTTCTCTTTTCTTCTCAACATAGGTGGTTCGGTGTTGGGATAAAAAATATGATAAGATGATTATCCTTCAAAGGCCGAGACCCTATCAACATTTCCCCCCACCATTTTCTCACATGTGTCCTAGTCCTTGGATTTCTTTCTATTTAGAATGCAATCTTTAAATTTATCATGGTATTCGTTAAGTTCTTTCTATAAAGGCTATCCAAATCTTCTTTGCCTCAATTTGGTCCTAAACAGCTTCTTTGCCTCAACTAGTGATCAGATTGTAACATACTCCTAAGCTAATGTTTGGAATATTACAAGTGCTCATTTCCCTTGTTAACTAGACTCTCAGTGGTTCTAGGTAGAGTGCTTGGCTGTCTAAAACTCATATCAGTAGCTAACCGGCCCAACTGAGCTTCCAAAGTGTGTACTGATGAAGAGTGACCTTGTACTATCGCTTCAGTACGAGACAAGTGATCACGCATTATTTCTTCAAGAAGGGCAAATGGATCAGATACACTTGATAGGGCATAGTGACTCATCTGAGATGGAGCATGAGATAGTGGACCATATTGTGATTGCACACCAAACTGTGATTGTTGAGACTGTGATGCAAGATATTGTGTCTGCATTAGAGTCTGCGGCATGAACTGTTGTTGCGAGTAACTAAAATTTCCTTGGCACACACTAGAATTGCCTTGAAATGAGTTATTCCAGAGCGAAAGACTCCTTGATTCTGTGTAGGATTATAGCTACTCCAAGGCTTTCGATTAGTTGCATTGTTAAATGTACCCAAGTTGTTGCCTCGCATGTTGCTAACATAACTCGCATTTTTTGCATGTTGTGGACAATCCTCAAAACTATGGTTTCCTCCACAAATCTCATAGGAAAATACAGGGGTGGTTGTTTATTGAGCTAACCGGATAGGAGCAACTTCATTTGTCCCCTCCATATTCTTGATTTTGTTCTCCAAAGTAGAAATATGAGCCTTTAAAGAATATAGATTATCAAGCTCAAACACTCTCGATGCACATTTGCATGATGCAGCCCTTGAGATAGGATATTACGAATCATTCTGTGCAAATTGCTCCAATACACGAACATCAGCATTGTATGTGCAATTAAGTAAGGGAACATTAGATGACCCATCGACAATATGTCTTACGGCTACTTTCATTCCATTATAAAATAGCTCGATCTGAGTTTTCTGTTGAATGCCATGATTGGGACATCATCGTAACAAAGACTTATATCTCTCCCATGTGGTGTAAATAGTCTTATCTCTAACTGATAATAGGCTATAATGGCATTCTTTATGTGCGAATTCATTGTCGATGGATTAAAGTGCAAAACCAATTATGTTGCCAGATTATTCCATGATGTGATAGAGCCGACAGATAATCCTCTGAACCATGTGCGCGCTCTACCCTGCAATATGTAGGGAAAATATTGCATCATCAGGAATGTCGTGTTGGCTAAATGAAGCACAAATTAAAAGGAAAGATTGAAGATGCTCTCGAGCATCTTCATGCGATAACCCTGCATACTGCCCATTGGAGTTGATCATTTGGAACATAATCGGCTTCAACTCAAAGTTCCTAGCCTACATAGAAGGTCTAACAATTCCTGATTGCAAATCATCCAACGGGGGAACAACAACCTATCGGATTATTTTTTTTCTAGGCTGGTGGGTGCAGTGGTGGGTTTTCTTGAGCATGAGCAATTCCCTCATTGTTGTTTGGTTTTTTGGCTACCCCACTATTTCCACGAATCCATCTTCAAAAAATTCTCTCAACTTTTGGATCTGGTACGAAGAGTTTTGTAGTGGCACTTCTGGTCATACAACACTTGAACAAAGTAATAAAAGAAATGATAAAACAAAATAAAACTATTAGAAACAACTACAAACTTAAATAAAGAAAGCATCATTTCAAGCAGAATCATAAGGACATAATAATGCCATCCCTAGAAATGGATCCAAAACTTGATCGGTGTTAAAATGACACACTTTTAGTCTAAGCTACATTGTCGATGCAAGAATAAAAACAAGGAAAACTTGTTTGAATATTGATCCCACGAGGATGGTGAATTACGTTTATACTTATATGACTACAATAAAATACTGTAAGAGTGGTAGTTGTGGGTGCAATAGTGGTTGCAATAGCAATATAAAAATGAGAATAAATGATTTAATATGGTAGCAATAATAAAGAGCAATAAAAGATAGGGAATAATGAAAATAAATTATGGATCTCCTTGGCTCAGCTTGGTAGAATGATCAATTGCACTTTGAGGATTAAAGATTGGTTTAATAAGCGATGTAGTGGTCTGCTTTAGTATTAGCTTCCATTTAACCTTCAACTATTGAATCAGGTACGATGATCGGCTTCAACTTTTATTGTAAGTCGAGTCTAAGGCCCCTTAAACGAGTGGACCAAATTTCATTGCATCCAACCAACTTTCACTGTAAGAACTCGTTAATCCGACTTGTCACTGCATTCATCGATTTCAGTGGCTTGTTTTAACACTCTCAAGCAAAACATAAATCAAATCCAACAATTAAAGCTTAAGAAAAAGCTAACAGTGCAATATATCAAACTAAGAAAATGTTTTAAATAAGTTCATCAAACTCTAAAAAATTAAACCATAGTCAATATGAGTATGAATACAAGTAAATATCCATAAAATCATCAAAATAAAGAGAAGTTTATGAAGAGAACAAAATAATCCCTCTAATCAGCACTCGACTCCTCATCTCCTTGGATAGATCTGTCTTACTTCATCTTAGATCTCCAGAAAATAAGCTTAGGCCGCCATGGGAGGAGGATAAAAGCTTTGGAGGTTGAAAATGATGTGAAAATAGGAATAGCGTAACCTTCTCTTTCCTCCAAAATAGTCCTTATATAGGCCACCAGAGGAATGAAACATGTCTTGTAGGTTATTTGCTTGCTTAGTGTCGTACAAATTTGTTGTAACAGAATGGACAGTTGGCATATTCGTTCTTATCCTTAAGCAGACTGGATAACTGGCAGATGCAGTGTCGAACTGGCTACAATGGTGAAAACAACCTCTGCAGGGACATTAGCAATGCAACGAAAACAAGGCAAAAATAGGCAGAAATATGCAAAACTTGAGCCACAAGAACTAAGTTAGAAAATATACAAAAATAGACATGAAAATGCAGAAATGGGTGCAATGAATGTTAATGTGGGGACAAAGACCTAAAAATCGAGTGAAAACAATGCTCTTTAAAGAGCTATCAACTTGATCGAGAAACAAATTTAGTTAGATAGGTGAAATGCATTCACACAAACAATGAATTAGATTTTTGTTCTAATGAATTTGATGAGATGTGCAGTAAGGAGGGATAGATAGACACATGTCAAGTCAGAGAACTCTACAAGAAAACAGAGTTGCAGAATAGATGAATAGAACCATAATGAAGAGGGTTTTTTGCATGTTGTCCAATGTTGGTTTACCTAAGTCATTTTAGGCTAAAGCTGCCTCCACAATATGTTTGTTAATTAACATGTCTCTTTTAGTAGCCATTGAGAAAAAAACTTTGCATGACGTATGGTCTAGAAGTTTTCTAGATTATATAGATTTGAAGATTTTTTTCGTCATGGGTACACTCATGATAGTAAAGGTGAACTGGAGCCAAGATCCATTGAAGGATTTGAAGATTTTCAAAGCTGGTGTAAAAGGGTATAAGCTCTTGTGTTCGAAAACTGAGAAATCGTGATCAACAGAGATGTTATTTTTTAGGAGTCCACTATGTTGAGTCTCAACCCTTAAATATTTCACCAATAAAGATTAACAGAAACTAAACACACCATTGAAGAATGTAGAGCTTTATGTTGATACATGGTCCTCGACAAGAAAAACTCCACATACTTGTTCAAAAACATGAAGTACATAAGAGACAACTCCACATAATATGTATAAGATGCAGAGTAAAACAAAGTAATCTTCGTAAAATAGTACAATAGGATAGGGTCATACTCCTCCATAGAGACTCTTCCATCACAGATATAACCTTAATATTTTATTGTTATGGACAAGCCCATAAAAGATCTTAGATTCCCATATAGGTATGTGAATAATGATCTAGTGGCTTATGCGTTAGACATGTCGAAGGATATAGATGCAAATTGAAAGTTATTAGCTTATATTGAGTCAATTCATTGTGAAGATAAAAGCAAGTAAATGTTTATTGTGCAAAAGCAGTTGAAATTAGTGCGCTGGAACAATACATGAAACTTATTGATGCTTCTTAACTGTAAAATCACTATTCCTGATAAATGAGTATTTCAAAAGAAATAAGAGACTACGAGAGTCCAAGAACCCAAAGACAAGACAAGACTAATGGCAAAAGGCTACAATCCGATTCCAGACATTAACTTCTCAAATTTATTATGGTCCTCAACATGAATGATAGGGATGTAAAAACAGGTAATCGGATGGGTTTCAGGTCGGGTTTTGTCAGGTCGGATCAAATCAGATACAAGTCATTTCAGGTCAATTTGATGTTTTGACTCGATTCGGGTTAAGTGTGGGTTAGTTTTAGGTCGGGTTCATTTCAGGTCGAGTTCATTTTGGGTTGGGTTTATTTCAGTTGGGTCAAAATGGTTCGGGTTCGAATCAGATAATTGACGGGTTAATTCGGGTTCGGGTAGACTTCAGGTCGGGTTCATTTCAGGTCGGGTAATTTCAAGTCAGTTTCATTTCAGGTCTGGTTAATTTGGGTTTATAATTTGTATTAAGTTTGAGTTTGGTACAAATAGTTGATAGACTTTGGGTTTGTCCTTCATTTCGAATTAATTATCCAAAGCCTTTCACGAACACGAATCACAATAAAAATAAATATTAGGCACTAGAATGAACAAAAATATCATCAAATGATTCATATCTAAAATATAAGAGTAAATTACAAAAATTATAAATTAATAAGGGTCAATTTTGGTAAAAAATAAAATTTTAAGGACTAACATGAATAAAAATATCATCATATTAAAAACACTTGACTAACTTACAAAAAAATGAATAGGGGTCAATTTGGAATAAGAATATAGTTTTAGCCTTTCAGGGACTATAATAAACAAAAATATTAAATTAAACTTACAAACATTGGACTAAATTACAAAACAATGAATAGAGGTCAAATTGGACTAAAAATAAAGTATATGTATGTATGTAAGTTTTACTATATGTATATGTATAATGTGTGTGTGTGTGTATACATATGTATGTGTGTGTGTGTGTGTGTGTATATATGTATGTATGTATGTATGTATGTATGTATGTATGTATGTATGTATGTATGTATGTATGTATGTATGTATGTATGTATGTATGTATGTATGTATATATGTATAAATATATATACATACATATGTACATATATACATATATATAAAGTATATGTATGTATGTAAGTTTTACTATATGTATATGTATAATGTGTGTGTATATATATACATATGTATGTATGTATATACATATGTATATACATATGTATATATATACATATATATAAAGTATATGTATGTATGTAAGTTTTACTATATGTATATGTATAATGTGTGTGTATATATATACATATGTATGTATGTATGTATGTATGTATGTATGTATGTATGTATGTATAAAGTATATGTATGTATATAAGTTTTACTATATGTAAATGTATAATGTGTATATATATATGTATGTATATATATACATATATATATATATATATGTATGTATGTATGTATATATACATATACATATATGTATATATATATGTATATTGTATGTATATATATACATTAATACATTTATATGTATATAGAAATAAATATAGGTAAGTAATACGTTATATATACATTAATACATATATATATACATTAATAGTTAATACATTAATACATATATATATATTATTAATATATATACATATATATATACACTAATACATATACATATATATACATATACATTAATCCTATACATTAATACATATATATACATTCATATACATTAATAGATAAACATATATATACATATACATTAATACATATATATATACATACATATACATATACATATACATATATATATGTATATAGAAATAAATATAGGTAAGTATGTTATATATACATTAATATATATATATATATACATTAATAGTTAATACATTAATACATATACATATATATCTATACATATACATTAGTAACTATACATTAATACATATACATGAATACATATATATTGGACTAAATTCATATACATATATATATACATTAATACATATATATATACATAAACATTAGTGCATATACATATATATGTGTGTGTATATAGAAATAAATATAGGTAAGTATGCTATAGATACATAAATACATATATATATATATACATTAATAGTTAATACATTAATACATATACATATATATACATTAATACGTATACATATATATATATACATTATAATATTAATACATATACATATACATTAATACATATACATATATATACATTAATACATATATGTACATATACATTAATACATATGTATACATATACATACATATACATTAATACATATACACATACACATGCACATGCACATGCACATGCATATACATATACATATACATATACATATACATATACATATACATATACATATACATATACATATGCATATACATTAATACATATATATACATACATATACATTAATACATATACATACATATATATATATATACATATACATTAATACATATACATATATATATATACATATACATTGATACACATATACATGTATGTATCATGTATGTAGTATGTATTAATGTATGTATATATATGTATCAAATAAGAACCAAATCGAAAACAAAACAAACTTTTAAGCTCAATTTGAAAGTGACCAGGACCAAATT
Organism: Hibiscus mutabilis; assembly: GCA_019671005.1. NCBI lineage: Eukaryota > Viridiplantae > Streptophyta > Magnoliopsida > Malvales > Malvaceae > Hibiscus > Hibiscus mutabilis. Next base: position 24,495,950 of record CM033712.1, read on the forward strand.
GAAACAAATGTAAAACAAGCGTGCTAGCGGAGCGAGATCTGAATTGTTAGGTGCGACCCGTATAACAAAGCGCAAATATTTTTACCCGGCCCGACGTTTTATATAAACCCCAAAAAATTAGATCGATCCCATTTTCTTCTCTCTTGCCGAAACTTTGCCCAGATTTTCTCTCTCATTCGCACTCTAAATTCTCTGCCTTTTCTCTAGGATAAACAACTTATTCCTAGAAACCTCAAACCATTTTCGATTAAAACCCTTAAACTTTAACCCAGTTCATCCTTGTTATTCGATAAAACCCTTCCAGATCTTATACAAACATCAAAACCCATCCCCAAATTGTTTCTGCTCGATCAAAACCCAAAATTTCTTAAGAACAACCTCTTGTTCTTCCACTTTCCCCTTTTCAATCTTTCTAAACCCTAATCCTCAAATTAATTATGTTCTACCCTAAAATTTCTTAAAATCTTTTCATCTTCTTTCTCTAATCCCTTCAACTTCTTCAAATCCGTCTATATTCTCCTCTAACCTCTTCAGATTCTCTAACCTTTCAATTTCTAGATACATTAAACTTCTCATGTCTCCCTTTTCATCTCCTACTTTTCCCTTCCCTGCAACTCCACCATCTTTTCCAAAACTCATTTTCCAGAAACTAAAATCCCTAAACTAAAGCTTTCAGTCTCTAAAGCTCTCATCTCTCTATCATTTCTGGGTTTTGGTCAAAAGCTCTCAGCCTCTCAGTTGGTTCTAGTCTAAAGCTTCCCTTCTGATCTCTCTCAGACTCTCAATCTTCCGCATGTGGGTTTGTTTCATTCTTTCTATATATTTGTTATGGGTTTTGTATACATGTTGTCTATTATGTTTGTATAAATATTGTCTATTCTGGTTTTTGGGGTTCTCTGTTCTAGGTTTTTAGATGTTCTCTGTTTTGGGTTTTGTATATATTTGTCTATTCTAATTTTTGGGTTCTGGGTGTTTAGATGTTCTCTATTCTGTTTCAATGGTTTAATCCGAGTATATAGGCTGGACATCCTATTCTGTGACGCTATTGGTGTCAAAGGAGGTTTTTAAAGAACCTTGGAGACAAGTTTAACAATGTCACATACAAGGATTAATATCATTGAGTTTCTCAATCTTCTGTGTGTGGGTTTGTTTCATTCTTTCTATATATGTTCTGGGTTTTGTATACATATTGTATATTATGTTTGTATATGTTGTCTATTATGGTTTCTGGGGTTCTCTGTTCTGGGTTTTTAGATGTTCTTTGTTTTGGGTTTTGTATATATGTTTTCTATTATGATTTTTGGGTTCTGGGTGTTTAGATGTTCTCTGTTCTATTTCAATGGTTTAATCCATGTATATATGCTAGACATCTCGTTCTGTGACACTACTGGTGTCAAAGGAGGTTTTTAAAGGACCTTGGGGACAGGTTTAACAATGCCACGTACAAGGATTAATATCATTAAGTTTCTCTATTTTGATTGTTGCTTTGTAGATTTGTTATTTGTTCTATTTTTCTTTTCAGCCTCTAACAACAAATCACAGTGTTTACTTTTTAGTATTTAGCACAACTATGGATGTTGTTTCTTATGAGTTGGACTATCCTGGTGAAAGAGGTATATTCCTCTCTTTTCTTTAATTTTAGAATTATATTTGTATTATTCTTGTCAATCACTAATACATGTTTGTTTGTTTGTTTGAAGGGGATGTAAATGATCAACTGTCTCAAATAGCTCGTACCTCTAAGATGAGGGCTACAACTGCAAATTCAGTGGATTTTGGGAGAATAACTTCTCATGTTTGAGATCATTATACCTTCATTAAGCAACCTGAAGATGTTTTTGCGCAATGTAAGTATTGCAAAACCAAAAGCTATAAAGCAGATTCTTATGTTGGTACATCTAACCCTAAAAGGCATACTGAAAAATGCCAAGCTTACAAAGATTTTCTTGCTACTAATCCCAATAGTAGTACGGAAAGTTCTTTTTATCAGAAAAGATATTGTGATTTATTTGCTAAAGCTATTCTGTGTCATGGTTATGCTTTGAGTGTGGTTGAGCATGAAAAACTTAGGGCTTTGCATCAATATCTAAATCCTAATATGAAGGATATTTCGAGGTATACTATTACTAAGCATTGCATGTTAAAGCATGAGAAGCATAAAAAATTGCTACTTGATTCAATGCATTCTGTTTCAAGTCATATTTGTTTTACATGTGATGGATGGTCTGCTTGCACTTCACGTTCATATTTTGCTCTGACTGCACATTATGTTGATAATAAATGGAAACTTTAGTCTAAAATACTAAATTTTCGTCGTTTTCCCACACCCCATAATGGTGAGTTTATTTATAAGTTTGTGAAAAAAATGTTATGTGAGTGGGGTCTTGAGAAAAAAGCTTTTACCATAACTCTTGATAATGCTTCTACAAATGAGAGAATGATTAAGTGACTCAAAGATGATTTGCATGCCATTTCTCCCCTTCTATGCAATGGTAAGTACTTTCATATAAGGTGTGCTACCCATATTTTAAACTTGATAGTTCAAAAGGTTTGAAGGTAATTGACTCTTCTGTTATTAAATTACGTGAAATAGTTAAGTTTATTGATTCTTCTAATGCTAGACTTTGTAGCTTTGAATTGGCTGTTAAACATTGTGGTTCTGCTTTTTCTGGTAAGTTGATATTGGATGTTCCAACTCGATGGAACTCTACTTACTCAATGCTTCGTAGGTTAATTGATGCTAAAATAGCTATCAACTTGTTTGTCAATAGGGAAAATGACTTGGATATAATTAGTGAAGTTGAGTGGGAAACTGCTCAATTAATCTGTGATTTCCTTGAGTCATTTTTTGAAATTACTACTCTGTTTTCAGGATCTAAGTATCCCACTTCTAACTTGTACTTTGCTAATGTTGTTTCCATTGAGAAACTACTGTGTGATGCTCACAATGATCCTTGTGAGGGCATTTCTGCATTGGCATGACCTATGCTTGAGTTGTATGAGAAATATTGGTCTGACCACTCAATGATTCTCTCATTTGCTGTTTTGCTTGATCCTCGATATAAATTACAACATCTGAAGGAGTTGTATAGTGTCTTCTATGTTAAGGATGAGGTTGAAATGAGGGAAGTCTTGATTACAATGAGTTTTTTAATTTGTATATATATTATTCAAAAGCTATACTTTGTTCTTCTTCTAATTCTTCTATCCAAAAGTAACTTCTCTCAAAGTACAAGTGTGTCAAGTTTTGGTCGGCCTCGAACATTTAAAAAATCCAATCTATTTCAGGCCAGTCTTTATTTTCTTAAAGTTCAATTAGGCTTCTATTTTTACATTTAATTAATTTTTTTGTTTCAATTACAGTTTACTGATTAACTCTTTAGCTTTTAATATTAAAACTTTGATGCCAATTTAGCTACTTCTAGGAGTGGAAAGTCTGATGTTGACTCCTACATTACTTTGCCCCTACTCCCTCGTACTTTAGATGCTGAGTTTGAAATTTTAGAGTATTGGAAAACACAATCTATTTCTTTTCCCGTACTTTTTCACACATGGCTAGAGATGTTTTAGCCATTCCAATCACTTCAGTTGCTTCCGAATCTTCATTTAGCATGGGGGTCAGATTTTGAACAAGTTGAGGGCTAAACTTTTGCCAAAAAATGTTGAGATATTTGTAACAACCCGTAATTGGTTGTATGGTTTTGAACCTGAAGAAAGGGATGAAGATTATCTTACTATTGTGAAAGATTCTTCAATCTCTAATCTTGGTGAAGATTCACTTCTTGATTAAGGTAAAGCCTATTAATGCTTTCTTTTGTGATTCTATTTTGTTTCTCAAAATTGTTTCCGATTCTATTTTCTTTTGTAGGGTTCCTTCAAACCAAGCAAGCACATTAATGCTTAGGGGGTCAACTAAGTAGTGAATTGTGTTGTAAAAGCATATATTCTTCTTTTCTATTTTCTAAATGCTTGGTGTTTGTTTTGTTTATCTTTGTACATGTTTAAATGTAACACCCTGACTTTTTCTTAAAAAATGAAAATGAAATAAAGAAAGAAAGAAAAAGGGGAAAAATGAAGGGGTTGATAGTTGTGGGAATCAAACCTACAACCTTAGGATACCTTGGCTAGTGACCCAGCCAACTGAGCTAAATAGCTCTTGATGTTTAAGTCTCCCTGAATTTTATTTGAATCCTACCAGTCCTCTTATCAAGGATAGTTAATAACCCAATCTACCTTTTCACCTACCAAAAAATTAATGCCTTAGATCCAATATACCCTACTTTTTCTCCCAGACGCCCCTACCGGCTCTACATCACCGCCACCCGATCTCCCCCATCGTCGTACCGTGCACTTCACTGTCGCCACTAGCGTGTATGTCGTTCAGCCCCGAACCCATCGCTGCCAACCACTCGCCCTAGATCGCCACCGTCTGCCGTTGGTTTACGGTCAAAGGTTCGTCGAAACCCTTAGGATATCGCTTGGTTATTGGCATTTTCTATCATCGTCTGTCATCCTCTCGTCGCGCCGTCGCCACCCTCAAACTCCTTGCACCGGCACGATCAAAACCTAGTCGAACGATCATTCATTCGACTCTAGCAAAGGCTTCGTCGGCGTTACGCGACTTTTTTGTCGTTTTGAATTTCTGGGGTAAATTCCAGCCATATTTCTGGCTTGTTTCGGTATATTATAGGTTCCATATGATTATGGGTCTAATAATCTTTCATTTTCTGGCAGAAACGACTAAAAATGGCATCTCTAGCAACTTCTCGGTGACCGTCGATGACCATCCGATAGTTCGATATCAGGGTAAATGAACCGGTCCAACCTGATTAAACTGGTCTAGCTCGAACCGGTCTAGACCAATGAACCGAGTCAACTCGTCGAGTCAACTCGCTGAGTCAACTCAGTGAGTCAACTCATCCGAGTCAACTCAGTTGACCATTTGACTAATGACGTTAGCAATCAATGTTGACGTTAGTATTGACCGTTGACCAAAAAGTCAACTTTTTTGAAAACCATTATTTTAGGTTTTTCGACGTCCTGAGCCCGTTTTCAAAGTCTGTTTCGTGAAATTCTAACCCGAAAGACTCCAAATCTGACCTTAAACCTGAACATGCCTATTTAATAAGTTGTTATTTTATAATGGTTATTTTAATTAAAGGACTGATATGAATATTACCTGTTTAAAGGTACTCGAAACTCCCCCAACTGTTTGTCTACTCAACCCATCTCCTCCAAATCCGCTCATCCACGCGCGCTCGCAGTTACTAGTACGACCTTGTAAACTTTATGAACAATTTAAATTAGAGTTTATTTCTCGTAGCAACCTTAATCCATTATATTTTAGGACCTAGCAATGTGGCAGAGCGTAGTGAGGCAGGTGCCTGTTAGACCTCTCTGACCAGCTCTTGAGGTGTGTTCCATGTGTGCTACATTACTGTTTCTATGAACCTTGGAATGATTTATCTAGATACATTATGGAACATTCTCTGAATTGTTAAGCATAATTACCTTATGTTGGGAAAGCATGACTACATTCTGTTTGTAAGCATGACTACATAATATGTTTGAAAGTATGCCTCATGTCTGATCTGAATTTGAGACTTATGATTTCTGTATAATGGAAATAATTGCATGTATGCTATCCAAATTCTGATGATGATACATAATGAACTGAACTGTATTACTTGGGGTATACTCTTGGGATATGATTTGAAGTGTCTGCAGAAACAGCCCTAATCCAGCTGGTAAATCCTTCGGTTAAGCTCCTGCACCCTATGGGCCTGGGGTAAGACTTTCTGGGTAGGCTTCTACGCCACGGGCCTAGGATAAGTCCTTCAGTATACAGTTCATGGGGAATTGCATTTTGGTGTTCGGTTGGAGGATAGTTAGGTCGTGATGAAACCTTGGTTGCACATATAATATGATTTGAAATGGTTTATTCATAACTGATATATATATATATATATGTGTGTGTGTGTGTGTGTATGTGTGTGTGTATGTTCTCTTGCACTTCTTGGAACACACTGAGCTCCCTAGCTCACACCCCTAAAACTTTCCCTTTCAGATACTTTTGGATAGGTTATCCTTGGTATCAGATATGACAACTCCAGTCAGAGGAGCACCTGTACCCCGTACCGAGCCATCGACGATGGTATCATATGAGGCCCTCAGCAGACAGTTCTTACAGTTGATTCATGGTGCGGTTAGAGCCGCTGGGGTTGTACCTGAGGTCCCTATTTCTCAAACCCTAATCACCAATGGGGCTAAGACATTCAATGGTCCTATTGGTGGAGCACCGACTGAGGCAGAAGAGTGGCTTTATGATCTTGAGAGACGCATGGATTTGTTGGGCCTTGAACAATCCAAGAAATATTTGGGAGCTATCTCTTTGTTTTATGGGAATGCCCGCACTTGGTGGGAGTCTGTTGTGAGAAGTGTTCCTGCCACTCGTCTGACCTGGGATTTCTTTAAGGAACGCTTTAGGAGCCGATTCATTAGAAAGCATTTTCTGAGACAGATGCGAGAGTAGTTTAGGACTCTGACACAAGGGGATATGACTGTATCTGAGTATGAGACGAAGTTTCTAGACTTTTTGAGGTTTCGATCTAGCTTGGTACCCACTGAAAAATAAGTGTCGTAAGTTTGTACTTGGTCTCCGCCATGAGCTGTGTGTGCAGGCTATCGGTCATCTTGATAAAGGCTTCGATAATGTGGTAGAGTTGATTAAAAATTTAGAGAAGGTTGAGTTGATGGCCATAGAGGGTTACAGAGTAGACCGAGACTGATCGAGGAGGTCTTCTAGCACTGAGTCTTTAGCACGTGCAGGTAAGAAGGCTTGTGGCACTACACCTGAGAAGAGTGACACCGACTTTAGGCCTTTGGCCCCTCCAGCCTCAGCAACTAGTCGAGGTGGTTCGTCAGGTTTCTCTCAGACGCCATTTTGTGAGCACTATGGTAAATGGCATCAAGGAGAGTGTAGGAAGATGGTTGGTGCTTGTTTCCATTGTGGATCCGAGGATTATTTCTTGAATAGTTGCCCAGTTCCACCATTTACATTTCGGACATCCTTCTAGACTCCTACACGTTCACAGACTTCAGTTCAGACTCCGGCTAGGGGTCATAGTCAGAGTGGACCTTTTACATCTTCTACTAGGTCCGACACTAGAGCCCGACCATATCAAAGTAGGGGACTAGTTTTATCGGAGGCTAGGCAGCCAGCACTTGTATATGCTACTAGACATTGGGATGATAGAGAAGAGCCATATGTTATTGCATGTATATTTACCATTTATTCTGTCCCATATTTTGCATTGCTTGATAATGGTTCCACCCACTCCTATATTTCGAGATCAGTATGCTGAGACCTCTAGATTCCTATAGAAGCCACAGAGAGTGTTGTTACAGTCATGAGTCCAGTGGGTCAGTCAGTGAATGTGGATAAGGTGTTTAGGCGCTATCCTCTTGAGGTTCAAGGAGAAATCTTTCTGGTTGACCTCATGGAACTTTCGTTGAAGGAGTTCGATTTGATTCTTGGTATGGATTGGTTGACGGAGCATCGAGTTAATCTGGATTATGAATCAAAAAAGACTACCTTAAAGATTGTTGATGACTGATCAGTGGTTCTAGTCGGCGAGCGTCGAGCTTACCTGTCTAATGTGGTATATGCTTTGACTGATGACAAGATGATTCAGAAGGGATATGAGACCTTCATTGCTTGTTTCTTGAACACGAAAGGTTTTTTGTCCAAGATTGAGGAAATTCGTACTGTTAGAGAGTTTCATGACATCTTTCCAGAAGAATTGCCCGGGTTACCTCCTGACAGAGATGTTGATTTTATATCGGTACTTATCTGGGGTCTGCACCGATATCCATGAATCCTTGTCGCATGACTCCTAAAGAGCTTAAGGAGTTGAAGGTTCAGTTAAAAGAGCTGCTTGACCGAGGTTTTATCCGACCCAGCTCTTCACCTTGGGGGGCTCCAGTCCTCTTCGTTAAGAAGAAGGATGGTTCACTCCAGTTATGTATCGATTACCGGAAGTTGAACAAGTTGACCTTGAAGAACAAATATCTGTTACCCAGGATTGATGATTTGTTTGATCAATTTTGGGGAGCCACAGTTTTCTCGAAGATTGACCTTCGATCTGGGTACTACCAACTGAAGATAAAAGGTTCTGATGTTGTTAAGACGGCTATTCGTAACAGGTATGGGCATTACGAGTTTCTAGTGATGCATTTCAGTCTTACTAATGCACCGGCTGCTTTTATGGACATGATGAATCGTGTGTTCCAGCCCTTTATAGACTAGTATGTGGTGGTGTTCATTGATGATATCTTGGTCTATTCTCGGACAGAGGCAAAGCTTGTTGATCATCTGAGGATTGTTCTGCAAACCTTGAGAGAGCACCGCCTGTATGCTAAGTTGAGTAAGTGTGAATTTTGGCTAAGGGAAGTGACATTTTTGGGGCATCTTATATCTGCTCGAGGTATCCAAGTGGATCCAAGTAAGATTGAGGCCATCACTAGTTGGAAGCAACCCAAGAATGTCTCAGAGATTCATAGCTTTTTGGGTTTAGCTGGCTATTATCGATGCTTCGTCGAGGGTTTCTCCATTATTGCCATCCCTTTGACAAAGCTGTTGAGGAAGAATATTCCTTTTGTTTGGTCTGAAACTCAACATGCTAGTTTTGAGAAGTTGAAAGAAGCTTTGACCCAAGCTTTGGTTCTGACACAACCTGAGTTTAGAAAGGACTTATCAGTCTATAGCGGTGCATCACGTCAGTTGAGGCTGCATGAGTGTAATAATCTTACCCATGATCTTGAGCTAGCCGCGGTGGTCTTTGCTCTGAAAATTTGGAGGCACTATCTCTACGGGGAGAACTGCTATATCTACACTGATCACAAGAGCTTGAAATATCTTCTTACCTAGAAAGAACTAAATCTGAGGTAACGTCGTTGGCTTGAGCTTCTTAAAGACTATGACTGTGAGATTGAGTATCATCCGGGGAAAGCCAATGTTGTTGCCGATACTTTGAACCGTAAAGCCATTTCTGACATGAGATCGTTGTTTGCCAAGATGAGCATCTTTGATGATGGCAGCCTTCTGGCTGAGTTGCAGGCTAAACCGACTTCAGCCGAAGAAATAAAGGCCAAACAACTCTTAGACAACTCATTTCTCTCTATCACACAACAGGTTGAGCAAGGATCCACTTGAGTCAAAGTTTAACTCGCTTGTAATTTCATTAATCTTTGTTTTTTTGAACAATTACTAAGGTTGAGAATAAAAATGAAATTTTAATGATAAGCCATGAACTATGAGTGAATTTACATTTAAATGGATGATTCTACAATAAACGTCACGTACCGTTATATAACACTAATCATGTGTACTTATATGTATCGTTAACTATTTTAATTACTTTTAAAATCATAGGGACTGAAGCTTTATTACCCCTTTTTAAAACAAAATTGAAAAATAATTTTTATATTACTTTTTCAGTTTTTTTGGGTAAAGTACACAAATGGTAACTAAACTTTGTAAATTATTCAATTTGATAACCGAATTTTCAATTGCTTCAATGTTACCATTAAACTTTTAGTTTTGTTCTAAATTGGTCACTGGCCCGTTAACGACCGTTACAAGGATGACATGATGGTTAAAATATTTTGTATAATAACACATTTAGTCCTCTACATTTGCACATTCTTACAATTTCGTCATAATTTGAAGAAAAAAATAATAAATTTAACACCTCATTATTTACACATTATTTTAATTTGGCCCTATTTTTAATTAAAAATAATTTAATCATAAATCCTAAACCCTAAATCTTATGTATATATGTATATATAGTCCTCAAGTTACTTTTGGTTGGGGACTCTATTGATATGTAAGATGCCGTTGTCATAATTCAATAGTAACATTTTTCATATTCAATAGTAAGTTGGCTATTCGTAAAGAAGCTTAGTTTTATGGGGACAGTAACACATACCCGTAAAGAAGCTTTCCTGTTGGGTAGATCAGCAATTTGAGGCTTTGGAGTAGAGATATTGTTGAGGAGTCGATATTCATGCATGATCCAATTCGTTTTGATCCCTTTGGCAGGCTTACCTCTATAGAACACCAGAGCTTTTCTAACGCCAACCTTTTGGTTTACAATCGTCTTATCTGTCCCTGTGGCTGTGGCTTTCCAATAACCAGAAGTTGCAGCTCTGTTAGGCCTTGCTCCATTCGGATATTTCCCGTCTCTAGGACTGCAAAAATACCACTCTTGCTCCCGAAAAGTTGCCTTACCTACACATTAATTAGTAATTACACGATTCAAAGACTAGTTGAGCAATGAAAACAGGGTCCAATATAAATTTCTGTATACGTATATATATATTTATAAATTTAAACTTTTTGAGCTTTGGGGCTTGGGGTTTAGGGTATCGAGTTTCAGGTTTTGAGTTTATGGTTAAATTATTTTTAATTAAAAATAAGGTCAAATTGAAATAATGTGTCAATAATGAGGGTTAAATTTATTGTATTTTTTCGAATTAGAACTAAATTGTTTGAATGTGCAAACGTGAAGGACTAAATGTGCTATTATACAAAATATTTTAACTGCCACACCACCTTTTTAATGGTTGTTAACGGGTTAGTGGCCAAATTTGAGCAAAACTAAAAGTTTAATGATAACATTGAAGCAATTGAAAGTTTGATTACCAAACTGAATAATTGATCAAAGTTTTGTGACCATTTGTGAACTTTACCATTGAAATAATGTGTAAACAATAAAGGCTAAATTTATTATTTTTTTCGAATTAGGACAAAATTGTTTGAATGTGCAAACGTGGATGACTAAATGTGTTATTATACAAAACATTTTAACTGTCACGTCTCCCTTTTAATAGTTGTTAATGGGTCTGTAACCAATTTGGAGCAAAACTAGAAGTTTAATGGTAACATTGAAGCAATTAAAAATTTGGTTATCAAATTGAATAATTTATCAAAGTTTAGTTACCATTTGTGTATCCGAAAAAAATAATATATTCTTTAGATTTTATTTTAAAAAAGGATAATAACGCTTTCGTCTTTACGATTTTTAAAAGTAATTAAAATAATAATAGTATATTGCAGTACACATAATTAGTGATACATAGCAGTACGTGATATTTATTGTAGAATTATCTAAGTTTAAATTTTTTATATGTATATTACATTTTCTTACAATAATGAATATATTTTTTGGTCAAAAGGTGTTTTTGTACATATAAAATGATAAAACTTATTATAACAATTTATTATTTTAAGTAGGGTGAACATTCAATCGATTCGAGTAGGGCTGAATTAATTTTTTTTGAATTAGTCGAGTTGATGAGTCATATTTGATAACTTAAACTTTATTTGAAAATTTTTCAAGTCTAGTCGATTTATTCGATTTTCTATTCAAATTTAATTGTAAAATTTTATAATATTATAGTATTAAATAATTCCAATTTAAACAATTTTCTATAATCATAGATATACATATATTTTTCATCATTTTTCATATGTGATATAATATATCAAGCATACTTGAGAGACTCTACTTGAACTCAAAATTTAATCTACTAATTACTAAAAAATTTGAGTTATTCGAACTTTTATTTTATAATCAAATTTTATTTGAAAATTTTTAACTGAGTTTATAAAATTTCAATTCGAATCAAATTAAAAATTTATTTTTTTAAAATCAGGTAGAATTTCACTCCCCTAATTTGAAAAGCCTTCTTAACTTAATTCCTTAAACATTCGTGTAGAATTTTGCCCTTTCAACTTAACCTTTTCTAAAGAACATTCTAAGCTGCCATGTTTGACATAGTTTCAACTTTAAATAAAAATGTTTGATTCCCAAGGAAGCTATTACACGAGCCTGAACTTGATGATCGCCATTGGGAGTCGAAGCAAAAATGGGTAACGGAGTACTATATTTTGTACTATATTTTGTCTCATTTAAGTTAGGGTGAGTATTTAATTGAGTTGAATTTAATTTAAATTAAAAATTCATTCGAATAATTTGAGTTAATAATTTAAATAATTCAAAATTTAAAAAATTAATTTTTTATTGAGTCAAGTTTAATTTACTTGTAATTTAATTAATTTTTTTAAACTTTAATATCTAAATAAGAAAAAATTCACTCATAATAAATATTAAATTTACAATTTAAGAATGAAAAAAAAGTGTTTACTAAGAACTTTTTAATCACCTGTTTTAGATTTATAGTTCGGTTCGAATACAGCTAGCCACCACAATTTCTGGCTGGCAGGCGCATGGCTGGCTCCACCTAAATCGTCAAATGTTATTTTCAATTTCTCATTCACATTTCTAGAACGTAATAAATTACATAAATATACAAATAATAAATATAATATTTTCAAATAATTAAATTCTCTGAATTCTTTATTAGCCAAGAAAACTATATAAATAAAGTTAAAATATTGTTTGAGATGTATTTTTTTCTTAAAAAATGCCTTAATTTGTTAACATGACGAAAGTGCAGACGTGACACTGACATCCATTTGTTGAATTTCAAATTTTAATCAAATTATATAAATAAAACAGACTCCAACAAGTCTGGCTCTTTATTTATAACATCAAAAATTACAACAACGCGTAACTTCATCGATTTCTTCTCCCTTTTCACGGCAACAAAAGATCACTTTCTCCGGCGGCCATCTCAAATCACCGGCAGCTCTAGCCGTAAGTTCCGATTTCTGGTTCCCTCAATCATCTGCTTCGACATCTAGAGATTCAGCTTATTCTAACTCGTCACCGTCATGAATCCCGAATAGTAAGTTTTTTCTCTCTCTTCAAATCTTAGAAAAAAATGTTAACCTATTAATTTCTTTTATTTTAGTTTATGTTAATTACTCGTTTTTAGTTTCTTTTCTATAGATCTGTTTTTTTATCACTTTCGAATTAGCGGTTATTTATTTCTCCTAGATATATGTGTTTCTTTGTTTATCTTGGTTATTCATGGCCTTATTAATCATATCCGATTGTTTGAAGTTTTAGATAGGTTTATTGATTTTCTCATGATAAGTTAGCTTATAAATAATAATTGTGGCTGCAAGTCGTGATTTATAGAAGTGATTTCTTAAGTTAGGCAACAGTTTAGGGAGGAATTGAAAATACATCAAAGAAAAGTTAAGGCTTAAGATGAAGGTAATCATGTGAATTTTTATGACTCGTTCTGAGTAAAAAATTGAGCTTGTGCTGCTGGGGAGAGAGATGAATTTTGATTGATTAGGAGCTTTCATCGGATGCTTGCTTATATATTGAGATTTTGACTATTCTCGGTATTTATTCTGATATTTGTTTTTGTTTTTGTTTATGGAAGTGATTATCTGTTTAAGCTTCTGCTTATTGGAGATTCTGGTGTTGGGAAATCGTGTTTACTTTTGAGGTTTGCTGTAAGTTATTGGTCACTCTTTGAGTTTCATGCCTTTTGAACTTAGCTTCATAATTGGAGATGTTTTTATTAATTAGAGGTTCATGTGTATGAACTCATTTTCTTTAATTTTTTCAAACCAGGATGATTCATATCTGGAGAGTTACATCAGTACCATTGGTGTCGACTTTGTAAGTAATTAAGTATTTTCTCAGTACTTTCATAACAGTACTTCGTTCATTTTAGTCTTGAGAATGGTAGCTTAATTACAAATCGTATTCCCATCTGCAGAAAATCCGCACTGTGGAACAGGATGGAAAAACCATCAAACTCCAAATAGTAAGTTTGTAATTGGTTGATTATCATTTTTTTGTTAATCGAGATTTATTTGGAACCCATACTACAATTGTGGTGCACCTGTTCTTTGCCTGCTTTAACTGTGCTTTCTTCATTCTCACAGTTCCCTTCAGTTTCAATTTTGCAAATTCCTTTTTTTATTATTCCATTGTTTGTACTTTCCAATTGTAGAAATATTTTGTCAATTTATACAGTTGAAATCTGTATGACTGCATCTTTTGTTCTGATCATTGTTGATTGCCTTTCCATGTTTATCACTGGATATTCAGTGGGACACTGCTGGCCAAGAACGTTTTAGGACAATAACTAGCAGCTATTATCGTGGTGCTCATGGTATCATAGTAAGTGTCATATTTTGCATGTTATCCATGTAGTTCCTCCCATATTTTTCCATATGCAGGTATCAGGATTAAACTCTTGCTTCTAACCTCTTGGCAGGTTGTTTACGATGCGACAGACCAAGAGAGTTTCAACAATGTCAAGCAGTGGCTAAATGAAATTGACCGCTATGCCAGTGATAATGTAAACAAGCTTTTAGTTGGTAACAAGTGTGATCTAACAGCAAACAGAGTTGTGTCCTATGAAACAGCCAAGGTAAATTGATCGGACGCATTTGTTGCAAATTTATGCAGAGGTGCAGGTATCGGAGAACTTCCGGAATTTCGTTATTCATGTGTTATTTTTTTTTTGTTCAGGCCTTTGCAGATGAAATCGGGATTCCTTTCATGGAAACAAGTGCTAAGAGTGCCACGAATGTTGAAGAGGCTTTCATGGCCATGTCTGCTTCAATCAAGAATAGGTACAGACACGTATATGGTAGATAAACTTATTTCTTCTTTAATTGATAGACACTTAATTTTCTATTTTATCGGTCCTTATTTCTTTATGGCTGTGGGCAGGATGGCAAGCCAACCAGCGATGAACAACTCTAGACCTGCAATCGTGCAGATTCGAGGACAGCAAATTGACCAGAAGTCTGGTTGCTGCTCGTCTTAAAGAAAACTAATTTTTAGGGGGGCTCATTAATGCTCTTTTGTGTTGCATGTAAAACTAGTGTCTTTTAAATGCTTATGAATTATGATATGAATTTCTGATGGTTCAGAATATTTCCTATTCTCGCCTTTAGTTAGTGCTCTGTTCAATTTCTATTCTTTGTATTTGATTCTAAGAATACGTTTGTACAAAATAGTAATATCGGGTTTTAAAATTTATGTTTTTAACAAAGTTACGGAATTTCAACATTTTGCTCCGGTCATTTATCCTGACAAATTTATATCATATATTTGATTAAATGATCGCAGTCCAAGAATATGGGAAGTGGTATAAATGATGAATTTTGGATTCTTAACATGAATTTATCAAACAGTTACAATGAAAGGAAAAAGCAGAAAAAATAACTTTCCAGGGGAATCTTTAAACCTACCAGTAATCGCCACAAGAACAGCTTCCATCTTTAAAAATGGTGAAACCTAACGGTATCCCTAACAATAATCTCTCTTCTTTCTATTGCTGATATGTATTTGATGGCACGGTGGCAATCGCCGCAGATTCTCAAGTTCTTGAACACCCTGATCGGAGTTCCATACGGAGTTTTGATAATCCCGAAGGCAATTGCCAGCTTCTCACTATGCCGTAATAGAAGCTGTTCTTTCTGCTCTTCCCCCACATCATGCAGTGCAAATTCAAGATCTGGAACATAACCGGCCAACTTCATTTTCTTCTCCAACTCATTCAATTTCTCATGTATAGATGCTAATTCTGGGTGCACTCTATCCCCAGAGAACTGTACTCTTTATCTCAATCCAACTATAACCTGGTGTCTTTATTACCTTATTGTCTTTCATTGATCGGCGAACCCTATCAACACAATCCCATTTGTTCATTGCAGCGTAAACATTAGCCAGCTGCATATACCCAGCTGCACTTATTGGATCAAGATTAAGCAAGTTCTGAGCGGCAAACTCGGCTATCTCCAAGTTCTTGTGGATCCTACAAGCACCCAAAAGGGTTCCAAATATGGCAGAATGCAGTTTGAACGGCATTTTATTTATCAAATCTACAGCTTCAACGAATTTCCCAGCTCGACCGAGCAGGTCCACCATGCATGAATAGTGATCAGGTCTAGGTTCAACCCCATAATCCTTCACCATGGAATCAAAGTATCGAATCCCGATACCTACCATCCCTGTATGGTTACAGGCTGAAAGAACAGCCACGAAAGTGATCCAATCAGGCCTTATTCCTTCACTCTTCATCTCCTCAAACAAATGGAGAGCTCTCACACCTGCACCATGTTGGGCATAACCAGAAATCATTGCATTCCAACTAACAACATCCTTCCGATTTGTCTCAAGAAACAATTTCCAAGCATCATCCAACACACCACATTTACAGTACACGCTAATCAATGAAGTAGACGCTTGTATCATGACGTAACAAAGTCTTACAAACAAGCTGATGAACTTGTTTTCCCAATAGCAGAGCGGACAATTCACTACACCCCAATAGAACACTGCTCAAACTCGAATGATTCGGCCGAATACCATTTCTTAACATGATCCTAAACAGCTTTAAACCATCCTCAGGTCGACAGTTCTCCACATAACTGGAGATCATAGCATTCCAAGTCACCAAATTTTTAACCGGCATTTCTCTAAACAATCTCTCAGCCTTTTCTATCTTCCTAAACTTCATATACCCACTTATCATTGCAGTCCATGTCACCACACTCTTCTCTGCGGCAAACTCAAAAAACTCCTCCGCCAATTCCAATGCCCCACATTCAACGAACCCAGAAACCATTGCACTCCAAGTAACACTATTCTTCTCCGGCATTGCCAAAAACAATTCCCTTGCTTTCCCCATGGCGCCATTTTGAGCGAAACCAGATATCATTGTATTCCACGAAGCGGTATCCTTAACGGGCATGGAATTAAAGAAAGACCAAGCCGTTTCCATCTCAGAATTTTGGACATAACAACCCAGCATGATATTATACGAGACATTGTCCTTTTAAGGAATTTGATCAAACAGTTTCTGGGCTTGTATTATTTTCCCGGGTTTTCTCAAGTATCCAGCTAAAATTGCGTTCCAAGTAACAGTCGTTTTAACAGTCATGTTTGTGAAAACTAGGAGAGCATAATTTAAATCACCCGATCAAATATAGCTAGTGATAATCTTATTTGAAGAAATGATATCATTGAGATTATTTTGATAGAAAGCCGAGGATTTGTCAAGAGAAGGGGCAGCTAGGTGTTTGTTTGTTAGGTTATTGGTGTGAACCAAGTGGGGTGTTTGCGGTGAATGGAAAGGGAAACTAGAGGGAACAGCTTCAAGGTTGGGATTGGCATTTGGGGTTCGGATTGTGAAAGTGGCGAAAGGGGAGTTGCGGTGTTTGGTTGGTGGGAAAATTTTGGGGATAGGCAAGGGAAAGATTCTTCTGATTCTCAAATAATGAACCATTTGACATGCTCGGAATGAAAATAAGCCGACGGATTGTGATGTTGAATTAAATCGAAGCGCGTTGACTCTTGTAACAGTCAGCGTCGTCTAATGTCTCCCCTCTCATTTCGATTCTGACGCTGATCGTTAATCTTTAACAACGATCGACTGCTAAAATAATTTGCCACCATTAAAATTGCAATGATTGCTAATATCTGTTTTGATTTTCAGGAAATGGAAACATTTGCAGCAGAACAGGATGGCAACGAGTCGAAGCGGTCTTTGCCGGACCCAAAATTCATTGGACAAAACCAGATCTGGACCCGACACCCGGTCCCAATTCCCAAACCAGACAAATTAGGTCCGGTAGCGATAAGTCAAATCCAAGGTTTTAATAGAAATTGTCGTTGTACACCGTTTATATATCCTAAGACCTTTATTTTTTTGATGTGGGATTAATGATCTCGCCTCCTATTAGGCGTGACATTTTCCCCCACTCAACCTCGTGACACCCTCGTCACGAGCTTCCGCTCTCGTGATTGACCAATTGTCAAGGTTGTCCACCCTACCTACCCACTCATGGGCGCTCGGCGTGAAATCAGGCAGTCAAAGGGTCGCTCTGATACCACTTGTCACGAGACCATTACTCTCTTCCCAAAAGACATGTCTGATAGGATGATGTAGCACCACCGTTTATATATCGCAAGACCTCCCTTTTCCTTTCCGATGTGAGATTAATGACCTCGCCTTTTCTAAAGTGTGACATTTTAAAAAACAGCAAGCTTAAAGTGCGGCTAAAAAATTGTAAGTTTCGAAATTTATTCACAGGGCCATTACTCTCTTCCCAAAAGATATGTCTAATCATTCAAAACATACCCTTTCCTATTGATCTATATGTATTGCCAAATTGTGAATTAGATCTAGTGTTAGGACTAGATTGGTTAAGCAAACATGAAGCTTGGATAGATTGCCAAAATAGGAGACTGTATCTCCGGGGTTTAGGAAAGGAATCAATCCTCCTAATTGATAGAAAACCGACCTCAATCTTTGCTGCCATGACTATGCAAGATGAATTTTAATTTGGCTTACCTAGTATGCCAATTGTATCTGAATTCATTGATGTTTTCCCGAGGAACTCCCTGGTCTCCCTCCAACCAGAGAAGTAGAGTTCGGGATTGAAGTTCAACCTGGAACAACTCTGATGTCCATTACACCTTATCGAATGACACCTATTGAATTGAAAGAACTCAAGAAGCAGCTCCAAGAGCTACAAGACAAAGGCTTTATTTGGCCTAGCTCTCCACCCTAGGGAGCACCCGTATTGTTCATTAAGAAGAAGGATGGGTCGATGAGGCTATGCATCGATTATCGTCAGCTAAACCGGCTCACTATCAAGAACAAATATCCTTGCCAAGGATTGAGGACTTGTTCGATCAATTCAAGGATGCCAAAGTCTTCTCCTAGATCGATTTGTGATCAGGGTACTATCAGATGAGAATACAAGACTCAGATGTACCCAAAACGGCTTTCAAGACTCATTATGGTCACTACGAGTTCCTAGTTATGCCATTCGGGCTAACCAGTGCTCCAGTCTTGTTCGTGAAGAAGAAAGACGGGACTATGAGATTCTGTATTGATTACAGACAATTGAACAAGCTTACTATCAAGAATCGGTATTCTCTCCCAAGGATAGAAGATCTCTTCGATCAACTCAAGGATGCTTCAGTATTATCAAAGATTGATCTTCAATCGGGATACTATCAAATGAGGGTAAAAGAAGAAGATGTACCCAAGACAACCTTTCATACTCGATATGGCTACTTTGAATTCCTTGTAATGCCATTTGGGTTAACAAATGCTCCTGTTGCTTTCATGGACCTCATGAACCGTGTATTCAAGCCATATCTTGACAAGTTTGTGGTCGTCTTCATCAATGACATTCTGGTGTATTCTCGGAATAAGAAAGAACATTCCGAACACCTTTGAATTGTATTGCAAACTCTCCGAGAACATCAATTATTCGCAAAGTTCTCTATGTGTGAATTTTGGCTATCGGAAGTCTCGTTCCTTGGCCATGTCATCTCGACAGAAGGAATTAAAGTAGACCCGAGAAAAATTTGATCCATCATGGATTAGAGACCTCTGAGGAATGTTGGTGAAGTCAGAAGCTTTCTCGGTTTAGCTGGGTATTACGACGATATGTTGAGGGATTTTTCATCCTTTGCCGCAAGCTTGACTAAGCTAACCCATAAAGACACGCCCTTTGTTTGGTCGGAGAACCAACAACGAAGCTTCGATCAACTTAAACAAGCCCTGACTCATGCACCGGTTCTTATCCAACCATAATCGAGAAAAGAATTCACTATCTATAGTGATGCATCTCATTTAGGACTAGGATGTGTCCTAATGCAAGATGGAAAAGTGGTAGCTTACGCTTCAAGGCAACTGAAACCACACGAGTCAAACTACCCTACACACGATCTAGAATTGGCAGCTATCGTGTTTGCTCTCAAAATATGGAGACATTACTTGTACGGGGAGAAATGTAACCTGTTCACAGACCACAAGAGTCTCAAATACCTCCTGACCCAGAAAGATTTGAATCTGAGACAAAGAATGTGGCTAGAATTGCTTAAAGACTACGATTTGGTTATCGACTACCATCCAGGGAAAGCAAACGTGGTTGCTGATGCCCTTAGTTGCAGACCATACTAGGGTAAACCCTAAATCTAAATCCTAGAATAGTTCATTTGAATTTAATCTTACTTAGATTGCAAGTACCCATTTGAATTGAATCTTTCCTGTCTTGTAAGTAATTCATTCGAATACCTATCTTGTCTTGCAAGTAACTACTCAAAAATCTCTCTTAGTGATCTTGTGTATTCTTTGTAGCTTCCTTGGCTATCAATGCTCACTTCCGTTTATCCAAATGACAAAAATTCTTGTTTGAACTTCAAGTTCAATCTAGTTTAATCTCGAGAATCAAAGAACTCCAGCAAATTGATCCAGATCTTCAGAAGATTATATCCAAGCTGGACTCTGAGTCTAATTATGACTTCTCCCTCAAGTCAAATGGACTTCTTTATTTCAAAGATAGAGTATGTGTTCCTAACAATGAGGAACTAAGACAAGAAATGTTACAAGAAGCTCAACAAAGCTCTTTCTCGATTCACCCGGGATCGGTTAAGATGTACAAGGATCTAAAGCCACTATACTGGTGGCCAGGCATGAAGTCGACTATCACAGACTTCGTATCAAAGTGCATAACTTGTCAGAGAGTTAAAGCCGAGCATCAAGTTCCTACTAGATTGCTCCAACCAATCGAATTCCCTTAGTGGAAATGGGATCGGATTACAATGGATTTCGTTACTGGTCTTCCTTCCACTCCAAGAAAGAATGATGTTGTATGGGTGATTGTTGATAGATTCACAAAGTCTATTCACTCCATCCCTGTTCGAATGAACATGAGCTTGGAAACCTTAGCTGTGCTATACATCCGTGAAGTGATTAGATTACACGGTGTACCTACAGCTATAATCTCTGATCATGACCCTAGATTTGCTTCTCGATTCTGGAATTCCTTGCAGAAGGCTCTAGGAGATAAAGTGCATCTTAGTACAACTTTTCATCCTCAATCAGATGGACAATCTGAAAGAATCATTCAAGTGCTCAAAGATATGCTACGTTCTTGTGTTATAGACTTCAGAAAGAATTGGGAGAAATCTCTACCTCGAGTAGAGTTTTCTTACAAAAATAGCTACCAGACATCTATTCAGATGGCTCCCTTCGAAGCTCTATACGGAAAAAGCAAGGTTTTAGGACCTCAATTGCTCAGAGAAACTGAAGAACAAGTGAATATCATTCATGACCGATTAAAGGTAGCTTTCGATAGGCTGAAAGCTTATGCTGACTTGAAAAGGAGAGACATCCAATACAATGTTGGAGACAAGGTCTTCCTCAAAGTATCTCCTTGGAAGAAAGTATTCAGATTTGGAAGAAAAGGAAAGCTTAGCCCTCGGTTTATCAGACCATTCAAAATCATTGAATGGATTGGTCTAGTGGCTTATCGATTGGCACTTCTTATTGAATTCGATAAGATTCACAATGTCTTCCATGTTTCCATGCTCAAAAGATATAGGTATGATCCATCTCATGTTCTTGAACCCGAAGAGGTGGAATTGAATCCCGACTTATCTTATGAAGAATAACCTATTCAGATACTTGACAAGGAAGTTAGAAGACTTCGAAACAAGAATGTTCCTCTTGTCAATGTCTTGTGGAGAAATCACAAGGTAGAAGAGGCAACATGGGAATCTGAAGAGGTCATGAAGAAGTAATATCCTCACCTATTCGATTCAGGTAAATTCGAGAGGACGAATTTATTTTAAGGGGAGGAGAATTGTAACACCCTAAAATTGGCCTTGAAATGTTACCACTATCTAAACTATAGGCTAATTGAATTCATAAGCTAATCAAATTAAATAAAGAATGAACATTGGCTATCCTTAAGATCAAATAAGTGAAATTAGAACCAAATTGAATTGAAATTAAAACTAGAAGGCATAAATAGAAGGATGGAAATGTGAACATGCAAAACTCAAGATTTTGCATGCAAATAGGATAAAGATTAAGGGCCTTGACATATGTTCTCAATTGAAGAGAACATGTGCCAAAACTTATGATGACTCGCGGCTAGGAGGAATGATGAACAAAGAAATATTGTCATCTTCCTCCCATTATCATCCTCTTGGCCGAATTGCTTAAGAGAGAAAGGGGAGAGAAGAGCTTCATGTAAACACCTTCAATTTATGCTTTTTGATTCAAATATTGATCAAAAGCTTGGAGAAGGTATAATGCTTGACTTTACATGTTATAGATTGTTTGAATATGCAAATGATGAAGTTCTTGTTGCCTAGATGGAATTGGATGATTGTTAAGCATGTTAGGGTCACGCTAGCTTCAATTTGAACTTGAAATTATGATATCTAGTAACCAATTTGCTAATGAAATATATATATGGTTGTTGGAAATCTGGGAAATATGTACATGTTTGAAAACTGTCTTGATTAGGGATTGTTTTGATAGAGAAAATGTGTAAACATGTCAATTGAACATAGAACCCTATTTTGATCATGTTGCTAGATGAAATGAAGGTTGAATTGAATAGATAACTTGCTGGAAATGTGAAAGCACCTAATTGGACTAGTTAAATTTGGTAATGGACTGCCTAATTGATGAATTGGATGTGCAATGTTGATCAAATAGATCAAATTAGGTTCAACATGATAATGCCCTATTTTAAGCTCATGGCTAGGTGAATTAGAATGACCTAGACATGTAAGAACATGAAAATGAATTAAATTGCCATGTTAGAACCTTGCTTAGGTGAATTAAGAAGATAGAAATCCAATCTAGTGTAATCTGCCCAGAATGCTCTGTTCTGGGCAGTAACTTTGAAAAATTACTATAAATTGTGTAAAATGAATTTAAGGCTGAAATTTTTATGGAAAACACCTTGATGTGTCTAAATTCATTAGGAGAAAACATAACTGAATTATGGGTTGTATACTGAAATGTAGAGAAGAAACACTAGGCACAGTGCAAACTGTCTAGTATAGCAAAATGCCCTATCTTTAAGTTAAAAACTGTATTAATTGGCAAAAAAACAAAATGCAAGCCTTATATGTTCATAAATACAATTTTGTTAGCTTTTCAATGGTGTAAACCAATTGAAATTACGAAATGAAAGTTATGCATGATTTAGTGACTAGAGTGCAAGCTGCCTGGCAGCAGCAGTATAGGCAATTGCACACTATTTTGTGGCAATTTGTAAACTGTCTTGTAAACAGTTTTAGGCCATTGATCCTGCCTTGTTTTACATGAACTAGAATATAGATAAGTGTAGTTAACTGTAATGGAAAATGTATATGAGCATGCTTCCAGATTTGTATATGTTATATGCTTGTAACATAGCCTTGATTGAATGATCATATGATCTTGTTTTGACATGTACTTGTTGTGTAATGTGATAGAACCATGAGTAAACTTGGTGGAAGAGGATAGAGTGGATCATCCTAAAGCCAAGAACAAAGGAGTGTGGATCCAAGACTAGCTAAGCTTGGAGTATTGTGAGTGTAGTTACCTCTAGGGTTAAGACTAAGTCCTAGCCAATGCATTCTTGTGACATTCTTGAAATGTTAAATGAATCTAATCATAGACTTGACTTAATAAGGGAATAATGATTAAAGTAATGCATGAAACTTGATGTCAACCTTGTATACATGTTTTATTCGATTGATAAGAATGTTGAGTGCCAATGTTAGTGGTTGTATGCTTCATGTGGCATGTGATCAATGTTTAAAGAACTTGCTTGAGACAGCATCTCATCTTGCTGAAATGAAACATGAAAACTACATGATATGTGAGCTATGGCTCAATGGCATAAGGGCCTAATATGAAATGAACTTGCTTGACATGATCTTGATCTCGAAACACTTGAATAAATGGTAAATCGAACAACCTTGGTAGCTAGTTGGACTAGGTAGAAGGGCATGCCTTAGAGTCTAGAGCTCATTGTTTAAGGGTGGACTACGGTCCAGGGCTAAGGCCCCTATTTGGCGACAGACGGAGGGTATGTATGTGGTATTTGGCGATAGTAGGAGGGTTGACCAGCACTACGGTGCATCTTGTGGCGACAGTTGGTTGGAGACTCGATTACCTATACAAACTAAGTACCAATGGGATTGTTTAATTGATAATACATGAAATAACAATCCAATAACACATGATACTTGTCTTGAATGCCATGAATTGATTGTTACTTGTCTTGAAAGTCATGATTTGTATGTTACTTTTCATGTAAGCATAATTACCTTGATTACTTGTTTTGCAAGCATAATGTGCTTGAATCTTGATATGAAAACACATTAATAGCCGAATGCTTGATATCCTTAATTAGGATTACTCTATTGCTTGGAAGCCTTAGCTAGGATTATCTTAATGCTTGAAATCCTTAGCTAGGTCTTTACTTGATTAAATGACACGTAATTTGAAATAACAAATGGTTAGAACTAGTTACTACCTCACTAAGTACATTCTTGTACTTATCACTCTCGTATTCATTCTTCCCAACTACAGGATAAAGGATACGAGTGTTGCTTGATCTTGAATCCTAATTTCTTGAGCTAGAAGCAACTCACACAAGCTTTGCCTAAGTATGGTTTCATACTTGTTTTGTATATCTCCTAGAATGGTTGCACTAGAATGTATATAGTTAGCTTGATCATGCATTTTGGTAATTGTATATAATGTCTTGATGGGCCTACTATGTTATGAACCTAAAGTTCTTGTAATGAATGGTATTTGCTGCGCATATATGGATTTAATTATGGAATGATCATATGTTGATCTAGTTTGCTATAAAACAATTCGAAAGCCTTGTCATGTTCATGTGTATGCTTGAATTAAAAGTAGAATGTGATGAACCATGTTGTTTGATCTACCATTCGATTGTCTTGCAAATTATGGGGTCATATGTGTATGAATATACCTTGATGAAAGTGTTATCTTGTGTTAATTGATGCTTGCCGAATGGTCTAGTTCATCGAGAACTAGTTACATGCCTTGTTGTATATAGTTGGTGTTAATGGCCGAATGGTTAGATATAGAGGATGACTTGAATGAGAGCTAGTTTCATGAAATTGAATGATCGCGATTCATGTTAGTAATTTAGGGATAAGATATACATGTATAAGTCTAAGGAACAAATAAATGAAATGGAATTAGGTAGTACACCTAGAGTCATTCGAATGTTGGTTGATAAAATGAAGTAAAGTGTATTTGATAAAATAGTAACATATAGTGTAGGTATAAAAGGAAACAACTACATGCCTTGTTTCGAATGTCTTTGATAATTTTAAATCAAATATGAATTGCTTGTATGATAAGTAAGTATGAATGCTTGCTTGTTCTTGTATTGTATTGCTAGTCTTGTCCTTGCTTGCCTATGTAACGCTCCCGAGCCGATTTCCTACTAGCCCGCGGTAGGGGGTGTTACAGGTTCTGTTACATGTTGTCTCAAGATAGTGTTGAGCTCAAATGTGTATTTGATGTGTTGCCTACGTTTTTTGGCGAGATTTTTATTTGACTCTTCACATATTATCTTGTAAAGAGAAAGTTGAGATCTATTGGTTTTACCATTGGTAAGGAATGTTTCTGATTAAGTCTTTAGCAACTAGGTGTTGCTCATTGAGGCGATTGAATTTGTGAAAGTTATGTGGCGTAAGTGGGAATCAAAGAAGTTGTCTAGATGAATGAAGGTCTGTATTTTTATTATCCCCCTTAGGTGAATTTCGAGGAAATATTTATTTTTAGATGGAGAGAGTTGTAACATCCCGAAAAACATGCTAGAATATTCCAGTGAGTTATCAGATTCAAATTTTGATTTTTGCTAGGTTTTAGCTAATTAATTAATTATGAGAAATAAGTTGGCTTGATTAAATCGATTTTTGGTAAACTTTTTATATCCAATATTTTTGAAAATAAATTTAATGAGTTTATTAAAGGATGAAATTAAGTTTTGAGTAATTATTAATGGATCGATTTACTATTAAGTTAAATGGTGACTATTTTGCAAGGATTGTAAAAAAATATTAATGATGGCAATATTATAAAAAGAAATAAAGTGATATATTTATTTGCATTATTAAACCAATTATTAAGTATATATTTTTCCTCTCATTTCTAACAAAAGAAGAAGATGATGATTATTTTCTCAAGATCAGAAAAACATATCTAAGCTTTTTTTCTCATTTTCTTTCTAGAATTTTCCAAACACACTTTAGAAAACATCGCTTTTCCTTCTTGGTTTTCATTTCTTTTATATTCTAAATGATTTATAATCAACAATCTAGCAAGAGATAGTAGTCTTCATCAATTATTATTGCAATTCATTTAAAGTAAATCATTTCGAATTTTAGAATCTATTCATTATCTGAAAGCCAATGCAATTCTCATTTGCTTTTGTCAAAATTCATCAAGCATCAAATATTCTAAGCCTCTTCAAAATCAAATCTCTTTTCAAGTTTATGGGCTTGTTCCACATCATATATAAAACATATTCAAATGTTCAAATCATAACAAATGCTATTATATTGGAAATTTTACTTGTGACTTTACTTTTATACAAAACATCAGATACACAAACTATGGTGATGATAATCTTTCAGTCACCCTTTTATGGTGGCAATAGTCTTTCAATTGCCTTTTCAACGATAGTAATAATCTTTCAATTACTTTGTACGGTGGCAATAGTCTTTCAATTAACTTTTACTACCGCTAGCTCGGATAATGTCTTTCAATTGCCTTAAAGCCGTATATCCTCTAGCTTGGATAATGTCTTCTAATTACCTCAAAGCGAGGATACCTCTAGGCCCGAATAATGTCTTTCAATTACCTCAAAGCCGAGGAACGATTGATCGATTAGGATCTAAGCCTTATACAATTTATAGTGCACTTTTAATCCTATAGCACGCTAACTATATCTGATCTCAATTTTAGTTGTCACAAGCCAATATAATCTTTCAATTTCAATTACTTACTATTTCTCTTATGCATTTAACAAATCAGAAACATATTCCAATGGCGGTTCACAAGGAAACCTAAACAAATCATATCAGATCAAATATTGGTGCTCAAGGGCACTTTCATGCTTGTATAAACATAACAATTCAATATTTAGTGCATACAAACAACAATTGAAAGACATTATCTGGGCTAGAGGCATCCTCACTTTTAGGTAATTTAAAGACATTATCCGGATAAAAAGACCCACCACTTTGAGGTAGTTGAAAGACATTATCCGGGTTAGTAGCATTGAAAGACTATTGCCATCGTAAAAGGTAATTGAAAGATTACTACCACCGTTAAAAATGAAATTGAAAGACTATTGTCACCGTAAAAGGTAATTGAAATATTACTACTACCTTTAAAAAGGAAATTGAAAGACTATTGCCACCATAAAAAAGTGATTGAAAGATTACCAACATCGTAATTTGTGTATCAGATGTTTTGTGTAAAAGTGAAGTCACAAGTAAATTTTCAAATATAATAACATTTGATATGATTTGAACATTTGGATATGTTTTATGTATGATGTGGATCAAACACATAAACTTGAAAAGAGATTTGATTTTGAAGAGGCTTGGAACATTTGATGCTTGATGAATTTTGATTATAGCAAACAAGATTTACATTGGCTTTCGGTTAATGAATAAATTCTAAAATTTGAAATGATTTACCTTAAATGAATTCCTAATATTGGTTTTAGTTTTTAAATTACATTGATGTTCTTTTGAGGGCACTCACTAGGCATCATGCTTACGCTATCTTTTCTTTCATCAATACAAAGAACTAAGTGAATGTAGGGTCGTGGTTCGTTGCAAGGAAGGATCCCAAGACAAGTTAAAAGAGTATGCTATCGTTTCTCCAAGTTTTGTAATAAGGCAATGTGGAAAGACTATTGGGAGATTATGTTTTTGTATATGACTTGACATTTCTAGTAAACTTGCAGTATTTGGATGATAACAATTTATATGAAGAGAATGATGTTAAATGAGTATGGTGTTGATTAATTCTTAATTGATTGAATTGCTAAGATGATATATTTTGAAGCATGATGAAGATGTGCTTTTAGTTGAACAAAGTATGGGAGTTTTATGCTTTAATATGCTGGTTAAATGCTCATGTTTGTGTTTTAGATGCTTGAGCAAGTCTTGAATGGAATGCATGAATGTTATATGGTCTATTTGGTTTATTTCATGCTTTAATTTGTATTTTGAGTATGTTGGTTTTGTGCAATTAGGAATCATGCCTCTAGTTGAGTGTTGGTGATTGTAAATACATGATTTTTGGTTCAAATGTGCTTTAAAGTATGTTTTATATGTGGAGTATGTCTAGGAAGCATGTTAGTTTGATTGAAGTATGTTTGATATGATTTATAGATGCAAAACTATGCTGAATGGGCAGTACAGGTCTTCTATACCGGTATGGTACCCTCTGTATCGGTACACATGGTCATTACCATACCTGAGAAGTAAAAATTTACCATGGGTATCGATACGATGCAGGCTGTACCAATACCGAGTTTTGGCCACTAGAATGTTCGTATTGGTACGAGTGATATGGGTACCAGTACACTTCACACAGTATCAGTATGATGGTCCCAAGTACTGGTATGCGAGTTACCTATTGGAAGATTGGAGGTTTCTATGTTTTAGATTCTTTACGAAATGGTCCCTGGTTGTTCACATGTTAAATGGATGTGTTTGGGTCATCCGTTTAAGCTGAAAATTCACATGTTGGCGTGAAACATGATTAATTAATTATTGGTAATATGAAATTTTGCTAAGTCCCTATATTTATGTTTTGGTCCCTAAAATGTTTATAATTGCAATTGAGGACCTATTTAATGTCTTTTTCGAATGAAAATTGAACCGATGCTTATATGTACACCATAGGACTTAATAATACATCTAGATAAGATAAAATAAAAATGGACCTAATTTCGAGTTACTGTGTTCGAGTTGCTTCGACAAACCTAATGTGATCTCCTCAGTTTGGAACTAGCGACTATGTCCTGTCGAGGGGGGTACAAAACTTAATAGCATAACATTTATTATAAAACTTATTTGTTTAAGCCATGTTTTGATAGTTTATAAAATGTCAGAAAACAATCTATAAATGCATGCTAAAAGTAATCCCAAAATAATAAAAGTCCATTGTCTGAAATTACATAAAAATCCCAAAATAATAAAATAAAGTCTAAGTGTCTGAAAAATTGTTTGTAACGCCCCAATTTTGGGCCTAGAAGTTTCTAGGTTGATTAGACGGTCCGATGGACTGGGATTAGAGATTCAAGTCGAATTCTAGATTAAAATCAGAATAAATATTTTTGGTGTGAGAAAAATATGAGGAAAATATCCTAAATTCATTATTTAATATATGGATATTTTTGGTAAAGTCAATTTTGGAAAATGGAATT
Source organism: Hibiscus mutabilis (assembly GCA_019671005.1). NCBI lineage: Eukaryota > Viridiplantae > Streptophyta > Magnoliopsida > Malvales > Malvaceae > Hibiscus > Hibiscus mutabilis. The sequence goes on from CM033712.1 coordinate 24,525,204, forward strand.
TGGAAATTGGACATTTTGGCTAGTGACCAAAATGAAAGAATGAATAACTATTTTTGGTGACTATTTTAAAAAAGGGCAAATCTTAGAATCTTTAAGGAGAAATTTTACCAAATATTTTAATTTGATTTTCTTCTAGATTATTTTAAATGAGTTTTAATTAGTTAATTAAAGGGATTTAGTTAAGGAAATGTGGTTATTTTCCTAAAACTACTTTTGACGTAACTTTTTCCCTTAAACTTTTCTCTTAAAATTTCTTCAGCCAAACACTCTCTTTTGCATCAAAGATTTCAGGTAATGGTCTTGATTTCCTAAGTTCTTGATTTCTAATGGATTCTTTAATCTTGTTTTCCAAAATCTCATTATTTTCCTTTGTTTTTCAAGAGCAAAACATCCAATTGAGACGAAATTCACTTATTGGAGGCAAGGTTGGTTCTTCTCCTATAATGAATGATTCTTTACTGAAATTGTAACACCCCCTACCCGGTCTAGGAAATAAAATGGCTTAGGACTCGTTAACAAACAAACATACAAAGGTGGTCTTTCAAGCAAGGATAAAGAAGTTAAAAACCATTTATTTCCATTTTAAGGACTAATTAATTAGTTTATTTATTCCAATAACCATCTTATCTGAACTAATACCTAAGAACCAAGGAAGATTTAGAGGTCACATTCTTATGTTCATTTCGAGTAAGACGAGACAACAAAAGACATTTACTCGACTCATAGAATTATGATTTACTTATCATTGTTTTAGTTCAACTAATATGCATGACTCAACTAAAGCATTACTCCTTAGGAACTAATTTCAAACTTCAAACATGATGTGCTCACTAATGACTACACATAGCAAGCACTACTAGAATCCTTTAAACAAGGCATGGAAAGGTTGTTAACAAATCAAATAATCAGAGGAATTAACCAAAAACACCTTACCTTTACTATTCGGACAAGCATAGACAAACCACTAAGGCATTAAGCAATATAAGTACTCATCACATTAACATGACCAATATTTTATTATACACATTGCTCTAACTCAGATCATTCAAGAGCTTAGTACATTTACCAAAGGCTTAGGCACATCCATTAACAAACATAAATACGTATCAAGAATACTATAATTAGATTTGTGGAAAACCTTAATTAAACCAACTCTACCAAGTATGAAATCCTTTAACTATTACATAACACATAATCAAGTATTTACCAAGATAGTAAATTAACCTTATTCCAACTAAACATGAACTTAACATCCTCATTTTTATATTTTAGTCATTCAAGATCATAGAATTCCCGAACCACACGAAAATACAAGTGTTAACACTTATTCATACGACTTTAATCACTTACAATCCACGTGATCATTCATCACATTCACAATAGCATATTAGGATAGACATCAAACACATAATATAACCACAAGCAATCACCCAAGTCAATTAAACCTTTACAATACATACAATGCTTTCAAGCATTGTATTCGAATTTAACAAGATCTAAATGCAATGTGCATACAAGCATTGTGCCATCAAACTAGGAGTTCTACAAAAGATAACAAAACATACATTTGTATTGTGATCTTGATCGAGCTCATAAACACCTTCATCGAAAACATAACCTGAAACATGATTCGAGGTGACAAGTAAGCATACACCTAGTGAGGTAGAAAGGTCATAAAGAATACAATGTAAGTAATGCAACAATGATTATCATAATTATTGACTATCTGGATTAAAAAAATTCCATTACAAATTTGATAATCTCAAACCTTTTAAATATAGAGTTATGTCATCTTCCTAAATTCATTTAAGTACATATTCCAGGTATTTATAACACTTTTCCATATCAACTTAGGGCCTAAAATGTATTACTTCGATAAAAGATGAAATACACTAAGGTCAATTCTTACTTAACACGCAAGTAGCACATTTTCCTCATGGTTTGTTTGATTACTTACTCAAAAGCAATCTCTTTAGTAACCGTGTTAGTCAAGTGAATCAAATTCATATATATATATATATATATATGTATATATATGACTAAGATGTCCATAATAAAACCAATTTACGACAAGACTAAGGCATAACATCTATTTTAATATATGAATCAAAATATAGCTTAGCCTAAATATACTTGTCACGTGAGGGTTCCTTTCATACCAGATCAATCAGAGTTAAACCCAAATTCTTTATTACACGATTAAATATCATGTGTTCATTTCATGAAGTTCGAACATATCCTTCTGTCTTTTCAAAAATTATTACAGATGTCGAGTAGGCAAGTGTTGCTTATCCTTCAAATAAAAATATATAGTTTGTCGATTTAACTTATTACTCTCATTGTTTTAAGTTCTAATAAGTATATACTTGGATGGTAGTTTAAAGTAACTTAGAAGTAAGAAGATAACAATTAATGATTCATGTCTATTACTTCTATAACATTCTAACAAAAATTCGACTAAGATTCCAATTCAATCAAGTTTCAAGTCGTTTTGCATATAGCATTCGAATAGCATTATTTCTTTAATTAACAAAAATTTACAAATATCATGTAAGCCACCATTACTCGTCAGGTAAGTTATCAGGATGATTCATTAATCAAGCTTATAGATTCATTATTTCTTAATCACAACCTTTCATAGATATCGAATACTTATCACATAAGTTATCAAACATGACATATGCATGAATTTCTCTTATCATATAAGATACCAAACATATCATTTCAATACGCAAATTACTTAGCATATACGGTACCAAACATATCAAACCACATTCATGGGTTACTTGGTATATAAGGTATCAGACATATCGAATCAAAAACATGAGTTACTTGGCATGGAAGATATCAAACATATCAAATCTAAACATAAGTTACTGGTCACAAAAGCTATCAAACATAGTATCTCATAATCAGCTGTTACTTGTTACAAAAGCTATGAAATATAGCATCTCATAATCAGGTGTTACTTGTCACAAAAGCTATCAAACATAGTATCTCATAATCAGGTGTTACTTGTCACAAAAGCTATTAAACATAGAATCTCATAATCAGGTGTTACTTGTCACAAAAGCTACTAAACATAGTATCTCACAATCAGGTGTTATTTGTCACAAAAGCTATTATCAAATCATATCATAAACATGACTTACTCAACGTATGAGATATCAACATGGCTTATCACAAACATATCGAACCATAAACATAAATTTCTCAACATACAAGCAATCAAGCTTAATCCACTAATTTAGTTCACAAATTTCAATATTTAATCTTTACATAGCCTTGTGAATCAAGTAGCCTAGGTATACGAATCCCCAACCAACTGTCGCCAAACAAAATGGTACTCGAAGTACCTGTCAATCTCTCCTATCGTAGCCAAGTGACCACAACACTTCCTTCCTACTGTTGCCAAATAAGGACCGTAGTCTAACCCAAACACGAGCTCTATGGACTCTATGGCATGCCAACTATACCTATGAATGACTTGAAACCAAGACTTTTCAATTATTTTATTTCTTATTCGAGTCAGAGTTGAGCTTAGCTCCTTATTCAGATAATCAGATAGCATATCACATTGCTTGATTTATCAAGCCCATATACAAATATGACCCCTAATATGAGCAAAGCTCCAAGGTCATTTAATCAAAGAACATATCTTGATTTTTACCATAGGTGAGCATAGCTTCAAATTCACACAATTACAACAAAGTTTGTATCTTCTATGACAAGCACATTCATAGTTCATATGATCACATAGCAAAACCTAGGACTTATAACATCAAACGCATATGTTCTTATAATCAAATGAGCATAGCTTATTATTCCTCATATTAGGCATGTATTCAATTCATATGATTTTCACAATTCATTTCCCATCATTTTCGAATGGTAGCATGGCATAGCAAAGGTTTCTATCAAGCTTATACAAGTAAGAATTATTTCCATCAAAACCATGTCATCAGATTCAAGCATAGCACATCACATGATCCTTATCAATTAAGTACTTATCGTGCTTCTCCTTCGAGCTCATTTTAATCATAGCTTAAATTAAATACAAGCAAGGTAAAATTAAAACGAATAACATGCTTGGGATAGTTTCAACCTATCCTGAGACTTTAAACTACACTCATAGTTCGTTCCAAGCAAATTTTTCTCCCGGGTCACAATTCCTTTTTGTTTATCTACCAAATGATCTACTTTAGTCTCCTCTCCAATAACCGCTTCTTGGTCTAACAATTTACAGCAAGTATAAAAATAAATCAGAATTATTCCTATTGTCAAACCATTTGCAAAACAATTCTATATTTCACGTATACATACATAAACACAAGACAGCTCATAACAATCTCAAGTGCCAAGTCAATCCTTTATCACATACATTCATAAGCATGTGCAAAATTAGTCCATAACATTCATGTTTACACCAAAAATAGGGTAATTGACTTATATACATTTTTACACATCAAAAATAGCCACTATTTGCTCCTAATTATCCAAAACAGTCCATTTATCACATACATATTCAAAACTGTCCATTTACCTATTTTGCAAACTTATGTGCATCAAAACAATTCCCCAACATGCTTATATACATTAAAAGCAGTCCAATTATTCTCACAATTGTCCAGAACAGCCCTAAACTCATAAGCACACAAGTGTTTATGTTTAAAACAGTCCATAATTATCCAAACTATCCAAAAATAGCCCCTAGTTCCTATATACACAATTTATATACATAAAACAGTCCCAACTATTTTCATAGGTGCAGGGCAGTCCTTAACATCATGATCTTCAATCAAAACAGTCCTTAACTACATCCTTAAACATTTCCCCTATTTTAATTAATCAAAACAGTCCACTAACGTTATTAAAACATGCAAAACAATCCCTAATATACATATATATAGGTTCAGAACGGTCCAAATAGCATGTATATACCTATATACACAACAAAACAGTCCACTAATGTTTGCATATATGCAAAACAACCTATTATACAAATATACACTTGTATATATCTCCAAGGCAATCCACAACATTCAAAATAGTCCCTAAAGTCTGTTTTGTTCCACAATTTATTAAATAACAGAGCATCCCATGTTTATTTGTAAAATCAGTCCCCAAATTCTTATACACACACATGCTTGCTCAACCAACTTTGCAATTTATCAAAACACCTTCCAAACATTGCTAAACAAGTTCAATTTTCTAAATCATCCTATCAAAATACAAAGAATTTCAAAACTGTCCATAGTTCAAATTCTTCTAACAAATCACAAATAGAAAAAAAACATAGCATATTAAGACATGTAATTCGAATCCTAAGAGCATTCTTAATTCAAGCCTAGCAGCAACAATTCATGAAGCAAATATAGCTAAAATTTTCAATTATAAAACAATCTTTTAAGAGAGGGTTCATAATATTCTTACCTTCCCTTCTAAACTATTTAAATTTTTCTTAAGATCGGTCCAAAAGCATTGAAACTCAAGCATCATTCGACCTAGCAGGCTCTCAATCCTTTCTAGCCATGGTGATCGGTTTGTTTGGGGAAGAAAGAGACAACATTCTATTTCGTTTCCCCAAACCTAGATCTCCATACACATGCACACACATCTTCTTGACATGTGTAACAACCCCAAACCAAAAACTCCTTTGTCATGCAATCCTCAAGTCTCTGAAATTTTTAGTTTAGTCCTTTAAGCATTAGACACTCACTTTTAGATTTCTTTAATCCAGTCATTGTGTTATTTAATTGTAAATCTAACTTCATCACGAAGCAAGTCAAAACAATTCTATTAGCATTTGATTTAACAACATATTTCTAGACTGGGTTCTGGGGTATTACAGAAATTCCTAAGTAGTTGATCCTTGTTTAATGTTTCTAATGAGTTTTAATGATTTAATTATGGAAATTGGTTAAATTAAGGTTTAATTGATGAGATTAAGTGATTTTCATGTTGGATCTATTTTGCTGAGTTCTTAATTGGTTTTAATCATGATTTTGATGATTAATAATGTTAATTAGTTGGTTTTAACATTGGAATCCCAAAACTAGGAGAATCTCTAATTTCCTAGGTTGCTAGTGATGTGTTTTGGTGAGTTATGGGTGTTTTATGAATGCTGGAAGTGTAAGGATGATATTAAGTTGTTTTTGGATGTTAATTGAAGGTAATTGATGGATTAAACTTTTAGGTTTTGGCTGGGTTAAGTTTGAAAGGTGTTTGATGTTGATTTCGATTGTTGCCAAAGGGTTTTTGGATTGAGTGTTGGGGATTAATGTTGCTGAGTCTTTCAATGCATTTTGAGGCATTGAATACTCTATTTTTGTGTGGTTAAATCAGGGGAGGTTGATCCTCAAGCTTGTGGCACCGTTTTGAAAGCTTTTGAGGAGTAGCTCGCATCAGCGAACGAGGTTTTGCGAAGTAGGTGAGTGAGAACATTGATTTCAACTTTCAAATGGTTTAAAGATTATTTTAGGAGTTTAAATTAAGCTTGAAACATTGTTTAAACTCAGAAGTAAGTATGATGAGATTTCTTCTTTGGTCGTTCTTTGGCAAAATTGTTTTTATGCACTTGTTTTTGAATTACATGGTACCTACTATTTGAGCATGTTTTATACTGAGTTTTGATCATATATTGATGTTGGATATATTTGGAAAATGGTCCATGTATGTATGAGGAATACTTGTAATGCATGGTTTAAAGCATTGTTGTAATACCCCTAACCTGGTTTAGGAGTAAACTAAACTAGAAAGTATTACAGAACAAACAAAAATTTGACTTACACAAGCAAGTCTTAAATCAAATCCCCCAAGAAATTTAAAGTCAATATTTACTAGAACTTACTCATATTTAGCTATAACTCTAGTCCTTAATTCAAGTTGGCTTATAAAAATTTTAGTAACTTAACTTAGTATTCAAGAATCGATTCATTATCTTTCGTCTCACAAGTATACACAATCTTTTATCCTCTAAGAGCAACCAATCATTCGAAACATTATAATGAGACAAGCCTAATTCATAAATCTTCACTTGTTCATTTTTAGGCCATATTTGTGTCAAGTAAAGGTCTAGAATTTGATTAGGTCAAAGCTATATGGTTTGGCTAACAACATCTATTAAGTGATAAGTTTGTTAAGGTCGAATGCTTATCTCAAAGACAATTAAACAACAAAGAAACTCATTAAATTTTATCAACGTATCTTACACTATTCAAGGCATCGTCAAAAGTCTAACTCTTTACCTAAAACATGTTAAGCTTCTTTTAAACCTAATTAAAGATACCAACACAACGATTACACCAAGCCACATAACCATATGCTACTCGAATCAAGCAAAATAAGGATTTCAATATACTTAAACATACAAACAACCATCTTAAAAAATTGACAAGCCTTTAAGTACACACCATAGACTCTTTTGAACCACATTGATACCTCATTCAAACATCTTTGACCTTATTAAATTGATTAACCAAAACACTCTAACCAATTCTTAGTTACTCAAGTTCTACTGAGTATCAGATAGGTCATTTACAATTATTACAAAATAGTACTAATTTCCACAAGGTCAATATTTTTAGCCTTAGGCCCAACTCAAGACTCGAACCATTCAATTCTTTTATAATCTCATTCACACAACATTACCATATACACAATCATAGACATAATACTAATTGGCCCTTATAACTATCAAACAAATCAAACATCATAACCACCATAATTCAAACAACAAACAACCCTGAAGCATATTAAGGCCCATTATAAAAAGTGTTAAATACTTATAAAGCTTATATACATATGTAACCAAAAAGGGTGACCTAAATGCATTTTGCATACATATAAACTATGTGCCACCAACTAGGAGTTTTTTAAAGAGATTACAAAATGTACTTCTTGACACTTGTGGTCACATCCAAGCTCAATGGATAATCATAAGCAAATTTTGCCCTGAAACATGATGAAAGAATAGAGTAAGTACGCACTTAGTGAGGTAGCTTAAAGAAACTAAAAGCATGCAACAAACAATCTATCCTTTCACCAAAACATATCAAATTATGCATGCTTCTAACTTGAACATGAATCAAGCTATCTTGGTTTAAAGCATTCGAACAAGCAAGTTCCATTATCCAAAGGGGGGGGGTACTAGATTCATTTATAAACTTGTTACATATCACAAGCATTCGAGCAAACATGTTTCATTATCCAAATGGTTATTCTAGATTCATTTTTAAACTTGTTACATATCACAAGCATTCGAATAAACATGTTCCATTATCAAAAAGGTTATCAAGATCCGAGTAAATGCCAACTTAATCAAATGATAAAGCAATATAGTCACAATGTTTTAAACATAACATTTCATAGACTTGTTTTACTAGTCTCACAAATTATCTAACATGGCATCTTATAAACATGCATTACTTGTCACATAAAATATCAAGCATAGAATAACATAGACATAGCACATCGTATACATATCAAATCGTAGACATAGCATATCATAGACATGGCACATCAAAGAAATAAGTTACTTGTCATATAAGGTATCAAGGTAGTTCTTTAATTTACTTTGCAATTTCATTATTTTATCTTTAACATAGCCTTGAGAATTAAGTAGCCTAGGTACACGAATCCTCAACAAACTGTTGCCAACGAAAGGTACTTGAAGTACCGGTCAATCCCTCATACTATCGCCAAGTGACCACATCACATCCCTCCTATTGTCGCCTCATAAGGACCGTAGTCCACCCCAAAACACGAGCTCTATGGACTCTATGGCATACCAACTATACTTAAGACTGACTCGAAACCAAGGCTTTAATTTTTACCCTTATCATATTAAAGAAGAACGAGCATAGCTGTAACACCCTAAAATTGGGCTAGAAATGTTACCACTATCTAAACTATATGCTAGTTGAATTCATAAGCTAATCAAATTAAAGAAAATGAACATTGGCCATCCTTATGATCAAATAAGTGAAATTAGAACCAAATTGAATTGAAGTTAAAACTAGAAGGCACAAATGGAAGGATGGAAATGTGAACCTACAAAACATTAGAGTTTGCATGCAATTGGGATTAAGATTAAGGGCCTTGACACATGTCCTCAAATGAAGAGGACATGTGCCAAATTGGGGTGACTAACGGCCAAAGGGGGGAAAATAACCAAAAATATTGTCATCTTCCTCCCCAAAATTATCTCCTTGACTGAATTGCTTGAGAGAGAAAGGGGAGAGAAGAGCTTCATGCAAACACCTTCAATTCATGCTTTTTGATTCAACCATTGATCAAATTTAGCTTGGATAAGGTATAATGCTTGACTTTATATGTTATAGATTGTTTGAATATGCAAATGATGATGTTCTTGTTGCCTAGATGGAACTGGATGATTGCTAAGCATGTTAGGGTCATGCTAGCTTCAATTAGAACTGGTTAGTTGAATGCTAGAAGCTAAATTGCTAATGAAATATATATATGGTTGCTGGAAATCTGTACATGGTTGAAATCAGTCTTGATTAGGGACTCTTTTGATAGAGAAAATGTGTAAACATGTCAATTGAACATAGAACCCTGTTTTGATCATGTTGCTAGATGAAAATGAAGATTTAATTGAATAGGTAACTTGATGGAAATGGGAAAGCACCTAATTGGACTAGTTAAATTAGGTATTTGATTGCCTAATTGTTGAATTGGATGTACAATGTTGATCAAATAGATCAAATTGGGCTCAACATGATAATGTTCTGTTTTAACCTTATTCTAGGTGTATTAGAATGACCTAGACATGTAAGAACATGAAAATGAATTGAATTTCCATGTTAGAACCTTTCTTAGGTGAATTAAGAAGCTAGAAATTCAACCTAGTGTAATTTGCCTAGAATGCTCTATTCTGGGCAGTAACTTTGAAAAATCACTATAAATTGTGTAATACTAATGTAAGGCTGAAATTTTTATGGAAAACACCTTGATATTTCTAAATTCATTAGGAGAAAACAAAACTGAATTCTGGGTTGTATACTAAAATGTAGAGAAGAAACACTAGGGACAGTGCAAACTGTCTAGTATTGCAAAATGCCCCGTCTTTAAGTTAAAAACTGTATTAATTGGAAAAGAATCAAAATGCAAGCCTTATATTGTCATAAAGACAAATTTTTAGCTTTCCAACGGTGTAAACCAATTGAAATTCCGGTGTACAGAATAAAAGCTATGCAAGATTAAGTGACTAGAGTACAAGCTGCCTGGCAGCAGCATTATAGGAAATTGCCCACTGTTTTGTGGCAATTTGCAAACTGTTTTGTAAACAGTTTTAGGACATTGATTGTACCTTGTTTTACACGAACTAGAGTATAGATAAGTCTAGTGAAGAATGTATATGAGCATCCAAGAACAAAGGAGTGTGATCCAAGACTAGCTAAGCTTGGAGTATTGTGAGTGTAGTTACCTTTTGGGTTAGGACTAGGTCCTAACCAATGCATACTTGTTTATACTCTTGAAATGCTTAAATGAACCTAATTATGGACTTGGCCTAATAAGGGAAGAATGACTTGTAATGCATGAAATTTGATCACATATTTGAATACATGATTAATTCGAATGTTTAAGCATGAATGAGTGATAATGTGATCAATTGCTAAAGACTTGCTTGAGACATCATCCCATCTTGATCTAATGAAACATGAAAACTACATGATATGTGAGCTATGGCTCAATGGCCTAAGTGCCTAATATGAAATGAACTTGCTTGACCTGAACTTGATCTTGAAACACTTGAATAAATGGTAAATCAGACAACCTTGGTAGCTAGTTGGACTAGGTAGAAGGGCATGCCTTAGAGTCTAGAGCTCATTGTGTAAGGGTGGACTACGGTCCAGGGCTAAGGCCCCTATTTGGTGACAGATGGAGGGTACATATGTGGTCTTTGGCGACAGTAGGAGGGTTGACCAAAACTACGGTGCATCTTGTGGTGACAGTTGGTTAGAGACTCGATTACCTATACAAACTAAGTACCAAGGGGGTTGTTTAATTGATAATACACGAAATAACAATCCAATAACACATGATACTTGTCTTGAATGCTATGAATTGAATGTTACTTGTCTTGAAAGTCATGATTTGTATGTTACTTGTCATGTAAGCATGATTACCTTGATTACTTGTTTTGCAAGCATAATGTGCTTGAATCTTGATATGAAAACATGATGTATGATTCCATGTTCTTGCTCATTAATAGCTGAATGCTTGATATCCTTAATTAGGATTACTCTATTGCTTGAAAGCCTTAGCTAGGATCAATCTAATGCTTGAAACCCCTAGCTAGGTTCATTATTGATTAAATGACAGAAAACTTGATATAACAAATGGTTAGATTTAGTACTACCTCACTAAGTACATTCTTGTACTTATCACTCTTGTTTTCATTCTTCCAAAACTACAGGATAAAGGATACGAGTGTTGCTTGATCTTGAAGCATGTTACCTTGAGCTAGAAGCAAGTCACAAATGCTTTGCCTAAGTATGGTTTCAGACTTGTTTTGTATATCTCCTAGAATGGTGGCACTAGATTGTATATAGTTAGCTTGATCATGCATTTTGGTACACTTGAAACTTGTATTTATTGATCTTGATGGGCCTACCTATGTTATGAACCTATTGTCAAATATGTAATGAACTTAAAGTTCTTGTAATGGAATGTTGTTTCCTGCGCATATGATGATAGAATGAAATGATCTAATGTTTGATCTAGATTACCTTGAGCCATTCGAAAATGCCTTGCTTAATGTACATGTGTAAGCTTAAATTGAAAGTAGGATAACCGAACCATGCTGCTTGCCTTCCATTCAAATTGCCTTGGAAAGTATATGGTTCTCTTGTGTGTGATCATGCCTTGATTATAAGTGTATTGTGTACTTGTATGGTAAAGGCCGAATGGCCTAGATGTTGAAAACTAGTTACAAGCATTTTGCATGTTAACATGATCATGTTTGGAAATCTAGGTATGTAAAGCTATATGTTTCTAACTAAAGAACATTGAAATGAAATGGAATTAGGTAGTACACCTAGAGTCATTCGAATATTGGTAGATAAAATAAAGTAAAGTGTATTGATAATATAGTAATATATAGTGTAGGTATAAAAGGAAACAACTATATGCCTTGTTTCGAATGCCTTTGATGATAAGAATCAAAATATGAGTTGCTTGTACGATAAGTAAGTATGTTGGTTGTTGCTTGCTTGTTCTTGTATTGCTTGTATTGCCTTGTTTGCTTAAGTAACGCTCCTGAGCCGGTTTGCTACTAGGCCGGGGTATGGGTGTTACAATAGCTTCTTAATTAGAATATCATATAAACGAACCTTGTTAAGTGCAAAAGTATTATATTTTCTACCCTTTTACTTATAATTATTGTTTGACTTAGGCTTGTTTTAGTATATTTAGTCATTCATGTATTATTTCATGGTTTCCTTCACCGTTAAGCTTGATTACACAATTTGGTTGGTTTTATGAAAAAATGCTGCTGGTATGTGCGTTTTTGTGTGTAGGATTAATTGCCTTAGCAAGCAAAAAATTGCCGAAGCAGTTGAGGATGAGAATGAAGAAACTGCCAATTTAAAGATTGGATAAATCCACCTCTTTTGAAATAAGCACGAGAACCAAGGATAAATCTTAAAGAGTTGGAATTCCACCCAAATATCAAAGGAGATTAAAATTTCAAGTTTAGGAGTTTTTGGAGGGTAAGGATAAAAAGGATTTATTATTTCTTTTATCTTAATAAATTCCACCTTAAACTCATCATCATCCACTACAATTCAGCCTAATCATCTCCTATAAGTAGAAGACTCGGCCACATCCCAAAGGGGTAGCCGATTTTGAGAGAGAAAAAAGGGGTTGTTCGATATCTTCTTCTTCTTTATTGTTTCTATTCGATTTATGTTGGGGAATTTTTATATTGTATTTCTTTTGCACCAACCATGAACTAAACTTAACTGGCTTGGGTTATTGTATTTTTATGGTTGTGAAAATGTTTGGATTTGTTTAGGTTTTTGAGTGTCTATTTAAATTCAAAGTTTGTTCATTCTTAGTTTTAATTCGATTGCGATTGAATTGGGAGAGGATCTCGTGAATTCATCCATTTATCTAATATCGAGAGAGTTAGATTCAAGAAACAAATGAGCTTGGTCTTCATTCAAATGATCATTGGTGAAGACTACTTCGACTTAGGAATAAGTTACAAATTTCAACGGCTAAGAAGAGCGTAAGACCATTTGTTGTTCACCCATGATTAACTTAGGGATGTATCACCAAAGCATGCACAATTGACTAGTGTTTCGAGTTAGGGATAACAAGAAGCCATTGAAAAATGCTTCACTGAGCTTTGAAGGGAGTCGCTCAATTGCCAAAGCAATCACACCATTCCCAGTTATTGAGGCAATTACGATACCTAGGCAATTCAACTGGTTCTAATTGCCAAGACAATTGCGTTGCTTCAGCAACCAATTACTACGAAGATCCATCTAACAATTACACCATAATTCACAATAACCCAGCCTACTCTCTCTTATTCGATTACAATCTTCTTTTATTTATTTGCTCTTTTGTTTTACTTATTAATTCGAACTCCTACAATCACCAATTTACTCTTCTTTTCAGTGTAAGAAACTAGAATCCATAAGTTGCACCAATCCCTGTGGAGACGATATCTATTCTATTCTATAACTTGTGACGTGTTCACTTGCACCAATTGTGAAGCACTCTAAATACTCAACAAGTTTTTGGCGTCGTTGTTGGGGATTGGCAATAGGGACTTTATTTTTATTTCTTGCATTTTTTCTTTTTCTTTTTTTTTGTTATTTGGTTTCAAGGGGATAACATTCTTTGGTTTTGCATCTGTGTATGACCAGGGCGATACCAACAACACAAGACTACCCACTTGAACCTGAGATAGAATGATTTCTTCATAGAAGGAGACGAGAGCAACGAGCAACAATGGCATATCCACCTGTTAACCTAGTTGGCAATCTGAATATCGACGCCAATTAGAATATCATAGCAAGAGGAGGAGGAGCTCAAATCGAACAACCAGTTCGTGTCAGGAATAGACCAATCTGAAACTACTTAGAGGAAGATCTCAATGGTCTCAATCCAGGAGTTGTCACACCTGAAATTGAAGCCGCCCACTTTGAATTAAAACCTGTAATGTTCAATATGATCAATACAATTGGTCAATTTGGCGGATCGGCAACTGAGGATGCTAGGCAACATCTCAAATCGTTCCTGGAAATTTGCAATTCATTCAAACTACAAGGAGTCCATGAGGATATCCCAAGGTTGAAAGCATTTCCCTATTCACTAAAGGATAGGGCAAAAATGTGGTTGAATAGTATTCCATCCGGATCTATAGGATCTTGGACGGATTTATGTCGCGATTTTATTGATAGATTTAGTTATACAAATATGACTGATAAGTTGCATAATGATATTACTTCTTTTTGGCAGGCAGATGATGAATCCATGTACGAGGCTAAGGAGTGATACAGAGAGCTTTTACAAAACTGTCCCATGCACGGATTCCCAGTATGGACACAAGTGATGATGTTCTACAACTCAGTGAGCACACCGACAAGGATGATGCTAGATGCCTCGGCAAATGGCATACTCCTCGACAAGTCACTTGAGGAAGCGATAGATATTTTGAACTGTCTTGCCAAAATCGAATATCAGTTCCCAACTACCCGAAGGGGAATAGTCAGACGAAAGGCCATGATAAACGAGCTTGATTCATCGGAATCTATTTTCACACAATTGGAAACTTTAACCAATTTGGTTAAGAATATGCAGTGAACTAGCAACACACAGAAGATCAAGGTAGTATATGTATTTTGTGATTTATGTAATGGTAACCATGATTCTTCTGAGTGTCCGCAGAACCCATAGTCTAGCTTTTACGTTGGAAACTATAACCGGAACAATAATGTGACGTCGAACAATTACAATCCAACCTGGAGGAAGCATCCAAATTTCTCATAGAGTAACCTGAACAATGCCCTTAATCAGAATAATAAGAATGCACAAGCATCGAGATTCTAGCAGAACATGCCACGACAACAGATGCCGCAACAACAATAGACACCATCTAGTTATTTGGAAAACTCTCTTAATGCCTTTATGTTAAAAACTAAATCTTATATGGTTGAGAATAGTAGTTTCATGAAAAGTATTGACGCTTTCATTAATAGGACCGAGATGAGATTGCAAAATCAGGAGGCAACTTTGAAATCCTTGGAGACACAAGTCGGGCAATTCGCTCAGAACTTAAATACGAGACCACTAGGCAGTGCAAAGTAATCACCACTCGGAGAGGACGAAAGCTAAATGATACACCTACTTAGCCCATGGAGAACTATCAACCAGCAGAATGATCTCCTTTCCAAAAGACACATCAACCAAAATTGATGAATCGGCAATTGCCTAGGCAAATCCCGATCCCAGGCAATTCCAATTGCCCTGACAGTTCTAGATGCCCAAGCAATTTGTGATAACAATCCCAAATCGGAAAAGAAGGAAGAAAAGATCTGAATTCCACCACCATTCCCGTAGAGGCTAAAATGGCTGAAACAAGAATATCAGTTCAAGAAATTCCTTGACATCTTGAAACAAGTTCATATCAATTTGTCGTTGGTTGAGGTGATAGAGCAAATGACGAATTATGCTAAGCACCTTAAAGACATTGTCTTTGAGTGTACAAGGCTAGGTGAGTTTGAAACAGTTGCTGTGATATGAACTTGCTAGGTGAGTTACACAGCCGAATGCCACCTAAACTTAAGGATCCCAGCAGATTCACTATACCATGTGCTACCGGAAATCACTATGTCGGGAAGGCATTATGTGATCTTGGAGCAAGCATAAACCTCATGCCAAAATCTATTTTTCAGAGATTAGGAATAGGGAAGGCAAAGCCTACAACAATGATACTACAGCTTGCAGACAGATCCTATGTGCATTTAGAGGGAAAATTGAGGATATTCTGGTAAGAGTTGATAAATTTATTTTTCCCGCTGATTTCATTGTCTTGGATTATGAAGCAGATGAGTTCACACCTATTATTCTTGGGAGATTGTTCTTTGCAATGAGAAGGACCTTGATCGATGTTGAGAAAAGAGAACTCACCATGAGGGAAAATAACTAGCAAGTCAAACTAAAGGATATTGCACGACAATTGCATTACCGAACCTAAGGAACTTGAGGAGCCGAACGACAAGGAACATAATGAAGCAAATTAGATTGTTAGTTAACCGGGTAACAGTTTTGAATCCTTAGACTACTCAGGTAAGGAAGGTAAAATTGAAAAACCCTCTATTGAGCAACCTCCCGTTTTAGAATTGAAACCATTGCCAGGGCAATTAAAATATGCTTATTTAAGGAACGATAACACTTTGCCCGTAATTATTTCTTCTAAGTTACAGCTTGAACAAGAAAAGAGGTTGATTGACATGTTGGCGCTGCACAAAAAGGCAATAGGGTGGACAATCGCAGACTTGAAGGGAATTAGTCTGGCGGTATGTATACACAAGATCCTATTGGAGGATGATCATAAACCGTCAATTGAGGCACAAAGGAGACTTAACCCCACCATGAAAGAGGTTGTGATGAAAGAAATCATCAAATGGCTTGATGCCGGTATCATATATCCTATCTCTGATAGTGCCTGGGTAAGTCTGGTACAATGTGTCCCAAAAATGGAGGTATAACCGTGGTAACGAAAACAATGAACTCATTCCAACTAGGACTGTGACCGGTTGGAGAGTTTGCATGGATTACCGTAAGTTAAATAAAGCTACTAGGAAAGATCACTTTCCTTTACCCATTATTGACCAAATACTAGACCATATTGCTGGTAAATCTTTTTATTGTTTTCTTGATGGTTACTCAGGTTATAATCAAATCGCAATATCTCTGGAGGATAAGGAAAAAACCACGTTCACATGTTCGTATGGTATATATGCATTTTGAAGGATAACGTTTGAATTATGCAATGCCCCAACAACATTCCAACGAAGCATGATGACAATTTTCTCTAACATGGTGGAAGATTTCCTTGAAATCTTCATGGACGATTTTTCAGTATTTGGAGATAGCTTCGACAATTGCCTTAGCAATTTGGAGAAGGTGCTGACTCGATGTGAAGAATCTAACCTAGTTTTAAATTGGGAGAAATGCCATTTTATGGTAGACGAAGGTATCATGCTCGCCACAAGATCTCGTCCAAGGGAATCGAAGTCGATAGAGCCAAGGTGGAAGTGATTGAGAAATTGCTGCCACCAAATTCAGTCAAAGGAATTCGAAGCTTTCTCGGACATGCAAGTTTTTACCTAAGATTTATTTATAAATTTTCTAAGATTTCTAAACAATTGTGTAATTTGCTTGAACAGGATAAGACTATAATTTTGATGATTCATGTGCCACGGCATTTGACGACCTAAAAAAGCAACTTGCTTCGGCGCCTATCGTTGTTCCACCTGATTGGTCCCTACCTTTTGAACTCATGTGTGATGCAAGCAATTTGTGGTAGGAGCTATTTTAGGCTAGCAAAAAGGTAATATTTTCCATGTGATATACTACGCTAGTAAAACCCTTAATGGTGCTCAGTTGAATTACACCATAACGGAAAAGGAATTACTAGCAGTAGTTTTCGCATTTGACAAGTTTCATTCTTATTTAATTGGTACAGAGGTAATTGTCCATTCTGACCATTCGACAATTAAGTATTTGATTACTAAAAAAGATGCCAAACCTCGTTTAATTTGTGGGATTTTACTTTTACAAGAGTTTGACATTGAAACTAAGGACATGAAAGGAACGGAGAATCGGGTTGCTGATCACTTGTCAAGGCTGGAAAGAGGTGATGACGAGAAGGACTCTTTGGAAATCCATGATGCATTCCCGGATGAGCAGATGTTAGTTGCCTCGACAACACCATGGTATGCAGATCGAGTAAATTTTCTAGTTTGTCATATTTTACCTTATGACCTTACTCACCAAGGAAAGAAGCGTTTCCGACATGATGCTAAGCATTATTATTGGGATGAGCCTCTTTTGTTTAAACAACATGTAGATCAGGTTATAAGACAATATGTTCCTGAAGAGGAGTAGGAAAATGTGCTTCGGCAATGCCATTCTTCACCCTATGGAGGCCATTTTAGAGGTATTCACACTGTGGCAAAAGTCTTACAATCCGAATTATACTGGCCCACTCTTTATAAAATGCTAAAGAATTCTACAAGTAGTGTGATCGTTGTCAACAAACGGGGAATATATCCAGATGATATGAGATGCCACTGCAGAGTTGTTTGATGTGTGGGGTATTGATTTCATGGGGCCTTTCTCATCCTCATTCGGCAATTTGTACATCCTACTTGCCGTCGACTATGTATCTAAATGGGTTGAGGCAGCTTTAGTTCCTAGAAACAATTCCAAAACCGTGCAAAAATTCTTACAGAAAAATATATTCACACGGTTCAAAATGCCGAGGGCAATCATCAGTGATGAAGGCAAACATTTTGACACCAAATTCATTGCCAAGATATTGCAATGATTTGGAGTGACACACAAAATTGCCACAACATATCACCTGCAAACAAATGGGCAAGCTGAAATTTCCAATCGGGAATTAAAGAGTATCCTTGAGAAGCTGTAAATCCCTCTCAAATGGATTGGTCTTTGAGAATTGACGATGCACTTTGGGCTTATCACACTGCATTCAAGACACCCTTAGGCATGTCTCCTTTTAGACTTGTCTATGGCAAGACTTGTCATTTACCGGTGGAAATCGAACACAAGGCATATTGGGCTATCAAAATTGTGAACATGGATTGGGAAAGCGCAGGGCAAAAGCGATTATTGGAGCTCAACGAGATCGAACAATTCTGTGCCTTAGCCTACGACAACATGAGAATTTACAAGGAGAAAACAAAGCGTTGTCATGACAAGAAGCTATTGCCGCGATAATTTTTGCCCGGGAAATTAGTGTTTCTCTTTAACTCTCGATTGAAACTCTTTCCAAGAAAACTGAGATCAAGATGGTCCAGGCCATTCGAAGTAGTAAAACCTTTCTCCCATTGTGATGTGATAATCAAGCCCACCATCGACAAACATGAATTTAAAGTTAATGGACAATGATTAAAGCATTATGCTGGAACCCATGTTGAGCGCGGCAAAAGAAATGGTTACTTTAGAAGATGCATGAACATGCTCTTCTTTAGTATTTTTATTTATTTTCGGTTTTGTTTTTAATTTTAGACTTTCTTTTATTCTTTTTATTCTTTATTTTTAATCGAATTTTAGGATAAGAGTTTCTCTTTTTTATTTAGTTTTATTCTTTCTATCTTTATTTTTATTTATTATTTTAGGATAGATATCTTTTTGTTTTCGTTTTTATTTATCTTTATTTATTTTAGTATTTATCTTTATCTAATATTTATCTTTAATTTTTTAGGATAAGAGTTCAAGAACAATAGGAGTTGGATTAAAAGATCGAGTTTATCCCTTGGAGGGAATAATGGGCATATTTTTGAGGGCTTATAAAAACCTATTTAATTATTTCTTTGCCCTAATTATTTTCCCCTTTAAAACCCTTAGTCGTATGCCTCTTCATCTCCCTCCAATCCCCCTTGCCCCATACCTAGTCCAATACCCTTATTTTCTTTTCATCCATATTTCTTTCATTCCTTCCATTAGTAGACTACCACCCCTCACATCTACCATATTACTCCTTCACCTACCCTTTCATCTCTTTCTCTTACTCTTACTTTTCCCTCCTCTTGAACTCTCAAGTTTTCTTTAATTTCCTTTGTTTTTGTTCATACCACAACCACAAATCATTCATGGCCAAGAAATTTAAAACCATGGCTCACCCGAGTTCTTCCAAGGAAACTGAACCTCCATTCCGTCAGTTTGCGACACTGATCATTGAAGAGCACTTTCGCACCAAGTTCGCCAGCCGCAAGGTGTGGGAGGAACAAGGATTCGAATACACTGTCTCCTGCAAGAATTTCGGCCTTGATGCGTTCATCTTTCAAGTCATCGAGCAACACAAATGGAAAATATTTTTCCATCAACCAAATCAGAGTTTTATTCTCATGCTTCTAATCCCAACAACCCCTATGTTTATGTTCATGGTAGGGCAATTGTTACATGTTGTGATATACTATAAAAGATACACAAATAGTGCAAGTATACACATCAAACAAGTAATAAAGTGATGAGTGAGTATCGTCTCCACAGGAATTCGAGGCCAAACTAGCTTAGTCAAAACACCCAAAATTACAGCTTGAAGATAAATGTGATAGCAAAAGGGAACATGTCAAGAAATCTTGTAGCAATTAACTATAATGAAAACTGAGCTAAAATAAAGATACTTCGAGCGTCCTCTCAAGTGTACAAAACTCTCTAATGGGATGACAGGTTGGGCTTGCTAAGGATCTCTATGTCTAAGCCTAAAGAATGTCTTGAACTATCTTTCCCTCAACATGCTCGATAGAGCTTACCAAGATGTCTCTACACCATCTCTAGCAAGAAACCTGATAGGAAGAATGTTATGGCAATACCTCTCAGTGTAAAACCTAACATACAACTATCCTTTAAGTTCTACTCAGTTCATCATTCAGTCCATCGATAAACATCCGACATTTATCAGCATCAGTCTTGATGCATTTCGACTCGTACTTGCAATACTTGCAGAAATCACCCACGTATTGTTCAATGGGTCGACCACCTTGCTTGGGATACAAGAAACGTTTCTGGTGCTCAGCTAGGTACTGTTCACTGATATATTTCTTCCTGAATTCCTCAAGGAAGAATTTCCAAGTTACAGCTTCAACAGGAGCAGTCAGGGTAGTGGTTTCCTACCAGCTTAGAGCTTCATCTGCCAACAGGGCTATGGCACATTCGAGCTTGTGCTTATCAAGATAAGGTAGTTGTTTAGTCAAGATTCTAGTAGTGGCCTCTAACCAATACTCAGCTACTTCGGGGTTGGCTTCATCAGTTCCAGTGAAAGTATATGCCCGATGTTGAGCCAGCTTGCCAATCGGAGCTCTGTTTGGCACATCAATAGGAGGAGCAATAGGATGGTCTTGTTTCAAAGTAGTTACTAAATGATTGAACATCTCCTTCATGCTCAGGAGACATTCTTGCTGCACAAGATTTATAGCAGGAGCTTCCTGTTGAGCAACAGCTTGGGCTCGGGGTTGAGTTTGTTGTTGTGGAGGATTATGTTCCATCCTCACACTGTTTCCTTCATTCGAGGAGCCTTCAGGACTTTCATTGTCGCGGCCAAGTCTCATTTCAGACATTCTACATTCAAATAGAATAATTAGGGATTCAGTTTAGTAAGCAAAGACACAAGCTATACAATACAAGTATTCTAGGTGGCACAAGTATCCTATATGATGCATGATAGCCCGGTTTAGTCCTAGAATCGACTAAACCTAAAGCTCTAATTACCAATTAAATGTAACACCCTACCCCGGGCTAGTAGCAAACCAGCTTGGGAGCGTTACTTAAGCAAGGACAAGGACAAGACAAGCAATACAAGTAATACAATACAAGGCAAGACATTGATAACTCATCCCTATTAGACGAGTTACTTAACTAACAAGCAACCAAACATTCATTACTTATCATACAAGCAAACTCATCTTTTCATTTCAAGACAAGCATTCGATTAGGCTCCTAAATTATTTCATTTCAAGCTTACATTATAGGTTACTATTTTCATGGTTCACTTTGCATATTCAATCCTATGATATTATGCCTCATTCGAATTACCTAAGGTTCATACATGATTCCTTCATTTCATTGTTCCTTGATGCAAACATGTATCATCTTATACCTAAATTA
Source organism: Hibiscus mutabilis (assembly GCA_019671005.1). Lineage (NCBI taxonomy): Eukaryota > Viridiplantae > Streptophyta > Magnoliopsida > Malvales > Malvaceae > Hibiscus > Hibiscus mutabilis. The sequence continues at coordinate 24,547,098 of CM033712.1, forward strand.
CTAACATGATTCTTTGAGCATTCAATTTCATGTAACTAGTTTCCATTCAAGCCATACTCTATCCCTATGCATTCGACAATCATCATGCTAATACTAAAACACATACATCATGGTATATACACACAAGTGATCTTATAGTTCTAAGGCAATTCGAATGGTTCATTGTAATCTAAATCAAACACTTGATCATTTCATACTATCATCATATGCGCAGCAACAACATTCCATAACATGAAATTTAAGTGCATTACATGTTTCATAATGTCATCCAAGATCATGACATAATAGGCCCATACAAGAACAATATATACAATTACCAAAATGCATGATCAAGCAAAACTCTATACAATCTAGTGCCACCAATCTAGGAGATATACAAAACAAGTATGAAACCATACTTTAACTATGCTTGTGACTGGCTTCGAGCTCGAGGTAACAGGCTTCAAGATCAAGCAACACTCGAATCCTTTATCCTGTAGTTGGGAAGAATGAAAACGAGAGTGATAAGTACAAGAATGTACTTAGTGAGTTAGTAACTAGTTATAACCATTTATTATATCAAGTTTTGTGTCATTTAAACAAGAATGAACCTAGCTAGGGGTTTCAAGCATTAGATTGATCCTAGCTAAGGCTTTCAAACAGCAAGATAATCCTAGCTAAGGATATCAAACATTCGGCTATCAAGGAACAAGAACATGGAACCATACTTTATGTATTCATATAAAAAATCAAGCACATCATGCTTACAAAACAAGTAATCAAGAAAGTCTTGCTTACATGAAAAGTAACATACAATTCATGGCTTTCATGTCAAGTAACATACTATTCATAGCTTTCAAGACAAGTCACATGTGTTTTAGGATTGTTATTACATGTGTTATCAATTAAACAACCCCTTTGGTACTTAGTTTGTATAGGTAATCGAGTCTCCAACCAATTGTCACCATAAGATGCACCGTAGTGCTGGTCAACCTTCATACTGTCGCCAAAGAACACATACGTACCCTACGTCTGTTGCCAAATAGGGGCCTTGGCCCTGAACCGTAGTCCATCCTGACACAATGAGCTCTAGACTCTAAGGCATGCCCTTCTACATAGTCCAACTAACTACCAAGGTTGTTTGATTTACCATTTATACAAGTTTATCAAGTTCAAGATCATGTCAAGCAAGTTCATTTCATTTTAGGCCCTTAGGCCATTTGAGCCATAGCTCACATATCATGTAATTCTCATGTTTCATTTCATCAAGATGTGATGATATCTCAAGCAAGTTCTTTAGTATTCGATCACATGCAACATGTCACATACAAGTATCAATGTACTACTTAAACATGCTTAGCATTCGAATAAAATATGTATTCAATATGTGATCAAACTTCATGCATTACTAGTCATTCTTCCCTTATTAAGTCAAATCCATAATTAGGTTCATTTAACATTACAAGTATGTAAACAAGTATGCATTGGTTAGGACCTAGTCCTAACCCTAGAGATAACTACACTCACAATACTCCAAGCTTAGCTAGTCTTGGATCCACATTCCTTTGTTCTTGGCTTTAGGATGATCCACTCTATCCTCTTCCACCAAGTTTACTCCTGGTTCTATCACATTACACAACAATTACATGTTAAAACAAGATCATATGATCATTCAATCAAGGCAAGGTTACAAGTACATATCATACACAAATCTGGCAGCATGTTCATGTACATTCTTCACTACACTTAACTACACTTATCTATACTCTAATCCATGTAAAACAAGGTAGAATTAATGTCCTAAAACTGTTTATAGAACAATTTACAAATTGCCACAAAATAGTGTACAATTACCTATACTGCTGCTGCTGGACAGCTTGCACTCTAGTCACTTATTCATGCATAACTTTCATCCCGTACGTCGGAATTTAAATTGGTTTACACTGTTGGAAAGATAACGTAATTTTCTTTATAACCTTATAAGGCTTGCATTTTAGTTCTTTGCCAAGTAATACAGTTTTTAACTTAAAGGCAGGGTAATTTGCTACACTAGACAGTTTGCACTGTCCCTAGTGTTTCTTCTCTACATTTCATTCTACAACCCAGAATTCAGTTATATTTTCTCCTAATGAATTTAGACATATCAAGGTGTTGTCTAAAAATTCCAGCCTTAAATTCATTTTATACAATTTATAGTGATTTTTCAAAGTTACTGCCCAGAACAGAGCATTCTGGGCAGATTACCCTAGGTTGAGTTTCTAGCTTCTTAACTCATTTTAACAAGGTTCTAACGTGGCAATTCAATTCATTTTCATGTTATTACATGTCTATGTCATTCTAATTCACCTATCCATGTGCTTAAAACATAGCATTATCATGTTGAACCCAATTTGATCTATTTGATCAACATTGCACATTCAATTTACCAATTGAGCAGTCCATTACCTAATTTAACTACTCCAATTAGGTTCATTCATTTTCCAGAAACATATCTATTCTATTCAATCTTCAATTCATCTACCAACGTGATCAAAACAGCGTTCTATATTCAATTGACATGTCTAAACATTTCACTAGTAAAAACATCCCTAATCAAACTGTTTTCAACCATATACACATTTCTCAAATTTTCAGCAACCATATATATTTCCTTTATCAAATTGCCTACTAGTATTCACAATTTCAAGTTCAAATTGAAGCTAACATGATCCTAACACACATAATAATCATCCTAATCAATTTAGGCAACAAGAACATCATCAATCACTCATTCAAACAAGTTGCTAGGGAGGAATGATTTAGAATCCACTTACAATCTTCCTATCTATTCAATTTTCATGCAATTGTGATCACATGCAAGCTTCCTTCATCTACAATGGTGGTTTTCTTTTCCTAGGTGGATAAGGGAAATTCGACCAAGGTGGTGAATGGTGGACTGGAGAAGATGATAGAAAGATGGCCACTTGGCCATGTTGTTATTACATGGCTTGACTATTTGCCTCCACTTGGCAAATTATGGTCTAGTTGTTTCATAAATCCTTAATTACTCATCCTTATTGCATGCAGTTATACATTTACAATTTGTTACTATTTGATCCTTCATGATTAGGCTACTTCTTTATCAATTCATCTAATTTAGTCACTAGGTTTAATTAATTCTTCAAATTTGTAAATTGTTTGTACAATTAAGCTCTAATTAGTTTTATGACATGTTACTAGGCCATGATTTGGGGTATTACAGGGTCATTGAGAGGATGTTTCGGTGGTGGTGGGGTATGCATGGGAGCTTTTCCTTTCTTTTGCCTCGCTATTCGAGGGCTTTGTCTGGTGGTTGCAGTAGGTGTCTTTTGCTGAGCTGATGTTGGATTTGGCGGAGGGTTGCGACTGGGAATAGGTGGTGGTCTTGGAATTGCAGTTGTTAGCGGAGCTAGTTTTTCCTTCTAGGGAAAAAGCAAAGCATCAGAGAAGGGTGGAAAATCTATCTCAACGTGCGACAGCATCTCCTTGAAATAAGAGTTTATGGCTGCATCCCTTTCTTTGACAAACTTGAAATAAGTCGTCAAGCTGCCCTTCATCTTAGACATCTCCTCTTGCATGCACTTAGTAGAGGTGACTAGGGCTGCGATTTTTGCTACAACTATTGTTTTGGCTCCAGCTTCCAAAGTTTTCGCTTGAGCATCTTCATTAAATCCCCTCAGCCCATGGATTTGGTCTGGGGTTAGCGCACTTTTCCCTTTCTATATTTCATCCTCCACTAGATCCTCAAAAACTTGCTTTTTATGGCAAAGTGTCGTGATGAGATTAGGGAAGATGAGAGGGCTAGATTTCGGTTCAAACAAGAGTAGACTTCATTGACAACAAGTTTGCCTACATCTATTGGTCGGTCGTTCAGGATGGAGTGTAGCAACAACAACCTGGTGATGTGTACCATAGCGGTATGGGAAGTGGGCATTAAGTGCGTCCTTAGGAAGTGATTCCACACTTTAGCCTCAGGCTTGAGGCGACCTCTTTTAACGGCTCTTCATCTACCAAAAACTTGTTGCGCGTAATAAGTGCTACGCAATTGTGCAAGTATACACGTCGCAAGTTATAGTATAAAAGATATCGTCTCCACAGGGATTGGTGCCACTTCAAGAATCTAGTCTCTTGCACTGTAAAAAGTAAAAACACAAGTGAAGGATTATAGAAGTTTTAACTAATAACTAATCTAGAAAGCAATTAAGTAAAAGAAAAGATGAATTCGAATGAGAGAGATAGGCTAGGTTATCGTGAGTTGAGGTGTGATAGCCGATTGGATTGTCTTGGTAAAAGAGTGCATGGGCAACTCAGTTGCCGTGGCGACTTGCACAACGGGGTTGCCTTGGCAACTAATTGATGGTTGCTTGGGCGACTAGTTGGGCAACTACTTGGGCGATCGGGCAGCAACTTCAAGGTTCGGCGGAGCGTTCTTCAATGGTTTCTTCTTATCCCTAAGTCGAAACTCTAGCTACTTGTGCATGCCTTGATAATACATCCTCGCGTGAATCAAGGGTGAACAACAACCAATCTTGCGCTCCTCTTAGCCGTTGAAATCCTTAACTTATTCCTAAGCCGGATTAATCTTCACCATCATTGGATTGCATAAAGATCATATTCATTCGTTTCTTGAATCTAACTCTCCCGATATTAGATAAATGAATGAAATCACGAGATCCTCTCCCAATTCACTCGCAAACAATAATAAGAATCAAGAATGAATAAACCTTGAAATAGAAAAGTGCAAACTCTTATTACCTAAAAAAAACCAATAGTTTCTCACAACCACAAAACACAATAACCATAGCCAAGTAAATTTAGTTCATGGCTAGGTTCCAAAGAAACACAAGATAAACAATCCCTAGCATGAACCCAATCGAACAAGGAAGAAAAGATGAAGCTTGTCGAAAATTCCTTGCCCTAGATGCTTGCCGAAAATTCCCCTTGCTTCCTCTCTTGGAGTTGTCGAAATTAACTCTTGCTCTCCCCTCTTGATTTGTCGAATTTCCTTGCTATTTATAGGGCTAGGCCAAAGTCCTTCTTTGAGGAGGAGTTTGAGTTGGAATTAAATTATCTTTGAAGAATATAATTCTTTATTATAATTTTATTCCTATTAGAACTTCTCCTATCTTCTTGGAATTTAATTCTTCTTTAATCTCTGCATGGCAATCAAATTCCTTTGGGCTTGGGCCTTGCTCCATGTCATCTTGGGCTTGTAAAGTCATGAATTTCGACATCCATATTGCTTTTGGTCTTTGTCGACAAATGCCATGGCAACTGGCTCGGCGTCTCCTTCATGCAGTGCCCTGGCAACTAGCTCGGCATATCCTTTATACATTGCCCTAGCAACTAGCTCGGCATTGCTTTGGCAAGTGATCCTGCACATACACACACAAAAACACACCAAAGCAGCATTTATTTCCACAAAAATTCACCAAGTTATGTAATCAAGCTCAACGATTGAAGGAAACATGGATTAATGCATGAATGGCTAACTATGCAACTAATATGAGCCTAAGTCTAACAATAATATGAGTAAAAAGGGTAAGAAAAATAGTACTTTTGAACACTTATCACACCCCCAAACTCTAACTATTGCTTGTCCTCAAGCAATGCAAACTCATAATTACCTGCCAAGACTTCAAATTTTCACAAACTTAGCTTTGAACTTGATTTCAATTCTCTGAACAACGGGCACAAAGTATGATTGGCTTTTTATTTTTCGAAAAACGAGGAATTACTCGGAATCAAACTATAATGCTTGTGAGTGTGTGCGGAGTTGTGTGCAAGTTGATTTTTCGGATTCTATGCAAACAATAGGTTTTCAAATTACTTCATTGGGTTTTTTTTAACATGTTTTAACTAGAGCCAATTTCGGGCACCTCTAGTGTTTTATTTTTAGTTTTCTTAAGTTAATTTAATCGACTAGAGCCGGTTTCGGGCACCTCTAGTTAAATTTTTTTTAACGCCTCCTAGAGCCAGTTTCGGGCACCTCTAGTGATCAATTTTTTTGCATATGCTAGAGCCAATTTCGGGCACCTCTAGCCTTCATCCAATTTTTATTCTAATCTCCCAATTAGTTAATTATCAACCTAAGTTTACTAGAACTCCTTAAATCAATCAAACCACAACAGTGTTTCATCAAATTTAGCATCATAGTAAAATTCTAAGTTTTTCCATGGTTATCCTAGAATAAAAATTCTATCAATTAAGTGCATTGGTAAAGTCATCATTGAATATTCATCAAATCTAAGCAATTCTTGTTCCAATTTAAAGGCATGGCAAGCAATTTATGTATCCTAAATGTAATACTTAAGTGTAACAATCCCCCCCAAACTCGAGTGAGGCATTGTCCTCAATGCATGCATAAAAATAACAAAAAATAAAAATAAAAATGCATACGAGGACTTACTCTGAGAGTTCGTCATCGTAGATGATTAGTTTCCTTCTAGTTGGTGTCTTGATTTTCTTGCTTGAACGCGATGGTTGTTTTCTTGTTGCCGGGATGTCTTTAGCTTTGGTTGTCGTGGCATCTTCAGGGTTGGTTGCCGTGGCGTCTGCTTCCTTGGTTGCCGTGGTGACTGCTTCATTGGTTGCCGGGGCAAGAATCTCGGCGGGAAAGATTGGGAACGGCACACGATTGTCCGGGTACTTTTCTAGGATGACTTGGGTGATGGCATTGTTGTGCTCCTTCATGTACCGTATGAACATTAGTTGCCGATCTTCAATTTACCTTAGTCGGCTTGCTAATGGGTGCAAAAGTGCTTCAAAGTGTCCCGGGATTAATGGCCGAGTTGCCCTGGCGTTAGGTGCTTGGGCATTAGGGATTGCCACGGCTGCAGGAGTTGCCTTGACAATTGGGGGCCTTGAAGAATCTCCCGGTGCCTCTCCCATTAGCTTCCGGATTAGTGCTTGATTCCAACCAGACTTGGGTAGGGCTTTTTCATCGGTGGACTCACTCGGGACATGCATCTCCTTGCAAAGATTGGAAATTAAGCAAGGGAAGAAAAGATAACCCTTATCTTTTGAGCTGCATACAAAAATCTCATCGCAAATAATTTTTCCAATGTTAATGATGCGATTATGCAAAATAGAATGTATGAGCAAAAGACGTGGTATATCAACGGTAGTATTGTGTGTGGAGGGCATTAAAGAAGTTTTAACAAACTTATTCCATAGTTTTGCTTCGGGTTTTAGCCGAAGGCGATTTACCGTGCCCTTGTATTTACCGTCGTTCCAATGAGTTCCTGGTTGAGTGAGTTCTTGAAGCACCTTGTCGAGTTGCTTGGGATTGATTTGGTCAACGAAGGCTTGATGCTCGTCCTTCTCAATGTAAAGTCCGTAAAAGGTGTTGATGCTTTCGGGACTTATAAGTATGGCCTTGTCACGAACAAAAACATAAGGATTATCCGGGTTAGGTGAGTGAGCATAGAATTCTCTTACCCATGAGATGTTACCCGGTTCCGGTTGATGGCAAAAGATTTGCCACTTTTGATGTGCAATCCTTTTGAAGATGAATGGTTCAAGGCCGAAATCTTGAGATCTGGAGTATTCAAAGCCTTGTTCTTCATGAATCTTCCGGCTTTCAAACTTGGATTGAAATCTTTCTTGAACCGCCGGTGTAGCAAACTTCTTGTATCTTGGTTCTTTGGATGAACTAAAAGTTTAATCTTGGATGCCATGTATGATCTTGGTTGTGAGTAAAAACAAAGAAAAGAAAAGAAACTAAAAAGTTGCAAGATAGAAAGTAGGAATAGGTTAAGGGTGATGGGTTTTATAGAATCGATAGGTGGGTGGGATTAGGGTTTAGGGGAAAACGAAAAAGGGTTTAGGGTTTTGTAGGAGTTGTCGACAAGGGTTTTGGTTAGGATGAATTGGAGGCTTTATATAAGCCTTAGATTCAACCCATTAGTTTCCTTGTTGAAGATGTTTTCCTACTTGGTTTAGAATTCCTTCTTTATCTTGAACTTCCTTTCCTACAATTCAAAAACAAATCAAATAAGGATTAAAATTAAAGATAAACTAATAAAGAAAATAAATAAAGATGTGTAATAGGATTCTTAGACTTGAATAAAAAAAATCTATCCTAAAACTACTAATAATCGGCAAAATAAAAATAAAAAATCGGAAAAAAAAGAAAAAAAATAAAAAATAAATAATTAACTAATCGACAAAAACAAAAATAAAAAAAATAAAAATAAAAATAAAAAATAAAAATATCAAAAGGGAGAGCATGCTCATGCATCTCCTAAATTGACCACTTCCTTGTTACGTTCCACATGGGCACCATTGTAGTGCTTCAATCTTTGTCCATTAACTTTGAATTCATGGTCGTCAGAGATGGACTTGATTATCACGGCGCCATGGGAGAATGGTTTGACGACTTCAAATGGTCCTGACCATCTTGATTTCAGCTTTTCCCGGAAAAAGTTTTAGCCGAGAATTGAATAGGAGAACTAGTTGCCCCGGCGTGAATTGCCGTGGCAATAGTTTCTTGTCATGCCATCGCTTTGTTTTCTCCTTGTAGATTCGCATTGTTATAGGCGAGTGCACGAAATTCTTCTATCTCATTGAGATCCATCAAGCGCTTTTGTCCGCACTTCCCAATCCATATTCACGGTCTTGATTGCCCAAAGACGCCTTGTGCTCGATTTCCACCGGTAGATGACATGTTTTACCATAGACAAGCCGAAGGGGGACATACCTAATGGTGTTTTGAATGCAGGTCGATATGCCCAAAGTGCATCATCTAGTCTTAATGACCAATCCTTCCTTGAGGGATTTACAACTTTCTCGAGTATTCCCTTCAACTCCCGGTTGGAAATTTCTGCTTGCCCGCTGGTTTGTGGGTGATATGCCGTGGCGATCTTGTGTGATATGCCGAAGTGTTGCAACATCTTGGCAATTAGTCTGTTGTCAAAATGCTTGCCCCGTCGCTGATAAATTGCTCTCGGCATCCCAAACCGTAAAATATGTTTTTCTCAGAGGAATCGCTGCACGGTCTTGGAATCGCTGTTGGGAACTGCAGCTGCCTCTACCCATTTAGACACATAGTCGACGGCGAGTAAAGATGTAGAGGTTGCCGAATGAAGATGGGAAAGGTCCCATAAAATCGATCCCCATATATCGAACAGTTCCACCTCGATGATGTTCGAGTGGCATCTCATGTCGCCTAGAGATATTGCCCGCCCTCCGCAACGATCACATTGCTTGTAAAAAAGTCTGGGCATCTTTGTACAATGTTGGCCAATACAAACCGGATTGCAAGACTTTGGCCATGGATACGAGTTCCTCCAAAATGTCCTCCATAGGGTGAAGAATGGCATTGCCGAGTACATTCTGTTGTTCTTCTTCAGGACACATCGGCGTATAACCCGATCTGCATATTGTTTAAACAAAAGAGGCTCGTCCCAAAAGTAATGCTTAGCATCATGGCGGAACCGCTTCTTCCCTTGGTGAGTAATGCCATACGGAAAATACCACAAACAAGGAAGTTAACTAAATCTGCGTCGGGTATTGCCGAGGCATGTCTTGCCCGTAGTGTCGCTCCCAAAATTGCCGAGGCGTGTGCATCCATGGTTGCCGAGGCGTCATGGGCTGCCGAGGCGTCAAGGGTTGCCGAGGCGATTAGAATTTGTTCTTCCGGGAATGCATCACATATCTCTAGATCCGCGTCTTCCTCCCTATTGCGTTCCAAACGTGATAAGTGATCGGCCACTTGATTTTCTGTTCCTTTCATGTCCTTAATTTCAATATCAAATTCTTGTAAAAGTAATATCCAACGAATCAAATGAGGTTTAGCATCCTTTTAGCAAATAAGTATTTGATTGCCGAATGGTCCGTATGAACAATTACCTTTGTACCAATTAAATAGGATTGAACTTGTCAAATGCGAAAAACTACAGCTAGTAACTCTTTCTCCGTTGTTGTGTAATTCACTTGAGCATCGTTAAGAGTTTTACTAGCGTAGTATATCACATGGAAGGTCTTACCTGTGCGTTGGCCTAGGACTGCTCCTACCGCAAATCACTTGCATCACACATGAGCTCAAAAGGTAGCGTCCAACTGGTGGAACGACAATGGGTGCCGAGGCAAGCTTTTTCTTCGGGTTTTGAATGCTTGGGTGCAAGAATCATCAAAATCGAAGACTTTATCCTGTTCAAGCAGATTACACAAGGGTTTAGTGATTTTAGAAAAATTATGAATGAACCTCCCGTAAAACCTGCATGTCCGAGAAAACTTCAATTCCTTTAACCGAAATTGGTGGGGTAATCTCTCGATCACGCCCACCTTGGCTTTGTCTACTTCAATTACCTTGGATGAAATCTTGTGGCCGAGCACTATTCCTTCATCTACCATAAAGTGGCATTTCTCCCAATTGAGGACTAAATCTGCTTTCTTCGCATCTTGCCAACACCCTCTCTAAATTGCCGAGACAGCCGTCGGTCATTACTAAAAACCAAAAAATCATCCATGAAGATCTCAAGGAAGTCTTCGACCATGTCCAAAAGAGCGCCATCATGCATCTTTGGAAGGTTGCCGGGCGTTACATAATCCGAACGGCATCCTTCGGAAGGCATAAGTACCGTATGGGCATGTGAAGGTTGTCTTTTCTTGATCTTCCGGTGCTATGGCAATCTGATTGTAACCTGAATAACCATCAAGAAAACAATAAAAGGGTTTACCCGCAAGACGGTCAAGCATTTGATCAATAAAGGGTAATGGGAAGTGATCTTTCCTAGTGGCTTTGTTTAGCTTTCGATAGTCCATACAAACCCTCCAACCGGTCACATCCTGGTTGGGATAAGTTCATTATTTTCATTGCTTACCACTGTTATACCTCCCTTTTTCGGTACACATTGTACCGACACTTACCCACGTACTATCGGAGATAGGGTATATAATGCCGCGTCAAGCCACTTGATGATTTCTTTCATTACAACCCCTTTCATGGCATGATTCAGTCTCCTCCGGGCCTCAATTGAAGGTTTGTGATCATCTTCCAACAAGATCTTGTGCATGCACACCGCCAAGCTAATTCCCTTCAAGTCGGCAATTGTCCACCCTATTGCCTTTTTATGTAGCTTCAACATGTTGATCAGCTTCTTTTTCCTGCTCAGGCTGTAACTTAGAGGAAATAATTACAGTAATGTATTATCAATCCCTAAGTATACATATTTCATTTGCTCGCAATTGTTTCAACTCAAGAATTGGTGGATTTTCGATAGAGGGTTTTTCGAGCTTACCTTCCTTACCCGAGTAGTCCAAAGGTTCAAAGTATGTACCGGTCGATTGACTAGCCAATTTGCCTCTTCTGGTTGTTCCTCATTGACCGGTTCTTCATACTCCTCATGTTCCTCGTGGTCGGCAATGTAGTTGCCGAGGCAACTAAATTCCTCATCGGTTAAACTCGCCGTGGCATGAAGTAGTTAGCATTCTTCCGGATCATCGGCATGCCTTAGTGTTTGGAATACATTTAGTTTGACCTGTTGGTCATTCACCCTCATTGTGAGTTCTCCTTTTCAACATCAATCAAAGTTCTCCCCGCCGCTAGGAATGGTCTCCCGAGAATGATAGGTGCATGCTCATCTACTTCACAATCCAAAACAATAAAGTCACGGAAAAAATGAATTTATCAACTTTACCCAAGATGTCCTCGATTTTTCCTCTCGATGCACATAGGATCTGGCTGGCTAGCTGCAGCATAATCAAGTAGGTCTTGCCTTCCCGATTCCTAGTTTCGAAAACCGATTTAGGCATCAAGTTTATGCTAGCCCCTAGGTCGCATAGTGCTTTCCCGACATAGTGATTTCCAATAGAACAGGTATTGTGAAACTTCCGGGATCCTTCAACTTGGGCGGCATGCGATTGTAACATTGCCATGCATCCCTCTGTCAGCGCAAATCAAGTTTCAAACTCTCCTAGCCTTGTTCTCTTGGACACAATGTCTTTAAGAAACTTGGCATAGTTTGGCATTTGTTCAATTGCTTCCACCAATGGCAAGTTGATGTGTACTTGCTTTAGGATATCAAGAAACTTCTTGAATTGGTATTCTTGCTTTTGTCGCTTCAACCTTTGTGGGAATGGTGGTGGAAGTCGGATATCTTCTATCCTTTCATTGGTTTGAAACCTGATTGATGGCATTGCCGGGACATCTGGAGTTGCCGATGCGTTATCAACTGGGGTTGCTGAGGCATGCTTATCACAAGAAGCCGAGGCGTCATCGGTTGCCCAGGCATGTTTATTTTCGGTTGCCGTGGAAATTCCTGGTTCAGCATCTGAGGCTTTGCCGCTAGGTTCGTCTTGATCTTTTTGTGGAGTTTTGTTTGACGAGCGGGTTTGAACCTCTCTAAGTTGTTGGCCACTTCGGTGGTGATTGCCTTACATTGCTCATGGCCGTTCCTCTTGCGACTTCAAGATCGCTAGGTAAACCTCCTTGTGGTCTAGTGTTCAGATTTTGAGCAAATTGTCCGACTTGATTTTCCAATGATTTGATTGCCGCCTCTTGGTTTTGCAATCTCATCTCGGTCCTGTTAATAAAAGCATCGTTCTTTTTATGAAATTACTATTCTCAGCCATATAAGATTCAGTTTTCATCATAAAAGCATTTAGAGAATTTTCCAAAGAACTAGATGTTGTCGGTTGTTGCCATGCGGCATCCATTGCCGTGGCATATTCTCACCGAACCCGATGCTTGTGCATTCTGATTGTTCCGGTTTAGAGCATTGTTGGGATTACTCCATGAAAAATTCGGTGCTTCTTCCAAGCTGGATTGTATGTATTGGCCATCATGTTGTTGCCCCGATTGTAATTCACCACATAGAAGTTGGATTCGGATTCTCGCATACATTCGTAAGAATTATGGTTATCACCACATAACTCACAAAAAGAATCCATTACCTTGACTTCATGTGTGTTGTTTGGTTTTTGCATGTTCGGACCATCTTGGTTAAAGCGCCAATTATGCCGAAATTGAATATGATGATCCTAGTTCATGTATTGTGGCTTGCGCCTAACTCCTCCTCTTCTAGTAGATGGGAATTGATAGTCATTCTTGGCCAGCCTGTTTAAAATTTGCATTGCTTCCTCCGGCGACTTATCTAAGAGTATGCCGCTTGCCGAGGCATCTAGCATCATCCTTGTTGGTGTATTCACGGCATTGTAAAACATTGTCACTTGCGTCCCACACCGGGAATCCGTGTAGAGGGCATTTGTGTAGAAGTTCTCTATATCGCTCCCAAGCCTCGTACATGGATTCATCATCCGCTCACGAAAAAGAAGTAATGTCGTTACGGCTTATCACCAAATTTGTAGGATTAAATCTAGCAAGGAAATCACGACAAAGATCAGTCCAAGATGCTATGGATCCGGCAGAATGCTATTCAGCCATGCTTTCGCCTATCCTCGGTGAATAGGGGAATAATCTTAATCGTAGGACATCGAGGGTAACTCCGTGTATCTTGAACGAGTTGCAAATCTCGAGGAAAGATTTCAGATGTTGTCGTGCATCTTCGATTCTTTGAGCCGCCAAATTGACCTATTGTGTTGATCATATTAAACATTACGGTTTCAACTCAAAGTGGTCGGCTTCAATTTCGGGTGCGACAACTCCCGGGTTAAGTCCATCAAGATCTTCTTCAAGATAGTCTCGAATAGTTCTGTTTCGCAAGAATCATTCCTCCTCCGCCGAACATCTTGATTAATATTGCCGTCTTGATTTGCCATTGCTTCTCTTATCCTTCGCCTAAGTCTTTGTAAGGTTCGTTCGATTTCTGGATCAAAGGGATATTCTGTGAAGTCGGTCTCGCCGGTCATATACCAATGCAAAACCAAAGTTTGTTAGCCCTTTGAATTTTAAACAAGAAAAATAAAAAGAATGTGCAAGAAAATAAAAACAAAGTCGCTATTGCCAATCCCGCAACGGCGCGCAAAAAACTTGTTGCGCGTAATAAGTGCTACGCAATTGTGCAAGTATACACGCCGCAAGTTATAGTATAAAAGATATCGTCTCCACAGGGATTGGTGCCACTTCAAGAATCTAGTCTCTTGCAATCAAAAAGTAAAAACACAAGTGAAGGATTATAGAAGTTTTAACTAATAACTAATCTAGAAAGCAATTAAGTAAAAGAAAAGATGAATTCGAATGAGAGAGATAGGCTAGGTTATCGTGAGTTGAGGTGTGATAGCCGATTGGATTGTCTTGGTAAAGAGTGCATGGGCAACTCGAGTTGCCGTGGGCGACTTGCACAACGGGGTTGCCTTGGCAACTAATTGATGGTTGCTTGGGCGACTAGTTGGGCAACTACTTGGGCGATCGGGCAGCAACTTCAAGGTTCGGCGGAGCGTTCTTCAATGGTTTCTTCTTATCCCTAAGTCGAAACTCTAGCTACTTGTGCATGCCTTGATAATACATCCTCACGCGTGAATCAAGGGTGAACAACAACCAATCTTGCGCTCCTCTTAGCCGTTGAAATCCTTAACTTATTCCTAAGCCGGATTAATCTTCACCATCATTGGATTGCATAAAGATCATATTCATTCGTTTCTTGGATCTAACTCTCCCGATATTAGATAAATGGATGAAATCACGAGATCCTCTCCCAATTCACTCAAAAAACAATAATAAGAATCAAGAATGAATAAACCTTGAAATAGAAAAGTGCAAACTCTTATTACCTAAACAAAAACCAATAGTTTCTCACAACCACAAAACACAATAACCATAGCCAAGTAAATTTAGTTCATGGCTAGGTTCCAAAGAAACACAAGATAAACAATCCCTAGCATGAACCCAATCGAACAAGGAAGAAAAGATGAAGCTTGTCGAAAATTCCTTGCCCTAGATGCTTGCCGAAAATTCCCCTTGCTTCCTCTCTTGGAGTTGTCGAAATTAACTCTTGCTCTCCCCTCTTGATTTGTCGAATTTCCTTGCTATTTATAGGGCTAGGCCAAAGTCCTTCTTTGAGGAGGAGTTTGAGTTGGAATTAAATTATCTTTGAAGAATATAATTCTTTATTATAATTTTATTCCTATTAGAACTTCTCCTATCTTCTTGGAATTTAATTCTTCTTTAATCTCTGCATGGCAATCAAATTCCTTTGGGCTTGGGCCTTGCTCCATGTCATCTTGGGCTTGTAAAGTCATGAATTTCGACATCCATATTGCTTTTGGTCTTTGTCGACAAATGCCATGGCAACTGGCTCGGCGTCTCCTTCATGCACTGCCCTGGCAACTAGCTTGGCATATTCTTCATGCATTGCCCTGGCAACTAGCTCGGCATTGCTTTGGCAAGTGATCCTGCACATACACACACAAAAACACACCAAAGCAGCATCTATTTCCACAAAAATTCACCAAGTTATGTAATCAAGCTCAACGATTGAAGGAAACATGGATTAATGCATGAATGGCTAACTATGCAACTAATATGAGCCTAAGTCTAACAATAATATGAGTAAAAAGGGTAAGAAAAATAGTACTTTTGAACACTTATCAACGGCTCTGCTCCCCGGATCTAATTTTGTGTTGCTGAAGCATAGATCTTCCAAGAACTCCTTATGTGTCGGAGCATCAGCGGCGTCTACAAAGGAAGTATGTTGGTCCATCATGTTTCGTAGCCCATAGAATTTGTTAATGGCAGCAGCTGTGAACTTGATTTGGCTCCTTGCACATAAACGGCTGATTGGGTAGGGCTCATCAGATTGGTATAAAATTCACGAACTAGGGAGACCGAGATATCACCTGGGTGTTTCACAAATTTCCCCCAATCATGTTGGTGATGATATCCAAAAATTCTTTATCAAAGCCTCCTTCACCTTCCAAGGGATTCTTCAAGCCTTGCTCTGGGAAAAACTTACGATCCTTTATCTATTCGAACCGTTCCTTTACGTCATCGTCAAAGAGTTTTAGGATTTCAACGGTGGGTGGAGCTGGCAAACCGCTAGAAGAACTGGTAACATTCTTGCATCACACCATGATTTTGAAGTAAGGGAGGGATTTCTAGAGCGATAGGGGTTTTAGAAAAGTTTTGAATAGTTTTGGTAAAGAAGATGAGGAAGTTGGGGTTAAGAAAATAAAAGGAAGAAGATGAAGTGATGGGAAGTTTAAGTGTAGAGTGACTACTACACGTAATGAGAGAGAGAAAGGTGATGGCAATGGTTTTTGATTTGTGGGGAAGAGAGAGGATGGGACAAGCTTTTAATGAAAAGTAAAAAGGAGGAGAGAGGGTATGGAAAGAATATGATGAGCTAGGGTTTTGGAATTGAAAAGGAATAAAACTTCCTCTCTTTTTACTTTTTTATTGCCGCCCCCAAAAAACATAGGAAATATTTTTGCTTTATATATTCCCTTAAGTGGGAAAGGACAAAAGCAAGCCTTAATACGAAAGCTGCGCATGCTATGGGAGAAATCCTAGCCTGCCACCTATAACCATAGGGGCAGAACTGACAAAATGTATTAAAGAAAACATAAAGGCATGAGACACAATAAAAGACTAAGGAACAAATAGTTAAAAATAATAATAAATTTATTTATGAACATTAAAAACAGAAAATGCTATAGCAAAAAAAAAGGGGTGCAAACTCTAATGGATCATTGAGAAGCATGGAGGATTTATCTTGCATGATTGGGGCTTCATTGTAGATCTTCAATCTCTGACCATTTACCTTGAAGATGGTGCCATTATCCAATTTTTTAATATCTATAGCACCATGAGGGTAGACCTTGTGCATGATAAAAGGGCCGAACCATCGTGATTTCAGCTTGCTTGGGAAGAGCTTAAGACGAGAGTTGTAGAGAAGGACTTGTTGACCTTTTGAGAAATGTCGTGGCAAAATGTGTTTGTCATGCCACTTCTTAGTCTTCTCCTTATAGAGGCGTGCATTCTCGTAAGCTTGGGCCCTAAATTCCTCAATCTCATTCAACTCTAAAAGACTTTTTTCTCTAGCTAGCTGAGCATCTATATTGAGCTTTTTGATTACCAAATAGGCCTTATGTTCGAGTTTAACAGGAAGGTGACAAGCCTTGCCATAGACCAGCCTGAATGGAGACGTCCCCAAGGGTGTCTTGAAGGCTGTTTGATAAGCCCACAGTGCTTCATCGAGTCTTGGAGACCAATCCTTCCTCTTGGGGTTAACCATTTTTTTTTCTAAAATATGCTTGATTTCTTGATTCGAGACGTTAGCTTGGCCATTGGTCTGAGTATGGTATGCCGTAGCAATTTTATGACGCACTCCATACCTTTGCAATGCTTTAGCAATGAGCATATTATCAAAGTGGGTTCCTTCATCACTTATGATGGCTCTTGGGGTTCCAAATCTTATGAAGATGTTCTTGTGAAGGAACTTTAAGACAGTCTTGGAGTCATTCTTTGGAGTAGCTATTACTTCAACCCATTTCGACACATAGTCAATGGCTAATAGGATGTAGAGATCTCCAAAAGATGATTGAAAGGGTCCCATGAAATCTATCCCTATATATCAAAGAGTTCTACCTCCAGAATGCATTGCAATGGCATTTCATGCCTTCGAGAAATGTTCCCCGTCCTTTGGCATCTATCGCATGCCTTTCTGAATTCATGTGCATCTTTGAAAAGTGTGGGCCAATAGAATCCTGATTATAGTACCTTTGCAGCAGTCATAGTTCCTCCAAAATGGCCTCTACATGAAGACGAATGGCAATGAAATAAAATCTCCTTTTGCCCCTTTTCGGGGACACATCTCCTAAGCATTTGGTCAGCACATTGCTTGAACAAATAAGGCTCATCCCAAAAGTAGAATCGCACGTCATGCCTGAACTTCTTTTTACCCTGGCTATTCAAATCAGGAGGAAAAATACCACTAACAAGAAAGTTAACAATATCAACATACCATGGAATTGTTGTAGCATATAATAATTTCTCATCAGGGAATTATTCCTTAATCTCTAATTCCTCATTGTTTTCAGCCTTATTTTCTATCCTAGAAAGATGGTCAGCAACTCGATTCTCACAACCCTTTCTATCCTTAACTTCCAAGTCAAACTCTTGCAAAAGAAGTATCCACCTAATAAGTCTAGGATTAGCATGTTTTTTAGTCACTAAGTACTTTATAGTAGAATGATTGGTGTGTATAATGACCTTAGTGCCTATCAAGTATGCCTAAACTTATCAAAGGCAAACACAACAGCTAATAGTTCTTTTTAGTGCTTGTGTAATTTATTTGTGCATCGTTCAAGGTGCGACTGTAATCAATCATTTTTTATTCGGTTTGTGAATATTGTTAATATAATAATTAAAGGGTATTATTATTGCAAGTGGGCGTGTTATACTATGTGTTTATATGTACGTGTGACTAGTGTATATGAGGTATGTGTGTGTGATGTGTGAATGCATGTATAACATATGTAGTGTATATACGAACACATTTATAATGTTGTACGTAGCGTGTGTGTTTACATTTTATGTCATGCCGGTTTTGTATTATATATGTGTACTAATGTGTATGTTTATATCAATTGTGTGTAAACATATATAGATGTGTGTTTGCATTTAAATGTATGTGGTACATGTAAATATCTGAACATATGTGTGTGTTATATGTTTGGGTGTCCATATATGTGTACATGCATGTGTATGTGGTATCGTATTATTATTATTATTAGCTATATATATATAAACAAGTCTGAAAACAAAAACCCAATTAAATTAAGTCCAATCCATAATATTACAAAACCTACATAAGTTGTTATAGCAGTCCAGTCCAGTTACATATGGGGCCCAAAATAATTACCGGCCCAAAACAAATGATCCAATATCCTAAAACCCTATCTAATATCCTATCTTTTCCTTGCAGACGCCCAATATCTGACCGTTGAATCAGATCTGATCCAACGGTCCTAATTGAAGTCAGGAGTCCTTTAATCTGCCGCGCGTGGAACGCACCCTCGGGCTGCTCATCTCGAGCGTGGAACGCGCGAGACCGTTCGATCTCCTCTGCCACGTGTCGAGATCAGAGGCAGCTTTGCTCATTCCAAGACCAAATCTAGTCCATTCATTTCCCATGCAATCACAGCCGTTGGATCAGATCTGATCCAACGGTCGTGAGTGAATCTGACAAGACGGACAACGCCACCATGCTCCCTCTGCCGCCGTACACACTACCCTTACCGGGTCAACCACCGGACATGCAAACAAAGCAAAAAAGGGAGATTTGTCAGTACAAAATCAAATCAAACATGTATTTTATATTATTAATACCAAACCAAATCGAGATAGGTATTCAACTCAAAAATCTTGTAAAGATGGAGATAATAAAAAAAACATCAGTTTCCAAGAGAAAATACAAAAAGCTATCAAGTGGTATTCCCCTTATTTTTTTCTTGCATGTTACTTCCGAAAAATAATAGCAAATAAAGAGAAGATACAAAGAGTTTAGAATTTACCCAAACCGCCGGTGAATCTCTTCTGGCCGACGATAAACCCTTATGGGGTGAGATGATCAAGGGGAGGATGTTTCTGGTCGGGTGTTTTTTTAAATGTTTTTGCTTCGGGTTTTCCTACATCTAGGTTAATAAGGGGTTGATCCCTTAAATCCAAGGTTAGATTCGGTCTTAGATGAAAAAAAGGGGTCGTTCGGGTTTTTTTTAGCAGACACCGGCGCCAGCAAGCGGTGGCCGATGACGGTGCGTACGGCGGAGGCTCGCCATTTTCTAGAAATAAAGGCGGTCATTTGGGGGGAGGTTTTTGGTTAAAAAAATAAACAAAGGGAGAGATTTTTTGAAACCCAAAAATTTTGAATGCCAAAAGGCCAAAAACCGAACCCATTAGGTTATTTTATAGAGTTTTTTTTAAAAGAAGGTCTAATTGCTTCATAAATCCTCCCGCATTTCTTGTATTTTCAAATCCGATTTGCCCCTTGGTTTAATTGCATACCTAGTCCCCCTTTCTTTTTTAAATCTTTCAATTTCGCCCCTAAATTAAGCTGATTCAGTTTGTAAATGGTAAAATTACGCCATAAGGACCTCCACATTTTCTCTTTTTTCTTTTCAAGCATTCCGCATGGGTATTTTACAACTTTAGTCCTCTAGAATTTTTTTCAGTTTACAATCTCCTCCCCAAATCATGTTTTAGTTGCTTTTAATTTCATTTTCCTGTTTTATTTCTATCTCATTTCAGTCCTTCCCATATTTTAAATATTTGTGTCCTTTTTATCATGTTTTGTAGCATGCTTATTTTTGCTCTCATTCATTTTTCATATGTTATTTTCAGCATTTATATTTATGTTCTTTGGTATGTTTTTTGTAGCATGTATTTTAAGTTCATCTTGCATCTTAGGTTATATGGTATGTGATGGCATTCATGTATGTATTATATGTATATTTGTTGTTTTTATGTTTTTATGAGTGTAGTCATGTTAACACGTTATTTAGTTCGTTTATTCATGTTTTTAGCATGCCTTTTTTTCATGATTTATTTCTCATGTTTCTTAGCATGTGTATTTATGTTTTTGTTACAATCTTCATATGTCATGTATCTCTTTTGTGTCTTGTATCTTAGGTCCATGAACATGATGGATGATAAGTTTTTTTATGTGTTTTTACATATGCACATCGTGTCATGTGATATAATTTTGGTACATTTTTGTGGTAGTGTTGCGTTATTAATTAAGTGTTGTGCTTTTTTTATATATCATGTACATGTTTTCTTGTAATTTTAATATGTTTAGGTGTTATATATGTTCTAGTTTATTTTTGAAAAACGTTATCTCCCTTTCATTTTCATGTTTTAATTTGTTTTAGCCTTGTGACATCTAGACTGGTGTTTTCGCTTATGTTCGTATTTATGTTTTATGTCATATGTTAAAACATTATGCTTTTTACTTGCTAGCATCTTATTTTGATTTCTTAGTTTAGTATCATTTTATATATATCATGCATGTTTTTCATTTGTTTTTTTTATAAGTTCAAGTATGTCATATTTAATTAATCAATTTTGAAGGCACGTTTTTCTTTTTTTTTTTCGTGTTTATGTGCATACTTTGTTATTTATTATTGTGACATATTATGTTCATGCATTTATTTATTTTGTTCAAATTTTGTAATACTCATATGTTATGTTTTTTAAAATATCATGTCAATGCAAATTGTTTTATATTTTGCTTTTTAAGGTTGCCTAATGGAATATAAATTGTCAATGCGGTGCCCTTTTATCCGAGCGTAAACGGGGCCAGTATCAAGCGTAGTGATGGTGGTTGGGTGTTTACTCTCGGATAACGGGGCTTTTAAAATTTACTCGCACTTATAACCAAATTTTAATTTAATCGTTACTTTAATCCGAAAAGTTTAATATTAATAAAGCGGTAATTATTAAAGTACCAATTTTGGGCGGTGTGGGGGTGCTAATCCTTCCCCATCCGTAACCGTCTACCGAACCCAACAGTTTTCAATTATCTGGTTTTACGTTGCCCAGCCTATTTAGAGGCCGGTGGCGACTGCATTTTTAATAAAATATGGTTTTTTTTAAAACCCCACGAAGTACAGTTTTAAATACCTAAAAGACCTCAAACACATTTAAAACCTCGTTTTTTAGCGTAAAAGGATATAGCTACAGATGGCGACTCTGCTGGGGACCTTTTTTTTGTTTTTGAAAAAAAAACAAAAAACAAAAAGAGAGTCAAGCTTTTTAAAATAATTACCAGTTTACTAATATCGGAAGTTCCAGATTAAAGTGACTATTAAATTAACATTCGGTTATAATTGCGCGTTTATTTTAACGCATTTAAAATTTGGCATATAAACCCGTCCTTTTAAGTGGGGGAGAACGCTAATGCTCTCGTGGAGATATCGTTCTCCGTATGGGCCCTAGCAAGTATCCTTCGGGGCTCGAGTACCTTATGCTTTCGTAAGGATATCGTTCCTTCGTGTAGGCATAAGCGAATGGGTCCCCCTGAATTAAACCTGGTTGAAAGGAGCCTATAATGGGTGATGATCGTGGGCCTTGCTACTCTTAGTAGGGGACAACAAGGACAGTTTGGGTACCTCTTAGCACCAAAACTGCATATAGAGAACATATAAACCCACCCTGTTAGAGCCATGCGGATAACCTAGGTGTCTTAGACGGGATGTAAATAGGATTGCTTTGTTTGTTTATCACATTTATTTTGCCATTTTTATTGTGTACTTATTGTTTTTGTCTGGTACTGACTTGTTTCCGTTTTTTGTTTTGTTTTTGCATATATCATCGCATTTGCATTACATAGGGTATTGATTCCCGAGTGGTTTCTCCCATAATAGAAGATTGTTCATGATGGACCAAAGGTTCTTTGACCTAAAGAAATAGGGTCCAGTTCCAGAGTTCCATCCCGAGACTAGGCCAAAAATAGCAGAAGAATGATCGTTCTGGGACTCCGGAACAGATTTGGTAAGCAGTGCCAATTCTGGTAACAAGCGAGATGAAGTACAAGAATTAAAGAAGCAAATGGCTGAGATGATGGACTAGATGAATGCTATGATGAAAGGCAAGCAGCCTGTCGAACTCAGAAAAGAATTGAACAAGGATCAGAATGTGGAACAAAATGATCAAAATGTCAAGACAGACAACATCGTTAAATACGACAAATCGAATCCCTTTGTGATCAATCTCAAGAAACAGACAAGCAGCATATATGGGGTAGATACCAAGGGAACAAAGGCAGGACCAGGGGAAGCTCAAGAATCCAATGACATCATAAGGCATTATCCTATACCCATGAGATACACCGAGCTACTTCTGTTGCTTGTCGAAAGAAGCCTTATCATACCGGTGAAGTCTGTACCAAAGAGACCTCCTTATCCGAAGGGTTACAATAGCCGTGTCTGGTGCAGCTATCACATAGACGATTCGAGTCATCACACTGAGAATTGTAGAGCCCTGAAGGACAGAGTTCAGGATCTTATCCGAATGAGAGTTTTGGGTTTCGAAGACGGACAACCTTGATTCTATAGCGAACCAGCCGTTGCCCGAGGGACAAAGTCGAAGGAGGGTCAACGCCCAGACTAAGGTTCGGGTAACACAGAAGTGGGTCACTCAAGCGAGATAAATTCAGGAGTCAAGAATAAAAGCGTCTCAGAAGATGAACTTGCATGCAAGTACGACCAGTTCAAGCATGAGAGGCACGATATGAGCATGAAATTGAAGTGCATACAAGATGAGTACCAGAAGCTGCACTTTGAATTCAAGAATGTCAGTCTAGGTGACACCGCTAAAGAGTGAATTAATGGTATAATTCGGTTGAGGAACGATTTAGAACGCTGGAGGCAGAAATGCAAAACTGGTAAAAATAAAGCCAAATCATTGTCACAAAAGATGAAAAAAGCTGAGAGCCAACGCGACGTTCTCCAAAGTGAGCTGGAAAGTAGTCTGGCCATGGACGATATCCTGAAATCAAGTATGCAGTAGGAAATAGAGGAATCACAAGCCTTTCAAATGGAAAATGCAGCACTCAAAGAACAGATAGCGAGGCTCAAGACTTCTTTACGTACCAGCGAGATCCGTGCTGGGGCAGTGACCGTCAAGCTACAAAAGGCCGAGCAGACAATACAACAGAAAGACCGAGACATGAAGATCGTTATGACTCAAGCCTGACAAGTAGCTCAACAGGTAGCAGATTTAGCTGATTCAGCAGCTCCGATAAGCTAGAATATGGATCCAGCATTGGATCGCGAAGAAACGTTGATGGGGCTATTGAACGAGGTTAAGAAATTAGGTTCTAGGGCTCACAGCTATATGTAAACCCCTAATACCGGATGTAATGAAACCTTTTGGTCTGAATGAAAGATGTCCTATAGGGACAAATCACTTGCGAAATCGATGCCTTATTGCATTCATGCATTGCATTTGCATCACGTCCTTTGCATTGTTTAATAGTTTTATCATCGTATGGTACTTCATTATTTAATACTTGGGGTTCAATGGCAGAATTAGTTAGAAAATGGAATGAACTAAAGAGTCGAGGCTTGACCAGCTTGAAGAAAGAATCGAGAAAGAGCTGAAGAAGAAAGAAAAGATAAATGTTTTCAGTATGAGGGAACTCTGCCTAGTCCCTGATTTGGTCATTTCTTCGGATTTCAAGATTCTCAGATTTGCGTAGTATGACGGAACCAGCTGCCCGAAGATTCACTTGACCATATTTTGTAGAAAAATAGAGCAATACATGAAGAATGAAGAGTTGTTGATCCACTACTTCCACGATAGCCTGACGGGACCTGCAGCAGTATGGTATAACTGTTTGAACAGAAACCAAGTTAGGTCATGGGGTGACCTTGCTAATGCCTTCTTGAGTCAATACAAATATGCTTTGGATTTAGCGCCCTATCGTCAGTTTCTTCAGAATGAGAAAATGAGACCAAGTGAAAGCTTCAAGGAATATGCACTAAGGTGGCGATGTTTGGCAACCCAAGTCCATCCTTCTATAGCGAAAGAAGAGTTGACTCCCCTATTCCATGCAACGCTTCCCACTCCTTTCTTTGATGTGATGCTAGAGAAATTGAGAAACAGATTCGAAGATTTCATGACGATTGGAGGGAGGATAGAATACGCAATCAAAGAAGGAAAATTGAGGTCTAAGTCCAAGGACCGAATCGAAGATAAGACAGATAAAGACGAAGAGGTAAATGAGTGTCATTTCCAGGGTTCGCGTGGCCGTAAGAGAAGAAGACAGACTGATACCTTGGGGTCATCAAGAAAAATTCCTTGGACGAGCACAAATTTGGAAGTGTTCGGAGCATCCATCTCAGACATATGGCCTCATTTGGTAGGAGGTCACTATCTTGCTCCTAGACCGATGAAGATTGCACCTGATCCATCTGCCCATAGTTTTGACTTGAGTAGCACATGCGAATTCCATATGGGGGCACTAGGGCATCCCACCATAAAATGTAGACCTTTATTGGAGGAGATCAAGAAGCTGGTCAATGATGGGACCTTGACACAAGAGCTGATCCAGCAGTGGAGGACCAAGGATGAAGGGTAAGTCTGTATAGTGCTGAGGAAGCCAGAGATGTCTCTACATTAAAAGACTTTCCTGAAGTAATACAAGGAATCAAGTTTACTACCTGTGGCCCACATGTGGTAAAGATCGTTTGTGAAGGGGCATGTTTGTTGATTTTTATTCCAATGAAGAACACGTTTCACTTAACATACAATGTTCTTGAAAGCACATAGATGTATATTTTCTCACCGTTGTAGGACACTGGATATCAATTGCAAGATGTGACATTAGATGGATGTTGTGACAAAGATGAGGTGTGATCTTCCCTACCAGACTTTGGTCAGCAAAGCAAGATTACTACTCTTTCGATGATGTTCAAGGACGAAAAAGCTCCAAATGTCAACATGTAGAGTTGCTTGAAATTGAAACTCTAGGCATAATCTTCTAAGTAGTAGAGAATTTAAAAATAAGAATTAAAAAAGGGGAGAATTGAAGGAAAAAAAGAAGAGATAAAAAGGAAGAAAAAGAAAGAAAGAATAAAAAGAAAAAGAAAAGAATAATAAAAAGAACTCCTATGTTCGAAACCTGGTAATAGGCTTGTTCGGATAAGAGTGTGGGAATTTTGGGGCACTCTGCTGAAGCGATAAGGTGGCAATACACCATCCAATTCAAGAAACCTTAGCTTCATGAGTGATGGTAATATTTTCAAATCGTGACTATGCCGAGTAACTTGGGGCAATGTTGTTTGCTCCATCGTTGTCCTCAAGACAAATGACTGTGACGAATTGATTTCCTCAAATAATGATAAAAGCGTAAAAAAAAGAGAAAAAAGAGAAAAAACAGAAAAGAAAAAAGAAGAAAAAGGGGAAAAAGAAAAAGAAGGAGAAATGAAGACAAAAAAAGAGAGAAAAATAAACGATAGCATAGGTAAAATTAAAACTCGCAACACCTAGAACTCTATTCTTAGAGTAATATTTCTGCGCTCAAGTGTTCATACAAGCCCACCCTTTTTGGGGACAGAGCAGATAATGAGAATTGAGAAAGAGTAGTATTCTGCAGCAACGCGGTAATCATGAGGATGAACGGAGTCACCTGGGAAGATTTCACAGCCTTGAATTACTGAAGGGTTGAATCTAAGACACTCTTGCACTTGATATCCAGTGCTCCTATTCTATGATTTTAAGATCCTGTGTGTTAATCTAAATGATACCCTTCAGTGGAATGCCAATCAACAAATTGACAAGTTAAAGCAACAAAGATTTCCATGTATCACTTCAGAGATAAGACCCAGAACACAAGGTTGCGGATATTATTGGAGAACCTAACCAGAAACGACCCCACAATGTATAGGATGAAGATGATGACACGAGCATATGTGTCAGATAGCTTAAGAACAAGAAGCGGGTTTCAGCCATGATGCCTTGGTTGGTTCAAGAAAATGAAGGACGAACCAGGACGAGAATGAGATTACAAAATACGGGGGACGATAAGAGGTAAACATTGAGTCTCCAAAGAATTAAAGCACATGGATCAAGAAATGGTTCCCGTCAAGAGGCAGCAAGAAGATTAAGATTAAGTTCAGAACATAGAAGCATTTTGCTCACCCCGATGACGAAACTAACAAATACTTAGAATGTTGGGTCAAAGAAGTTGAAAGGTAGCGGAGCTCATGATCGAGTGGGGCAATGCAGAACAGGAAGAACGGTAAGAATATCTGCATATGCATGATATAGAGTTTGTTTGTGAAGCGGGCAGAGACCTCGAAGAAGAAAGGCAAGTACTCGTGCAAAAGAACATGAGCGTGTACTCATTTAACAAAAATTGACATAAATGAAGATCAAAACTGAGTATACTGCAAAAAAGAAAGGAAACTGAGAAATCCGAAGAATGACTTTTCAGGGCATAGGATTTTAAAACATGTCTAAAAATAAAAAGAAAAAGAGAAAGAAAAAGAAAAAAGAAAGCAAAAATAGAGAGAATTATATCGCGAAAGGGTTAAAAGACATGAATTAGATAAATAACTGATCAAAGGGTATACTGCAACAGAAGAGAAGAAAGGAAATCTGAGAAATAACCTTCCAGAGCGTAAGACTTTAGAACATAAAAAGAGAAGAAAAAAGAGAAGAAATAAGAGAAAGAAAGAAAAAGGAGTGAGAGAAAAATGATGATAAAAAGAGAAGAAGAAGAAAGAGGTAAAAAAGAGAAAAGACAAAAGAAAAAATAAAGAAAAAAGAAAAGAAAAAGAAGAAAAAGAGAAGAAGAAAAAGAAAGCACGACATTGCATGCATCATATAGATATAGGCATGCCAATTTTTGCTTGTTTTTAGACATGTATTTGAAGAAATGTCAAAGAATTTACTAAAGAAAGAAAAGACCGGCCTCCATAACAGTGTGAGGCCAGATGTTAAATCCTTCGGGTCATTGGTAAGTCCTTCGGGCATGGTGTTAAGTCCTTCAGGCCACCATTAAGTCTTTCGAGCATGGTGATAAGTCTTTTAGGCCATCAGTAAGTCCTTCGGGCATGATGCGGAAACCATAGTAGCGTGAGGCTAGATGACGATAGCCATAGTAGCGCGAAGCCAAATGTTAAATCCTTCGGGTCATTCGTAAGTCCTTCGAGCACGGTGTTAAGTCCTTCGGGCCACCATTAAGTCTTTCGAGCATGGTGATAAGTCCTTTGGGCCATCAGTAAGTCCTTCAGGCATGATGTGACAGCCATAGTAGCGTGAGGCCAGGTGACGGTAGCCAGAGTAGCGTGAAGCCAGATGTTAAGTCCTTCGGGCCATCAGTAAGTCCTTCGGGCATGATGATAAGACCTTTGGGCCACCAATAAGTCTTTCGAACATGGTGATAAGTCCTTTGGGCCATCAATAAGTCCTTTCGGGCATGATGCGGCAGCCTTAGTAGCGTGAGTCAAAGATATAAACAGCCTTGTAAAAAAAAGAGAGAAAGAAAAAAAGATAGAAAAAAGAGAAAAAGAAGAAAAAAAAGAAAAAAAGGAGCAGAAAAAGAGGGAAAAAGAAAAAAAAGAGAAGAAAAAATCGAAAATAAAGGTTATATAAAGGAGAAGCCTACGTTTTTGAGCCCCAGTGAAAGGCTCCACATAGGAAGAGCCCTAACTCCAGAATCTCAAAGAAGAACCAAAGGTGAACAAGTTCTATATAGGGAGAACTTACGAGCCTGAAGATTCGGCCAAGGAAAAGTAGAGAGTTCCAGAAGAACACGTGATTCTAAAGTCGTGAGCAGGGAAGTCAGATAAAAATGAGTGCTTTTGGTGTTTGCATTGTTCTAGTTTCACAAGAACAAGCAAAGAGGGGCAACTGTAATCACTCATTTTTATCCGATTTGTGAATATTGTTAATATAATAATTAAAAGGTATTATTATTGCATGTGGGCGTGTTATACTATGTGTTTATATGTACGTGTGACTAGTGTATATAAGGTATGTGTGTGTGATGTGTGAATGCATGTATACCATATGTAGTGTATATACGAACGCATTTATAATGTTGTACGTAGCGTGTGTGTTTACATTTTATGTCACGCCAGTTTTGTATTATATATGTGTACTATTGTATATGTTTATATCAATTGTGTGTAAATATATATATAGATGTGTGTTTGCATTTAAATGTATGTGGTATATGTAAATATTTGAACATATGTGTGTGTTATATGTTTGGGTGTCCGTATATGCGTACATGCATGTGTATGTGGTATCGTATTATTATTATTATTAGCTATACATATATATATATATAAACAAGTCTGAAAACAAAAACCTAATTAAATTAAGTCCAATCCATAATATTACAAAACCCACATAAGTTGTTATAGTAGTCCAGTCCAGTCCAGTTACATATGGGGCCCAAAATAATTACCAGCCCAAAACAAATGATCCAATATCCTAAAACCCTATCTAATATCCTATCTTTTCCTTGCACCCGCACAAGATCTAACCGTTGGATCAGATCTAATCCAACGGTCCTAATTGAAGCTAGGAGTCCTTTCATCTGTCGCACGTGGAACGTACCCCCGGGCTGCTCATCTCCCACTCGTGCGCGCAAGACCGTTCGATCTCCTCTGCCATGTGTCGAGATCAGAGGTAGCTTTGCTCATTCCAAGACCAGATCTAGGCCATTCATTTCCCATGCAATCACATATGTTGGATCATATCTGATCCAACGGCCGTGAGTGAATCTGACAAGACGGACAACGCCACCATGCTCCCTCTGCCGCCGTACATACTACCCTTACTGGCTCAACCACCAGACTTGCAAAAAATGCAAAAAAGGGAGATTTGTCAGTACAAAATCAAATCAAACATGTATTTTATATTTTTCCTACCAAACCAAATCGAGATAGGTATTCAACTCAAAAATATTGTAAAGACGGAGATAATAAAAAAAAACACCAGTTTCCAAAAGAAAATACAAAAAGCTATCCAATGGTATTCCCTTTTTTTTTTCTTGAATGGTACTTCCGAAAAATAATAGCAAATAAAGAGAAGATACAAAGAGTTTAGAATTTACCCAAACCGCTCGTGAATCTCCTCTGGCCGGCGATAAACCCTCATGGGGTGAGCTGATTGAGGGGAGGATGTCTCTGGTCGGGGTGTTTTTTTAAAAAAATGTTTTTGCTTCGGGTTTTCCTAGATCTAGGTTAATAAGGGGTTGATCCCTTAAATTCAAGGTTGGATTCGGGCTTAGATGAAAAAGAGGGGTCGTTCGGGTTTTTTTAGCAGTCACTGGCGCCAGCGAGCGGCGGCCGGTGACGGTGCATAAGACGGAGGCTCGCCATTTTCTGGAAATAAAGGCAATCGTTTGGGGGGAGGTTTTTGGTTAAAAAAATAAACAAAGGGAGAGAGTTTTTGAAACCCAAAAATTTTGAATGCCAAAAGGCCAAAAACCGAACCCATTAGGTTATTTTATAGAGTTCTTTTAAAAAAAGGTCTAATTGCTTCATAAATCCTCCCGCGTTTCTGGTATTTTTAAATTCGGCTTGCCCCTTGGTTTAATTGCATACCTAGTCCCCCTTTCTTTTTTAAATCTTTCAATTTCGCCCCTGAATTAAGCTGATTCAGTTTGTAAATGGTAAAATTACACCATAAGGACCTCTGTATTTTCTCTTTTTTATTTCAAGCGTGCCGCATGGGTATTTTACAACTTTAGTCCTCTAGAATTTTGTTCAGTTTACAATCTCCTCCCCAAATCATGTTTTAGTTGCTTTTTATTTCATTTTCCTATTTTATTTCTATCTCATTTCAGTCATTCCCATATTTTAAATATTTGTTACCTTTTTATCATGTTTTTTAGCATGCTTATTTTTGCTCTCATGCATTTTTCATATGTTATTTTCAGCATGTATATTTATGTTCTTTGGTATGTTTTTTGTAGCATGTATTTTAAGTTCATCTTGCATCTTAGGTTATATGGTATGTGATGGCATTCATGTATGTATTATATGCATATTTGTTGTTTTTTATGTTTTTATGAGTATAGTCATGTTAACACGTTATTTAGTTCGTTTATTCATGTTTTTAGCATGCCTTTTTTTCCATGATTTATTTCATATGTTTCTTAGCACGTGTATTTATGTTTTTGTTATCATCTTCATATGTCATGTATCTCTTTCGTGTCTTATATCTTAGGTCCATACACGGGATGGATGATAAGTTTGTTATGTGTTTTTACATATGCACATCGTGTCATGTGATATATTTTTGGTACATTTTTGTGGTAGTGTTGCGTTATTAATTAAGTGTTGTGCTTTTTTATATGTCATGTACATGTTGTCTTGTAATTTTAATATGTTTAGGTGTTATATATGTGCTAGTTTATTTTTGAAAAACGTTATCTCCCTTTCATTTTCATGTTTTAATTTGTTTTAGCCTTGTGACATCTAGACTGGTGTTTTCGCTTATGTTCGTACTTATGTTTTATGTCATATGTTAAAACATTATGCTTTTTACTTGTTAGCATCTTATTTTGATTTGTTAGTTTAGTATCATTTTATATATATCATGCATGTTTTTCATTTGTTTTTTTATAAGTTCAAGTATGTCATATTTAATTAATCAATTTTGAAGGCACGTTTTTCTTTTTTTCGTGTTTATGTGCATACTTTGTTATTTATAATTGCGACATATTATGTTCATGCATTTATTTATTTTGTTCAAATTTTGTAATACTCATATGTTACATTTTTTAAAATATCAAGTCAATACAAATTGTTTTATATTTTGCTTTTTAAGGTTGCATAATGGAATATAAATTGTCAATGCAGTGCCCTTTTATCCGAGCGTAAACGGGGCCAGTATCAGGCGTAGTGATGGTGGTTGGGCGTTTACTCTCGGATAACAGGGCTTTTAAAATTTACTCGCACTTATAACCAAATTTTAATTTAATCGTTACTTTAATCTGAAAAGTTTAATATTAATAAAGCGGTAATTATTAAAGTACCAATTTTGGGCGGTGTAGGGGTGCTAATCCTTCCCCATTCGTAACTGACTCCCGAACCCAACAGTTTTCAATTCTCTGGTTTTACGGTGCCCGGCCTACCTTAGTGACCGGTGGCGACTCCATTTTTAATAAAATATGGTTTTTTTAAAACCCCACGAAATACAGTTTTAAATACCCGAAAGACCTCAAACACCTTTAAAACCTTGTTTTTTAGCGTAAAAGGATATCGCTATAGCGGCTAGCATAATAAATAACATGGAAAAGTTTACCTCGACGTTGTCCAAGTGCTGCCCCTATTGCGCAGTTACTTGCGTAACACATCGACTCAAATGGTGAGGGCCAATCTTAGGGAACAACTATGGGTGCTTAGATGAGCTTCTCCTTGAGTTCCTTAAATGCGCTATAGCATTCTGCATCAAAGATGAAGGGCTGATTTTGCAAAAGCAAATTACATAATGGCTTGGAGATTTTGGAGAAGTCCTTAATGAACCTCCTATAGAAGCCAACATGCCCCAAGGAGCTCTGAATCCCCTTTACTGTGGTATGTGGTGGGAGCTTCTCAATTACTTCAACCTTGGTCCACCTCTATCCCTTTTTACGAGATTTTTTGGCCTAGAACAGTCCCTTCAGTCACCATAAAATGACATTTCTCCTAATTGAGCACTAGGTCTGCTTCCTCGCATCTCTTAAGTACCTTTCCCAAGTTTCCCTAACATGATTCGAAATTATCTTCGGAGACTGAAAAGTCATCCATGAAGATCCCCAAAAATTCTTCAACCATATCAGAAAAGATGGCCAACATGCCCCTTTGAACAGTAGCTGGAGCATTGCGAAGCCCAAAGGGTATCCGTCGAAATGCATAAGTATCGTAAGGGCAAGTGAAGGTTGTCTTCTCTGGATCTTCTGGTGCTATAGCAATCTAGTTGTACCCTGAATATCCGTCAAGGAAATAGTAGAAGGATTTTCCTGTCGATCGATCTAGTATTTGATTAATGAATGGGAGGGGAAAGTGATCATTCTTGGTCGCTTTGCTGAGCTTTTGATAGTCCATGCAAATTCTTCACCCAGTGTGTAACACCCCTTACCCGGGTTGGGAGTGTTAAAGACAGGAATACAAGCAAGCATATAAGAAAGCAAGCCAATTAAAACTTTTGAACTCATTCTATTAGATGAGTTACTTGCCTAACAAGAAACCCAAACAATCATCAAGAACATGTTTTCCAAACATTATAGCTCACCAAAAATAGACATAGGCTTCCAAGTATAACTTGAGAAGATATAATCTAGTCCATTGTACATGTAGGCAATCGATTACACACAAGACAAGACACAATTTCATTTCAATTTTATTCAAATATGCATAGCTTTGATCTAATTCAAGACAATGTTAAACATGATTACAATGTCATATTCATGTCAAATTAACTAAGCATAATCTCCTAGCATTTTACATTCAAGTCAAGGTTACATATAATTTTGGTTACTAGACATGGTCACCATTGTACTCATTCGAATCTTAACACCATCAACATGATTTCAAGCAAGCTTAACATCAACTAGCAATCAAGTCTAACTTATCATGACTTTAATTACTTAAACTAGAAGCAACCTAATCAACCAAGTGATCCATTCGAATAGAGCATTCAATAGATAAGTACATTCAAGTATAACTAGATCATGTATCCAAGTTTCATACTCCATATTCAACAAGTCAAGCTTAATTCATTCACATAGTACGTAGATATCATGGCATCAAACATTGCCAACCAAGTCCTAACAAGCTTTTAAAAGTCAAGGATATATATAGATATATATATACAAAATTCAAAGTCATACTTATAGCTCTGCTTGTATCTTGCTTCAAGCTCAAGGAAGATAGCTTTAAGATCTCTTTAACCTATGGTTTGGGAAGGATGGAAACAAGAGTGATAAGTACATAATGTACTTAGTGAGGTAGAAAGTATTTACAAGTCATTTGTCAAGTTTAGGTAGTCCTAAATCAAGTACAACCTAGCTAAGGTTTGAGCTCATGAAGTTGAGTCTAACATAAGGTTTCAAGTGTTTCAAGTCAAGTAGTGAGTCAAGTAGTCATGTATAGCTATTACCATTTACGCATATCATTTCAAGTACAAGTACATACGATGAAAATCTTAAGCTCAAGCCATCTATATCATGTCATGTTTTTATCACAATTTGAATAGCTTATCAACAAGAGCATTGTTTTCAACTCAAGTTTAATCAAGTATCAAGTCAAGACAAGAAGCATGCTCAAGTTTAACAATTAAAGTATATATACATCTCATTTCATGTGTTCATTCAAATATCATGTAAACAAGCCAATTCAAGTATCATATCAACTAACATTTAAGCTTTATGCTATTTTTCTTTCTTCTTTGTTTATTTTAGATTAGGCCTCGGTACCTAGTTATGTTTAGGTAATTGAGTCAACAACCAAACTGTCGCCAAAACAAGAAACTGGTCATATTACCCTCCTACTGTAGCCAGTGACCATAATACACATCCCTTCTACTGTCGCCAATAAGGGCCTTGGCCCAGGACCGTAGTCCACCCAATCACAATGAGCTCTAAACTCTATGTCATGCCATCCTACCAATGACCAACTAGCAACCAAGGCTTTGTTTGAATTACTTGTCGATTAAGTAAGCTTCAATATTTCAAGTTAAGGCAAGTACACACAACAAGATCATGGTAAGTTGGTAGCTTATTCAAGCATCCCTTTCAAGTGTTTATCTTTCAAAATCAAGATAGCCCTTAGGCCATTCGAGCCTTAGCTCAATTCATCATGCATTCACTGTATTTCAAGCAAGTTTGCATTTCATGTCATCATTAACGTCAAGCAAGATCATGTTTAGGCATTCTTCTATATTCGATTAGGTTAATACAAGAAATCATAGAAGATCAATCCATTGTTACATGATCCATTTTCATTAACAACTCATATATCAAGCATGTCTTATATCAAGTTTCCATATAAGCCATTATTCCCTTAATTCATTTCCAACCATAGTTTAGATTCATTTCATAACATAAACATAACAATGTAATAGTAGATGTGCATATTTGGTTAGGACCTAAGTCCTAACCCTATGTAAAAACTACACTCACAATACTCGAAGCTAGTTTAGTCTAGGATCCAAATTCCCTTTTGCTTGCCACTCTTTTGACCAGCTCTTCCTTCTTCCTCCACAAGGTTTACTCCTTGTTCTAATACATTACACAAGCATTTACATGTCAAAACAGGTTTGCACAATCATTCAATCATGGCAACATTGCTAGTACACAACATAACAATCATATACATACTGATTTATGCATGAATTGGACAGTCTACATTCTAATAGTTTCTATACATTGGAACTATCCAAATACACATGTTTAATAATCAACAACATGCTTACATATATACATTCCAATTTAGGCAGAAACATGACAATAACTTAGTTACAACATGCTTCATCTACAATAGTGGTTTCTCTTTTCCCTAAAGAGATGAGAGTGTTTCGGCTAAGGAAAGGAAAGAGTGGGTGGAGAAGATGATAGGGAGATGGACACGTAGCCATTTTGTTATCACTTGGCTTGGCCAAATGCCTCCACTTGGCAATTTATGGTCTGATTGCTTCATAAATCCTTAGTTACACATTTTAGTTGCATGCAATTCAACATTTAAACATTGTTACTATTTGGTCATCATGATTCGGCTATCTAGTTAACAAGTCCATCTAATTTAGTCACTAGATTTAATCAATTCTTCTAATTTGTAGTTTGTTTGTACAAGTAAGTTCTAATTAGTTTGTGACATGTTACTAGGCCATGATTTGAGGTATTACAATTCTCCCCCCTTAAAATAAATTCGCCCTATAATTTACCTGAGTTGAACAAGTGAGGGTATTGATCTCTCATCGTACCCTTGGGTTCCCAAGTTGCTTCTTCCAATTTATGATTCCTCCATAATACTTTCACCAAGGAAACATTCTTGTTTCGAAGTCTTCTAACTTCTTTGTCAAATATTCGTATTGGCTCTTCTTCATATGATAGGTCGGGATTTAATTAAACTTCTTCAGGTTCTAGAACATGGGATAGATCAAATCGATATCTTCTAAGCATGGAAACATGGAAGACATTGTGGATCTTCTCAAATTCACTAAGGAGTGCCAATCGATAAGCCAATGGACCAATCCTTTCAATGATTTCGAAAGGTCCAATGAACCGGAGACTAAGCTTTCCTTTTCTTCCAAATCCGAAAACCTTCTTCCAAGGAGACACTTTGAGAAATACTTTGTCTTCCACATTGTGTTGAATGTCTCTCATTTTCAAGTCTGCATAGGCTTTTTGCCTATCAAAGGCTTGCTTCAATCGATCGTGTATGATTTGAACTTGTTCCTTGGTTTCTCTGAGTAATTGAGGTCCCAACACCTTGTTTTCTCCCAATTCAGACCAACACAAGGGAGTCCTACATTTTCTTCCATACAAGGCTTTGAATAGTGCCATTTGAATTGTCGTTTGATAGTTGTTGTTGTAGGCAAACTCCACAAGAGGTAGAGACTTCTCCCAATTCTTCCTGAAGTCTATAACACAAGCTCATAACATGTCTTCAAGTACTTGTATCACCCTTTCCGATTGGCCATCACTTTGTGGATGAAAAGATGTGCACAAATGCACTTTGGTTCCAAAGGCTTTTTGGAAGGATTTCCAAAGTCGAGCTATGAATCTAGGATCTTTATCAGAGATTATGGATGTAGGAATTCCGTGCAAACGTACTACTTCACGAATATATAACTCAGCTAAAGCATCCAAGCTTAGGTTCATTCGAATATGGAGGAAATGATCAGATTTAGTAAATCTATCCACTATCACCCACACGACATCACTCTTTCTTGGAGTACAAGGAAGACCACTCACGAAGTCCATGGTAATATGATCCCACTTCGAATTGGGCAATTTGATTGGTTGAAGCAATCCCGTAGGGACTCTGTGCTCGGCTTTAATTCTTTGGCAAGTTAGACACTTGGATACAAAGTCTATGATAGCCGACTTCATGCCTGGCCACCAATATAGACGTTTCAGGTCTTTATACATCTTGACTGATCCAAGGTGTATCGAGAAAGAGATTTGGTGAGCTTCTTTTAAGATTTCCTTCTTCAATTCTTCATTGTTAGGAACACAAACTCTATCCCTAAAATAGAGCAGCCCATTTGAATGAATAGAGAAATAAAAATTTGATTCTGAACCTAGTTTCAACATGACAACTTGAAGATCAGAGTCGGTTTGTTGAAGATCTTTGATTCAAGAGATCAAGTTGGATTGAACTTGGAGTTCAGACAAGAGTCCATCCTTCTTGTACACTCGAAAGTGTGCATTGATTGCATGAGAAGCTACAAGGAGAGTTGAAAATTAGGTTCATGGATTCACGAGGAATTTTCAAGGATATAACTATCTACAAGGCTTTCGAATGGCTTACCCAATCTCGATTTACAACTAAGAGCATCCGCAACTACGTTGGTTTTTCCAGGATGATAATCGATGACCAAGTCATAGTCTTTCAACAATTCCATCCACCTTCTTTTTCTCAAATTCAAATCCTTCTAGGTGAAGAGGTTTTCGAGGCTTTTGTGATCGGTGTATAGGTAACACTTCTCACCATACAAGTAGTGCCTCCATATCTTGAGAGCAAGCACAATAGTAGCTAATTCTAGATCGTGTGTAGGGTAGTCTAACTCATGAGGCTTCAATTGATGTGATGCATATGCTATAACATTGCCTCCTTGCATCAAGACATATCCTAGTACCGAATGTGATACATCACTATACACAGTGAATTCTTTTCCTGATTTTGGTTGTATAAGGAACGGGGCATGAGTTAAGGCTTGTTTAAGTTGGTCAAAACTTCTCTGTTGTTTCTCTAACCATTCGAATGGTTCATCCTTTCGAAGGAGCTTGGTCAAGGGTGTGGCTAAGGTAGAAAATCCCATGACGAATACCCTACTAAACCAAGGAAGCTTCTAATCCTTTCTGCCGAGATGATATGTTTGAGAAACGAAACTTCTGATAACTAGAATTCACACTTGGAGAACTTTGCAAATAGTTGACATTCTCGGAGAGTTTGTAAAATAATTCGAAGGTGTTCATAATGTTTTCCTTGTTTCGAGAATAGATCAAGATGTCATCTATGAATACTACCATGAATTTATCAAGATAGGGCTTGAATACTCGATTAATGAGGTCCATGAATACGGCTGTGCCATTGGTTAACACGAATGGCGTTACAAGGAATTCATAGTGACCATATCGAGCTCGAAAGGCTGTCTTGGGTACGTCTTCTTATTTCACCCTTATCTGGTAATATCCAGATCGAAGATCAATATTTGAAAACACTGCAGCATCTTTAAGTTGATCAAATATGTCTTCAATCCTTGGCAAAGGATATCGATTCTTGATAGTGAGCTGGTTCAATTGTCGATAATTAATACAAAGTCTCATCGTGCCATCTTTCTTCTTCATGAACAAGACATGAGCACCCCAGAGAGATGAGCTAGATCGAATGATACCCTTGTCTTGTAGCTCTTGAAGTTGCTTTTGGAGTTCTTTCAACTCAACTGGTGCCATTCGATAGGGCGTAATGGACACTGGATTTGTTCCAGGATGGACATTAATCTCGAACTCTACTTCTCTGGTTGGAGGGAGACTAGGGAGTTCCTCGGAAAAAACATCAATGAATTCACATACAATAGGGATAGTTGACAATCCAAAATCATATTCATCTCGTTTGATTATAGTAACAAAGATGGACGTAGGTTTCTTATCAATAAGAAGGATGGATTCCTTTCCTAGATCTCAGAGATAAAGTCTCCAATTTTGGCAATCTACCCAGGCTTGGTGTTTCCCTAACCAATCTAGACCCAGTACTAAATCGAATTCACAAGATGGCGAGACATATATATGAATAGGGAAAGGTATATTTCGAATGACTATGGGACATTCCTTGCAAAGGAAGTTAATGGACATGATTCCCCCTATAGGGTTCGAAACTAAAAGGCCTTTATCAACAGTTTCAGGTTTCAATTTAAATTTAGCAATCAAGGATGAGCAAACAAATGAATGGGTAGACCCCGAATCAGTTAAAGCATAAGCAAGACTTGAATTTAATTCAACAGTACCTGCAATGACATCGGGAGACTCTTCGTCTTCTTTTCCCCAAATATGATAGATTCGAGCAGGGGCTCAGGACTCCTGATGTGTAGAAGCCGATTACTGACCTTTACCCTTGTTTTGGTTTCCTGATTGAGCTTGTCTCGGGCCTTTGCTATGATTGGAAGGTGCGGTACTAGCATTTATCGGGTCTCGAGTCAGGAGCTTGTTAGGATTTTGAGGATAATCATTGATGTAGTGATCCGAGCCTCCACACAGGTAACACAGGTTGGATTGAGTTCTACACTGACTCGAGTGGAGCTTTTGGCAGAACTTGCAAGTAGGGACTTGAGTAGTTTTTCCAGGATTCCCCGTGCTATTAACAGAGATAACCAGGGCTGAGGGCTTGGATACCAATTGAGGTCTCGGTATGTAATTACTCTTCTAAGCATGAGTGAAGGTTGAAGAGCTTTCTTTATGATACTTAGCTTTCTTAGACTGCCAATGAGACTTGTCATCATGCTGTAATCCCCAGAGCTGTAAAGATGGGATTTAGTTTGTAGTTGAGACCATCTATGAACATTCTACACTTGTCTGTATTA
The DNA here is from genome assembly GCA_019671005.1 of Hibiscus mutabilis. Classification (NCBI taxonomy): domain Eukaryota; kingdom Viridiplantae; phylum Streptophyta; class Magnoliopsida; order Malvales; family Malvaceae; genus Hibiscus; species Hibiscus mutabilis. The sequence continues at coordinate 24,586,246 of CM033712.1, forward strand.
GTCTTTATATACTCTGAGCCGTACTTGCAAAAATCACTCACATATTTCTCAATGGGTCTGCCACCTTGCTTCAAGTACAAGAAATGATTCCAACGTTCGGCTAAGTATTTCTCGCTGATATACTTCTTCTTAAATTCCTCAATAAAGAATTTCCAGGTAACGGTGTCAGCAGGGGATGTCAAGGTTGTGGTTTCCCACCAACTTAAGGCTTCATCTGCCAAGAGAGCAATGGCACATTCAAGTTTGTGTTCATCAGAACACGAGAGTTGTTTGGTGAGTATTCGAGTAGTAGTCTCTAGCCAGTACTCTGCTACTTCATGATTGGCTTCATCAGTACCGGTGAAGGTATAAGCCAGTGTTGAGCCAGTTTGTCGATTGGAGCTTTATTTGGCACAACAGGATGGTCTTGTTTTAAAGTGGTTACAAGATGATCGAATACCTCCTTCATGCTAAGGAGACATTCTCTTTGAACAAGATGAATAGCAGGGGCTTCCTGCTGAGGTTGAGCTTGTTCTCAAGGATTATGTTTCATCCTCACACTGTCCCCTTCATTCGAGGAGCCTTTAGGACTTTCATTGTCCCGGTGAAGTCTTGTTTTAGACATTTTTAGTTCAAATAAAACAAGAAGGGTTCAGTTTAAGCAAGAACACAAGCATACTTGAAATGCAACTCGTAGGTGGCACAATTTAATCCTATATGATGCATGATGGCCCGATTTAGCCTGAGAATCGGTTAAACCTTTAGCTCTGATACCACTTCTGTAATACCCCTCACCCGGGTTAGGAATGTTAAAGACAGGAATACATGCAAGTATACAAGAAAGCAAGCCAATTAAAACTTTTGAACTCATTCTATTAGATGTGTTACTTGCCTAACAAGAAACCCAAAAAATTATCAAGAACATGCTTTTCAAACATTATAGCTCACCAAAAATAGACATAGGCTTCCAAGTATAACTTGAGAAGATATAATCTAGTCCCTTGTACATGTAGGCATTCGATTACACACAAGACAAAATACAATTTCATTTTAATTTTATTCAAATATGAGCAGCTTTGATCTAATTCAAAACAATGTTAAACATGGTTACAATGTCATATTCATGTCAAACTAACTAAGCATAATCTCCTAGCATTTTACATTCAAGTCAAGGTTACATATAATGTTGGTTACTAGACATGGTCACCATTGTACTCATTCAAATCTTAACACCATCAACATGCCTTCAAGCAAGCTTAACATCAACTAGCAATCAAGTCTAACTTATCATGACCTTAATTACTTAAACTAGAAGCAACCTAATCAACCAAGTGATCCATTCGAATAGAGCATTCAATAGATAAGTACATTCAAGTATAACTAGATCATGTATCCAAGTTACATACTCCATATTCAACAAGTCAAGCTTAGTTCATTCACATAGTATCTAGATATCATGGCATCAAACATTTCCAACCAAGTCCTTACAAGCTTTTAAAAGTCAAGGCTATATATATATATACGAAATTCAAAGTGACAAAATGCATGATCTAGCTTAATTATGTACATATCTAGGTGGCACCAACTAGGAGGGTTACAAAATAGATTCGAAGTCATACTTCTAGCTCTGCTTATATCTTGCTTCAAGCTCAAGGAAGATAGTTTTAAGATCTCTTTAACATGTGGTTTGGGAAGTATGGAAACAAGAGTGATAAGTACATAATGTACTTAGTGAGGTAGCAAGTATTTACAAGTCATTTGTCAAGTTTAGGTAGTCCTAAATCAAGTACAACCTAGCTAAGGTTTGAGCTTGTGAAGAGGAGTCTAACATAAGGTTTCAAGTGTTTTCAAGTCAAGTAGTGAGTAAAGTAGTCATGTATAGCTATTACCATTTATGCATATCATTTCAAGTACAAGTACATACGATGAAAATCTTAAGCTCAAGCTGTAACACCCCCTACTCAGGCTAGTAGTAACCCGGCTCGGGAGTGTTACTTAGCAAGCAAGTAAGCACATTACAAGACATGGCATTCGAACGAGGCAAGAACAATACAAGCAATTCAAGAACAAAAATACATTCACATTTGACTCTCAATCGTCATCCAAAGCACTCGGCTATTAACACACTACCACTAGATTACTAGATCAAGTAACTTCCAAACTTACTTAGCTAACAAGTAAGCCCCCATTTGTTTCCAAATCATCCAAGACATTCGAACTAGACCAAGGCAACCAAATTTTCTTACATTTAATCTCACCATTTCGAATAGATTACTAAATCTTGTTTCATTTCATGCTTACAATTACAAGTTACTACTTTCATGGTTCATTTTATAACACTTATACTTTGTTACCTATCCCATTTGAACTACCTTAGTGTTACATGTTTCCAATTCATTGTGTGTTCCTTATCTTGTATACATTTAGTCATTTCATTCCTACACTTACTAAGCATGATTCTTGAGCTTCTAATTGTATGTAATTAGATTCCATTCAAGCCTATTTCAATTCCTATCATTCGGCCATATCACCAAAAGCAAACACAAGGCATATATCTAGTTACATTCAAGCTTAATTCAATCCCATGCATTCAGCAAACATGAAATACCCACATGAGACATTCGGCCATACCTCAAAATAATCACACAACAATAATTTCAACATGGTAATTTCATACAAGACATGGAGCATTCTAAAGGTTGGTCATACAACATGGTTCATCACATTCATCCTTTAATTCAAACTTACACAAGAACATGACAAGGTTATCAAACTATTTTATAGCAAATTAGATCATCACATGATCATTCCATTTCATCAAAAAATGCGCAGCAACATTCAACCATTACAAGTTATCTAAGTTTATTACATACCTTATACTATATACATAACATGGTAGGCCCACCAAAAATTATATACAAGCTTTCAAAATGCATGCTCAAGCTAACTATGTATAATCTAGTGCCACCATTCTAGGAGATACAAAACAAGTATGGAATCATAATTTAACCAAGCTTGTGTGAGATGCTTCTTGCAAAAGGAATCAAGCTTCAAGATCAAGCAACGTTTGAATCCTTTAACTTGTAGGTTGGGAAGAATGAAACAAGAGTGATAAGTACAAAAATGTACTTAGTAAGGTAGTAATTAGTCTATCCATTTGTTATTTCAAATTTCATGTCTTTTAAATCAAGTATAGACCTAGCTAAGGCTTTCAAGAATCTATAGTGATCTTAGCTAGTCTTTCAAGCATCAAGATTATCCTATCTAGGATAGCAAGCATTTGGCAACAAGTATAAGCATCAAGAAGTCATAATTCATGAATCAAGTAACATGCTTGCAAAACAAGAAACCAAGGAGTCATGCTTTCAAGTCAAGTAACATACATTTCATGGAAATCAAGACAAGTATCATGTATAATTGAATTGTTATTATATTAGTTATTTCATTAAACAACCCCTTGGTACTTAGTTTGTATAGGTAATTGAGTCTTCAACCAACTACCGCCACAAGTTGCACCGTAGTGCTGGTCAACCCTCCTACTATCGCCAAAGACCACATCCGCACCCTCCGTCTATCGCCAAATAGGGGCCTTAGCCCTGGACCGTAGTCCACCCATACACAATAAGCACTAGACTCTAAGGCACACCCTTCTACCTAGTTCAACTAGCTACCAAGGTTGTTCGATTTACCATTTATTCAAGTTATCAAGTTCAAGATCATGTTCATGTCAAGCAAGATCATTTCATGTTAGGCCCTTAGGCCATTGAGCCTTAGCTCAAATGTCAAGTAGTTTCAATATCCATTTCATCAAAATGAGATAACATTATATCTCAATCAAGTCTTTAGCATTCAATCATGTTGCATCATAGCACATACAAGCATCCAAGCTATCACTAATCATGCATAAAAATTTCGAAATAGACATGTATTCAAGACTAGGATCAAGTTTCATGTGTTGCTTTAATCATCCTTCCCTTATTAGGTAAAGTTCATGCTTGAATTAATTATCATGTCAAGAATGTAACAAAATACATTGGTTAGGACCTAGTCCTAACCCTAGAGGTAATAACACTCACAATACTCCAAGCTAATCACTTGTCTTGTATCCAAATCCCATTGCCTCTTGCTTTGGGATGTCCACTCTTATCTTCCTCTTCCACAACTTGCTGCCCTTGGTTTAGCAAGCATAACACATACAATTCATCAAAACATGCACATAATGTCACATATGTATAGTAGCAATGTTACCACATTTGTACCTAACATTTAGCTACTGTTTTTATTCTTTCTTTAAGCATTTCTTACTAGTTCATCTTTATTTTGTTATTACCTCATTTTAAGACATAACTAGACAGGTTACAATGTCCCAAAACCGTTTTTGAAACAGTTTGCTTCTAAGTGCAAAAATAGTCCCAAACTGCCCAGGACACTACTGCTTGGCAGTTTGCACACTATCTCTTTAAATGGTCATATCTTTTAATTCGTGCTTCGGAATTTTTATTGCTTTACACCGTTGGAAAGCTAACAAAATTGTATTTAATACCATAATAGGATTTCATTTTAGTTCATAGTCAATTAATACAGTCTATTGTTCAAAGATACAGCATTTACACTGCTTGGACAGTTTGTACTATCCAGCTATTTCTATTTATAGTTTCCAGCGTAGGACCCAGTTTTTAGTTCTGTTTTCACCAAATGAAGGTAGGCATACTAAGGATCATGTCACTAAAATTTCATCCCTGAATTTGATCTATACAAATTTTGGTGAATTTTCAAAGTTACTGCCCAGAACAGAGCAATTCAAGGCATATTGCTCCTATTCACATTTTAATTCCTTAAATTCTTCTTCACCAATGTTTTGGCACTATAATTCATTTCATATGAAATCCTAAACATGTTTAGTCAATGTTAATTCATTATTCAAGGCATCCAAAACAGAGTGACTTAGTTACAATGCTTAATTTTGCATGTTTACACTATAGGTTCTTACTAAAACAGTTTCTATGCTATATGACTATGTTCATACTTTTATCTTTCATTTCTAGCATTGGTTACTAACAATTCAGCTTGTTTAACACCTTAATTACATTACCTAATCATGATCATGTTCAATTCATTAATTCCATAGCTCAATTACAAGTTCTAGCCATTCAATTCTTACATCAATATCTAATTTCGAATTTCCAGCAACCTAGTTTTGTTACACCATTCCTTACACATGAATTCTACTTTTATTCAAGTCATCCATTATATATACAAGTTCAATTTCATCATTCTCATCATATCAAACAACCTAATAACTCAACTAAGCATTTAAACATCATCTAAATCAGAATTTCAAACATAAATCAGTTTGGACATCATGGATTTACCTTAGTAATGCTGTAAACAAGTTGAATATAGCTCAAATTCAACTTTACACCATAGATTTCAAGCTTTCTCTCAAATTTTCCTCTCTCTCTTTATTTCTGTCTTCAAATTCGGCTACTGAGGAATAAAGGAAGAAGATGATGACACTTAATCCAAGTTATTGGATTTATGAAATGTCTAAAATGTCCCTTAATTTAATCCTTATCTTAGCTTAATCAAGGGCATTAGGGGAAACAAGGAATTTAGCATGCATTCCCCATCTTTCTCATTTAATTCAACTTAGTCACTTTAAATTGATCACTTGTTTCATTCATTCTTTCAATTAAATCCTTAACTAATCAATTTAGCTTAAATTCTAGGTTCAATTAACCTATCAACTTAAGCAATTGGTTTCAATACTTGTAGGCTAGGATTTAGGGTGTTACAATTCTCCCCCTAAATTAAATTCGTCCTTGAATTTACCTGAATTGAATAGGTGAGGATATTGCTTCCTCATGACTTCTTCAGATTCACAGTTAGCTTCTTCCACCTTATGATTTCTCCATAATATCTTAACAAGGGGAACAATCTTGTTCCGAAGCTTTCTTACTTTCCGGTCAAGAATCTGAATAGGTTCTTCTTCGTAGGACAAGTCGGGATTCAATTCTACTTTTTTGGGCTCTAGAATGTGTGAAGGATCAGAATGATACATTCTGAGCATTGAAACGTGGAAGACATTGTGTATCTTATCAAATTCACTAGGAAGTGCCAATTGATAAGCCACTAGACCAATTCTTTCAATGATTTTGAAAGGTCTGATAAATCGAGGGCTGAGTTTTCCTTTTCTTCCAAACCGAAGGACTTTCTTCCATGGAGAAACTTTGAGGAAGACCTTATCTCCAACATTGTATTGGATGTCTCTCCTTTTTAAGTCGGCATAAGCTTTTTGCCTATCAAAGGCTACCTTTAATCGATCATGTATGATCTTCACTTGTTCTACGGTTTCTCTGAGCAATTGAGGTCCCAATACTTTGTTTTCTCCCAATTCAGACCAGCACAAGGGAGTTCTACATCTTCTTCCGTATAGAGCTTCGAAAGGAGCCATCTAGATAGATGTTTGATAGCTATTGTTGTAAGCAAACTCTACAAGGGGTAGAGATTTCTCCCAATTCTTTCCGAAGTCTATAACACAAGATCGTAGCATATCTTCGAGTACTTGAATGATTCTTTCAAATTTTCCATCTGGTTGAGGATTGAAGGCTGTACTAAGATGCACTTTAGCTCCTAGAGCCCTCTATAAGGAATTCCAAAATCGAGATGTAAATCTAGGATCACAATCAGAGATTATTGTTGTAGGTACACTGTGTAATCGAATCACTTCACGGATGTATAGCCCGGCTAAGGTTTCCAAGCTCATGTTTATTCGAACATGGATAAAGTGAGTAGACTTTGTGAATCTATCAACAATCACCATACAACATCATTCTTTCTTGGAGTGGAAGGAAGACCAGTAACAAAATCCATTGTAATACGATCCCATTTCCACTGAGGGAATTCGATTGGTTGGAGTAATCCGGTAGGGACTTGATGCTCGGCTTTAACTCTTTGACAAGTCAGGCACTTCGATACGAAGTCTGTGATAGCCGATTTCATACCCGGCCACCAGTATAGTGGTTTTAGATCCTTGTACATCTTAACAGATCCTGGGTGAATCGAGAATAAGCTTTGGTGAGCTTCTTGTAACATTTCTTGTCTTAGTTCCTCATTATTTGGAACACACACTCTATCCTTGAAATAGAGGAGTCCATTTGACTTAAGGGAGAAGTCAGAATTTGACTCAGAGTTTAGTTTGGATACGATCTTCTGAAGATCTGAATTTCTGTGATCAAGCTAGATTGAACTTGAAGTTCAGACAATAATTTCCATCATTTGGATAAACGGAAGTGAGCATTGATAGCCAAGGAAGCTACAAAGAATACACAGGATCATTAAGGAAAATTTCGAGTAGTTACTTACAAAACAAGTAAGGTGTTCGAATGGTTACTTGTGATTCAAGTAAGTTCAAATTCGATTGAAAATATACTAGAATTTAGATTTAGGAGTTTACCCGAGTATGGTTTGCGACTAAGGGCATCAGCAACCATGTTTTCTTTCCCCGGATGGTAGTCGATAACCAAATCATAGTCTTTAAGCAATTCTAGCCATCTTCTTTGTCTCAGATTCAAATCTTTATGAGTCAGGAGATATTTGAGACTCTTGTGGTCTGTGAACAGGTTACATTTCTCCCTCTACAAGTAATGTCTCCATATATTAAGAGCAAACACGATAGCTGCTAATTCTAGATCGTATATTGGATAGTTTGACTCGTGTGGTTTCAGTTGCCTTGAAGCATAAGCTACCACTTTTCCATCTTGGATTAGGACACATCCTAGTCCTAAATGAGATGCATCACTATAGACAGTGAATTCTTTACCCGATTCTGGTTGGATAAGAACTGGTACATGAGTCAGAGCTTGTTTAAGTTGATCGAAGCTTTGTTGTTGGTTCTCTGACCAAACAAATGGCGTATTTCTGCGAGTTAACTTTGTCAAACTTGCGGCAATGGATGAGAATCCTTTGACAAATCGTCGATAATACCCAGCTAAACTGAGAAAGCTTCTGACCTCATCAACATTCTTCGGAGGTCTCCAATCCATGATGGATCGAATTTTGCTCGGGTTTACTTTAATCCCTTATGTAGAGATGACATGGCCAAGGAACGGGACTTCCAATAGCCAAAATTCGCACTTGGAGAATTTTGTGAACAATTGATGTTCTCGGAGAGTTTGCAATACAATTCAAAGGTGTTCAAAATGTTCTTCTTTATTCCGAGAATAGACCAGAATGTCATCGATGAAGACGACCACAAACTTGTCCAGATAGGGCTTGAATACACAGTTCATGAGATCCATGAAAGTAGCCGGAGCGTTTGTTAACCCGAATGGCATTACGAGGAATTCAAAGTGGGCATATCGAGTACGAAAGGCTATCTTGGGCACATCTTCTTCTTTTACCCTCATTTGATAGTATCCCGATCGAAGATCGATCTTTGAGAACACTGAAGTATCCTTGAGTTGATTGAAGAGATCTTCTATCCTTGGGAGAGGATACCGATTCTTGATAGTAAGCTTGTTCAATTGTCTATAATCAATATAGAGTCTCATAGTCCCGTATTTCTTCTTCACGAACAATACTGGAGCACCCCAAGAAGATGAGCTAGGCTGAATAAAGCCTTTATCTTGTAGCTCTTGTAGTTGCTTCTTGAGTTCCTTTAATTCAACAGGTGTCATTCGATAAGGTACGATGGACACCGGAGTTGTTCTAGGTTGAACTTCAATCCCGAACTCTACTTCTTTGGTTGGAGGGAGACCAGGAGTTCCTCGGAAAAACCATCAATGAATTCAGACACAATTGGCATACTCGGTAAGCCAAATTCAAATTCATCTTGCATAGTCATGGCAACAAAGATTGAGGTCGGTTTTCTATCAATTAGGAGGATTGATTATTTTCCTAAACAATCTCCTATTTTGGCAATCTACCCAGGCCTCGTGTTTACTTAACCAATCTAACCCCATTATCAAGTCAAATTCACAAAGAGGTAGAACATAAAGATCAATAGGAAAGGGTATATTTCGAATGGTCAAGGAAGCTTGCTTGTGGCGCAAGTTAATAGGTTTTTCCCCCTAATGGATTTGAAACTACAAGACTTGATTCAATAGTTTCGAGTTTTAATTTTAGCTTGTTGATCAAGGCAGAACAAACAAATGAATAGGTAGACCCCGAATCAATTAAAGCATATGCAGGACTGGAATTTAACTCAACGGTACCTGCGATAACATCGGGAGCTTCTTCATCATCTTTACCACAAATGTGGTAGATTCGAACAGGGGCTTGGGATTCTTGATGTGTAGGTGTCAAATGTTGGCCTCTACCCTTGCTTTGATTCCAGGATTGAGCTTGTCTCAGGCCTTTGTTTCGGTTAGACTGAGCCGAACTAGCATTTGCAGGAGTTCGAGTTAGAACCTTGTTAGGATTCAGAGGACAATCCTGGATATAATGATCGAAGGCTCCACATAATAAACAAAAGTTTTGTTGAGTTCTGCATTGCTCGGTGTGGTGCTTCTGACAGAACTTGCAGGTAGAATACTGAACAGTTTTACCAAAATTCCCCCTACTATCAACAAAGATGATCAGAGCTGAAGATTTGATTACCGATTGAGGTTTCGGTATATAATTGCTCGTTTGGACATGAGTATAATTTGAAGAGTGGTCTATAGAGTATTTAGCTTTCTTTGACTGCCAGTGTGGCCTGTCATCATTTATGGATCATTTATCTTTCCAGGAGTTACCACTCTTACATTTCTCTAAAGCCTTCATCTTTTCCTCGGTTGCTATAACCCGGTTCACCAAATTCTGGAAGTCGGTGATACCTAGGGCAGTGAAGATAGAACTTAGTTCATCATTCAGTCCATCAATAAACATCCAACGTTTATCAGTTCGGTTTTAATGTATTCTGACCCATATTTGCAATACTTGTAGAAGTCGCTCACGTACTGTTCAATAGGTCAGCCTCCTTGCTTGAGGTATAAGAAACGCTTCCGTCGCTCGACCAGATACTGTTCACTGATATACTTCTTCCTGAATTCATCAAGGAAGAATTTCCATGTCACGGCTTCTACATGGGTAGTCAGTGTAGTAGTTTCCCACCATCTAAGTGTTTCGTCTGCCAACATAGCAATGGCACACTCGAGTTTGTGCTCATCGAGACAAGGTAATTGCTTAGTCAAGATTCGAGTAGTGGCCTCTAACCAGTACTCAGCTACTTTAGGATTAGCTTCATCGGTGCCAATGAAGGTATAAGCCTGATGTTGAGCCAGCTTGTCAATCGGGGCTCGGTTTGGCATAGCAATAGTAGGAGCAATATGATGATCTTGTTTTAAAGCAGGTACTAGATGATTGAACATATCCTTCATACTTAGAAGACATTCTTGCTACACATGATTGATAACATGAGCTTCCTGTTGAGCAGCGGCTTGAGCTCGATGTTAGCTTGTTGTTGAGGAGGATTTTGCTCCATCCTCACACTATATCCTTTATTCGAGGAGCCTTCAGGACTTTAATTATCCTGAACGAGTCTTGTTTCAAACATTCTACATTCAAATAGAACAATTAGGGGTTTGGTTTAATAAGCAAGACACAAGCTATTCAATACAAGTCTCCTAGGGGGAACAAGTATCCTATATGATGCATGATAGCCCAGTTTAGTCCTAGAATCGACTAAACCTAAAGCACTGATTACCAATAAATATGTAACACTCCTTATCCAGTCTAGTAGTAACTCGGCTCGGGAGCGTTACTTAGCATGCAAGCAAGGACATTACAAGACATGGCATTCGAACAAGGCAAGAACATTGACAAGGCAAGAACAATACAAACAATTCAAGAACAACAATACATTCACATTTGACTCTCAATCGTCATCCAAAGCATTCGACTATTAACACACTACCACTAGATTACTAGATCAAGTAACTTCCATACTTACTTAGCTAACAAGTAAGCTCCCATTTGTTTCCAAATCATCCAAGACATTCGCACAAGACAAGGGCAACCAAATTTTATTTCATTCCATCTCACCATTTCGAATAGATTACTAAATCTTGTTTCATTTCATGCTTACAATTACAAGTTACTACTTTCATGTTTCATTTTATAACACTTATACTTTGTTACCTATCCCATTTGAACTACCTAAGTGTTACATGCTTCCAATTCACTTTGTGTTCCTTATCTTGTATACATTTAGTAATTTCATTCCTACACTTACTAAGCATGATTATTGAGCTTCTAGTTGTATGTAATTAGCTTCCATTCAAGCCTATTTCAATTCCTACCATTCGGCCATATCACCAAAAGTAAACACAAGGCATATATCTAGTTACATTCAAGCTTAATTTAATCCCATGCATTCGGCAAACATGAAATACCCACAAGAGACATTCAGCCATACCTCAGAATAATCACACAACAATAATTTCAACATGGTAATTTCACACAAGACATGAAGCATTCTAAAGGTTGGTCATACATCATGGTTCATCACATTCATCCTTTAATTCAAACTTACACAAGAACATGACAAGGTTATCAAACTATTTTATAGCAAATTAGATCATCACATGATCATTCCATTTCATCAACAAATGTGCAGCAACATTCAACCATTACAAGTTATCTAAGTTTATTACATACCTTAACTATATACATAACATGGTAGGCCCATCAAACATTATATACAAGCTTTCAAAATGCATGCTCAAGCTAACTATGTATAATCTAGTGCCACCATTCTAGGAGATACAAAACAAGTATGGAATCATACTTTAACCAAGCTTGTGTGAGATGCTTCTTGGTAAAGGAATCACTCTTCAAGATCAAGAAACGTTTGAATCCTTTAACTTGTAGGTTGGGAAGAATGAAACAAGAGTGATAAGTACAAAAATGTACTTAGTGAGGTAGTAACTAGTCTATCCATTTGTTATTTCAAATTTCATGTCTTTTAAATCAAGTATAGACCTAGCTAAGGCTTTCAAGCATCTAGAGTGATCTTAGCTAGTCTTTCAAGCATCAAGATTATCCTATATAGGATAGAAAGCATTCGGCCAACAAGTATAAGCATCAAGAAGTCATAATTCATGAATCAAGCAACATGCTTGGAAAACAAGAAAGGGGTCATGCTTTCAAGTCAAGTAACATACATTTCATGGCATTCAAGAGAAGTATCATGTATAATTGAATTGTTATTACATTAGTTATTTCATTAAACAACCCCCTTGGTACTTAGTTTGTATAGGTAATCGAGTCTCCAACCAATTGTCACCACAAGATGCACCGTAGTGCTGGTTAACCCTCCTACTGTCGCCAAAGACCACATACGTACCCTCCGTCTATCACCAAATAGGGGTCTTAGCCCTGGACCGTAGTCCACCCGTACATAATGAGCTCTAGACTCTAAGGCATGCCCTTCTACCTAGTCCAACTAGCTACCAAGGTTGTTCGATTTACCATTTATTCAAGTTATCAAGTTCAAGATCATGTTCATGTCAAGCAAGATCATTTCATGTTAGGCCCTTAGGCCATTGAGCCCTATCTCACATGTCAAGTAGTTTAAATATCCATTTCATCAAAATGAGATAACATCATATCTAAGTCAAGTCTTTAGCATTCAATCACGTTGCATCATAGCACATACAAGCATCCAAGCTACACTAATCATGCATAAACATTTTTAAATAGACATGTATTCAAGACTAGGATCAAGTTTCATCTGTTTCTTTAATCATCCTTCCCTTATTAGGTCAAGTTCATGCTTAGATTCATTATCATGTCAAGAATGTAAAAAATACATTGGTTAGGACCTAGTCCTAACCCTAGAGGTAACTATACTCACAATACTCCAAGCTAATCACTTGTCTTGTATCCAAATCCCATTGCCTCTTGCTTTGGGATGTCCACTCTTATCTTCCTCTTCCACAACTTGCTGCCCTTGGTCTAGCAAGCATAACACATACATTTAGCTACTGTTTTATGCTTTCTTTTAAGAATTTCTTACTAGTTCATCTTTATTTTGTTATTACCTCATTTTGAGACATAACTAGACAGGTTACAATGTCCCAAAACTGTTTTGGAAACAGTCTGCTTCTAGGTGCAAAAACAGTCCCAAACTGCCCAGGACACTGCTGCCTGCCAGTTTGCACACTATCCCTTTAAATGGTCATCTCTTTTAATCTGCACGTCAGAATTTCGATTACTTTACACCGTTTGAAAGATAATAAAATTTTCATTAAGACCATAATATACTTGCATTTTAGTTCTTATTAAATTAATACAATTTATTGTTCAAAGACAAGGCATTTACACTGCCTGGACAGTTTGCACTGTCCAGCTATTTCTATTTACAGTTTCCAGCATAGGACCCAGTTTTCAGTTCTGTTTTCACCAAATGAAGGTAGACATACTAAGGGTCATGTCACTAAAATTTCAGCCTTGAATTTGATCTATACAAATTTTTGCGAATTTTCAAAGTTACTACCCAGAACAGAGCAATTCTGGGCAGATTGCACCTATTCACATTTTAATTCCTTAAATTCGTTTTAACCAATGTTTTGGCAATATAATTCATTTCATATGCAATCCTAAACATGTTTAGTCAATGTTAATTCATTATTCAAGGCAGCCAAAACAGAATGACTTGGTTACAATGCATAATTTTGCATGTTTACACAATAGGTTCTTACTAAAACAGTTTCTATTCTATATGACTATGTTCATACTTTTACCTTTCATTTCCAGCACTGGTTACTAACAATTCAGCTTGCTTAACACCTTAATTACATTACCTAATCATGATCATGTTCAATTAATTAATTCCATAGCTCAATTACAAGTTCTAGCCATTCAATTCTTACATCAACATCTAATTTCAAATTTCCAGCAACCTAGTTTTGTTACACCATTCCTTACACATGAATTCTACTTTAATTCAAGTCATCCATTATATATACAAGTTCAATTTCATCATCCTCTTCATTTCAAACAACCTAATAACTCAACTAAGCATTTAAACATCATCTAAATCAGAATTTCAAACATAAATCAGTTTGGACAACATGAATTTACCATAGTAATGCTGTCAACAAGTTGAATTTAGCTCAAATTCAACCTTACACCATAGGTTTAAAGCTTTCTCTCAAATTTTCCTCTCTCTCTCTTTATTTCCCTCTTCAAATTCGGCTACTAAGGAATAAAGGAAGAAGATGATGACACTTAATCCAAGTTATTAGATTTATGAAATGTCTAAAATGTCCCTTAATTTAATCCTTGTCTTAACTTAATCAAGGGCATTAGGGGAAATAAGGAATTTAGCATGCATTCACCTTCTTTCTCATTTAATTCAACTTAGTCACTTTAAATTGATCACTTATTTCATTCATTTTTCAATTAAATCCTTAACTAATCAATTTAGCTTAAATTCTAGGTTCAATAACCTATCAACTTAAGCAATTGGTTTCAATACTTCTAGGCTAGGATTTAGGGTGTTACACAAACCATCTATATCATGCCATATTTCTATCACAATTAGAATAGCTTATCAACAAGAGGATTGTTTTCAATTCAAGTTTAATCAAGTATCAAGTCAAGACAAGAAGCATTCTCAAGTATAACAATTCAAGTATAGATACATCTCATTTCATGTGCTCATTCGAATATCATGTAAACAAGCCAATCCAAGTATCATATCAAGTAACATTTAAGCTTTATGCTATTTTTCTTTCTTGTTTGTTCATTTTAGATTAGGCCTTGGTACCTAGTTATGTCTAGGTAATCGAGTCACGAACCAAACTGTCGCCCAAACAAGAAACTGGTCATATTACCCTCCTACTGTCTCCAGTGACCATAACACACATCCCTCCTACTGTCGCAAATAAGGGCCTTGGCCCAGGACCGTAGTCAACCCAATCACAATGAGCTCTAGACTCTATGGCATTCCATCCTACCAATGACCAACTAGCAACCAAGGCTTTGTTTGAATTACTTGTCGATTAAGTAAGCTTCAAGATTTCAAGTTAAGGCAAGTACACACAACAAGATCATCGTAAGTTGGTAGCTTATTCAAGCATCCCTTTCAAGTGTTTATCTCTCAAAATCAAGATAGCCCTTAGGCCATTCGAGCCTTAGCTCAATTCATCATGCATTCACTGTATTTCAAGCAAGTTTGCATTTTATGTCATCATTAACATCAAGCAAGATCATGTTTAGGCATTCTTACTACATTCGATTAGGTTAATACAAGAAATAATAGAAGATCAATCCATTGTTACATGATCCATTTGCATTAACACCTCATATATCAAGCATGTCTTACTATCAAGTTTCAATATAAGCCATTCTTCCCTTAATTCATTTCCAAGCATAGTTTAGATTCATTTCATAACATAAACATAACAATGTAATAGTAGATGTGCATATTTGGTTAGGACCTAATTCATTTCTAAGCATAGTTTAGATTCATTTCATAACATAAACATAACAATGTAATAGTAGCTGCACTGCTTACTCAATTGCCCATATCTTTCATTCCGTACGTCGAAATTTCAAACCGTTTACACCGTTGGAAATATAACTTAATTTTCCTTCTAACCATACAGGCCTTGCATTTTAATCCTTTATCAATTTATACAGTTTTTAGCTTAAAGACAGGGAAATTTACAACACTAAACAGTTTGCACTGTCCCTAGTGTTTCTTCTCTAAAATTCATTCTACAATCCAGAATTCAGTTCTGTTTTCTCCTAATGAATCTAGACATGTTAAGGTATTGTCCATAAAAATTTTAGCTTTAAATTCCATTTTTACAATTTATGGTGATTTTTCAAAATTACTGCCCAGAATAGAGTATTTTGGGCAGATTACTCTATGTTAAGTTTCAAGCTTCATAATTCATCTAACAAGATTCTAACATTGTAATTCAACTTATTTTCATATTCTTACATGTCTAGGTCAGTCCAATTCAGCTATCAATGTGATTAAAACAAGGCATTATAGTACTATGTTCAATTTGATCCATTTGATCAACAACATTCCTCTAATTCACCATTTGAGCAGTCCATTGCCTAGATTTAACCAAAATCCAACTATATGTATTCATTTTCCAGCAAGCTATTTACTCAATTCAAGTCTCAATTCATAGGCAATTCAACTACTCATCAACATACATGATTAATCAAACAATTGTTACAATCATTTATATATATCACTCGGTCAAGCTTAGTGTAACTCTATATTCAATAGCACTTCAACCACATTCAAGCTACATTTCAAGGTAAATTTCAAGCATAACATCTAACATGCAATTCTATGAATTCAAGTTCAATTTCCATCCTCAAACATTCATTCAAACAAGCTTGCTAGGGAGGAAGGACTTAGAATTTACTTACAATTTTCCTAGCTATTCAATTACATGAATGATATGATCACATGCAAGATTCCTTCATCTACAATGGTGGTTTCTCTTTTCCATAAAGAGATGAGAGTGTTTCTGCCAAGGAAGGGAAGGAGTGGGTGGAGAAGATGATAGGAAGATGGACACCTAGCCATGTTGTTATGACTTGGCTTGGCCAAATGCCTGCACTTGGCAATTTATGGTCTAATTTATTCATAAATCCTTAGTTACACATTCTAGTTGCATGCAATTCAACATTTAAACATTGTTACTATTTGGTCATCATGATTGGGCTATCTAGTTATCAAGTCCATATAATTTAGTCACTAGATTTAATCAATTCTTCTAATTTGTAGTTTGTTTGTACAATTAAGTTCTAATTAGTTTGTGACATGTTACTAGGCCATGAATTGGGGTATTACAATTCTCCCCCCTTAAAATAAATTCACCCTCGAATTTACCTGAGTTAAACAAGTGAGGATATTGATCTCTCATCGTAGCCTCAGGTTCCCAAGTTGCTTCTTCCAATTTATGATTCCTCCATAATACTTTCACCAAGGAAACATTCTTGTTTCGAAGTCTTCTAACTTCTTTGTCAAGTATTCGTATTGGCTCTTCTTCATATGATAGGGCGGGATTCAATTAAACTTCTTCTGGTTCTAGAACATGGGATGGATCAAATCGATATCTTCTAAGCATGGAAACATGGAAGACATTGTGGATCTTATCAAATTCACTAGGGAGTGCCAATCGATAAGCCATTGGACCAATCCTTTCAATGATTTCGAAAGGTCCAATGAACCGGGGACTAAGCTTTCCTTTTCTTCCAAATCTGAAAACCTTCTTCCAAGGAGACACTTTGAGAAAGACATTGTCTCCCACATTGTGTTGAACGTCTCTCCTTTTCAAGTCTGCATAGGCTTTCTGCCTATCAAAGGCTTGCTTCAATCGGTCATATATGATTTGAACTTGTTCCTTGGGTTCTTTGAGTAATTGAGGTCCCAACACCTTGTTTTCTACAAATTCAGACCAACACAAGGGAGTCCTACATTTTCTTCCATACAAGGCTTCGAATGGTGCCATTTGAATCGTTGTTCGATAGCTATTGTTGTAGGCAAACTCCACAAGAGGTAGAGACTTTTCCCAATTCTTCCCGAAGTCTATAACACAAGCTCGTAACATGTCTTCAAGTACTTGTATCACCATTTCCGATTGGCCATCACTTTGTGGATGAAAAGCTATGTTCAAATGCACTTTGGTTGCAAAGGCTTTTTGGAAGGATTTCCAAAATCGAGCTATGAATCTAGGATCTCTATCAAAGATTATGGACGTAGGAATTCCTTGCAAATGTACTACTTTACAAATATATAACTCAGGTAAAGCATCCAAGCTTAGGTTCAATCGAATAGGGAGGAAATGAGCCAATTTAGTGAATCTATCCACTATCACCCACACGACATCACTCTTTCTTGGAGTACAAGGAAGACCACTCACGAAGTCCATGGTAATACGATCCCACTTCCAATTAGGTAATTCGATTGGTTGAAGCAATCCCGTAGGGACTCTGTGCTTGACTTTAATTCTTCAGCAAGTTAGACACTTGGATACGAAGTCTATGATAGCTGACTTCATGCCTGGCCACCAATATAGGCGTTTCAGGTCTTTATACATCTTGACTGATCCAAGGTGTATCGAGAAAGAGATTTTGTGAGCTTCTTACTAGATTTCCTTTTTCAATACTTCATTGTTAAGAACACAAACTCTATCCCTAAAATAGAGCAGCCCATTCGAATGAATAAAGAAATCACAATTTGGTTCTAAACCTAGTTTCAACATGATAACTTGAAGATCCGATTCGGTTTGTTGAAGATCTTTGATTCTAGAGATCAAGTTGGATTGAACTTGGAGTTCAAACAAGAGTCCTTGCTTCTTGTTCACTCGAAAGTGTGCATTGATTGCATGAGAAGCTACAAGGAGATTTATAAAATTAGGTTCATGGATTCAAGAGGAATTTTCAAGGATATAACTATTACAAGGCTTTCGAATGCTTACCCAAGCTCGATTTACGACTAAGAGCATCTGAAACTACATTGGCTTTTCCAGGATGATAATCGATGACCAAGTCATATTCTTTCAGCAATTCCATCCACCTTCTTTGTCTCAAATTCAAATCCTTCTGGGTCAAGAGGTATTTGAGGTTTTTGTGATCGGTGTATAGGTAACACTTCTCACCGTACAAGTAGTGCCTCTATATCTTGAGAGCAATCACAATAGCAGCTAATTCTAGATCTTGTGTAGGGTAGTCTAACTCATGAGGCTTCAATTGACGTGATGCATATGCTACAACATTGCCTACTTCCATCAAGACACATCCTAGTCCTGAATGTGATGCATCACTATACGCAATGATTTCTTTTCCAGATTCTGGTTGTATAAGGACCGGGGCATGAGTTAAGGCTTGTTTAAGTTGGTTGAAACTTCTCTGTTGTTTCTCTGGCCATTCGAATGGTTCATCCCTTCGAAGGAACTTGGTCAAGGGTGTGGCTAAGGTTGAAAATCCCTTGAGGAATCATTGATAATACCCTACAAAACCAAGGAAGCTTCTAATCTCTTTTACATTCCTCGGAGGTCTTAAATCTAAGATAGATTGAATCTTCTCTGGGTCTACTTTGATCTCTTCTGCTGAGATGATATGTCCGAGAAACGAAACTTCTGATAACTAGAATTCACACTTGGAGAACTTTGCAAATAGCTGACGTTCTTTGAGAGTTTGTAAAATAATTCGAAGGTGTTCAGCATGTTCTTCCTTGTTTCGAGAATAGATCAATATGTCATCTATGAATACTACCATGAATTTATCAAGACAGGGCTTGAATACTCGATTCATAAGGTCAATGAATGCAGCTGGGGCATTGGTTAGCCCGAATGGCATTACAAGGAATTCATAGTGACCATATCGAGTTCGAAAGGCTGTCTTGGGTACGTCTTCTTCTTTCACCCTCATCTGGTAATATCCAGATTGAAGAACAATCTTTGAAAACACTGCATCATCTTTAAGTTGATCAAATAGATCTTCAATCCTTGGCAAAGGATATCGATTCTTGATAGTGAGCTGGTTCAATTGTAGATAATCAATACAAAGTCTCACCGTGCCATCTTTCTTCGTCACGAACAAGACATGAGCACCCTAGGGAGATGAGCTAGGTCGAATAAAACCCTTGTCTTGTAGCTCTTGAAGTTGCTTTTGGAGTTTTTTCAACTCAACTGGTGTCATTCGATAGGGCGTAATGGACACTGGATTCGTTCTAGGTTGGACATCAATCCCGAACTCTACTTCTCTGGTTGGAGGGAGTTCCTCGGGAAAAACATCAATGAATTCACATAAAACAGGGATAGTTGACAATCCAAAATCATATTCATCTCGTTTGATCATAGTAGCAAAGATGTATGTAGCTTTCTTATCAATAAGAAGGATGGATTCCTTTCCTAGACCTCAGAGATAAAGTCTCTGATTTTGGCAATCTACCCAGGCTTTGTGTTTCCCTAACCAAACTAGACCAGTTCTAGATCGAATTCACAATATGGAAAGACATATAGATCAATAGGGAAAGGTATATTTCGAATGACTATGGGACATTCCTTGTAAAGGAAGTTAATGGACATCATTCCCCCTATAGGGTTCGAAACTACAAGGCCTTTATAAATAGTTTCAGGTTTCAATTTCAGTTTAGCAATCAAGGATGAGCAAACAATGAATGGGTAGACCCCGAATCAATTAAAGCATAAGCAGGACTTGAATTTAATTTAACAGTACCTGTAATGACATTGGGAACTCTTCATCTTCTTTTCCTCGAATATGATAGATTCGAGTAGGGGCTCGGGACTCCTAATGTGTAGAAGCTGATTGCTGACCTTTACCCTTGTTTTGATTTCCCGATTGAGCTTGTCTCGGGCCTTTTCTACGATTGGAAGGTGCAGCACTAGCATTTACCGGGGCTCGAGTCGAGAGCTTGTTAGGATTTTGAGGACAATCCTTGATGTAGTGATCCGAGCCTCCACACAAGTAACACAGGTTGGATTGAGTTCTACATTGACCCGAGTGGAGCTTTAGGCAGAACTTGCAAGTATGGACTTGAGTAGTTTTTCCAGGATTCCCCGTGCTATTAACAATGATAAACGGGGCTAAGGGCTTGGATACCGATTGAGGTCTTGGTATGTAATTACTCTTCTGAGCAGGAGTGAAGGTTGAAGAGCTTTCTTTATGATACTTAGCTTTCTTAGACTGCCAATGAGGCTTGTCATCATGCTTGGATCTCTTATCATTCCGGTGGCTACCACCCTTTCGATTCTCCAAAGTTTTCATCTTTGCCTCGGTTGCAATGGATCGATTAACCAAATTTTGGAAATCTGTAATCCCCAGAGCTGTAAAGATGGGACTTAGTTCTTAGTTGAGACCATCTATGAACATTGTACACTTGTCTGCATCAGTCTTTAGATACTCCGAGCCGTACTTGTAGAAATCACTCATGTATTGCTCAACTTACTTCAAGTACAAGAAACGCTTTCGACGTTCAGATAAGTATTGGTCGCTGATATACTTCTTCTTAAATTCCTCAATAAAGAATTTCCAAGTAACGGTGTCAGTAGGGGCAGTCAAGGTTGTGGTTTCCCACCAACTTAAGGCTTCATCTGCCAAGAGAGCTATGGCATATTCAAGTTTGTGTTCATTAGAACACGAGAGTTGTTTGGTGAGTATTCGAGTAGTAGTCATTAGCAGTACTCGACTACTTCAGGATTTGCTTCATCAGTACCAGTGAAGGTATAAGCCCATTGTTGAGCTAGTTTGTCGATTAGAGCTCTATTTGGCACAGCAGCAGGAGGCGCAATAGGATGGTCTTGTTTTAAAGTGGTTACAAGATGATCGAACATCTCCTTCATGCTAAGGAGACATTCTCTTTGAACATGATGAATAGCAGGGGCTTCCTGCTGAGGTTGAGCTTGTTCTCGAGGATTCTATTTCAGCCTCACACTGTCTCCTTCATTCAAGGAGCCTTTAGGACTTTCATTGTCCCGGCCAAGTCTTGTTTCAGACATTTATAGTTCAAATAAAACAAGAAGGGTTCAGTTTAAGCAAGAACACAAGCATACTTGAAATACAACTCGTAGGTGGCATAATTTAATCTTATATGATGCATGATGGCCGATTTAGTTCGAGAATCGGCTAAACTTTAGCTCTAATACCATTTCTGTTACACCCCTCACCCGGGTTAGGAGTGTTAAAGACAGAAATACAAGCAAGCATACAAGAAAGCAAGCCAATTCAAACTTTTGAACTCATTCTATTAGATGAGTTGCTTGCCTAACAAGAAACCCAAACAATCATCAAGAACATGCTTTTCAAACATTATAGCTCACCAAAAATAGACATAGGCTTCTAAGTATAACTTGAGAAGATATAATCTAGTCCCTTGTACATGTAGGCATTCGATTACACACAAGACAAGACAAGACACAATTTCATTTCAATTTTATTCAAATATGAGCAGCTTTGATATAATTCAAGACAATGTTAAACATAGTTACAATGTCATATTCATGTCAAATTAACTAAGCATAATCTCCTAGCATTTTACATTCAAGTCAAGGTTACATATAATGTTGGTTACTAGAAATGGTCACCATTGTACTCATTCGAATCTTAACACCATCAACATACCTTCAAGCAAGCTTAACATCAACTAGCAATCAAGTCTAACTTATCATGACCTTAATTACTTAAGCTAGAAGCAACCTAGTCAATCAATTGATCCATTCGAACAGAGAATTCAATAGATAAGTACGTTCAAGTATAACTAGATCATGTATCCAAGTTTCATACTCCATATTCAACAAGTCAAGGTTAATTCATTCACATAGTATCTAGATATCATGGCATCAAACATTTCCAACCAAGTCCTTACAAGCTTTTAAAAGTCAAGGCTATATATATACAAAATTCAAAGTGACAAAATGCATGATCTAGCTTAATTATGTACATATCTAGGTGCCACCAACTAGGAGGGTTACAAAATAGATTCGAAGTCATACTTCTAGCTCTGCTTGTATCTTGCTTCAAGCTCAAGGAAGATAGCTTTAAGATCTCTTTAACCTGTGGTTTGGGAAGGATGGAAATAAGAGTGATAAGTACATAATGTACTTAGTGAGGTAGCAAGTATTTACAAGTCATTTGTCAAGTTTAGGTAGTCCTAAATCAAGTACAACCTAGCTAAGGTTTGAGCTTGTGAAGTTGAGTCTAACATAAGGTTTAAAGTGTTTTCAATTCAAGTAGTGAGTCAAGTAGTCATGTATAGCTATTACCATTTACGCATATCATTTCAAGTACAAGTACATACGATGAAAATCTTAAGCTCAAGCTATCTATATCATGTCATGTTTCTATCCCAATTCAAATAGCTTATCAACAAGAGGATTGTTTTCAATTCAAGTTTAATCAAGTATCAAGTCAAGACAAGAAGCATGCTCAAGTATAACAATTCAAGTATAGATACACCTTATTTCATGTGTTCATTCGAATATCATGTAAACAAGCCAATTCAAGTATCATATCAAGTAACATTTAAGCTTTATGCTATTTTTCTTTCTTGTTTTTTCATTTAGATTAGGCCTTGCTACCTAGTTATGTCTAGGTAATCGAGTCACCAACCAAACTATCGCCAAAACAAGAAACTGGTCATATTACCCTCCTATTGTCGCCAGTGACCATAACACACATCCCTCCTACTGTCGCCAATAAGGGCCTTGGCCCAGGACCGTAGTCCACCCAATCACAATGAGCTCTAGACTCTATGGCATTCCATCCTACCAATGACCAACTAGCAACCAAGGCTTTGTTTGAATTACTTGTCGATTAAGTAAGCTTCAAGATTTCATGTCAAGGCAAGTACACACAACAAGATCATGGTAAGTTGGTAGCTTATTCAAGCATCACTTTCAAGCGTTTATCTTTCAAAATCAAGATAGCCCTTAGGCCATTCGAGCCTTAGCTCAATTCATCATGCATTCACTGTATTTCAAGCAAGTTTGCATTTCATGTCATCATTAACATCAAGCAAGATCATGTTTAGGCATTCTTACTACATTCGATTAGGTTAATACAAGAAATCATAGAAGATCAATCCATTGTTACATGATCCATTTGCATTAACAACTCATATATCAAGCATGTCTTACTATCAAGTTTCCATATAAGCCATTCTTCCCTTAATTCATTTCCAAGCATAGTTTAGATTCATTTCATAATATAAACATAACAATGTAATAGTAGATGTGCATATTTGGTTAGGACCTAAGTCCTAACCCTATGTAAAAACTACACTCACAATACTCAAAGCTAGTTTAGTCTTGGATCCAAATTTTCTTTTGCTTGCCACCCTTTTAACCAGCTCTTCCTTCTTCCTCCGCAAGGTTTACTCCTTGTTCTAATACATTACACAAGCATTTACATGTCAAAACAGGTTTGCACAATCATTCAATCATGGCAACATTGCTAGTACACAACATAACAATCATATACATACTGATTTATGCATGAATTGGAAAGTCTACATTCTAGCAGTTTCTATTCATTGGAACTGTCCAAATAAACATGTCTAATAATCAACAACATGCTTACATATATACATTCCAACTTATGCAAAAATAGGACAATAACCAAACTGTCCAAACTGCTTATAAAACAGTTTACAAAACTGCCACAATACCTAAACTATTGCTGCCAGGCAGTAGGTGCACTGCTTACTCAACTACCCATATCTTTCATTCCGTATGTTGAAATTTTGAACCGTTTACACCGTTAGAAAGCTAACTTAATTGTACTTCTAACCATATAGTCCTTGCATTTTATTCCTTTATCAATTAATACAGTTTTTAGCTTAAACACAGGGCAATTTACAACACTGGACAATTTGCACTGTCCCTAATGTTTCTTCTCTACAATTCATTCTACAATCCAAAATTCAGTTCTGTTTTCTCCTAATGAATTTACACATGTTAAAGCAATGTCCATAAAAATTTCAGCCTTAAATTCCATTTTTAAAATTTATGATGATTTTTCAAAGTTACTGCCCATAACAGAGTATTCTGGGCAGATTACTCTAGGTTAAGTTTCAAGCTTCAAAAATCATCTAACAAGATTCTAACATTGTAATTCAACTTATTTTCATATTCTTACATGTCTAGATCAGTTCAATTCACCTATCAATGTGATTAAAACATGGCATTATAGTACTATGTTCAATTTGATCCATTTGATCAACAACATTCCTCTAATTCACCATTTGAGCAGTCCATTACTTTGCTTTAACCAATCCAACTATATGTATTTATTTTCCAGAAAGCTATTTACTCAATTCAAGTCTCAATTCATAGGCAATTCAACTACTCATGAACTTACATGATCAACCAAACAATTGTTACATTCATGTATATATATCACTCGATCAAGCATAGTGTCACTCTACATTCAATAGCATTTCAACCACATTCAAGCTACATTTCAAGGTAAATTTCAAGCATAACATCTAACATGCAATTCTATGAATTCAAGTTCAATTTTCATCATCAAACATTCATTTGAACAAGCTTGCTGGGGAGGAAGGACTTAGAATTTACTTACAATTTTCCTAGCTATTCAATTACATGAATGATATGATCACATGCAAGCTTCCTTCTTCTACAATGGTGGTTTCTCTTTTCCCTAAAGAGATGAGAGTCTTTCGGCCAAGGAAGGGAAAGAGTGGGTGGAGAAGATGATAGGAAGATGGACACCTAGCCATGTTGTTATCACTTGGCTTGGCCAAATGCCTCCACTTGGCAATTTATGGTCTAATTGCTTCATAAATCCTTAGTTATACATTCTAGTTGCATGCAATTCAACATTTAAACATTGTTACTATTTGGTCATCATGATTCGGGGTTAGACTAGAAGAGATTATCATGGGCAAAGTCTCATTACTACCCAAATAAGCATATTTAAGGTGTGAAGGTAATGGCTTCAATTCTAACGTGGTTGCATGCTCAAGTAAGGGTTTAGGAGGGACAAATTCAGTAAAATCTAAAGGTTCGAAATACATACCTGGTCTAGCAATGATCAAGCTGGACTGTTGCACCTCCAATGGGAACCTATCAAGCTTTTCATTGTCCTCCTCATTGAGTTTCACATAGTCCTTAATTTCCACAAAATTGTTGCAGCATAATTCTGCAGCTTCCTCTTCTGCCATTGCATTTAAGTGCTGACACTCCTCATGTTCATCCACATATTTGAGGGTGTTGAAGACATTTATGGTTACCCTCTGTTCAGCCACTCGCATGGTGAACTCACCATTTTTCACAGTCGATTAAGATCTAACTGGTAGCTAAGAAAGGTCGTCCAAGATAATGGGTGCTTTGTCATCTACTTCACAATCAAGGATAAGGAATTCAGCTGGGAAAACAAATTTGCCCACCTTAACCACAACGTCTTCTATCTTTCCTTCCGGTTGGACATGAGATCTATCTGCTAGTTGCAAGATCACTGTGGTGGGTCTTGCATCTCATATTCCAAGCTTCATAAAGACTGACTTGGGCATTAGATTGAGACTATACCCAAGGTCGCGTTGAGCTTTCCCCCACGCAATTGTCTCCTATGGAACATGGAATGATAAAGCTGCCCTGATCACTCCTTTTCGGTGGCAAGTTCCTCAATACAGAACAACATTCTTTTTCCATAGCAACAATCTCATACTTCTCAACTTTCCTTTTCTTGGTGACAATATCCTTGAGAAACTTAGCATATGTAGGCATTTGGTCAATGACTTTCAGAAATGGAACATTGATATGCAGCTGGTCAAGAATATCTATTTTTTTGAATTAAAGGTGTAACACCCTAAAATTGGCTTAGTAATGTTACCACGATCTAAACTATAGGCTAATTGAATATATGTGGTAACCAATTTAAAGGAGAATGAACATTGGCCATCCTTAAAATCAAATAAGTGAAATTAAACCAAATTGAATTGAAATGAAAACTAGAAGGCATAAATGAAAGGATGAAAATGTGAACATGCAAAATTCTATAGATTGCATGTAAGATTAAATTAAATGGAGGCCTTGACACATGTTCTTATTGGAAGAGAACATGTGCCAATTTGGATGATGACTCGTGCTAGGGAGGAAAAATAACCAAAAATATTGTCATCTTCCTCCCCATTTTCATCTACCTTGGCCGAAACTTGAGAGAGAAAAGGGGAGAGAAAATTTGCATGCAAATACCTTCAATTCAAGCTTCTTGATTCATCCATTGATCAAATTTAGCTTGGAGAAGGTATAATACTTGATTCTAACTTGTTATAGATTGTTTGAATATGCAATTGATGATGTTCTTGTTGCTTTGATGAAATTGCATGATTTCTATGTGTGTTAGGAACATGCTAGCTTCAACTAGAACCTAGAAATTGAATGCTATAAACTAAATTGCTAATGAGATATATGTATAGTTGCTGGAAAATTGAGAAATATGTGTTTGATTCAAAACAATCTTGATTAGGGACTGTTTTGATGGAGAAATTGTGCAAACATGCCAATTGAACATAGAACCATGTTTTGATCATGTTGCTAGGAAAAATGAATATTGAATTGAATATATATGTTGCTGGAAAATGACTACACCTAATTGAACTAGTTAAATTAAGTAATGGACTGCCTAGTTGATGAATTGGATGTGTAAATGTGATCAAATAGATCAAATTAGGTTCAACATGATAATTCCCTGTTTTAAGAACATTTCTAGGTGAATTATGATGACCTAGACATGTATGAATATGAACATGAATGGAATTTCCATGTTAGGACCTTGCTAAAATGAGTTAAGAAGCTAGAAATTCAACCTAGTGTAATCTGCCCAGAATGCTCTGTTCTGGGCAGTAACTTTGCAAAATCACTATAAATTCTGTATAATGAATTTAAGGATGAAATTTTTATGGATAATACCTTAGTATGTCTAAATTCATTAGGAGAAAACAGAACCGAACTCTGGGTTGTATACTGAAATGCAGAGAAGAAACACTACGGACAGTGCAAACTGTCCAGTAAAGATAAATTCCCTGTCTTTAAGTTAAAAACTGTATTAATTGGCAAAGAACTAAATTTCAAGAATTATATGGTCATACATAAAATTTTGTTATCTTTCCGACGGTGTAAACCAATTGAAATTCCGACGTAAGGAATGAAAGTTATGCATGATTTAGTGACTAGAGTGCAAGCTGCCTGGCAGCAGCTGTATAGGCAAATGCACACTGTTTTGTGGCATTTTGCAAACTGTCTTGTAACTAGTTTTAGGCCTTTGATTATGCCTTGTTTTTCATGAACTAGAATGTAGATAAGTGTAGTTAAGTGTAATGGAAAATGTATATGAGCATGCTGCCAAATTTGTGAATGTTGTATACTTGTAACCTAGTCTTGAATTGAATGACTTTGTGATCATATGATCTTGTTTTGACATATACTTGTTGTGTAATGTGACAGAACCAGGAGTAAACTTGGTGGAGGAGGATAGAGTGGATCATCCTAAACCAAGAACAAAGGAGTGTGGATCCAAGACTAGCTAGCTTGGAGTATTGTGAGTGTAGTTACCTCTAGGGTTAGGACTAGGTCCTAACCAATGCATACTTGTTTATACTCTTGAATTGTTAAATGAACCTAATCATGGACATGACCTAACAAGGGAAGAATGACTAGTAATGCAGGAAACTAGATCACATCTCGATTTACATGATCAATTCAAATGCTAAGCATGTTTGTATGGTATATTGGTGCTTGTATGTGGCATGATGCTTGTGATTGAATGCTAAAGAACATGCTTGAGATATCATCTCATCTTGATGAAATGAAACATGAAACTACATGACATGTGAGCTAAGGCACAATGGCCTAAGGGCCTAATATGAAATGGACTTTCTTGACATGATCTTGATCTTGAAACACTTGAATAAATGGTAAATCGAACAACCTTGGTAGCCAGTTGGACTAGGTAGAAGGGCATGCCTTAGAGTCTAGAGCTCATTGTGTAAGGGTGGACTACGGTCCAGGGCTAAGGCTCCTATTTGGCGATAGACGAAGGGTACGTATATGGTCTTTGGCGACAGTAGGAGGGTTTGACCAGCACTACGGTGCATCTTGTAGCGACAGTTGGTTGGAGACTCGATTACCTATACAAACTAAGTACCAAGGGGGTTGTTTAATGAATAAAAATTGAAATAACAATCCTACATCATATGTTACTTGTCTTGAATGCCATGAATTTGTATGTTACTTGACTTGAAAGCATGACTCCTTGATTTCTTGTTTTGCAAGCAAGTGGTGCTTGATTCATGAAGTATGAATTCTTGTTGCTTGTACCTTGTTGGCCGAATGTATGATATCCTTAGCTAGGGTAATCTTGATGCTTGAAAGCCTAGCTAAGATCACTCTAATGCTTGAAAGCCTAGCTAAGATCTCTTTAATGCTTAAAAGCTATGTTTATACTTGATTAAATGACACATGAAACTTGACATAACAATTGGTTAGACTTAGTACTACCTCACTAAGTACATTCTTGTACTTATCACTCTTGTTTTCATTCTTCCCAACTACAAGATAAAGGATACGAGTTTGCTTGATCCCGAAGCCTGTTACCTTGAGCAAGAAGCAACTCACACAGGCTTTGCCTAAGTATGGTTTCATACTTGTTTTGTATATCTACTAGAATGGTGGCACTAGATTGTATATAGTTAGCTTGATCATGCATTTTGGTACACTTGAAACTTGTATGTATTGATCTTGATGGGCCTACCATGTTATGTATTTAGTATCAAGTATGTAATGAACTTAGATAACATGTAACAGATAATGTTTTGCTGCGCATTTGATGTTAGAATGAAATTATCTAATGTTTGATCTAGATTACTTGAGCCATTCGAAAATATTGCTTAAAGTATATGTGTATGCTTGAAATAAAAGTAGTATGAGATGAACGATGATTGATTGCCTCCCATTCGAATGACTTGGACCTAAAGGGTCACTTGTATGTAAATATACCTTGATATATATGTTATGTATGCTTGTATAGGATGATTGCCGAATACGTAGGGATAGAGTAAGACTTGAATGGAACTAGTTACATGCTATTGAATGTTAGATAATTATTATTAGTAAGTATAGGAATGAAATGAGTAAATGTATACAAAATAAGGAACCTTGAATTGAAATGGAAACATGTTACATATAAAGATATTCGAACTTAAGCTAGGGAACGATGAAGTGATTTGAATTGATAATGTTGTAACCTATAATGTAAGTATATGAAAAGAAACATTTAGTGACCTATTTGAATGGTTAGATTGAAGTAAGAAACAAATGAGAGCTTACTTGTTAGCTAAGTAAATATGGTTGTTTAATTATTTGATTGTATTGTATGTATTGTTCTTGTATTGCTTGTCATGTCCTTGCTTGCTTGTTAAGTAACGCTCTCGAGACAGGTTCCTACTAGCCCAGGTAGGGGGTGTTACATTTTAATTGGTATCAGAGCTTTAGGTTTAGTCGATTCTAGGACTAAACCGGGCTATCATGCATCATATAGGATACTTGTGCCACCTAAGAGACTTCTATTGAAAAGCTTGTGTCTTGCTTATTAAATCGAACTCCTAATTGTTCTATTTGAAAATAGAATGTCTAAAACAAGACTTGGCCAAGATAATGAAAGTCCTAAAGGCTCATCGAATGAAGGAGACAATGTGAGGATGGAGCAGAATCCTCCACAACAACAAGCTCAAACCCGAGCCCAAGTTGCTGCTCAACAGGAAGCTCCTGCTATGAATCTTGTGCAGCAAGAATGTCTCCTAAGCATGAAGGAGATGTTCAATCATCCAGTAATTGCTTTAAAACAAGATCATCCTATTTCTCCTCCTGTTGTTGTGCCAACTAGAGCTCCAATTGACAAGCTGGCTCAACACTAGGCCTATACTTTCACTGACACCGATGAAGCTAATCCTGAAGTAGTTGAGTACTGGTTAGAGGCCACTACTCGAATCTTTACTAAGCAATTACCTTGTCTTGATGAGCACAAGCTCGAATGTGGCATAGCCCTGTTGGTAGATGAAGCTTTGAGCTGGTGGGAAACCACTACCCTGACTGTTCTTGCTGAAGTCGTAACTTGGAAATTCTTCCTCAAGGAATTTAGGAAGAAATACATCAGTGAACAGTACTTGGCCGAGCGCCAAAAATGTTTCTTGTATCTCAAGCAAGGTGGCCGACCCATTAAACAATACGTGCGTGACTTTTGCAAGTATTGCAAGTATGGTTCGGAATACATCAAAACTGAAGCTAATAAATGTCAGATATTCATCGATGGACTGGATGATGAACTGAGTCCAATCTTCACTGCCCTGGGTATCACTCACTTCCAGAATTTAGTGAACTAGGTTATTGCAACCGAGGCAAAAATGAAGGCCTTTGAAAAATGCAAGAGTTGTAACTCTTGGAAGGAAAAACGATCCAGGAATGACGACAAGCCTCATTGGCAGTCAAAGAAAGCTAAACACTCCAAAGATCACTCTTCAAATTATACTCGTGTTCAGAAGAACAATTACATACCGAAAGCTCAAACGGTAATCAAGTCTTCAGCCCCGATCATCTCTGTTGATAGTACGAGGAATTCTGGCAAAGCTACTCAGTATCCTACTTGTAAGTTTTGTTAGAAGCACCATACCGGGCAATACAAAACTCAACAAAATTTGTGCTTCTTATGTGGAGCCTCCGATAATTATATCTGGGATTGTCCTTAGAATCTTAACAAGGTTCCAACTCAAACACATGCAAATGCAAGTTCAGCTCAATCTCAAAACAAGGGCCTGAGACAAGCTTAGTCCAGGAATCAAAGCAAGGGTAGAGGCTAACATTCTGCACGTACACACCAAGAATCCTAAGCCCCTACTCGAATTTATCACTTTCGTGGGAAAGAGAAAGAAGAAGCACCCGATGTTATCGTAGGTACTGTTGAATTAAATTCAAGTTCTACATATGCTTTGATTGATTCGGAATCTACCCACTCCTTTATATGTTCTTCCTTGATTGCTAAGTTAAACTTAAAACTCGAACTTGTTCATACTAGCCTTGTAGTTTTAAACCCTATAGGAGGAAATATTCCCATTAACTTCCTTTGCAAGAAATGTCCTATAAGCATTCAAAATGTACCTTTTCCCATGGACCTTTATGTCTTGCCTTCTTGTGAGTTCAATCTAGTGTTAGGACTAGATTGGCTAAGCAAACATGAAGTTTGGATAGATTGCCAAAATATGAGACTGTATCTCTGGGGTTTAGGAAAAGAATCAATCCTCCTAATTGATAGAAAACCGACCTCAATCTTTGTTGTCATGACTATCAAGATGAATTTGAATTCGGCTTACCTAGTATGCCAATTGTGTCTGAATTCATTGATTTTTCCCCGAGGAACTCCCTGGTCTCCCTCCAACTAGAGAAGTAGAATTCGGGATTGAAGTTCAACTTGGAAAAACTCCGGTGACCATCACACCCTATCGAATGGCAACTGTTGAATTGAAAGAACTCAAGAACCAACTCCAAGATCTACAAGACAAAGGCTTTATTCAGCCTAGCTCATCTCCATAGGGTGCTCCAGTCTTGTTAGTGAAGAAGAAAGGCAGGACTATGAGACTCTGTATTGATTACAGGCAATTGAACAAGCTTACTATAAAAAATTGGTATCCTCTCCCAAGGATAGAAGATCTATTCGATCAACTCAAGGATGCTTCGGTATTCTCAAAGGTCGATCTTCGATCGGGATACTACCAAATGAGGGTAAAAGAAGATGTACCCAAGACAGCCTTTCATATTCGATATGGCCACTTTGAATTCCTTGTAATGCCATTCGGGTTGATGAATGCTCTGGCTGCTTTCATGGATCTCATGAACCGTGTATTCAAGCCCTATCTTGACAAGTTTGTGGTCGTCTTGATCGATGACATCTTGGTGTATTCTCGGAATAAGGAAGAACACTTTGAACACCTATGAATTGTATTGCAAACTCTTTGAGAACATCAATTGTTTACAAAGTTCTCTAAATGTGAATTCTAGTTATCAGAAGTCTCGTTCCTTGGACATGTCATCTCGGCAGAAGGAATTAAAGTAGACCTGAGCAAAATTCGATCCATCATGGATTGTAGACCTCCGAAGAATGTTGGTGAGGTCAGAAGCTTTCTCAGTTTAGCCTAGTATTATCGGCGATTTGTCAAAGGATTCTCATCCATTGCCGTAAGCATGACTAAGCTAACTCGTAAAGATACGCCCTTTGTTTGGTCAGAGAACCAACAACGAAGCTTCGATCAACTTAAACAAGCTTGACTTATGCACTGTTCTTATCCAACCAAAATTGGGTAAATAATTCACTATTTATAGTGATGCGTCTCATTTAGGACTAGGATGTGTCCTAATGCAAGATGGAAAAGTGGCAGCTTACGCTTCAAGGCAACTAAAACCACATGAGTCAAACTACCCTACACACGATCCAGAATTGGCAGCTATCATGTTTGCACTCAAGATATGGAGACATTACTTGTACGGGAAGAAATGTAACCTGTTCACAGACCATAAGAGTCTCAAATACCTCCTGACTCAGAAAGATTTGAATCAGAGACAAAGAAGATGGCTAGAATTGCTTAAAGACTATGATTTGGTTATCGACTACCATCCGGGGAAATAAAACGTGGTTGTTGACGCCCTTAGTCACAAACCATACTCGGGTAAACCTCTAAATCTAAATTCTAGAATATTTTCATTCAAAATTTAGACTTTCTTGGATTACAAGTAATCCATTCGAATACCTTTCTTGTTTTACAAGTAACTACTCAAAAATCTTCCTTAATGATCTTGTTCTTTCATTTGTAGCTTCCTTGGATACCAATGCTCATTTTTGTTTATCTAAAGGACGAAAATTCTTGTTTGAACTTCAAGTTCAATCTAGCTTAATCTCCAGAATTAAAGAACTCCAACAAATTGATCTAAATCTTCAGAAGATCGTATCCAAGCTAGACTCTGAGTCTAATTCTGACTTCTCCCTCAAGTCGAATGGACTCCTCTATTTCAAGGATAGAGTATGTGTTCCTAACAATGAGGAACTAAAACAAGAAATGCTACAAGAAGCTCACCAAAGCTCATTCTCGATTCACCCAGGATCTGCTAAGATGTACAAGGATCTTAAGCTAATATACTGGTGGTCGGGCATGAAATCGATTATCACAGACTTCGTATTGAAGTGCCTAACTTGTCAGAGAGTTAAATCCTAGCATCAAGTTCCTACTGGATTGCTTCAACCTATCGAATTCCCTCAGTAGGAATGGGATTGGATTACAATGGATTTCGTTACTGGTCTTCCTTCCACTCCAAGAAATAATGATGTTGTATGGGTGATTGTTGATAGATTAACAAAGTCTACTCACTTCATCCCTGTTCGAATGAACATGAGCTTGGAAACCTTAGCCGAGCTATACATCCGTGAAGTGATTCGATTACAAGGTGTACCTACAGCTATAATCTCTGATCGTGATCCTAGATTTACTCCTCGATTTTGGAATTCCTTGCAGAAGGCTCTAGGAGTTAAAGTGCATCTTAGTATAGCCTTCCATCCTCAATCAGATGGACAATCTAAAAGAATCATCCAAGTACTTGAAGACATGCTACGTGCTTGTGTTATAGACTTCGAAAAGAATTGGGAGAAATCTCTACCCCTAATAGAGTTTGCTTATAACAATAGCTATCAGACATCTATTCAGATGGCTCCCTTTGAAGATCTTTATGGAAGAAGATGTAGAACTCCCTTGTGCTGGTCTGAATTGGGAGAAAACAAGGTTTTAGGACCTCAATTGCTCAGAGAAACCGAAGAACAAGTGAAGATCATTCGTGATCGATTAAAGGTAGCTTTCGATAGGCAAAAAGCTTATGCTGACTTGAAAAAGGAGAGACATCCAATACAATGTTGGAGACAAGGTCTTCCTCAAAGTATCTCCATGGAAGAAAGTGTAAATGTGATGGACTAGTTAAATTAGGTAATGGACTGCCTAGTTGATGAATTGGATGTGTAAATGCGATCAAATAGATCAAATTAGGTTCAACATGATAATGCCCTGTTTTAAGAACATTGCTGGGTGAATTATGATGACCTAGACATGTATGAATATGAACATGAATGGAATTGCCATGTTAGGACCTTGCTAAAATGAGTTAAGAAGCTATAAATTCAACCTAGTGTAATCTACCCAGATTGCTCTGTTCTGGGAAGTAACTTTAAAAAATCACTATAAATTCTGTATAATGAATTTGAGGCTGACATTTTTATGGATAATACCTTAGTATGTCTAAATTCATTAGGAGAAAACATAACTGAACTCTAGGTTGTATACTGAAATTTAGAGAAGAAACACTAGAGATAGTGCAAACTGTCTAGTAAAGCAAAATGCCCTGTCTTTAAGTTAAAAACTATATTAATTGGCAAAGAACTAAATTGAAAGACATATATGGTCATAAATACAATTTTGTTATCTTTCCAACAGTGTAAACCAATTGAAATTCCGACGTAAGGAATGAAGGTTATGCATGATTTAGTGACTAGAGTGCAAGTTGCCTGGTAGTAGCTGTATAGGCAAATGCACACTGTTTTGTGGCATTTTGCAAACTGTCTTATAAACAATTTTAGGCCTTTGATTATGCCTTGTTTTTCATGAACTAGAATGTAGATAAGTGTAGTTAAGTGTAATGGAAAATGTATATGAGCATGCTGCCAAATTTGTGAATGTTGTATACTTGTAACCTAGTCTTGAATTGAATGACTTTGTGATCATATGATCTTGTTTTGACATGTACTTGTTGTGTAATGTGATAGAACAAGGAGTAAACTTGGTGGAGGAGGATAGAGTGGATCATCCTAAAGCCAAGAACAAAGGAGTGTGGATCCAAGTCTAGCTAGCTTGGAGTATTGTGAGTGTAGTTACCTCTAGGGTTAGGACTAGGTCCTAACCAATGCATACTTGTTTATACTCTTGAATTGTTAAATGAACATAATCATGGACATGACCTAATAAGGGAAGAATGACTAGTAATTCATGAAACTAGATCAAATCTTGATTTACATGATCAATTCGAATGCTAAACATGTTTGTATGGTATATTGGTGCTTGCATGTGGCATGATACTTGTGATTGAATGCTAAACAACATGCTTGAGATATCATCTCATCTTGATGAAATGAAACATGAAACTACATGACATGTGAGCTATGGCTCAATGGCATAAGGGTCTAATATGAAATGAACTTGCTTGACATGATCTTGATCTTGAAACACTTGAATAAATGGTAAATCAAACAACCTTGGTACTAGTTAGACTAGGTAGAAGGGCATGCCTTAGAGTCTAGAGCTCATTGTGTAAGGGTGGACTACGGTCCAGGGATAAGGCCCCTATTTGGCAATTGACGGAGGGTATGTATATGGCCTTTGGCGACAGTATGAGGGTTTGACCAGCACTACGGTGCATGTTGTGGCGATAGTTGGTTGGAGACCCGATTACCTATACAAACTAAGTACCAAGGGGTTGTTTAATGAATAACAATTGAAATAACAATCCTACATCATATGTTACTTGTCTTGAATGCCATGAATTTGTATGTTACTTGACTTGAAAGCATGACTCATTGATTTCTTGTTTTGCAAGCATGTGGTGCTTGATTCATGAAGTATGAATTCCTGTTGCTTGTACCTTGTTGGCCGAATGTATGATATCCTTAGCTAGGATAATCTTGATGCTTGAAAGCCTAGCTAAGATCACTCTAATGCTTGAAAGCCTAGCTAAGATCACTTTAATGCTTGAAAGCCTTAGCTAAGTTTATACATGATTAAATGACACATGAAACTTGACATAACAATTGGTTAGACTTAGTACTACCTCACTAAGTACATTCTTGTACTTATTACTCTTGTTTTCATTCTTCCTAATTACATGATAAAGGATACGAGTTTGCTTGATCTTGAAGCCTATTACCTTGAGCAAGAAGCAACTCACACAAGCTTTTCCAAAGTATGGTTTCATACTTGTTTTGTATATCTCCTAGAACGGTGTCACTAGATTGTATATAGTTAGCTTGATCATGCATTTTGGTACACTTGAAACTTGTATGTATTGATCTTGATGGGCCTACCATGTTATGTATTTAGTATCAAGTATATAATGAACTTAGATAACATGTAATGGATAATGTTTTGTTGCGCATTTGATGTTAGAATGTAATGATATAATGTTTGATCTAGATTACTCGAGCCATTAGAAAATCTTTCTTAAAGTATATGTGTATGCTTGAAATGAAAGTAGTATGAGATGAACCATGATTGATTGCCTCCCATTCGAATGACTTGTACCTAAAGGGTCACTTGTATGTAAATATACCTTGATGTATATCTTATGTATGCTTGTATAGGATGAATGCCGAATGCATAGGGATAAAGTAAGACTTGAATGGAACTATTTACATGCTATTGAATGTTAGATAATTATGCTTAGTAAGTATAGGAATGAAATGACTAAATGTATACAAACTAAGGAACCTTGAATTGAAATGGAAGCTTGTTACATATAGAGATATTCGAACTTAAGCCAGGGATAAATGAAGTGATTTGAATTGATAATGTTGTAACCTATAATGTAAGTATATGAAAAGAAACAAATAATGACCTATTTGAATGGTTATATTGAAGTAAGAAACAAATGAGAGCTTACTTGTTAGCTAAGTAAGGATGGTTGTTTAATTGTTCTTGTATTGTATGTATTGTTCTTATATTGCTTGCCATGTCCTTGCTTTCTTGTTAAGTAACGCTCCCGAGCCGGGTTCCTACTAGCCCGGGTAGGGGCTATTACAGAAGGTTATCTTTTTGCTTCTTCAACCGTTGAGGGAAAGGTGGTGGGGGTCTAACTTCTTCCTCTACTGGTGGGGATCTTTCTTTTGCTATTGCAATGTTTTGTTCTCCATCAACAGGTTCATTTTTCGGGCCATCATTCTCTTTTCCTTCTTGAGTTGACTCTGCTTGCAGAGCTGATTCCTTAGCCATAGATTTAGGGTTAGGGTCTTCTATTGCGCGTATTGAGTGCTACACAAATGGTGCAAGTATACACGTCGCAATTAATAAAGTGATACGAGTATCGAGTATTGTCTCTATGGGGATTGGTTTGGGCCACTTTGCTTTAGTTATCGCACTATAAAAGTAAAAACACAATTGATAGTAGGAGTTGATTTTAACGAGTAAAGTAAAAGAGCAAGTAAATAAAATAAAGATGTAAACAAATGAGAGAGAGTCGGTTGGGTTATCGTGAGTTGAGGTGTGATAGCCGAATGGATTGTCTTGGTAAAAGAGTGCAATGGCAACTGAGTTGCCGTGGCAACTGAGTTGCCGTGGCAACTTGCGCAATTAGGTTGCCTTGGCAACTAGTAGAACGGTTGCCTAGGCAACTATTTGGGCGACTGGACTGCAACTTCAAGGTTCGGCAGAGCGTTCAACAATGGTTTCTTCTTATCCCTAAGTCGAAACTCTAGCTAATTGTGCATGCCTTGACAATACATCCATGCGTGAATCAAGGGTGGACAACAACCGATCTTGTGCTCCTCTTAGCTGTTGAAATCCTAAACTTATTCCTAAGTCTGATTAGTCTTCATCATCGATAGATTGAATAAAAACCATACTTATTCGTTTCTTGAATCTAACTCTCTCGATATTAGATAAATAGATAGAATTACGAGATCCTCTCCCAATTCACTAGCAAACAAGAATAAAAGCCAAAAATGAGTAAAACTTGAATTGAAAGTGCAAACTCTTATTACCTAAACAAAATCCAATTGTTTCTCACAACAACAAACCCAAAATAACCCAAGCCAATTCACATCAATTCATGGGTGGGTTTCAAAAGATATACAAAGAATAATCCCCAAACATGAATCAAATAGAATAAAGAAGAAGAAGATGAAGAAATCGATCAGCCCTCTTTGGAAACTCTCTCAATTGAACTCTCCCTCCCAACTTGTTGAAATAGGTGGCTAGGGGTTCTTTATATAGGAGATGGTTAGGTCAAAGTCTTTCTTGAGGAGGAAGTTAAGTTGGAATTAAATACTTTAAAAGAATATAATTCTTTATTATATTTAAATTCCTTCTAGATCTTCTCCTATCTTCTTTTGGATTTAATCTCTCTTTGAATCTCCAATTCTTTTAGGATTTATCTTCTTCCATGTCATATTGGGCTTTATTTAGTCATCAATTCGAGTGCCACATCATCTTTTTCCATTGTCGAAAATTGCCTTGGCAACTAGCTCGGTATAACCTTCATGCACTGCCCTGGCAACTGCGTTGGCATCTCCTTCTTGTATTGCCCTAGCTACTGGTTCCAACCTTGCTTTGGCAACTGATTCTGCACGCGCAAAAACACACCAAAGCAATGTTTTTTTCCACAAAAATCACCAAGTTATGTAATCAAGTTTAACGGTGGAAATAAACACGATTAATGCATGAATGGCTAATTATGCAACTAATATGAGCCTAAGCCTAACAATAATATGAGTAAAAAGGGTAATAAAAATAGTACTTTTGAACACTTAACACACCCCCAAACTTGAACTATTGCTTGTCCTCAAGCAATGCAAACTAACAATTACCTGCCAAGACTTTATTCATCAAAGACATGCTTCAAACTTGAATTCAAACCTCGGAACCATGGCACAAAGTATGATCACCTTTTAATTTTTCGGATAGCAAAAAAAATACCCGGAATCAAACTATAATGCTCGTGGCAATGTGTGCGTAGTTGTGTACAAGTTGATTTTCAAGATTCTATGTGAACAATAGGCTTTTATCAATTTAATTACCAGGGCATTTATTTTTATTTTCACTAGAGCCAATTTCGGGCACCTCTAGCGATTCTTTAATGTGCATTAACTACTAGAGCCAGTTTCGGGCACCTCTAGCAAGAAATTAACTTTTAATTTTCAATTTTCAACTTACCCAAATTTTAAGCAACCCAACTTCACTAAGTTTCTTTCAATCAACAAGCCACAACCGTGTAAAAAATTTAGTATCATAGTAAAATTCTAAGTTCTTTTCATGCAATCCTAAAATTAAAGGTTCTTTCAATTAAGTGCAGTGGCAAAAATTCATCATTGGATAGTCAACAAGTCTTAAGCAATTAAATTCAATCAAAGGCATGGCAAGTAACATATGCAACCTATATGTGATTGCTAAAAATGAATGCAACTAAACATGAAACTAACTAGAAACCAACACCCCCAAACTCGAGAGAAGCATTGTCTTCAATGCATGCAAAAGTGAAACAAAATTTAAAAAGAAACTAAATGAAATGAGTTAGTCGGAGAGGTCGTCATCTCGAGTGATAAGTTTTCTTCGTGCTGTTTGCTTGATTCATTTTTTGGTCAGTGGTTGAATGCTCATGGCTGGTACCGCATAAATAGCATTGCTTTAATTTGATCCATGTTTGCTGAGGCAAATTCACTTGCCTGAGCATCAGTAGTTGCCGAAGCCATTGTTGTTGCATGGGCATCGCCAGTTTTTGTTGCCGTGGCAACTATTGAGGTAGTTGTCGGGGCATCCTCTGTTGCGGTTGCCGTGGCAAGTAGTCGGTAGTGAATTTCCTTAGCATGGCGGTTGTGAGTCTTCTTGTGGAAAAGAAAACAAAGAAAACCTGGAAACTAAAGATAATGAAGAAAAATAAAATAAAATATCTCCTAAAAATTCCAAAAAAATAAAGAGAAAAAAAACAAAAAAAAATAAAGTTCCAAAAATTAAAAATTCTTAGAAAGAGCATTTTTCATGCATCTTCTAATGTTACTGCATATATGAGAAAACTTGAGGAGGTTCGTTTTCGGTACTTCTTACAGTCCATCCTCACCCTCCATCGAGTGATAATCTTGCCCAAAAAGAGTTGGGCCAATGTGCTAGCAGCTACTCCCCTTTGCGTTACCATGGTGGATGTGTCTTTCTTTCGTGTTCCCTTGTAGTCCATGCACATCTTCCACCTTGCTACTGTTCCTGAAGGCATGAATTTATTATTAGGAAAAATTATATCAACATCTAACCATTTAATTACCTCATTCTCGTCGGGCTCCATCATGGTTGGATGTAGCCTTCGTTGTCGTGGCAATTGTTGCTCTAGCCAATTGCCATGGCAATCAGTTACCAAAATTTGTTGTAAGTCAAGGGAAGAACCAATTTTCTGAAAAGCTTTACGAATCCAAACACCTTTTTCTTTTGGCCTCTCAAACATCTCCATTAGCGATGGCTTCAAATCTACCAGCATCGGTTCCTCAAAGAATACCTACAATGCAGGAGGTGAGTTTTTAAAGAATTCAATAGGTTCAATCACCATCTGCTCATATTCCATTAACACAGTATTGCCATCGTGTTGATCCTGCATGTGGTCGTGTAATTACCGTGGCAAATGTGGATGAGAGCAATTTACAGATTCCTGCTTCAACATCAACGTTGTAACATTCTAGGCATCAAGTTCCTCAGAATTTGCTGTAGTATATCTCCTCTCAGCCTCTATGAATGTTGTCATGGCATTGCTCTGTTCAGGCTCCTCAATCATTGTCGAGGCAATTTGTTGCATAGGCTCATCAAGTGTTGGGCAGTCTCTCTCATTGGCATCCTCTTGACTTGGAGGTTCTAGTTGTTCCCCACACATCGGGGACCTCTCTTTGCATTGCTCCTTATCCTCTTACCTTGGGACGTCAGTATCCCCAGGAATGGATTGTTGGTGCATGTTATCCAAGGCATATGTGGATCTCCTCAATTGATCTTCTAAATCCCTGAAGGTTGCTTTCCATTGAGCTATCCTTGCACCCATTTTCTTTGATAGCTCTGGAATCTCTTCAATTGATCCGTCAAGTTTAGCCAAGGAAGCTAGCAACGTTTCCTCCAAGGAATTGGAATGTTCTTGAAAAGGACTACATTACCATGCCATATTTGTTGCTGTGACACTAGGCTGCTGATAAGGACTACATTGTCGAGGCATGTCTGTTGCTGCAGCAAAATTGTTATGGTAAAAAAAAATTAAGCTTTTTGATCATACCATGAAGGATTTTGTTGTTGGTTCAATCTACGGTTCTCCATGTAGTCATATGCACTGAAAATGTGAGGGCAATTTTGAAACACATGATGTTCTCCACAACAAGTGCACGAGTTTTCTACGGTATAGGTAATCATCGAAGGGTGCAAGAAACTCTTGATTGGATTGATTCATATCTTCCAACATCAACCCTCGAATAGATCAACTTTTATTTCCCGACATGTTGATGTCCCTTAACTTGTAGCGCACCTAATTTTTTCTGATAAAACAAACAAAAAGAAAAGTTTGTAAAACTAAGAGAAAAAAATGCAATAACAAAAACAACTAACACCAATTGCCAATCCCCGGCAGCGGTGCCAAAAACTTGTTGCGCGTATTGAGTTCTACGCAAATGATGCAAGTATACACGTCGCAAGTAATAAAGTGATACGAGTATCGAGTATCGTCTCCACGGGGATTGGTTTGGGCCACTTTACTTTAGTTATCGCACCGTAAAAGTTATAACACAATTGATAGTAGGAGTTGATTTTAATGAGTAAAGTAAAACAGCAAGTAAGTAAAATAAAAGATGTAAACAAATGAGAGAGTATGTTGGTTATCATGAGTTGAGGTGTGATAGCCAAATGGATTGTCTTGGTAAAAGAGTGCAATGGCAACTCAGTTACCGTGGCAACTTGTGCAATTGGGTTACCTTGGCAACTAGTAGAATGGTTGCCTGAGCAACTGGCTGGGCAACTGTTTGGGCGACTGGGCAGCAACTTCAAGGTTCGGCAGAGCGTTCTTCAAAGGTTTCTTCTTATCCCTAAGTCGAAACTCTAGCTAATTGTTCATGCCTTGATAATATATCCCTACGTGAATCAAGGGTGGACAACACCCGATCTTGCGCTCCTCTTAGCCGTTGAAATCCTAAACTTATTCCTAAGCCGAATTAGTCTTCATCATCGATAGATTGAATAAAAACCATACTCTTTCGTTTCTTGAATCTAACTCTCCCAATATTAGATAAATAGATAGAATTACGAGATCCTCTCCCATTCACTCACAAATAAGAATAAAAACCAAGAATGAGTAAACCTTGAATTGAAAGTGCAAACTCTTATTACCTAAACAAAATCCAATTGTTTCTCACAACAACAAACCCAAAATAACCCAAGCCAATTGACATCAATTCATGGCTGGGTTTCGAAAGTTGTACAAAGAATAATCCCCAAATATGAATCGAATAGAATAAAGAAGAAGAAGATGAAGAAATCGATCAACCTTCTTTGGAAACTCTCTCAATCGAACTCTCCCTCCAAACTTGTTGAAATAGGTAGCTAGGGGTTCTTTAAATAGGAGATAGTTAGGTCAAAGTCTTTCTTGAGGATGAAGTTACGTTGGAATTAAATACTTTAAAAGAATATAATTCTTTATTATATTTAAATTCCTTCTAGATCTTCTCCTATCTTCTTTGAGATTTAATCTCTCTTTGAATCTCCAATTCTTTTAGGATTTATCTTCTTCCACGTCATATTGGGCTTTATCTAGTCATCAATTCGAGTGCCACGTCATCTTTTTCCATTGTCGACAATTGCCCTGGCAACTAGCTCGGCATAACCTTCATTCACTGCCCTGGCAACTGCGTCAACATCTCCTTCTTGTATTGCCCTGGCTACTGGTTCCAGCCTTGCTTTGGCAACTGATTCTGCACACACAAAACACACCAAAGCAGTATCTTTTTCCACAAAAATCACCAAATTATGTAATCAAGTTCAACGGTGGAAAGAAACATGAATTAATGCATGAATGACTAATTATGCAACTAATACGAGCCTAAGTCTAACAATAATATGAGTAAAAGGATAATAAAAATAGTACTTTTGAACACTTAACATATTCCACCTTCTTTCCCCCAATTTTATCTTCTTTGTTAGGTTGGGTGCCACTCCTCAAAATGAGTGCACTACACTTCTCCTTGCCATGATTTTTAGTGACTTTAGTATCACTACGCAAACTACCTTGAAGCCGAACATGTCGAGCTTGTGCAATCTGTCCCACTTGGGTTTTCAAAGCCTTTAAGGAAGAGCTATGATTTTGAAGCAATGCACCTTGTCTCTTTATACACGCTGCATGGTCTTGGAATAAAGCCTTCGTGGTTGACATAAAATCTTGTAGAGTAGCTTCCAAGGAACTGTTGTTCGATGAAGAGGCTAAACCCTTGTTATCATTTTTCCATGTCACATTCTGCTGAAAACCTTGGGATTCATTCTGATTGTGGTGCCTACTCGAACTGCCAACATTGTGGTTTCCTTGATTCCCCCAAGCAAGATTAGGAAGTTGACGCCACCCTAGGTTATAAGTGTTGGAGTAGGGGTTGTGATTACTCCTATTAAAGTTTCCCACATAGTTGGTAGACTCGTGATTTTTAGGACACTCGCTCATATGATGGATTCCATGGCACCGAACACAAGCAGTGACCACTTTTGCTTCCTTCACCTCACTCGGACGTTGGAGATTCTTTAGCATGGTGGTGATGGCCGACAATTAGGCTGAAACTAATTCGTTGTTGTCGAGCTCATGCGTCCCATGAGTTCTCCTTCCTGTACTAAGTCTCGAAGTAGGAAATTGGTAGACATTATTTGCGATCCTATCAAGGATATCAAATGCTTCTTAAGGTGACTTGTCCAGCAAAGTGCCATTTGCTGAAGCATCCAACATCATCATTGTGAGGGCATTGACACCATTGTAAAACATGATGACTTGCATCCAGTCTTGAAATCCGTGAT
Organism: Hibiscus mutabilis; assembly: GCA_019671005.1. NCBI lineage: Eukaryota > Viridiplantae > Streptophyta > Magnoliopsida > Malvales > Malvaceae > Hibiscus > Hibiscus mutabilis. The sequence goes on from CM033712.1 coordinate 24,630,572, forward strand.
TTGTACACTTGCGGAGCAGTCCCTTATATCTATCCCAACACTCGTACATTGACTCGTCATCAGCTTGACGAAAGGAGGCTATGTCATTTTGCAACTGAGTGTTCATGTTTGGTGGATTATACTGTACTAAAAAACTTTTGCAAAGATCTGACCATGATTCCATAGAACCGACTGGTACGTCACTCAACCAAGCGCGTGCTCGATCACGAAAAGAATAAGGAAATAGCTTGAGCTTCAATACATCTTCATGCACACCCTGTTGTCGAAAAGAATCACATACTTCCAAAAATGCTCGAATTTGTTATCTTGAATCTTCGTTAGGCGATCCGCCAAACTGCCCAATGGAATTCAACATATTGAACATTAAGGGCTTGAGATCAAAATGAGCTTCTTGAATCTCAGGAGCTACAATTCTAAGATTGAGAACATCCAAGATAGGATTCAAGTGGTCTCTAATAGCTCGAGGTCGAACTTTTGCTCTAGGATTTGCTGCAACATTAAGGTTATCCAAATTTTCATCTACTTGATTCCCTTGATTGCCACCTCTATACATGGTTCTTAAGGCTTCTTGTATGCATCTTCTTTGGCGAAACAAGTGCTCAATTTTAGGTACTATAGGTGTTAAGGTTTCTTCGGGTCTTCCTCGGGTCATGCAACAGCATAACTCCTAAAAGGAATAAACAAAAACATCAAATAAAACTAAACAAAAATAAGAAATAAATTGGTGTAAAGACTAAACTCTAAATAACCAATTGCCAATCCCTGTTAACAATGCCAAAAACTTGTTGCGTGCTGTGATGTACTATAAAAGATACACAAATAGTGCAAGTATACAAATCGAACAAGTAATAAAGTATCGTGAACCATGATGGAGAAGATGAAGAAAGGCAGCTGTCTTTTTCTCTCTTTCTTAGCTCACCAAGTAACTTTTCTGGCTCTCTCTTTAATGTGGGTGTCCTTTCCTTTATATAGTGGAGGCTCCTAGGGTTTGGTGCCGTTAATTCCAAGGGAATATTCCCTTCACATGTGGGCTCGCAGCTGGCTGATAGGTTCACGTATGGGGTTACGAAATATCTTTAGTTCTTTGTCCTCTAGCGCGCTTAGAAATGCTATAAAAAATGCTATGACATTTCCCTACCTTGCTCCTCTTTTCCCTGCATATCACCACACCAACCAAAACCTTCCCAAGTAGCACAAATTTTATAAATAAACCAAGAAAACAAAACCAAAAACACCAAATGCAATTACATGAACTAAATGCATCTATATGCCATGAAATGAGATGAATTAGGCTTGATTTCATACAATAACTTAAGTAAAAAGGCATGAAATGTTAACATTTTGCAAGGTTAAAAACAATCCTCATTGATGCCGACACAATCAATACCTTTATGGGATATACATTGAAAAAGATGAACATAAAGCTTTTGTCGATAACATCACCACCGAAGAAGTTGAGAAGGTATTCAAGGACCTCATGATTGAAGGTGTCGAATGGAACCGAGGGGCCTTGAAGGGAACAATAAGTTGACTCATGTTAAAACCCGAGGCAAAGTTGTGGAATAAATTCATTAAAACTTGTTTAATACCCAATACTCACAACATCGTAGTTTCCTATTCTCGTTTTTTGTAATTACATTCTATTTTACACAAGCGAATTATAAATATAGGACAAATTATTTGTGATGAAATATTTGCTTGTAGTAAAAAAGATGTAGGTGCCATTTTCTTCCCAAGCTTAATATCTTAATCACGCATGAAAGAAAAAGTGCCAAGTGATGATACAGACGAGAAATTACCTATAAGAACAGGATGGAATCGCACGCAATACTTGCAAATCATGGGTGAGGAACTGACAAAAGAACCAGTGCTGCCAAAAAGATCCCTCGCACCGACCACTACTCGGGTAACCAAAATTGCTTCGGCAAGTACAGATGCCCAGGCAAGTGAACCTGCCTTAGCAAACATGGATCAAATCAAAGCAATGCTCCGCCCTTTGACACACCAATTGGAACAAATTGAGGCCCAAAAAATGTTATTCATGCAATACATGAGGGACCATAATGTGGCTATCACACGAGTGATCTTAGAGAAGTATCCCAATAGCACCGTGCCTTTCCCGGTGTTCCTGCTGAACTATTTGCCTCGGCAACTGAGGATGCCATGGAAACTGCTACACACGATAAAGGTAAAACCTCTATGATTGAACCTACTTGTACCGAATCTCTACATGGATTTTCAGATTCGGACGAGTCCATCTTCGAACCAGCGACATCGCCATCAGCTGCACCACCAAAGCCGAAGCAAAAAGCTTCCATCATCGAAGAGGTTGATCGAGAGCATGAAGCAAGCGATGAGGTTGCAAAAGTAAGAGTTCAGGCCGCACCACCAGCCACACGCACTCAACCACCACGAACTGGCAGATAAATCAAACACACGACTCGAAAGAAACTCATGTTTCAAGGTGATGACCTATTCGACTAACTCATTTGCATTCTATTTCATTTTACTTGCTTACATCGAGGACAATGCTTCTCTCGAGTTTGGGGGTGTTTGTTTTTATTTAATTTCATCTTTAGTTGCATTCATCTCTAGTTATTGCATATAGATTGCATATATTTGCCATGCCTTTGATTGGATTTAATTTGCCAAGACTTTTTGAATATCCAATGATGAATTTCGCCAATGCACTTAATTGATAGAACTTTCAGTTTTAAGACTTGGTTGATTAAAAGAGACTTAGTCAACTTAGGTTGCTTAAAAATTGGGTAAATTGAAACTCAAAATTTCTTGCTAGAGATGCCCGAAACCGGCTATAGTTGTTACACATTAAAGAATCGCTAGAGGTGCATGAAATTGGCTCTAGTCGACTAAAAATTAAAATAAGAAATTGCATGCTTTGCTAGAGGTGCTCAAAATTGGCTCTATTAAAAAAAAATCCCTAGTAATTAAATTGGTAAAAACCTATTATTCACATGGAATCCTGATAATCGACCTGTACACAACTCAACACACACATAGTCACGAGCATTACAGTACAATTCTGAGTAAATTTTGTGCCATCCAAAAAATTGAAAGCCAATCATACTTTGTGCCACAATTTTGAGAATTAAATTCAAATACAAAGCAAATTCTTGATGATCGAAGTCTTGGCAGATTATTGATAGTTTTGCATTGCTTGAGGACAAGCAATAGTTCAAGTTTGGGGGTGTGTTAAGTGTTTAAAAGTATTATATTGTCTACCCTTTTACTCAGAATTATTGTTAGACTTAGGCTCATTTTAGTTTCATATTTAGTCATTCATGCATTATTTCATGGTTTCCTTCACCGTTAAGCTTGATTACACAATTTGGTTGGTTTTTCAAAAAAAATGTTGTTGGTATGTGTGTTTTTGTGTGCAAGATTTAATTGCCTTAGCAAGCAGGAAATTCTCGAAGAAATTGAGGATGAGAATGAAAAAGCCATCGATTTAAAGATTGGGTAAATCCATCACTTTCGAAATAAGAACGAGAATCAAGGATAATTCTTAAAGAGTTGGAATTCCACGCAAAGATCAAAGGAGATTAAAACTTCAAGTTTATGAGGAGTTTTTGGAGGATACAGATAAAAGGGATTTATTATTTCTTTTATCTTAATTAATTCCAACTTAAAATCATCCTCATCCACTACAATTCAACCTAATCATCTCTTATAAGTAGAAGACTAGGCCACAACCCAAAGGGGTAGCCAATTTTGAGAGAGAGAAAAAGGGTTGTTCGATATCTTCTTCTTCTTTATTGTTTCCATTCGAATCATGTTGGGGAATTTTTATCTTATATTTCTTTTGCACCCAGCCATGAACTAAACTTAATTGGTTTGGATTATTTTGTTTTTATGGTTGTGAAAACGTTTGGATTTATTTAGATTTTTGAGTTGCTATTTAAATTCAAAGTTTGTTCATTATTGGTTTTTAATTCGATTGCGAGTGAATTAGGAGAGGATCTCGTGAATTCATCAATTTATCTAAAATCGGGAGAGTTAGATTCATGAAACGAATGAGCATAGTCTTCATTCAAACGATCATTGGTGAAGACTAATTTGACTTAGGAATAAGTTACGGATTTCAACGGCTAAGAGAAGTGTAAGATCGGTTGTTGTTCACCCATGGTTAACGTAGGGATGTATCACCAAGGTATACACAATTGACTAGTGTTCTGAGTTAGGGCTAACAAGAAGCCATTGAAAAATGCTTCACCGAGCTTTGAAGGGAGTCGCCCAATTGCCAAAGCAATCGCACTATTCCCAGTTGCTGAGGCAATTACGATTGCCTAGGCAATTCAACTAGTTCTAATTCCCAATACAATTGCGTTGCTTCAGCAACCAATTACTACGAAGATCCATCCAAAAATTACACCACAATTCACAATAACCATACCTACTATCTCTAATTCGATTACAATCTTCTTTTATTTATTCGTTCTTTTGTTTTACTTGTTAATTCAAACTCCTACAATCACCAATTTACTCTTATTTTTAGTGTAATAAACTAGAATCCAGAAGTTGCACCAATCCCTATGGATAGGATATCTATTCTATACTATAACTTGCGACGTGTTCACTTGCACCAATTGCGAAGCACTCTAAACACGCAACAAAGCTTATTGTTCTTCAAAATTAAGCATATATACAATTATATGAACTTTTAATTCATTTAACCATCTTATTCGAAAGGTAGTATAGAAAAGATTTCGAATGATAGCATAGCAAAGGTTTCTTATCAAGCACACATGTATAAGCAAATGTAGGTCATACTATGAGCATATCATTGAATAAAATATTACATAACATATCGTACCTAACATTTAGGTACTTACCTTAGTCCCAAGCTTATTTGTGCATAGCATATTTCTAGATAAAGTAATGTAACTAAAATAGCAAGAGATGCTCGGGAAGGTTACTAGCCTATCCCGAGACTTTAACTACACTCACAGTTTGTTCCGAGCTAGTTTTGCTCTTGAATCACAATCCCTTTTTGTTTATCTACACTTTGATATACTTAAGTCATTATCCTTTCAACTCCTTCTTGGTCTAAACATAACAAGAGTACAATCATATATTAGATCAATCCTTAACAATTTTTCACTTGCAAAACTACTCAATTAGTCATTAAATTCACACAAAACACTCTCAGACATTCATATATATCCAAATTAATCCCTAATACATAAGTATACAATTTCATAAATACAAAACAGTCCACGACATTCTCAAATGTCCAAAACAGCCCCTAATTACATACAGATACATGTACATACTCAAAATAGTCCACTAATGTTCATATATATGGCAAATCAGTCCATTATACTTACATACATATTTTATACATCTATACATGCAGAACAGTCCATAAACCTATAAAACAGTCCTTATAATCTTCCCAAAGCTGCATTCTTTCATGATACAATTAATCCTTTAATTAAGTTGATAAAACAGCCCTCATAGTTACAAATTCAATCCATTTTAGTCACAAAGTAGTCCCTCAATTGAACTTAAAACAATCTTTAAAACAAATTCATAAATCAGTCAATTTTAGTTCTAAAAACAGACATTAAGTTTTACAAAACACTCTCTTAATTTAATGTACGAAACAACCCCGTTGTATTGTAAAACAACCCCTGATTTTCCTAGCTTACAAAACAGTCCATTAGAAACATTATAACAGTCTTTATGAACCCCTTAACAGCCCCCTATACTTGCAAAACAGTCCCCTAATTTAACATATCCAAAACAGTTTTGAAATAGTCTCCTTATGATCAAAGCAGTCCCTAGATGGTTACTAGCAAGCAATGGAGTAAATTTCAAGTTTCAAGTGCAACATATACATTCAATTTCAGCTATTATCATCAACATGTATCCAAATCTCAAGGTGTTACCACAAACCAAACATGTGAACAAACATTCAAGACTATGCACGACATTCAAAATAGGGTATAACCATTGAGCATTTGTCTAATCCAATCAAACAAAGCAAACTACCATTACAACCAATAATTTTCATTATCAAGCCAATTTATCATCATAACTATTTTGTAAAACCACAAAGCATGGCCATTTCTGCATATAAACTATTCGAATGAGCCAATTAAACTCACTATGAACACACATATATTCCAATTCTCAATTCAAACTCTAAGTTTAGAGAGATGAAGAGAATACTTACCCTTCTCTTAAGCTATTCGAACAAGAGCTTAAAACATGGATCAACCTAAGCTAAATCCCCTATCTCCATGGATGAAACTCAAGCTTTCTCTCACCTCTCTCTCTCTAATGGTTCTGGTTCATGAAGAGGATGAAGATGATGACTCAATTTGGTCATCTTTCTCCCCCAAAACTGAAGCCCCTCCACATGCTCTCTCATCATGTGACACATATACAAGTCCTTGAATTCTTTTCCTTTTTAGCATGCAAACCTTGTAATTTCAAAAGTATTTGTTTTACTCACTTTACTAATTAGCTATTCAAGTTTTCTTTATTTCAAATAAATCCTAAATCACTTAATTAATCTAATAGATGACAAATCCATAGTAAGTTAGCTAGTAGTCAAATGTAGAAAACTCCTTAGCCCACATTAGGGATATTACAATTGTAAATCGTTTTGATGTTGCATACAAAAACATCAAGGTACATGGTTAATAACGAATTATATTGGCAAGTGATGTAGATTAAAATGTTATAAGATATAGTTGGCCGACAATCAGATTGATGGTGTACTATAAAAAGTCGCCTTGGGTGTTGAGAGGTTTATGTGTATCGAATACTCCACCACGAGTACCCTAACGGTTGAGGGGTTAAATGGTACCAAAAACTCTCGTTAATGGATTATACATCTAACCGATGATTGGGTTGTGTCGGTACCCAGCTGTGATTGTACTGGTTGTGATTGTACCTTAATTTCGGTTAAGATTGTATGAAGTGTTGAGAGGACACTTGTTGAATCTGTGTATCTGTGTATCTGATGTAATATTTTGTAAAATAGAACATGGTTCATGATCACTTGAAATCCAATATAATTTATAATGTATCATGTTGATGGATTATGTTGTATAATGTTGGTTTATACATGTTTACTCTTTAAGCATTGCATATGGGTTGTTATGCATGGGAAAGCTTAAATTGAGGGTTAGCAAATGGGATTTTGCTGTTGGTCCATGATACCTGTAGCATATGGTTTAATATGCATGTTTTGGAAATGTTAAGTGCATAGTTGAAAGGCATGATGATGTTTTGAAAGATGTTTCAAATGATGTATTCATTGTGGGTTAGAAACCGGTTTTAAATGTATTGATGGTGTTTTGTTTTGAGCACTCCTCACTAAGCCTAGGGTGCTTACGCATTCTTTGTCCATCAATGTAGAAAATTAAAGGTTGGAGGTAGCAAGCAAGCGAAGGGAAATCCAAGGACTTGAACTACTCGAAAGTATGGTTTTTGAACTAGACTAGTAGTAATAAAGGCAATGGGGTTCATTGTTGTTTGGGGAGCATTGTTTGTTAAACTACCATTGTGTTCAAGTTTTTATTTCTATTTTGGAGTTGTTTAAAGCTTTATATGCTTTGTTTTGATATAGATTTACGTTTCATGCGTTAGTTGGTTCGGTTCTTAGGAAGCATGCCTCTAGACTTTTGATTGAAGCGTGTGGCTATGATTTGATCATGTTTCCTTGATATTTTGGCATGGCTTGATCTTTGGTTTAGGGGTGTATATGTTTAAGGCATGTTTAATCATGTTTGAATCCATGATTGTATGAGAAACGAGCAAATTCGGTCATTACATGCCTGAGCGTATCGGTACGCATGACTCTGTACTGATACGAGTAAGCATAATTTGAAGTTGGGTTTTGATACATGGGTACTTGTATCTATACGGGCATGTGCATTTCGGCAAGGTGTACCGGTACGCGGGAAGGCGAACCAGTACGGTTTTGATCTACTAGAATCTAGAATTTTGAAACTGTACAAGCGTACCGATACACTTGCTCGTGTACTGATACGAGTTCCAATTACTCCAGTTAAAGTGTTTCTTGAGGTTTATGATTCTTTCATTTTGGTCCATGTTAATTGTGAATGCATTTGTATGACTTTGAATGATCGTTTTGAGCTAAAAATCGGCAAACAAGCATGTAATCTAATTAATTGAGGATTGGTGACTCAAAATTGAACTAAGTCCTTATAACTTTCCAAATTTGCAATTTGGTCCTTAAACTACAAATTGGAGCAATTGGATGTCAATTCGATGCTTGATTTAGCTGTGATTTCATCCGCTGCCAGCATGCACACCATAGGATGTAGTGTTGTATCTAGACAAGATAAAAATAAAAAATAGACCTAATTTTAGTTAATCGTTCAAGTTTGCTTTGACAAACCCAATGTAGCTCACTTTGTTCAGTCGAGCATCTAGGCCCAAGTTGAGGATGTTACATTTGGTGGTATTAGAGCCATGTTTGCTATAACTGAGATGAAGTTATGATTGTTGCAATACTGTTGATGATTGATTATTGTTGTTTGCTATGCACAATGATTGTTATATGTACGTTGATTGACATATATTATGATGGGGGATATTTTGTGGGACACATTGCCTTATTACCACAGTTAGAAATGTTTGATTTGAAATGGAAGTCTCGGATCCTTGCTTGAAGCTGGCCTGATTGTTTTTGTTTCGGTGTAATTATAATGCCTTATATATTTTAGCACGATGGGACCGAGGAGAGAATTGAGGTCTAGAATGAATGTTGTTGCCGTTATGCAATAGAATTTGGAGAATATTATACCTCTTGGAGGTTTGCCACCTTCTCCGCCTAATCCACCTGTAGGAGTGGAGCAAGTACCACCTATGCCAGTGTTGGGTGATATGACGCGTTTGATTCAGGCGATGACCAGAGCTTTTCAAGCTGCTATTGCTGGAGTGCATGCACTTGCTCCAGTTGTTGGGCAAACAAGGTTGCCGTTGGAATGTTTGTGTAGTCTGGGAGGAGTTGAGTTTTCAGGGTTGGCTCATGAGGCATCTGATGAGTGGTTTGCTATTGTCGATAAAATTTTGGAAAAAATGGGGTGCAATGATGCCCGTAAGCTAGGATGTGATGTATCCCTATTGTAGGGAGATGCTTATAGTTGGTGGACTACTGTGACTGCGGGCATGGAACCCGATGATGTAACCTGGGAGTTCTTTTGAGATATCTTTAAGAAGAAGTATCTAGGAGTTAGATACTTGGATGAGAAGAAGTGAAAGTTCATGGCTTTGGTTTAGGGCAGTATGACCGTGGCAGAGTGTGAGGTACAGTTTGTTCGATTGAGCTAGTATGCTCATGAACTGGTATCGAATGAGAGGCATCTGACTATACCAATTTTGACGTGTTGGTTACATGGGCAAAGGAAATTAAGTAGAACCTGGGTTTATCAGCTTATGTGTGGGAGGTTCTGGCTTTGGCAAAAGAGTTGCGAATTCTGCTTCCGGTGGTGTTCAGTTTAAGAAGCATCGTGATAAAAGGTATCACCCTGATTTAAGGCGAGGTGGAGGTAGTGCTGGGTGAGGATCGTAGGGTCAAGGTACCTAGGCTAGAGCAGCATATAATGCTTGTTGGGTTTGTGGATCATGTGATCACATAAGGCGAGATTGTCCACGTTTGGTTCGTGATGGACAAGCTTCTATGGATGCTGTTACTAATTCTTGTTGAATTTGTGGGTTGAGTGATCATTTGAGACGTGATTGTACATTGTTGGGGGTGGTGGACAGGGCAGGGCACCTGGGTTGCACCACAGAGAGGTTGTGGTTGTGGTTGTGGTCGAGGACAGTTTCAGTGAAGGGACAAGGGTCCGAGGACGATGGCTCATATCGTTGCTATTCAACCAGAGGGAGATGGTCATGCGAGGGTGTATGCACATTGCGAGGGACATAATGACACCAACATGGTTGCAGGTACATTTACATTGCAATCTTTTTCGTTATTTTCTTTGGTTGATTATGGTTCTACGCATTCATATATCGTGTGTGAGCATGCGCATTTGCTTAATATACCTGTAGAAATGTTAGATGTGGTTATGCAAGTAACTAGTTCTTTCAAATAGACGGTTGTTGTAACGCCACAGTTTTGGGCCTAGCGATTTATTGGCTGGTTAGACGGTCTGGTGGATCGGGTTAAAGATTCGAGTCATATTTGGGATTAAAATTGAATTACATATTTTTGAGTGAGGAAATATTTGGGAAAATATGTAAAAATCATTATTAAATATATGAATATTTTTGGTGAAGCCAATTTTGGAAAATGAGTTTTGGAAATCATACATTTTGATCTAGTGACTAAAAAGTAAAAGTTCAAAAACTATTTTTGGTGACTATTTTGTAAAAGAGGTCAAAAGTTTGAATCCTTAAGGAGATATTTGCCAAAGTCTAATATCAGAATTTTATCCCTTAATTGGATATTTTAAAAGAGTTTTGGATGATATAAATAGGTTGGGAGAATTAATTTTATAATTAATTGCTTAAACAAATTTCACGTTACTAACTTTCTCTAAAAAGATTTTCTCTTAAAAAATCTCCAGCCAAACAGTTTTTTCTTTTTCAAAATCTTAAGATAAATTCTTGTTTTCTCTAATCTTTTGATTCCAAATGGATCCTTGATGATTTTCTATTAAAGCCTTATTGTTTTAATCTTGTTTTCTCATGTACATCAACTCAATTAAGGGGGAAAACAATCTATCGGAGGTGAGCTTCATTTTATCCTCTAATATAAGGTTATTTATTGAAATTCCCAAGTTTTTGACTCCTTTTAAATGATTTCTAATGAGTTTTAATGATTTAATTATGGAATATGGTTAAATCAATGTTTAATTGATGAGTTTATGTGATTTTTGAATTGGATCAATTTTTATGGGTTTTTGATTGGTTTTAATCAAGATTTTGATGTTATATAATGTTAATAGATTGGTTTTAACATTGGATTTCCGAAGCTATGTGAATCTCTAATTTCCTAGGTTGCTAGTTATGTGTTTTTTAGGAGTTGTGGAGGTTTAATGTTTGCTGGAGATATAAGGATTGGTTTGGATTGTTTTTGAATGTCAATTGATGTTAGTTGATGGATTAAAATGTTAGATTATGGTTGGGTTATGTCTATGTTAAGTTGGAAGGTGTTTTCGATTGTTTTCGAAAGGCGATTGATAGATGTTTGTGAGGCGAAGTTGAGGAGTGATGTTGTTGGGCTTATGACTGCATGATGATGCATTAATGCTCTGTTATTATGTGATTAAAATGAAGGAAAGTGATCCTAAGGTCGTCAGAGAAGCTTCGAAGGCTTCGGACGTTTGTTTTCGCATCGACGATTGAAGCTTTGCGTGTCGGAGAGTGAGAATGTGGATTTTAGCTTTGAAATGATTTAAAGGTTTAAACCCTGCAATCACATCTAGATAATCCTCTTGTTCTAAGCCTCGTACATGATACTTTTGGGCTGAGGTTTGAGGATCGCGTCCAACTGAAGGAGCGTTAGTGTTACGAGGTCTCCCCGCGGATCCAGATGGCACTTGCTTTGCTCTTCTTCCCTTGTTCGGATTATTTTGAGAAGCCATAGAGGTAAGAGCGTTTGGATTCTACGGACACTGCCTTTTGAAGTATCCAGACTCACTACAAAGGTAACAGGATCTGGATTGTTTGTGGCACTATCCCGGGTGCCTCTTCTGACAAAAGTTACACAAGGGAAGCTGTGAACCTCTTTCGGAACTGCCCGTACTATCAACTAAAGCCGTACGAGCAGTAGACGTCCTTGGAGATTGGGACTATGGCACGTATCCCAATCTTGGTAGCTGTTGAAAAGTGACAGACTTCTGGTCCCATTGTCTATCTTTCTTCTGAGGCATAGGAGGTCTACAATCATCTTAGAATCTCTTGTTGGATCTGGATTGGTTCCCTTCCTTCTTTCATAAGCCTTCTAGGAGGCTTTAGTAGTAATGGCTCGGTTGACCAAGGTTTGGAAATCTTCTATCTCCAAGGCAGTGAAGAGATGACGTAGTTCATCACAGAGGCCATCAATGAACATTCTGCATTTCTCCTTTTTCGTACATATAATCTCAGCACCATACCTTGCATACTTGCAGAAATTATAGATGTACAACTCTACAGGTCTTCCTCCTTGTCTCGGGTGGAGGAACTTCTTACGTCTTTTAGTAATGTAGTGCTCACTAATGCATTTCTTGTAGAACTCCTGAAGAAAGAAGTCCCACATAGCTTTATGCTCAGGCACAATTAGTGTCACAGTGTCCCACCAACTCTGAGATTCCTCAGAAATCAGTGCCAGAGCGCACTCTAGCTTGTGTTCATTAGGACACTTCATGTGCTTGTTTAGAACTTTGAGAGTATTTTCTAGCCAGTACTCTGGTATCTCCAGATGGAGCTTGTCAACAGGGGCTTTAGAAACAGATGGAGGAGCTTCAGCAGGCTGCAGTGGCTGCTCTTGCCTAAGAGACACGACCACTTGCTTAATCATTTTGCCTATTGACATTAGGTACTCCTGCTGAGTGGGAGACATCCGAAGAGGATGAGGTGGGTCATTCTACCCCACTTGTTCGGGCCTTCCCTCTACCCTTAGATTGTCCTCCTATGTCGAGGAGGAGCCGAGGTGCGGTTCATTTACTGTGCACCTATGCGGGCCTTCCCTCTAGACATTTTTAGATCTATTCAAACAAAAAGGATTTAATCGTGTAAGTTGCAAGTCACATATAACATATACAAATAAACTTATAGATGGTATATGCAGATGCAAACTCATAACAGACTTCAGTTTAGTCCTAGAACCGACTAAACCTAGGCTCTGATACCACAAATGTAACACCCCTTCACGACCTAGTAGAGAATCAGGTCGGAAAATGCTACCAAAAATATATCGGGGGTTTAGAGTTGAGCTCAGAGTTCATAGACTTATTTGGAAGTTTATTAAATTTTTTTAAGGCTTAGAAGATCTGTTCGTTGACTACTTATTCGATTTAGGGTCAATTTTTAAACTTTTTTGAACTTAGGGACTAAATCATAATTTTTACAAATTATAGGTCCTTATTGGGATTTCTTTTCTCTAAAATACAATTAAACGTACCAATTATTAACCTATGAAGTTTCGTTACTAATGGAGATCGTTTACCTATCCAATTAGGCCATTTAAAACTTAGTGACCAATTCATAAACTGTCTAAAACTGCAATTTTAGACATTTAGCAGAATTAACTAACTCTGTACCGGTACGCCTAAGACCGTACCGGTACGCTAAGCTAATTTCCCAAATTCCAGGTTCAAGGGTAACGAGATGGTATCGATACCACTAAGCCCGTATTGATACGCGTTGACTAAGGTTAACCCGTTCTGGTACAACCTAAGGCCTTATCGATACAATTTAATTTTCAGACCTTACTGTCCAAATCCGTATTGATACACTCCCTTTGCGTATCGATACGCCCTATTTCACTTAGTCCAATTATGCAAGGTCGTATCGATACGCCATCACCTGTACCGATACGCTTGCCCTGCAATAACAGATTTTAGCTGGTTTTTAATCTATTTAACCTACTGGACGTTGTCTAAACTTAACCAAATTTTACCAGAAAGTCTAATATCCATATTTTTAATAGCATATAAAATTTTAAGGCGTTTCGGATCCATTAACCTAGTTTTCACCTTTTAGCACATTTAAGCCCATCTTACTAGTTTAACTAATTCACAAACACACCATATTTTCCATTAATCAATTGGTCACCTGTAGGCTATTACACACACACACACACCAAAAAGCACACACATAACATGTTTAGACCATATGCCACCTTACTAGGAGTTCAAGGAAATAGATAGGCATACATATGGTTTGTAAGAGTGACTTGCAACCGCAACTACACGATCGGAGCTCGGAATACCTCAAGATCCTGAAATGCATGAGACACACAAATGTTAGGCTTACATAGCCTAGTGAGGTAGTCATAACAAATGCATAATAAACTTATCAGATGCATGAATGACGTATAGGCATGCTTGCTTAACAATTCATATAGCATCAAACATATAATATCATGTTCAAAACAATAGTCATGATTCCATGTAGCAATTATAAATCATATAAACATATCATTTCCTTGGACATGGTAACCAATGGATACACGGATTCCCTGTACACCACACATATCAAAATTAGGCCATAGCCTTGAGCCGTAGCTCCAGAAAATATATTCTTTACACAAACCAACCTTATCCCCCACATATAGGCCGTAGCCCCGGACCGTAGTCCAATCCCTTACTTGGTGAGCTTAAATAACATTATGGCATACCAATTGTATCCAATGTCCACAAATGTCCAAGGTCACATATTTCATTATAATTCTTACTTTTCGGATCACATATCACACCATAAACTTACCTTTGTGCTTGTAAGCCATATCATATCGAATGTCAAATTGAGCCTTAGCTCAACATATCATATCATAGCATATCCATATTAAATTCACACATAGCAAAATCTGAGTATCGTATATGAACTTACACAGATTAATACATGTCAAAAACTTACCATGCTTACCATTAGCATCCACACAAGCTTGCTCTACTTGAGCCCTTAAACAAAAATGCAAATTATAACACAAAACGAATGCAACGGGATAGCACCTTGCCTATCCCTTGACACGACTACACTCACCTTGATTTCGAAGCTTTTAAGGTTCCCGAATTACGATTCTTTTACTCCTAGCTTTGGTTAGGGATGACACAGTGATTTCCTCCAACTCTTGAGCTAGTTCAAATTTAAAGAATGCATTAGGATCAAACATAATACCTTACAGACGTCTTTCAAGCTCATCAAATCTTGTTGACAACATCGAAACAAAGAAATTAACCTACTAACACATGGGCTTGACTTAGATGTTCAAAGTTTAATTCTTGAAATTACAACTCAAAGATCAAAGGAATCATTGAATCGATAAGGGGGTTTTACTCACCAAATTATGAGCTTTCAAACGATGTGCTTAAATCGAACAAAAGTTGAGGATTGAACCAAGGTGCTTGCTTAGCTTGAGGTTGAGGATAACAATTGAGGTGCTTGCTTATCTTGAAGTTAATGGTTGGATTTTGCTTTTGGGAGTACAAAGTGATGAAGATAGCTTAGTTTTTAAATTTTAAAACCCTTTTTCAGCCTTTAATCTCTCCCCACCCACACATGAGCCAATAGGAAGCTTTTCTATTAGCAAGGGAAAGGTTAAACAATTGTTTCCCATCTTTTCATTCCTTTTTTCCAAATTCTAGGCAATTGATGGCCACTCATCACTTAATCTGTGTGATCCCATGTGAGGGAGACAAGCAAAGAGGTGACTAAGCACCTTACTCTCTATTTCCTTCAATTTGGGCCTTAAAACAATTTTTGGTAGAGGGTAGTATCGATACGCTATACAGCTGTATCGATACACCTAGGCTAAAATAGGTAAGTTAGCTATGGTTGTTAGACCGTATCGATACTGGTCTTACCGTAGCGATACGCTTGACTTAATTTTAGCATTTTAGCTTTAAATTTCTTACAAAGAGGTCCATAGATCAATTTAATGTCCCACAACTTTCATTGATTATAAAATTGGATACAAGGATTAAGAAATTACACATTCGGGCATATCCGATACATAATTTCTATTCACCGGAGCCTAGTTCCGACTAGGCTAGTTTTTGGGATGTGATAGTTGGTGTATCATGTTGATGGAAGTTTATGTATAATGTTGGTTTATACATGTTTTACTCTTTAAGCTTTGCATATGGTTGTTATGCATGTGAAGGCTTAAATTTAGGGTTAGCATTGGGACATGATGTTGATACATGTTGCATATGGTTTAATATGCTGGTTTTTGAAAGTGTTAAGTGCATAGTTTTCAAGGCATGATGTTTAAAATGGTGATTTCAATGTAGTTTTGGAAAATGGTTTAAAAATGCATTAATGATGTGTGGTTTGAGCACTCTTTACTAAGCCTTGTGCGCTTATGCTCATTTTGTCCCTCAATGCAGAGATTTAAAAGCTACAAGGCAGCCCAAGGACTTCGGGATTTGAAAGTATGATTTCAATTTAGACTTGTAGTAATAAAGGCAATGAGGTTCATTGTTGGTTTGGGAGGTGTTTTGATAAACTCCTTGTTTTAGTATGTTTGCTATGCTGTGTTGGGTTGTAAATGGCATTTTGGGGTCTGTGTTTCGGTACGCGAGGAAGTATTTCGGTACAAGTAAGGGCATTTTGGCAAGGCGTATCGATACGCCATAGCCGTATCGGTAGGAATTTAGTCCAATAGAATCTAGTTTTTGAGAAAAGCCAAAGCGTATTGATACACTTTCCCGTGTATCGATACGAGCAACTGTTAATTTAGTTATTGAGATGTTTGAAAGTTTATGTTTCTTCTGTTCTAGTCCCTGAATGTTTTGTATGCAATTGCATGAGCTTGAATGATTGTTTTGAGTTGATTTCTAACATGTGAGCATGAAACCTGATTAATTGAGGGTTGGTAACTTTACAATGATTTAAATCCCTGTAGTTTTCAATAATTGAAATTTGGTCCCTAATTACAATTACGAGCAATTGGATATTGATTCGATGCCCAATTGAGTTGAGTTTTCACCCGCTTCCAGTATGCACACTATAGGTTAATATGTTGCATCTAGATAAGATAAAAAAAGAATAACGTAATTTGAGTTAATTTTTTTACGAGTTTGTTTATGTAAACCCAATGTAGCACACTCGATTCGGTCTTGCGTCTAGGCCGGGTCAAGGGGATACATTTAGTGGTATTAGAGCCAAGTTTGTGATAAGTAGGATGATGTTATGATTGTTCAAATGTTATATTTAGTGATCCCTATTGTTTACTATGAACGGTGAATGTTATATGCACGTTGGTTGCTATATGCCATGTTGGGGTATGTTTTGGGGACACATTGCCTTCTTACTACATCCTGTAATGTTTTGATTTTAAATGGAAGTCTTGGATCCTTGCTTAAAGCTAGCCTGATTGTTTTGTTTTGATATATTATCATGCCTTAGATATTTTAGCATGATGGGACTGCAAAGAGAGTTACGATCTGGTACGATTGCTGCTACCGTTGGGCAGGGAAATCATGAGGATGTTGTACCTTTTGGAGGGTTGCCACCCCCTCCGTCTATTCCACTTGAGAATGTGGAGCAATCACCACCTGCGCCAGCTGGGCAATGTTGGGTGATATAGCACCTTTGATACATGCGATGACTGGAGCTTTTCAGGCTGTTGTTGTTGGAGCTCATGTGCTTGCGCCAGTTGTTGGGAAAATAGGGTTGTCGTTGGAACGTCTATTTAGTCTAGGAGGAGTTGAGTATTATGGGTTGGCACCCGAGGCATCCGAGGCATGGGTGGCCAATACTGTTTGGATTTTGGACCAAATGGAGTGTAATGATGCCTGTAAGTTGGGATGTGTTGTATCCCTGTTGGAAGGTGATGCTTATAGTTGGTGGATAACTATAATTGCGGGCATGAAACACAATGATGTGGGTTGGGAGTTTTTCCAAGCTGCCTTTAAGAACAAGTATATGAGAGTTAGATACTTGGATGACAGGAAACATGAGTATGAGGTTCAATTTGTTCGGTTGAGTTAGTATGCTTTTAAGCTAGTATCAGATGAGAGGCATCGTTGTGACCGATTCTGATACGGATTGGTACAGGATGTAAAGGCTTACATGTTTGCTTTTGACTACACCAATTTTGACGTATTGGTTACATAGGAGAAGGATATTGAGCAAAACATGGGTTTATCATCTCGTGTAGGTGGTTCTGGCTCAGGCAAAAGAGTTGCGAACTCTAGTTTTGGTGGTGGTCAGTATAAGAAGTGTCGTGATAAAAGGTATCACTCTGATTCGAGACGAGGTGGAGGTAGTGTTGGGCATGGACTGTGTGGTTATGATACCCAGGCTAGATCAGCTTTTAATACTTGTTGGGTATGTAGATTGCGTGATCACATGAGGTGGGACTGCCCGCGTTTGTCTCGTGAAGCATAAGATCTTGCCGTTGTTGTCGCTAGCACTTGTTGGAGTTGTGGATCGAGTGATCATCTGAGGCGCTATTTCCCATTGTTAGTTGGTGGTAGAGAGGCTAAGGCACCTACAGTTGCAACACAGCGAGGTCGTGGTCGTGGCCGAGGGAAGTTTCAGTGTAGGGACGAGGGTTCGAGGACGGTGGCTCATACTGTTTCTATTCAACTTGAGGGTAGATGTACTGCGAGAGTGTATGCACATCGTGAGGGACACAACAACACTAATATGATTGTAGGTACACTTAATTTGCAATCTTTGTCGTTGTTTTCTTTGGTTGATTCTGGTTCTACGCATTCATATATTTTGTGTGAGCATTCACGTTTTCTTGATATACCTGCTAAGGTGTTAAATGTGGGAATGCAAGTAACTAGTTCTTTCGGTGAAACAGTTGTTACAAGAAGGTTGTTCAGAAGATGTCCTTTGACTATTCAAGGTCATGTGTTTGCGGTTGATTTGATAGAGTTGTCGTTTCACAATTTTGATGTAATCCTAGGTATAGAATGGTTGACCGAGCATAAAGCTGTGGTTGATTTTGAAACTGGGTTACCTTGAAACTTGATGATGATTATGAGGTAGTAATTATGGGTGAGAATGCTAAGTTCTTGTCTAATGTTATTTCGGCTCCGGAAGTGTGTCATTTGAGGGATTCAGCTTGTGAGGCATTCTTGGCCTAAGTGATGAATCTGAGAACAAAGAAAGTACGTGTTCAGGACATCCGCACAGTGTGTAAGTTTCCGGATGAATTGTCTGGTTTACCGCCGAGTAGAAAGGTTGAGTTTGGCATTGAGTTGTATGCGAATACAGCTCCAGTTTCTATTTCTCCCTATCGTATGGCTTTGAGAGAGTTAAAGGAGTTGAAGATGCAACTTCAGGAGTTTCTTGATCGAGGGTTTATTCAGCCTAGTGTTTCACAGTGGGGTACAATGATGTTGTTTGTAAAAAAATGATGGCACAATGCAGATGTGAATTGATTATCAGCAATCGAACAAGTTGACGATTAAGAATAAGTAACATTTTCCAAGGATTGATGATTTGCTTGATCAGTTTAGAGGTGCATCGGTGTTTTCCAAGATTGACTTGAGGTTCGGGTATTATCAGTTTAAGGTGAAAGATGTGGATGTACCTAAGACTGCATTTCGCACGAGGTACCAGTATTACGAGTTCTTGGTGATGTCGTTTGGTTTGACTAATGCCCTTGTTGCTTTCATGGATATGAGAGTCGGGTGATATTCTTGTGTACTCTCGTACCGAGGAGGATTATGATAAACACTTGTTAATTGTGGTTCAGGTTTTGTTGGATAGTCAGTTGTATGCTAATTCAAGCAAGTGTGAGTTTTGGCTTAGGGAGGTTGTTTTCCTTGGGCATATTGTGTCGGCCGAAGTAATTCGGGTTGATCCTCAGAAGATTGAGGCGGTGATGGGTTGAAAGTCACCTAAGTCGATACAAGAGGTTCGTAGTTTTCTTGGTTTAACGGATTATACCGTAGGTTTATGGTTGGGTTTTCGAAGATTACTGCTCCTTCGACCAAGTTGTTGCAAAAGAATTTTCGTTTTGAGTGGGTGGAGGATAGGCAACAAGCTTTTGAAAAGTTGAAGGAGGTTTTGATGCAAGCTCTTATCTTGACTCAACCTGAGTTAGGTAAGCATTTTGTTGTTTATAGCGCTGCATCGTATGTTGGTTTGGGTTGTGTGTTGATGCAAGAAGGAAAAGTTGTGGCTTATACACCTAGACAATTGAAGGTGCATGAGTGTAATTATCCTACCCATGATCTTGAGCTTGCCGCAGTTGTGTTTGCTTTGAAAATTTGGAGGCATTATCTCTATGGTGAGAAGTGCGTGGTGTATATGGATCACAAGAGTTTGAAATATTTGATGAATCAAAAGGATTTGAATCTTAGGCAACGTAGATGGTTGGAGTTGCTTAAGGATTATAATTTGACGATTGAGTATTATCCGTGTCGCAACCCCTTTTAGGAGTCTTAACATTTTGAAAACTAAAACATGGAATTGCCACCAATCTTTTAAAAAGGTATGATTGGATCACCTAAACACAGGTCATTTTATTAAAATGTTTTATTTTATTAAAATAACGATTTGGTCTGCGAAAACACAAAAACGGGTTTCGGAGTCGGTTACATGTGGGGAAGAGTTAGTACCCCCACAACGCCCAAAAATTAGAACCTAGCCGATTACAAAATGTTTTAATGTCAGAATTTGCAAGTTCAAGTAAAATTTAAATTATTGTCCGTTTATGAGTATGACTCTATTTTAACGGCCTTATCATTTGAAAAACGAACTCTAATCACCGCCAACACTCCTGGCGCTAACCCGTCATTTCTGTTTGATAAGACACTGCATTTATTATATTATTAAACAAGCAAGCAAAGAGTTAAATAAAAATAAATAAATGGGAAATTAAATTGCAACGCTAAATATACACAAGAAAGTAATTTAATAAAAAGAATTAATTAAATTAAATACAAATTAGCATGTAAGATTAATTAAAAGAGAGAGTACCATTCATGGATCGGTCAACACTTTATTCGAGCTTAAAAACAAGGTTCTTAAATAAAAAAGAAATAAGAAAGTAATTTAAAAAAACAATTAAAACAAAAAAGGGTCAAATTGAAATAAAGGGACCAAATTAAAAATATTTAACAAGCAGGGGCTAAAACTTGCGAATTCAGTGACCATTTTGAGTAGATGAAAAACTGTGTATCCGGCGGGGAAAAGATAGAAACGTGGAGGGACTTAATGACTGTAATTAGCCCATTAAAATATATGGTATAAAACCCAACTTTTAAAACACCATTTCATTTTTCTTTTCCAAAATTTTAGATCAAACATCCCCTTCTTTTTCTTTCAAAGAGCACCAGTTCTTTATTGATTGAAGAACCAGTGACCATTCTCCACGCTGGCCGCCGTGAACCGGTGCCGGCTGCTGCTCACCGGCGGTAGTCGGTCAAAAAAAGGAAAAAATGTATCCCACTTTTCTTTATAATTTTAGATTCAAACAAAGCATAAAATAAAATAAATAAATAAGAAGGATAAGAAAGAACATAATACCCAAAAATTTGGTTCGACAACTTCTTGTATTCCTCTTGAAAAAATTAGAATATATTGTAGTAAATTCCTCCAATTCTGAGTGTATTCTTCGTGGTATACTTATGTATTTCTTTGTGTAAATTACAAAGGAATGATGGGTTTAAATAGGTATTTACATACCTAAATTACAAGAGACAAAATCCCCCAAATCTCGATTCATATATTCCACATTTAGCTTGATTCGAATTTGTTTCCCTCATTGCGTTTGATTCTGATGTGATTTCCACAGATTTGGGATTGGTTTCCCTTTTTATTTTTGAATTTGAATTGCTTCCGCTTTGATCTGAATTCTTTTCCTAATTTGCTAGATAGTTGTTGATTTCCCCTCATTTGTTTGATTCTAATTTTCGCACCGATTTAGGGATTTGTTTTCCCCTTATTTTTTCCATGTTTGAACGAGTACAATTTTTTTCCTTTTTGTTGCTTGTAGGGATGTGGCCGGAGGGAAGAGCCTTCGTGGCTAGCGGTGGTTGCGCGCCATGGTGAGGGTGGTCAGGCAGGCAACAATTTTGCAAAGATGGTTCAGACGGTGAGATGACACAAACGATAGTATGCGTAGAGGGGGAGTCGAACAGTCCTGCATGCATTGCGCATGGCGGCTGGTGGACGTGAATCACGACTGTGAGGGCAGCGCGATCACTGGTATCTTCTGGTGGCCTTGAAACTGCCCAGCATCGTGGTTGTCGGCACTGTTGGTCACGAAATTGAAGAAGGGCAAAGGGGAGTGTGCGCGCGTGTTTTCAAGCTCTAGCGCGTGGCGGCGCAAGTGAGGGTACCGCCCCTCATTTTTTTTGGTCCAATCTGGACCATTGGATCCCTGCCCTAGATCTAATGGTTGATATCAAACCTGGACATGGGGAAAATAAAAGGGTTAGAATGGGTTTTATTTTGTATTAGGGCCAATTGGGCCACTATGTATTATTAATGGACTTTTCTTTAAAAATTGACTCTTTTATTAAAATGGACTCTCTTTATCATTTTTTGGGTTATATTAATATACAATAAAAACAAAAATAAATAAATATAAAAAAGATATATGGGTGAAAATCGAGTGACAACAGTTGCCCCTTGTTGCTCATTCCGGTGAAACAGGGATAGAGCAAAGACCAAAATACACTGATTTTCACCAATCACAAACTCGATGGTCATCAAAATATGGTTCCATTCTCCTTAGGCCCGAACGGATAGGCAGGTTCCATTCTCCGAATGCTTGAACGGATAGGCAGGTTCCATTCTCCTAATACCTGAACGGATAGGCGGGTTCCATTTTCTTGATGCCTGAACGGATAGACGGGTTCCATTCTCCTTATGCCGAAACGAATAGATGGGTTCCATTCTCCTTATGCCTGAACGGATAGGCGGGTTCTATTCTCCTCATGCTCAAAAAAAGGCTACATCCTCCTCATGCTCGGATGGATAAGCAGACTAAAAAAAAGGTTCCATCCTCCTCATGCTCGAATGGATAAGCATGTTCGAAAAAAGGGTTCTATTCTCCTCATGGTCGAATGGAAGAACAGGTTCTTTTGATAAAAAGGCTTTCGTACTTGTAAAGATCTGATACCTAATGCAATTATGATGAGCATGCTCTTAAGGATGTCTAAAACATGTATGCATGTCTCATTTCTTTTGCTTTTTAAATTCTTTTCCCTAGAATTAATTTTTCCTTTGGTTTTTGAATCCACACGTTTGCTCGCTCAGTCTAGATAGACAATTATGTTTTTCACTGTATTTCTTCGATTCATGGAAAACATTTGATTTTTAGCATATTTACTCTCTCAATCCAGTAATCTTGTACTCCTGGTTAGAAGGACGAACTTTTTCAACTGTTTCTACTTTACCATTCTCATTCTTTGTACCTATTTTCTTCATTGAGAACATATATTCTTCGTAAGCAAGTGTCTCAAGATCTACTATCATTGTAGTTGATACATCAACTTCGAGTGAAAGGCATCCTTGAATGGTCTTCAAAGCTTCAAGTCTCCATATGCCCCTTAAAATAACATTAAACACCTTCAGCACTTCTTGCGATTTCTCAAATTCTTGCCTCGTAATTTCTTCAAGCGTTTGCATGCAAAACCTTCTAGCAAAGTTTATTTCCACCTTGAATGTCTTTGCATGATGTTGGCGCTTTAATCTTTTCCTTTCGCTCCTGTAAACTGCCCAATTAGTGGCGCAACACTATCCCATTTTCATGCTTTTAGGATCTTACATCTTATGTGTGGATTTTGCTTGAAAAATAGACCACTTAATATTCTTCAACACATGGGCTTATTCTTCTTCTCATGCAAGGTGATGCCCCGTTCAAACTGAGGTTGCCACTTCATTATTTCCTGAAGCGGTTGAAAATATTTGTTTCTGGTTCCCTACAGTTGGGATCAATACTAAGAAATCCTTTGTTTTTCATAAATCTATGTCAACCTACTTGTAAGATGCTAGAAAAGAGTATAAATGATAGTTTAAAGGAAGAAGTCACGGTAGATGCAAGAAAGGCTAAAATTGGGGATGTTAAGAAAATAGTCATGGCAAACATGGAAAAGTGGAAAGTCAAATGCCCCAAAATTCATAGTATGAATGATTTATGAATCCATCAACCGGATAGTGCCTCATATTTAGGTGGCTCTTTTTAACTTACACACTCCCCAAACTTTAAATTTCCCACTTTTCTAATCTCAATCGGACACTAGAAGTTTGGAGGTCTGTGAAGAAAGGTTAACTCAATAAGGCAGAATGTGTTCTAAAGACAAACTCATTTTCTCAAATATTCATGTGCGATTTAAATGGTCTTTTAAGGCTAGGCTCGGGTTGCCAAAAAAGGATATATAAGCTCAAATACATGTTTTAAGGGTAATTAAACCAAGGATCAATTTTTGTTGATGAAATCTTTGTTCCTTCTTTTTTTGGATCACTCTAGACTGCCCATTTTGGGTTTTCACCCTAGAGTTCATTTCCTTTTCTAGCACATATCATCACTTGAATGATTTTTTTCCTTGTTTTAAATTTTCTTTCGCACTTCAACTTTCATTTTTCTTCTTTTTCTTGTATTTTTTTCTCTTCTTTTTTCTTTTTCCTTCTTTTCTTTTTCTTGTTTTCTTTTTCATCTTTTTCATTTTTAGTTTAGGACATTTGCTTGATCTGTCATGTTTTTCCTTTGCTTGCAAATATTCATCCTCTTCGCCCCCCAGTGTGGGGAGTGATCCTTGGTTAGGATTCAAACAAAAGGAAAATATCAGGCTTAAAAGGGGACAACAAGGGATTTTTTCAATTTCTTTTCATGAAGGGAAATGAAGGAATGCCAAATGTCATTTCACACACAAACATCATCGAAGAGAAGCAGTCTTCAGTTGGTAGATATTTTAGAGTTATCACTTCATTCAATGACCCTAACAACAATGTCTAAGAGGAAAATACACTCATAATATGTATATGGGATTTCCCATTAATCCTGAATACACTCAGGATTAGATCCAAGAATCATTCATACAATTAATAATAGGGGCTCTGTCCAAAAGATGTATGTTTGAAGAAAAATGGATGAAAAGTGAAAAGAAATAAAAAAATTTGAGAAATGTTTGCCACTTGAAAAAATAAATGGGATTCATCTTTAAATCAAGTAGATTAACATAGAAGCTCTTACAAAAGATCCCTAATGCTCGCAGGCAAAAGCAAAAGGGTTGATTCTAGGTATGACCCCAACAATGTTCAGGAAAATCCTCTATTATTCAACCGTGATGCATTACTCTAGGAAGGCATGAAGTCTAACCAAGCTCGAGTAGTTCAAGTTATAGGTGCTCATCATATTCTTCTTCCCTGAGTCTTCCACTTTTGATGGCCGTCAATATCAATTCCCCATTCATGATCATGTCTGCAAAACCTTCAGTGGTATGGTTTAACATATGTTCGTAGAAGGGACCATTTAAAGTCTCCACAAACATTGGAGTAACCTCATTTTCCAACAGTGGAGGTTGTACTTGGGCTGCAACATCTTGGCACCTCTAGGCATACTGGTGAAAGCTCTCGTCGGGCCTTTGTTCCATATCATACAGTATGACCCTATTTGGGACAATATCTATCACATACTCATACAGTTTAAGGAAAGCTTTCGACAGATCTCTCCAAGTTCGTATGTTGACCCGACTTAATTGGTATACCATCAGATAACAGACCCCGATAGATTATCATGGAAGTAGTGAATAAGCAATTTCTCATTTTCCAAGTGTGAAGACATTTTTCGGCAATACATGGTCAAGTGTGCCAAAGGGCAACTGGTCCCGTCATACTTCTCGAAGTCAGGAGTTTTGAATTTTGGAGGAACCACCAGGTTAAACACCAGACTTAGATCCCTTACATCTACGCCACCATAAATGTTTCCTTCTTGTAGGGCTCTGATGATCTCTTTGAGCCCGCCACATTGATCTTCCAGCTTCTTGTTCATTTTGGACCTATCGGCTATCTTATGGAGATCTTGCACCTTAATGCCTTGGTTTTCCACCTTATTTATCCTTGACCTATCTCGAATATGAGCTGAGGTTTCTGCTGTGCAGATATGGAATCTCTTATCTGGCGAAAATGTCTGACTAGTCATCCCGGGCTGGAGCAACGAAACATCAACGGCTTCAACCGTCTTTCCTCTTTCTAGGTCTTTGAAACCCAACATAGCCGCTATCTGGCTGATAGTGTTTCTCTGGGTTCAAGCAATTTTTTCCTTCAATTCTTTCTCCATTTATCGAGTCTATCTTGGGTACCCTTGTGGCTATTCTCTAAAGTTGTCAATCTGTCTTCCATGGCCATTACTTTGGACTGAGAACGAGTACCATATTTGTAAGATGTTTTTGCTATTTTGGAAATTCTGCCATTAGTCTCTTTTCATGTTTGAATGTATGTGATGAAATTAATCCAAGCAACAATCAAACAAAAATGCAAATGCATGAATACAAATGTATGAATGCAGGCGAAGGGTCATCGATTCCATTAAGGTATTGCTCTAGAAGTATCCTTCATTGGATGACAAAGGTCCTACAAATACGTCTCAGTCTGAGCACCTAGTTCCTCTATTTCTTCGATTAGTCTTTGGAGCCTCGGTCCTACCTCACTTATTGGTCTGATGTGGGGGCGAAAAAATGTAGCTTATTTGACTATCATTGTCACATGATTAGTACATCTTCAATTTAGGATGTGATACCTTTGTCGAACTCATTTCTCTCTTGGGTCCTTTGGGCATTGCCCCTAAGTCAAGTGGACCAATAATCATCCTTTCATTGGCGTCTTCAAAAAATAAGATCTTCCTTTTGTAACATCTGCTTGGTTGCACCGTCGAAGTGGTCTCATAGCACTTGCACGATATTCTGCTTGGCACTGATGTGAGCATACTTTTGTATTTCGTCCAAGTGGTCACCATACATCTACACTGTCTTCCTTTTTCTTTAGGTACCTTCCATCCATGGAAAAAGCTTTTTATAATTGAGCAACATGCTTTAGAATCAAACCCTTCTAAATATGAGATGTAAATGCAAAGAAGAAAAAAAAGAAAAACAAAATTAAGACAAGAAAAGGAAAGGATTAGTATTATTAAAAACTGAAAATAAAGCATAAAATGTCCAAAATAATTTCATTGTACGAATAGTAACTGGGCAGCTCATTCCAACACTTCTGGACATGTCTCCACGGGCTATTCCTACGAAATATTTTTGACCAGACTAAAAGCCTAAAGTTTTCTACATGGCTTCATTGGGGGGTTTCTAGATTCTCACACATGGTTTGATTCTAGAAAGGTGCCCGAGCTATCCTTGTTGTCCCCTACTAAGGGTAGCAAGGCCCCTAATTCTCACCCATTATAGGCTTCAAACGAATCAAGTTCAACTCAGGAGGACTCATTTTGCTATGTCTTCTCGAAAGATCAATATCCTTACCAAGACAAAGGACATATGAATCCCGAAGGTACTTGCTAGGCTCATACAAAGAATTAATATTCGGACATGAGCAAAGCATTTTCCCCTTACTTACACGATCGGGACAAAGCTCGGGAGCAGAGCTTAACCAGGTTTTAAATGCGTAAAATAGAATCATATTCATATATGGACAATTAAATTGAATTTTACACGAACTTAGCAAATTCCGACATTAAAACAAAATGTAATCGGCTTGTGGCCTGACTCTCTTTTTTGTAAAAACAAAAAACCTCCCCAGCGAAGTCGCCAAGCTGTCGCAACCCCTTTTTGGAGTCTTGACGTTTTGAAAATTAAAACACGAAGTTGCCACCAATCTATTAAAAAGGTGTGATTGGGTCACATAAAAACTAGTCATTTTAATAAAACATTTTATTTTATTAAAACAATGAATTTGGTCTGCGAAAACAGAAAAACAGTTTCGAGAGTCGGTTATGCGTGGGGAAGAGTTAGCACCCTCACACCGCCCAAAAATTGGTACCTAGCATGTTTCAAACTATTTTAATGTCAAAATTTGCAAGTTCAAGTAAAATTTAAATTATTGTCCATTTATGAATATGACTCTATTTTAACGGCCTTATCATTCAAAAAATGAACTTTAATCACCGCCAACACTCCTGGCGCTAACCCGTCATTTCCGTTTGATAAGACACCGCATTTATTATATTATTAAACAAGAAAGCAAAGAATTAAATAAAAACAAATAAATGGGAAATTAAATTGCAAGGTTAAATATATACAAGAAAGTAATTTAATAAAAAAGAATTAATTAAATTAAATACAAATTATTGTGTAAGATTAATTAAAAGAGAGTGTATCATTCCTGGATCGGTCAACATTTTATTCGAGCTTAAAATAAGGTTTTTAAATAAAAAATAAATAAGAAAGTATTTTTTAAAAAAACAATTAAAACAAATAAAGGTCAAATTGAAATAAAAGGACCAAATTGAAAATATTTAACAAGCAGGGGCTAAAACTTGCGAATTCAGTGACCATTTTGAGTAGATGAAAAATTGTGTATACAGCGGGGAAAAGATAGAAACATGGATGGACTTAATGACTGTAATTATCCCATTAAAATATATGGTATAAAACCCAACTTTTAAAACACCCTTTCATTTTTTCTTTTCCAAAATTTTAGACAAACATCCCCTTCTTTTTCTTTCAAAGAACACCGGTTCTTCATTGATTGAAGAACCGGTGACCATTCCCCACGCTGGCCGCCGTGAATCGGCGCCGGCTACTGCTCACCGACTATGGTCGGACAAAAAAAGGTAAAAAATATATCACATTTTTCTTTATATTTTTATATTCGAACAAAGTATAAAATAAAATAAATAAATAAGATGGATAAGAAAGAACACAATACCCAAAAATTTGCTTCGACAACTTCTTGTATTCCTCTTGAAAAAAATTAGTATACAATGTAGTATATTCCTCCAATTCTGAGTGTATTTTTCGTGGTATACTTGTGTATTTCGTTGTGTAAATTACAAAGGAATGATGGGTTTATATAGGTATTTACATACCTAAATTACAAGAGACAAAATCCCCCAAATCCCTATTCATATATTCCACATTTAGCTTTATTCGAATTTGTTTCCCTCTTTGCGTTTGATTCTGATATGATTTGCACAGATTTGGTATTGGTTTCCCTTTTTATTTTTGAATTTGATTTGCTTCCCTTTTGATATGAATTCCTTTCTTAATTTTCTTGATAGTTGCTGATTTCCACTCATTTGTTTGATTTTAATTTTCGCACTGATTTAGGGATTTGCTTTCCCCTTATTTTTTCCATGTTTGAATGGGTACAAATTTTTTCCTTTTTGTTGCTTGTAGGGATATAACCGGAGGGAAGAGCCTTTGTGGCGGCCGGTGGTTGCGCGCCATGGTGAGGGTGGTCAGGCAGGCAACTGTATTGCAAAGATGGTTCGGACGGCGAGATGACACAAATGACAGTATGCGCAGAGGGGGAGTCGAACAGTCTTGCGTGCAACGCACGTGACGGCCAGCAGACGTGAATCACGACTGCGAGGGCAACGTGATCACTGGTGTCTTCTGGTGTCCTTAAAACTGCCAGCGTCGTGGCTGCCGGCACCGATGGTCATAGAATCGAGTAGGGGCAAAGGGGAGTGCGCGCGCCTGGTTTCACATGCTGGCGCGTGGCGGCGCAAGTGAGGGTACCGCCCCTTATTTTTCTAGTCTAATCTGGACCATTGGATCCCTGCCCTAGATCCAATGATTGATATCAAACTTGGACATGGGGAAAATAAAAGGGTTAGAATGGGTTTTATTTTGTATTAGGGCCAATTAGGCCACTATGTATTATTAATGGACTCTTCTTTAAAAATGGTCTCTTTTTATTAAAATGGACTCTCTTTATCATTTTTTGGGTTATATTAATTTACAATAAAAACAAAAATAAATAAATAAATATAAAAAAAGAAATATGGGTGAAAATTGAGTGACAACAGCTGCTCTTCTTTGCTCATTCCGGTGAAACAAGGATAGAGCAAAGACCAAAACCCACTGATTTTCACCAATCGCAAACTCGATGGTCATAAAAATAGGGTTTCATTCACCTTAGGCCCGAACGGATAGGCAGGTTCCATTCTCCAAAATTTTAGATCAAACATCATTATCTTTTTCTTTCAAAGAGCATCGGTTTCTTCATTGATTGAAGAGCCGGTGACCATCCCTGACGCCGGCCACCATGAACCGGCGTCGACCGCTGTTCACCGTGAACTGGCGTCGGCCGTCGCTCACCGTCAGTGGTTGGTCAAAAAATGACAAAAAAATGTATCCCCTTTTTCTTTATATTTTTAGATTCAAACAAAGCATAAAATAAATAAATAAACAAATAAGAAGGATTGGAAAGAACACAATACCTAGAAATTTGCTTCGACAACTTCTTGCATTCCTCTTGAAAAAAATTAGTATACAATGTAGTAAATTCCTCCAATTCTGAGTGTATTTTTCATGGTATACTTGTGTATTTCGTTGTATAAATTATAAAGGAATGATGGGTTTATATAGGTATTTACATACCTAAATTACAAGAGATAAAATCCCCCAAATCCCTATTCATATATTCCACATTTAGCTTTATTCGAATTTGTTTCCCTCTTTGCGTTTTATTCTGATCTGATTTGCACAAATTTGGGATTGGTTTCCCTTTTTATTTTTGAATCTGATTTGCTTCCCCTTTGATCCAAATTTCTTTCTTTATTTGCTTGATAGTTGCTGATTTCCCCTCATTTGTTTGATTCTAATTTTTGCAATGATTTAGGGATTTGCATTCCCCTTATTTTTTCCATGTTTGAATTGGTACAATTTTTTTCTTTTTTGCTTCTTGTAGGGAAATGGTCAGAGGGAAGATGTTTCGTGGTAGCCGGTGATTGCATGCCATGGCGAGGGTGGTCGGGCAGGCAACGATATCTCAAAGATGGTTCAGATGGCGAGACGACACAAACAACGGTATGCGCAGAGGGGGAGTCGAATGGTTCTGCATGCATTGCGCGTGGCGGCCAGTGAACGTGAATCGTGGCTGCGAGGGCGGCGCGATCACCTGTGTCTTCTGGTGGCCTTGAAACTGCCCAATGTTGTGGCTACCAGCGCTGATGGTCACGAAATTGAAGAGGCACAGAGGGGAGTACGCGCGCGTGGTTTCACGCGCCGACGCGTAGCGACACAAGTGGGGATACCACCCCTCATTTTTCTGTTCCAATCTGGACCATTGGATCGTTGCCCTAGATCCAATGGTTGATATCAAACCTGCACATGGGGAAAATAAAAGGGTTAGAATGGGTTTTATTTTGTATTAGGGCCAATTAGGCCACTATGTATTATTAATGGACTCTTTTATTAAAATGGACTCTCTTTATCATTTTTTGGGTTATATTAATATACAATAAAAATAAATAAATAAATAAATACAAAAAAATAAATATGGGTGAAAATCGAGTGACAACAATTCAGGAAAGGCTAATGTTGTAGCCGATGCCTTGAGTAGGAAAGTTGCAGTGGAGTTAAGGGCGATGTTTGCACGGTTAAGTGTGAGTAGGATGGAAGTTTGTTGGCCGAGTTGCAAGTAAAGCCATCTTTGTCACAGTTTATCAAAGAAACGCAACCTTATGATGATGCGTTGGTGCCACATTTAAGGATATCATGGACAGGAATCCAACGGATTTTCATTTTAATGATGATAGGGTGTTATGTTTTAAAAATCGGATAGTGGTGCCTAATGATGATGAGTTGAGGCGGATTATCTTGACTGAGGCTCATGCTAGTACATTTTCCATGCATCCCGATAGTACTAAAATGTATCAAGGCTTGAAGAGATAGTATTATTGGGTTGGTTTAAAGAAATATGTGGCCGATGTTGTTGCTAGATGCATGGTGTATCAGCATGTTAAGGCTGAGCATCAGTTTCCTTCCGTGTTGTTGCAACCGTTGAGAATACTAAAATGGAAGTGGGGAAAATAACCATGGACTTTGTGTCTAGATTTTCGTTGACGCCCACTAAAAAGGATTCTGTTTGGGTGATTGTTGATAGTCTTACGAAGTATGCGCATTTTGTGTAACACCCCATACCCCGGGTTATTAGCAAACAAGCCCGGGAGCGTTACCAAGCAAGAACATTATATTACAAGCAGGAATAGATTAACTCATCCCTATTAGGTGAGTTACTTAACTAGCAAGCAACCAAGCAATCATAACTTAACATGCAAGCAATCTCACATTTTGATTTCAAGACATCATAGATTACCAAACAATTCAATTAACATCATCATACAACGATAATTCGAATAGCATAAGTGTGCAAACATACTTTCATTTCATTGTTCGTTAGATTGATACATATAACATCTCACACCTAAATTTACTAAACATGATTATTTGATCAGACAATTGCATGTAACTGGTTTCCAAACAACTATATCATTTAGCATTCACCATACAAACACAAAACAACACCTACATCATGGTATATTCACAGAAGACTATATCATTCCACAAGGCATTCGAATGGCAATATAAGCTAGATCAATCACTTGAACATTCCATATATATATATATATTCATACATGTGCCACAACTACTTATATATTACATATAATTTGAGTTCAATACAAACTTGTTTCACATTGTCAACCAAGTTCATAACATAGTAGGCCCATTCAAGAATACATATATACAAGTATTCAAAACATCAAGTAGCCATGTTCATGCATATAAACAATCCTCCCAAAACAAACAAGATGCATGGTCTTGTTCTAGCTACATATATGTGTCTAGGTGCCACCAACTCGGAGAAATACAAAACAAGTATGAACCATACTTTAGCTATGCTTGTGTCTTGCTTCGAGCTCAAGAAATTAGGCTTCAAGATCAAGAAACAATCGAATCTTTTATCCTATAGTTGGGAAGAATGAAAACAAGAGTGGTAAGTACAAGAATGTACTTAGTGAGGTAGTAACTAGTTCTAACCAATTTTTATATCAAGTTAAGTGTCAATTAGACAATAATGAATCCTAGCTAAGGATCGCAAATCATTCGATTAACATAAGAAGCAAAATACAATAATTCATGCTTACAAAACAAGAAATCAAGCAATTCATACTTACATGACAAGTAATCAAGCAAATCATGCTTACATGACAAGTAATCAAGCAAATCATGCTTACATGACAAGTAACCAAAAACTTCATACTTATTGGCTCATTTATATTCTTTTAACACAATCCTTGGTTCATAGTTTGTCTAGGTAATCGAGTCTCCAACCAACTATCACCACAGGATGTACCGTAGTACTGGTCAAACCTCCTACTATCGCCAAAGACCACATACGTACCCTCCATCTATCACCAATTAGGGGCCTTAGCCCTGGACCGTAATCCACCCTGACACAATGAGCTCTAGACTCTAAGGCATGCCCTTATACCTATTCAACTAGCAACCTAGGATGTTTGATTATAATCCATTATTCAAGGATTTAAAGCTTTTCAAGTTCAAGATCATGTATCATTCAAGTGTACAAGTTCATGTCAAGCATTAGCTTTTCAAGAGTCATTTCGAGTATTGCTTGGCAATCTTATACATGCATTAAGCCCTTAGGCCAATAGAGCCATAACTCAACATTTCAATTGTTCATTGCACCATTTAAGCTAGCACATCAAGCATTCGGTTTAAGCAATTGGTCACAATACCATGTCATACATACAAGCATCAATGTTAGCACATATACATGCTAGCATTCTATTTATACAACACTTCAAGGATGTAGTCTAGTTTCATGTATTATCTTATTTCGTACTTCCCTTATTAGGTCAAGATCATATTAAGTCCAATTAAAAATTCAAGAATTTAGACATTCTTGCTTTAGTTAGGACCTAGTCCTAACTCTAGAATAAACTACACTCACAATACTCCCAAGCTAGCTAGTCTCGAAAGACTATTCCTTTTTTCTTGTCCCTTGTATGCTCGACTTTAGATCCTTCTCCAAAGTCCTCTCCTTGCTCTAGTAATTCACATAGATAGAACAAGATTAAAACATGCAATCATAAAGTCATTCAATATGGAAACAAGGTTAATACATCACATATACAAGACAAGACAAATAGCATATTCATATACACACCTTAATGCACATTACCAAACTGCCTACATTCCATATTAAGGCAAAACAAGGTAGCAATTAAACTGTCCTAAAACTGTTTGCAAAACAGTTTATAAAACTGCCACAATACTTAAACTGCTACCACCAGGCAGCATGTACTCTGCTCACTTAAACATGCATAACTTTCATTTTGTACGTCATAATTTCAATTGGTTTACACCGTTGGAAAGATAACTTAATTTTCTTTCTAACCATATAGGCCTTGCATTTTAGTTATTTTCCAATTAATACATTTTTTAGCTTAAAGACAGGGAAATTTACAACATTGGGCAGTTTGCATTGTTCCTAGTGTTTCTTCTCTATAATTCATTCTACAATCCAGAATTCAGTTCTGTTTTCTCCTAACGAATTTAGACATGTTAAGGCACTGTCCATAAAAATTTCAGCCTTAAATTCCATTTATACAATTTATGGTGATTTTTCAAAGTTCCTGCCCAGAATAGAGTATTCTGGGCAGATTACCCTAGGTTAAGCTTCTAGCTTCATAATTCATCTAAACAAGATTCTAACATTGTAATTCAACTTATTTTCATGTTCTTACATGTCTAGGTCATTCCAATTCACCTATCAACATGCTTATAACAGGGCATTATAGTGTTATGCTCAATTTGATCCATTTGATCAACAACATTCCTCTAATTCACCATTTGAGCAGTCCATTACCTAGCTTTAACTAATCCAATTATATGCATTCATTTTCCAGCAAGCTATTTACTCTATTCAAGTCTCAATTCACCTAGCAATGTGATCAAAACAGGGCAGCATATACAATCAAGCATGTTTACACATTTTCAACTAGCAAAACAATCCATATCCTCAATTCCCAACAACCATACACATTTCTTTGGCAATTTGATCAATAATACTCAAAATTTTTAGGATCATTAGAAGCTAACATCCCTATAACATGCATAACAATCATCCTATTCAAATTAGGCAACAAGAACATCACAAATTCAAGATTCAAGCATGTAATTGAAGTGAGGAATCAAGCATTTTACCTTCTCCTAAGCTAATTTGATCAAAGCTCAATCAATAAACATGAATTGAAGATGGTCTATGAAGCTTTCTCTCCTCCTTTCTCTCTCAAAAATTTAGCTATGGCCAAATGAGGAAGATGAAGTCTTCCTCCTATAATGGCCGATTGTTTCAAGGGGAGAAGGACATGTGTATGGTCCATTATCCATTTTAATTTCACCATGTGTAAGGTCCATTAAGTTTTGCCTAACATTTTAGTCCTTTAGTTATTTGTTAGCTAATGTTCTTTCTTCTTTAATTTGATTAGCACATAATTCAATTAGTCTATATCTTAGATAGTGGTAACCTTCCTAGGCCATGTTTAGGGTGTTACATTTTGTGCTTGTGCATGCAACGTATACTTTGGATAAGTTGGCAGATTTGCACATTGTCGAGATTGTGCGTTTGCACAGTGTGCCTAAGTCCATAGTTTCAAATAGAGATCTGTAATTTATAGAGAGGTTTTGGGAATGTTTGTATCGAGCTTTGGGTACACAGTTAAGTTTTAGTACTTCGTATCATCCTTAGACGGATGGTCAATATGAACGTGTGATCCAGGTCTTAGAAGATGTTGAGGTGTTGTATCATTGAGTTCCAAGGAACCTGGGAGAGGCAGTTACCTTTGGTGGAGTTTTCTTATAATAATAGTTATATGGATAGTATACAAATGGAACTGTATGAGGCCTTGTATGGTAGGAAGTGTAGTACGCGTTTGTGTTGGGCTGAGGTTGGAGAAAAGCATGTTTCTATGTCGGACGTGTTGAAAGACAGGAATGAGAAAGTGAAACTCATTTGCGATTGCTTGAAAGTAGCTTCGGATCGCCAAAAATCCTGCGTGGGTTTGAAGCGTAGGGAGATTGAATATATAGTTGATGATCGTGTGTTCTTGAAAGTGTCATCTTGGAAGAAGGTTATAAGGTTTGAACGTAAGGGTAAGCTTAGTCCGAGGTTTATTGGACTGTATGAGGTTGTGGAGCGTGTTGGTCCTGTGGCATATTGTTTGAGGTTACCTCCTGAGTTGAAGAAGATTCATGATGTGTTTCATGTGTCGATGTTGCGGAGGTATCAGTCGAATCCATCGCATGTTATGCCGGTGGAGGATATTGAGTTGCAACCAAATTTGTCCTATGATGAGGAACCAGTAGAGATCCTTGATTCCAGTAGTAATGTTCTTCATGGCAAGACGATTGAACTTGTAAAGGTGTTGTGGCAACATCTGGGAGTTGAGGAGATCACATGGGATAGCAAAGCGGACATGTTGAAACAATTTCTGCATTTTTTTCCTTCAGGTAAAATTTCGAGGACAAAATTTCCTAAGTGGGGGAGAGTTGTAACACCTCAGTTTTGGGCCTACCAATTTTTAGGTTGGTTAGATAGTCCGGTGGATCGGGTTAGAGATTCGAGTTAAATTTAGAATTAAAATTAAATTAAATATTTTTTAGTGGAAATATTTGGGAAAAATATCTAAAAATTATTATTAAATATATGGATATTTTTGGTGAAGTCAATTTTGGAAAAATGTGTTTTGGAAATTGAACATTTTGATCGAGTGACTAAAATGTAAAAGTTAAAAAACTGCTTTTTGGTGACTGTTTTGTAAAAGGGGTCAAAAATTTGAATCCTTAAGGAGCTATTTGCCAAAGTATAATATCATACTTTTATTCCTTAATTGGCTATTTTAAAAGAGTTATGAAAGATATAAATAGGTTGGGAGAATTAATTTTATAATTAATTGCTTAAACAAATTTCACGTAACTTTCTCTAAAAAGATTTTCTCTCAAATTCTCTCCAGCCAAACACTCTTTTCTTCTTCAAAATCTTAAGGTAAATTCTTTTTTTCTCTAATCTTTTGATTCCAAATGGATTCTTGATGGTTTTCTATTAAAGCCTTATTGTTTAAATCTTGTTTTCTCATGTAAATCAACTCAATTAAGGGGGAAAGCAATCTATTGGAGGTTCTTCAAAATCTTAAGCTTCATTTTCTCCTTTAATATAAGGTTCTTTGTTGAAATTCCCAAGTTCTTGACTCCTTATAAATGATTTCTAATGAGTTTTAATGATTTAATTATAGAATATGGTTAAATCAAGGTTTAATTGATGAGTTTATGTGATTTTCGAATTGGATCTATTTTGCTGGGTTTTTGATTGGTTTTAATCGAGATTTTGATGTTATATAATGTTAATATATTGGTTTTAACATTTGAATTCTGAAGCTATGTGAATCCTTAATTTCCTAGGTTGCTAGTTATGTGTTTTTGAGGAGTTCTAGAGATTTAATGTTTGCTGGAGATATAAGGATTGGTTTGGATTATTTTTTAATGTCAATTGATGTTAATTGCTGGATTGAAATGTTAGATTATGGCTGGGCTATGTCTAGGTTAAGTTGGAAGGCGTTTCGGTTGTTTTCGAAAGGCGATTGATAGATGTTTATGAGGCGAAGTTGAGGAGTGGTGTTTCTGGTCTTATGAATGCATGATGATGCATTAATCCTCTGTTATTATGTGATTAAAATAGGGGAGAGTGATCCTAAGGTCGTCGATGAAGCTTCAGATACTTGTTTTTGCATTGGCGATTAAAGGTTTGCGTGTCGGTGAGTGAGAACGTGGATTTTAGCTTTGAAATGATTTAAAGGTTGTTTATGGGTGTTTAAACTTAGCTTGAACTCGCTGCTTTATGTAATCACTCATTTTCACTTGTAAATATATTAATATTGCATGTATATTTATTATATGAATGTTACTAATATAAGGTGGTGTGTGCACGTATAAGCTATGTATACGTATTAGGGGTGTATGTATGTCGCGCAAGTGTCTAGAGTATGAGCGTATTTGATTAATATATATATAGATATTATGTTAATTATATGATTACACGTACGTATACTAGAATATTATATTAATTAATGATTGTATAATATAAGTATACATTTTCGTATGTATATGTATTGCTGTTATAATTATATTATTATTATTATTGGGCTGACAAAATGAAAAGAATTAAATATATTAAACCCAAATAAATTTACAGTCCAATTACAAATTTAATTACAAGGCCCGGTTGGCCCAAATCTGAATCTTATCTAATTACAATGTGCAGGTAACTGTGGGCCGTTGGATCAAGATCTGATCCAACGGCCACGATGCAACCAGGAAGTCAAAAATATCTGCCAGGCGCGTGTTCCACACGTATGGACCGTTCGAGTGCCACGCGCGCGTGTGGTCCACGCGTGGTCGCTTTAACATCCCACGCGCGCGTAAGATCCACGCGTTCTGACTCCTCGACTGCGGAGCTCCACGTGGCGAAATCTGAAGCCGTCTCATCGAATTGAGGCTTCATCCAGGCCGATCGTTCTTCAAGCCATCTCGACCGTTAGATCAGATCTGATCTAACGGCCGAAAACGCGTCTGGCCGCTGGCAGAATGTCCATACCACCACCGCGCCGATATTCAGTCCCCGTGTTCAGAATATGCCCAAGACAACAAGCAAAAGTGTCAGTTCAGATCTGAAAAAGAAGACGCAACTTGCAACAAACAGGGACAATAATATATATGAAATGGGAACTTTTGTAACGAGGAAGAGAACATAGAGAGTAGTAACAAAAAAAGAGAGAACGGAGATCTTGTAAAACACCAATAATTGTAACCAGTCAAGTGAATCAAAAGCCAGTCCAGTGGTAAATACTAGTCTCTTTTTCTTACTTGTTTTCCTTACATACATATACGAAAGAAAAAAAAACAGAAACAAGAAAGGAGAGTAGTCTTACCGGCGTTGCTTGTGGGTCTTCCCTTCCTCAGTGATAAGCCTTTCGGCTCCTACAAGTCAGATCTGGTGAACTGAAGGAAGGGGAAGGCCCCCTGGTAGTTATATTTTAGGTTTAAAACTTTTTTGTTGGTTCGTATTTCCTAGATCTAGGGTAAATAAGGGGGTATCCTCTGAATCCAACCATGGATTCATGTTGAGGATGAAATAGTGGTTATTTTGGTGTCTTTTGGAGGCTCGCCGGCGCCGGTTAGCGGCGGCCGGCGGCGGAGAATACGGCGGCCGGCCGCCGGATTCTGGGTTTCAGAAGAACAAGGGAGAGAAAATGAAGAACGTGGTTCTTACCAAAATCAGAAAAATGAACGAATGGCCAAAAATTTGGTTTCGGCCTAAAAATATGGTTTATATAGGTGTTTTTATTTTGCTAAATGGGTAAATTCCACACTTAATCCCATCGCGTTTTCAATATTTTCATTTTTGTCTTGCCGCATGGTATAATCACAATCCCAGTCCCCCTAATATTTCAAAAGGTTACAATCTAGTCCCTAAATTACACCGAATCAGTTTCTAAATGGTAAAATTACACCCTTAACCATCCCGCGTTTTTGAATTTTTCATTTTGGGTCTGCCCCTTGGTCTAATTACAATTCTGGTCCTTTCAGGTTTTGTTTGTTTTGCAATTTCGTCCCTAAATTACATATTATTGTTCTTTAATTTATGCCACTGACTTTTGTTTTTCTTTCATTTCAGTCATGTATTCTTTGTAAATATTCATGTTCGTATTATAATCGTATATATTGATATCCTATTATTTTATTTTATGTCCCTCACATATGACTCGTATTTTATGTTTATAGGTATATATGTGTTAAGCTTATGATAGTCATGTTTTTTATCCGGTTATTCGTATTAAAGCATGTTATGTTCTATTTGACTCGTAAAATAGCATGTTATTGTATTTTTGTACGTATTGTATGTTTTCTTGGCTTTTAGGTTACGTGTTAGTGTGTCTTCTTTTACGTATAATATATTGTTCATATATGTTGAAATATGTTTTATTAATAGCATGTATGTCTTTTTTAAATATTTGTTCGTCTATATACTTAATTATTCCTACCTTGTTATTCTGTTCTGTTAAAGTTGTTATTATCTATTATTTAGAATAATATGTATATATGCATGTTTTAGTCTAGAATATCATCTATGTTAGATTAATATTCTGTTATGTCAATATTTATTACATTTAAATATTTTGCCATGTTTTATATTTTTGCCACTAAGATTGCATATGATTTATAACTTGTTAATGCGGTGTCCTTTTATCCGAGAGTAAACAGGGCCAGTATCAAGTGTAGTGATAGTGGTTGGGCGTTTATTCTCGGATAACGGGACCCTTAAAATTAATTCGCAATTATGACAGAATTTTAAAATAATCGTCACTTTAATCCGGAAAATCCAATATTAATAAAGCGGTAATTATTAAAGTACCAATTTTGGGCGGTGTGGGGGTGCTAATCCTTCCCCATCCGTAACCGACTCCCGAACCCTGTCTTTTTGAATCTCTGGTTTTATGGTGTCCGGCCTACCTAAGTGGCCGGTGGCGACTCCATTTTTTAATGCGGTTTTTTAAAAAAACCCCACGGAACAAATATTTTATATCAAAAAATCACAAACACCTTTCTCAACCCTTCGAAAACCCCTCGTTTTTTTTAGCGAAAAGAGACATCGCTACAGATGGCGACTCCGCTGGGGACAATTTTTGTTTTTTTTTTAAAAAAAAACAAATGAGAGTCAAGCTTTTAAAGTAATTACCGCTTTATTAATATTAAAAATTCCGGGTTAAAGTGACTATTAAATTAACATTCGGTCATAATTGCGCGTTTATTTTAACGCATTTAAAATATGGCATATAAACCCGTTTTTTTAAGTGGGGGGAAAACGCTAATGCTTTCGTGGAGATATCGTTCTCCCGTATGGGCCTAGCAAGTACCTTCGGGGCTCGAGTACTTTATGCTTTCGTAAGGATATCGTTCCTTCGTACGGGCATAAGAGAATGGGTCCCTCTGAATTGAACCCGGTTGAAAGGAGCCTATAATGGGTGATTATCAGGGGCCTTGCTACTCTTAATAGAGGACAGCAAGGACAATTCGGGTACCTCCTAGAACTAAGAGTGCATGTAGAGAATACATAGAAACCTACCCATTTAGAGCCATGCGGATAACCTTAGGTTTTAGATGGGATAAATAGGGTTGTTTTGTGTGTTTATTCTGTTTATTTTTGTCCTTTTATTTATATATTTATCAATTATATCTGGTACTGACTTGTTTTCTTTTCGCTTTTGTTTTTTTCTCATACATCATTGCATTTGCATCACATAAAGGTACTGGATCAAGTGGTTTGCCTGATCAGAAAGTCTTTCACCATGGAAAAAAGGTGTCTTAGGAAAGAAGAGCTTAATTTGTCAGTCAGACATTGTCAGAGGTCAACCAGAAAATCCAAGGGGACAATTTGCCGAACGAACGCGTAATAGCAGGATACACTTATGTTAGTCTCCAACAAAATGACTTATGGGATCTTCAAAACATTTGGGAAAGATGGGACCGAAGACTACAAGACTTATTCTGCAATAGTTATGGCGACATCGCACAACTGTTATATGTTCGAATTAATCAGCCCCTACTCCGAGCTATAGTCCAGTTCTGGAATCCGGCTTTTTGCTGCTTCACCTTTAATGGGCAGGACATGATGCCTACGGTAGAAGAATACACTGCTTTACTTAACCAGAAAAATATGCAGGAAGATTGGATCTACGCGAAGCCTCCAAGGAATCAGAATACACTACGAAACTCAAAACCTTTGCGGGGATGAGTGACGATTGGGTTAGTGGCCTCCTTCAAATCCGAGGAGATAATACATTCTTTGCATGGGAAAGTATTTGGGACATCATATCGACACATCCAGACGAGGCAAAGAAAATGGACCTATTCGCTTTAGGAATATATGGCTTGGTGATCTTTCCTAGAGTACTCGGGAACATTGACATAGCCATTCTGGATTTGTTTGAGCGGGTGAAACGAAAAGCAAACCCAGTACCAGCAATCTTGGTCGAGACTTTCATTTCCTTAAATGCTAGCCGGAAACATGAAGTAGGACGTTTTCGAGGCTGCGCACAGCTATTACAAGTATGGATTCAGAGTCACATGTGGAAGACGCCGACAAGAGTCCTGCTGGGGATATCCTTCCAAGGTTTTTCGCCTTTACGAGAATACTTAGCAAAGGAATGGCGAGAGGATTTGAAAACAAAAATGTGGACCAGTTTCTTCAGGAACATTCAAGGTGAAGACATAGCATGGAGGGTCCCATGGCTCGTAAAGTTAATTATTTTCTATACTGATTGTGGTGACTTCAACCGGCTGATGATGTTAGGATTGTATGGAGGGATCGCTTGTGCTCCCTTTTTAGTGTCTCGGCAGTTCGGATCACGACAGTTCATTCCCAATACCGCGGATTAAGCCAAACTGAATTTCTTTTCAAAGGAGAGTTCAAAGGAAAAATTCAGACCATCATGAGGGTCCAGGATCATTGTTATCGGATCGGGGTGGAAGGAGATATCGAGCACATGACTACCCCATTACGATCTTTGGAGACGTTTGAGGGTTAATAATGTGATTCCCGAATCGATCAAGGACCAGCAGTGTCACCGAAGAGCTTACAAGGGTGGTACCGTCCGGCCGACATCTTAAGGAGTGAACTCGAGGAAGTTAAAAAGAAAATGGACATCCAATGGACCCAACATGCGGCGAACTCTATAAAGCAAGCTTAGAAGTTGACGAGCGGGATGGGATCATTAGGCAATTGAAGAAATTGAATGCAGATTTAAGCGACAAAAATACTCTTTATCAAAAAGATGCCCTTCTATTACAAGCAA
Organism: Hibiscus mutabilis; assembly: GCA_019671005.1. Taxonomy (NCBI): domain Eukaryota; kingdom Viridiplantae; phylum Streptophyta; class Magnoliopsida; order Malvales; family Malvaceae; genus Hibiscus; species Hibiscus mutabilis. The sequence goes on from CM033712.1 coordinate 24,673,083, forward strand.
AAAATACAAAAGGCCGCCGAGTCGGTTCATAGTCAGTGGAAGAGAAAGAATGAACGGCATCCGTTTGGTGGAAGAAGAAGGAGAAATTAACAAAAGAGCGATCGAGAAAGAGATTGAAAGCTGCCGTTTGGCTATGGAGGAAGAAAAACGGTCCGCCAAGAAGGCCATTGATCAAGAGAAAGAAAGATTCAGACAAGAAATCAGCAAGGGAAAACAAGCTGTCCATCATGAGAGAGAAAGTGTCGCCGTATGGAAAAGAAAATCCATGAGTAGTCGAAATAGACTGTTAGAGATGCAGAAACTGTACGATGACACTATTCAAAGGTTGAAGCAAAGCAAAGTGAAAATGATGAATTAAAAGGAAAAGTGGCGGAAGTCGAACACTCACGTCAAATGTACTGCCGCAGGAATAACTTCGCTGAGCTGCAGGAAAGAGAACGAGAGGTAGGTGTGTTACAAGCACGAATTGGGTCCCTCGAAGCAATTGTGGAGGATTACAAGGAAAGAATTAATGTGTTCGAGGAAGCTGCAGCAGGAGGGGACACCTATTGGCAGAAGAGATTACGCGACGCTGCTCGAATGGTACAGGACAGAGACCAGTACTACGCAAACCTAATGGTGGACATACAGCGAGTCGCCAGACATGTAAATGATTTAGCTGTCGAGGCTAAGACACTCCGACCTTTTATAACCCCGGGAATGGAAGAAGCTCCTAGGTTCCTCAAACTGCTCAAGGCAATTGGAAAGTTAGGAGATAGAGCTAGAGTCTATCTATAGGACTCTGTGTTATAATTAGATCTTTTGTACTAGGGATCTTTACTTTGTAACACGAATTTTGTTGTAATCAAGACCCTTTAATTCCCGTGGAAGTAATTCAAAAGGGTGATTACCAGCGGAATCAGTACCTTGTCTGCATGCATTCTTGCATTTGCATCATAACATTCGCATCATTGTACATGCATTTATTTTTTGCAACCATATTAACAATATGAATATTGTGGCATTGTATGTAGTTAACCCGCAATCATTCATCACCTATACTTTACTCGGCTACAAAGAAAGCTCATGGAAGAAAGAATAATCAGTCTAGAAAGAGGGCAAAGAGAGCTCGAGACAAGGCTTGAAGAGGCCTAGAGAAGCCTTAGTGATCAGATTGCGCAGTCACAAACATCTATAGTATCTGACATAACTGCATTGCTGGCAAAAAGTCTTGGAAAACGAGTAGAAGGAGAAAATGTTCCAGAGCCAGAAGGTACCCCGACTCACTTCAAGGTTCAACCGACTGCACCAAACCAGGCTAGGAAGGTGTATATTGACTCTGCATGAATGTCTTCTAGCTTTCAAGTAGGGGCACCTGAGACTCAACCCCTCGATACTGAAGCACTTTATGAAGAAGTGCTGGACCTAAACATGGTCGAAAGGATCAGGAATGAGGTAGAAAAAAAGTGGGAAGAAAGATTTCGCCTCATGGAAGAAAAATTTAAAGCGTTACAATCAAATGAAGAATCAGGAAACGACGCGCCAAATGACCTAAGTCTCGTGTCGATCTTGTCTTGCCGCCAAAATTCAAAACACCGAGTTCGATAAATATGATGGAACCACATGTCCTTCTGCACACATAACGATGTATTGTAGAAAAATGGCGGCTTACCATAAAGATGAAAAGCTACTGATCCATTGTTTCCAGGATAGTCTAACTGGAGCGGCATTACGTTGGTATACGCAGTTAAGCAAAGCGAATGTTAAAACATGGAAAGATCTGTCTAAAGCATTTACTGAGCAATACAAACATGTAATGTACATGATCCCTAGCAGAATTATGTTAGAAAATATGGGGCGAGAAGTCCAATGAAAGCTGCGACACAATATGCCCAAAGGTGGAGAGAAGTGGCGCCCAAATCCAGCCACCTATCCCGGAGCATGAAATCACGCCATTATTTGTCAATACTCAAATGGGCACTCTTTGATCGCCTCATTAATAACACAACACACAAGTGTTTTTGCCGACTTGATCAGACTCGGGAGTCTCTCGAACTAGCAATTAAGAGCGGCAGAATTGATGGTGGGGAAGGGTCTCGAAAGTACAACAAGAGAAATGAAGTAAACACCACCAGCACCTATACCGCCCCGAAGAACTTCACAGTCTCACAGCCACAAGCACCTGTGGGAAAAACAAAAAATTCAAATCAAAGAGATGAGAGAGTCGCCAGAAAAGAGAAAGAGAGGAGAACTTTCACTCCCCTACCTGTTTCATACTCAGAGCTTTATTCCCAGTTGTATGAAGCAGACCTAGTCCGACCATATATCGTTACTCCCGTCAATCCGCCCTTCCCGCCTTGGTACAATCCAAGCGCATATTGCGACTATCACGGCAGTACCCCTGGACATCCCACTGAGAACTGTCTTGCCTTCAAAAAGCTTGTACATAACTTAATCGATTCTGGGATATTGAAGTTTGAAAAGCCGAGTGTAGCCAACAACCCGCTACCTAATCATGGGAGCAGAGGGGTAAATGTCATAGAAGAATGCTTTACCAGGAGGATAAAGGATGACGTGTCAGAAATCAAGTCTCCTTTACGGTGGGTATTTCAATAGTTGTGCATGGCTCGTGTGATCAACAAAGGCATGATAATAAGGCAGAAGGAATGTGGAAAGTATTGCGAATTCCATCAGACTGAAGGGCATGATATCCAAGAATGTGACGAGTTCAAGAAATTGGTGCAGAAGTTGATGAATGAAAAACAAATTGAATTCTTTGAGGAGCCCATGGGGAAGGGATCAGACGTACACATGACAGATAGCCCCAAAACTAGATATGGGAAGGATAGACCTTTTATCATCTCTCCCAAAACAGGGAATGCAGGTGTCTGCCAAGGAGAAACCAGCAAAATAAGTCCCAAGATCATCATTTCAGCACCATCTCCATTCCCATTCAAAGATATGCGACAAATTCCCTGGAATTATGTTGTAAATGTGACCACGCCCGAAAAATCAGAACACGAACAGGTAAAAGAGACTACACTGGAAGACCAACAAAGCCAGAACGATGTGAACGTTGGTGAGGCAGGCCATTTCACAAGAAGCGGCCGATGTTATTCCTCCGAGGCTTTAAAAGCAGCTGAAAAAGATAGGGGGAAGAGTACAGCAGTTAGCCCTACGCAGATATTTGGAGAAGAACCTCCCCAAAAGATAAATGAACAGGTAACTGAGGCCCAGGCCAAAGAATTTCTAAAGTTCTTGAGACATAGCGAGTACAGCGTAGTGGAACAACTACGAAAACAACCGGCCAGGATCACAGTGCTGGAATTACTCTTGAGTTCAGAGAAGCATCGGGAGACGCTATTGAAAGTGCTGAATCAAACTTTTATGCCCCAGGACATTTCTGTAACAAACCTGGACATGATAGTGGGGCATATTACCGCCTATAATCATATCACATTCAGTGATGATGAGATCCCGGAGGGAGGAATGGGGTCTACCAAAGCCCTTAACATCACTACCCACTACAAAGGGTATGTATTACCAGGAGTACTGATTGACAACGGGTCAGCATTGAATGTCTTGCCTATGGTAACCTTGCAAAAATTGCCAATAGATGGTTCGCACCTAAAGCCTTGCCACAACTCGGTAAGAGCCTTTGATGGTACGCAAAAAGGAACAATGGGGAAAATTGAGGTGCCCCTATTGATCGGACCAACCGAATATGTGATCGATTTTGTGGTGATGGATATAAAACCATCTTACAGCTGCTTGTTGGCAAGACCGTGGATCCACTCCGCAGGAGTTGTCCCATCATCATTGCATTAAAAATTAAAATTTGTAGTTAAAGGCAAATTGGTCACAGTAGAGGCAGAGCATGAATTTGTTGCTTCCGTGACATCAGACACCCCCTACATTCAAAATGATGAAGATGCTGCAGAATGCTCGTTCCGAGCATTAGAACTAGTAAATGCCACATTCGTTTCAGAGGGAAGTCGGATCCCCTACCCCAGGTTATCTAATTGCACCAAGATGACCGTCGCAGAAACTCTGGGCCGAGGAGCAAAATAGGAAAAGGGCTGGGGAAGAAATTACAAGGAAACCTGAGACCCAAGAACATGATAAACAAGAAGGATCGTTTCGGGCTGGGTTACCAACCAAGTGTCCAACAGAAGAAAGAGGAATATAAGAGGAAGGAGGAGCAAAGAAAAGCCAGATCTAAAGGAGAAGATATTCCGTGGAGGTCGATGTCCTTTCCTAGTTTGAAAGCCACTTTCGTCTCCGGAGGGTTCTACCAGCCAGGTCAAGATATTGGAGAGGCAATAAAGAAAAATGATGAACTTAACCAGGAGAAAATACTCAGCAAATCATTTGAGGGGATGTGCATCAACATGATAGCTGAAAAGGACCGAGGCAGCAAAATGTTGACCAACATCTGCCCTTGCCATCCCGGGGAAACACTCGATAACTGGAGCTGCATTGATCTACCTGTAGTTTTTAGGAATAGATCTGAGTAATGCTCTGAATCAACCTTTTGTTTTTTGCCCATAAACAATGGGGATCTCTTGTATGGGGCACCTATGTTAACTTTTTGATTGAAATGAAAACATCCCCACTTTCTTAAAAATGACCAAAGTCTCATTTATTCCATTCATACATTCTTCATATTCATTCCCTTCATGTAAAGCCGTCTCTTTCCCAATACAATTCATTCTCATTTAATGCAGGTCGCTCATGATTGACGATATGAATGATACCGGATCCAATCCTGGAGTAAATTTCGAATGCCCGGAGGTCTTAGAGGAAATTGAGGAAGGATATGATGAAATAGAAATTGAGGTCCCGGAAGAGTTAAAGAGAATGGTGGACGACGAAGAAAGGCAGATTATGGCCCACCAAGAAGAAACAGAAATTGTCAACTTGGGGACTAAAGAAGAGAGAAAAGAAATAAAAATAGGAACGACTATTTCCTCAAAAACCAATCATGAACTGATAGCCCTACTTCAGGAATTCAAGGATGTCTTCGCCTGGACTTATCAAGATATGCCGGGATTGAACACCGACATAGTGGTGCACAAATTGCCAACAAAATCGGAGTGCAAACCAGTACAGCAAAAACTTCGGAGAATGAGGCCAGAGATGTTGTTAAAAATCCGAGAAGAAGTGAAAAAGCAATTTGATGCTGGATTCTTGGAGGTAGCCAAATACCCCGAGTGGGTTGCAAACATTGTACCAGTACCAAAGAAAGACGGGAAAGTTCGTATGTGTGTAGATTATAGGGATCTGAATCGAGCTAGCCCTAAAGACAACTTCCCTTTGCCACATATTGACACGCTGGTTGACAACACCGCAGGACATTCATGGTTTTCCTTCATGGACGGCTTCTCAGGGTACAACCAGATAAAGATGGATCCTAACGACATGGAGAAAACCACATTCATAACCATGTGGGGCACTTTTTGTTATCAAGTGATGCCGTTTGGGCTAAAGAACGCAGGGGCAACATACCAAAGAGCAATGGTGACTCTTTTCCATGACATGATGCACAAAGAAATAGAACTATATGTGGACGATATGATTGCCAAGTCTCGGACAGAGGAAGAGCACCTACAAAACTTGAGAAAACTATTCCAAAGACTACGAAAGTACCAACTGAGGCTCAATCCTGCCAAGTGTACCTTCACCGTTACTTCTGGAAAACTCTTAGGGTTCGTAGTAAGCAGAAGAGGGATTGAGATTGATCCGGATAAAGTGAAAGCCATCCAGGACCTTTCACCACCCCGCACGCAGAAGGAAGTCCGCGGTTTCCTGGGGAGGCTGAATTATATCTCTCGTTTCATTTCCCAATTAACCAACCAATGCGACCCGGTCTTCAGACTTCTTAGAAAAAATAATCCTGGCGTATGGGATGAAGAATGTCAAAAAGCCCTAGAAAAGATCAAAAAGTACCTGACAAATGCTCCAATTTTAGTCGCACCAGTACCTGGTCGACCACTAATTCTCTACTTAACAGTCTTCGAGAATTCAATGGGATGTGTACTAGGGCAACACGATGAGTCAAGAAAAAAGGAGCAAGCCATCTATTACCTAAGCAGGAAATTCAATGATTGCGAAACGCGGTACCCGCCAGTGCAGAAGCTGTGTTGTGCTCTAGTTTGGGCTACCAAGCGGCTTAGACAGTACATGTTATACCATACTACTTGGTTGATATCCAAGCTAGACCCATTAAAGTTCTTAATGGAAGCGCCAGCGCTAACGGGAAGGATGGCCCGATGGCAGATGCTCTTATCCGAATTCGACATCGTATATGTTAATCAGAAAGACGTAAAGGGGAGTGCCGTAGCGGATTTCCCAGCTAGTCGTGCTTCGGATGAATATGAGGCATTGAACTTTAGTTTCCCAGACGAAGACTTGATGTGCATTACCACTGAAGAAGAGGTTTCAGATGATAAGTCATGGAAACTTTACTTCGATGGAGCCTCCAACGCCCTCGGACATGGGATAGGGGCAGTGCTAATTTCACCTGAGGACGTCTATTATCCTTTCACCAGCAGATTGGAATTCTTCTGCACAAACAATATAGCTGAATACGAAGCTTGCATCATGGGACTGAACTCAGCCATCGAGAGAAAGGTTAAGGAACTTCGAGTGTTTGGAGATTCGTCCTTAGTCATTTACCAATTGCGCGGGGAGTGGGAAACCAGAGACCCGAAGTTGGTCAAATATCAGGAATTGATCCAAGAGCTCATCAAAGAGTTCGAAAAGGTCAGCTTCAATTACCTGCCCCGAGAAGAAAATTAGATGGCAGATGCATTGGCAACCTTGGCATCCATGTTTAAAACAAACACCGGGGCAGGAATGAAGCCCATTGAGATGCAGACGTTTGAAAAGCCTGCTCATTGTTGTAATGTACAGGAAGAGATTGACGGAAATCCATGGTACCATGATATCCTGCAATATGTCAAGCTTCGAAAGTATCCAGAAGGGGTAAACGACAATGACAGAAAAACGCTCAGGAAAATGGCAACAAAATATGTCCTAGATGGGGAAATCCTATATAGGAGAAGTCATGATCAAACATTGCTGAGATGTGTGGGTGCCCAGGAGGTGAAGGAAATCTTAGCTGAAGTACATGACGGGATCTGTGGAACGCACGCCAACGGGCTGTCTATAGCCTGGAAAATTATGAGATACGGTTATTTCTGGTTGACCATGGAGGGAGATTGCATCGATTACGCCAGGAAATGCCACAAATGCCAAATTTACGCTGACAAGATTCATGCACCCCCATCGCCTTTACACACCATGAATTCTTCGTGGCCTTTCGCAGCATGGGGCATGGACGTCATCGGGCAGATCCATCCGAAAGCCTCCAATGGGCCCCGTTTCATTTTGGTCGCCATAGACTACTTCACTAAATGGGTAGAGGCAGCGTCTTACGCCAATATCACCAGGACTACAGTTTGTAAGTTCTTAAAGAAGGAAATTATTTGTCGATACGGATTACCAGAGGATCATCACCGACAAACGCCTAAATCTGAACAACAAAATGATGAAGGACGTGTGCACTCAATTCAAGATAACACACCATAATTCCACAGTCTATCGCCTAAAAATGAATGGAGCGAAGGAAGCAAACAAACAAGAATATAAAGAAGATCATAGCGAAGACTACGGATACCTACGAGGATTGGCATGAGAAGTTGCCTTTTGCCCTTTTCGCCTATAGGACGTCCATTCGCACATCAACAGGGGCAACACCCTACTCCTTGGTGTATGGTACCGGCAAGACTCCCAATTGAGGTAGAGATTTCGTCCCTCCGGGTCTTAAACGAAGTAAAACTGAAGAAGCTGAATGGGTGCAGGCGGACTCGACCAGCTAAATCTCATTGACGAAAAAAAGACTAAAGGCCATTTGTCATGGTCGATGTACCAAAAGCGGATGGTGCAAAGCTTACAACAAAAAGGTGCGCCAAGAGAATTCAAGGAAGGGGATCTGGTACTCAAGAGAATCCTCCCTATCCGTAAAGATTCTCGAGGAAAATGGATGCCCAATCGGGAAGGACCGTCGTCGTAAAAAGGCCTTCTCAGGAGGAGCCCTGATCCTAACAGAAATGGACAGGGACGAGCTGAAAAATCCTGTAAATTCTGATGCCGTCAAGAAATACTATCTCTAAAAAAAAAATTTGGAAAGCTTAGGACGAAAACCCGAAACCGGGCGTCTTGAAGCAAAGGAAGGACTCGAGTTGAAAACCCGCAAAGGGCGGCTCGGGTAAGTTGAAAAGTTGAATATCCGAAGAGAATGGTATCTTCATGAACATTATGAAGAGAAGGCTTCAGGCAAAAAAATTCTACACCGGTTGACAGGGTCATGTATCATTCATATCCAAGATAATGAGGGATCTTGTAATTTCATACTTAACTCATATGTGTCATACCTTTCTTTTTAAGATATCTCGAAGCCCTTAATCGTAATAAAACCGTGTTTTTGAGCATCTATTCCTGGCCTTCTTGTCAATTTCAGTCAAATAAGATAACATAGGCTTATAATTAAACAAGAGATTTCGGAGCATTACTATGATTTAACCTTGAAAATGCAGGTGATCAAAGAAAACGATGTTAACTCCGTCCTCCAGTTCCCTACATAATGGCTAGGGAAGGTGAGAAGCTTTAAACAACCAGGTAGGATGACCAATGGCACATGTCCTATCTATTCAAGGAAGGCACACGAGATAACAAAAGAGATCTCTTGGGTGAAAATCAGAAGGGCACCCCCTAAAAAAAACTCTTTAAAGTGAAAACCCGAAAGGGCACTTTAGAATTCCAAATCACAATTGGAGAAAAAGAAAGGTTGAGATGGTTGAACCTGATAGTGAGGTGGAGTATCGATGCCTGTAAAAAAGGAGAAAGCGAACATCAAGATCAAATCAGGATCAAAACAAGCCCACCAAGATATTGACACTCATGCATCATGAATAGTCAGACATCACTAGGATTAGGAGCATGTCAATTCATTCATTTGTCATAACATTTTGTTTTCATCTCAGACAGGTATCTGCAGATCCAAAGAAACATCGAGGGCCATCACGGTGTGAATCCCAAATGGGAAGACAATGTTTTTACATACAAAAGGCACATGTTTTGAAGCTCCAGAGAGAGGTTCTATATAGGAAGAATCCTTCTCTCTCGAGGTTTTGAAGCTGAAAGTTCTATATAGGAAGGATCGACAGCTCGAGGTGAAGACTCATGATTCTATATAGGAAGGACTCCCGGTCAAAGCAATTCACCCATGACACGCAAGATTATATAGGAAATCTGTTGTGTTGAAAGCGAAGAGTTCTATATAGGAAGGGCTCCGAGCTTTATTGTCTTAGAGTAAAAGGTTCTATATAGGAAGAACACAGTAGCTCTCGAGATTCCGAGACGCCAAAAAGTTCTATATAGGAAGGACTGATGGCTCCAAGGTGAAGACTCATGATTCTATATAGGAAGAACTCCCACCAAAGTAATTCACCTATGACACAGGGTTATATAGGAAACCTGTTGTGTCGAAAGCGAAGAATCTTATATAGGAAAGGCTCCGAGCTTCATTGTCTTAGAGTGAAAGGTTCTATATAGGAAGAACCTGCAGCTCTGAGATTTCAGACGCCAAAAGTTCTATATAGAAAGGACTGACGGCTCCGGGATTTGAAGACTAGCAGTTCTATATAGGAGGAACTCCCAGTCGGAAGAATCCATCAGTGGCGCAAAAGGTTTTATATAGGAGAAACCAGCGTTGAAAGTAAAGAGTTCTATATAGGAAGGACTCCAAGCTTTATTGTCTCAAAGTGAAATGAAGGACTCATAATTCGGAATGTCAGAATGAAGGGTTCTATATAGGAAGAGCCTGTAACTCCAAGATCGGAAGGTGACGAAGCTCTATATAGGAAGAACTTACGAGCCTGAAGATTCAGCCAAGGAAGAGCGAAGATGTCCAAAAGAATTCGTTTTTCCAAGGCTACAAACAGGGAAGTCTGATAAAAATGAGTGCTTATGAATCTTTGCTTTGTTTCCCATTCCATGAGAACAAGCAAAGAGGGGCAACTGTAATAACTCATTTTCACTTGTAAATATATTAATATTGCATGTATATTTATTATATGAATGTTACTAATATAAGGTGGTGTGTGCACGTATAAGCTATGTATACGTATGAGGGGTGTATGTATGTCGCGCATGTGTCTAGAGTATGAGCGTATTTGATTAATATATATATAGATATTATGTTAATTATATGATTACACGTACGTATACTAGAATATTATATTAATTAATGATTGTATAATATAAGTAAACATTTTCGTATGTATATGTATTGCTGTTATAATTATATTATTATTATTATTGGGCTGACAAAATGAAAAGAATTAAATATATTAAACCCAAATAAATTTACAAGGCCCGGTTGGCCCAAATCTGAATCTTATCTAATTACAATGTGCAGGTAACTGTGGGCCGTTGGATCAAGATCTGATCCAACGGCCACGATGCAACCAGGAAGTCAAAAATATCTGCCAGGCGCGTGTTCCACACGTATGGACCGTTGGAGTGCCACGCGCGCGTGTGGTCCACGCGCGGTCGCTTTAACATCCCACGCGCGCGTAAGATCCACGCGTTCTGACTCCTCGACTGCTCATCGAATCGAGGCTTCATCCAGGCTGATCGTTCTTCAAGCCATCTCGACCGTTAGATCAGATCTGATCTAACGGCCGAAAACGCGTCTGGCCGCTGGCAGAATGTCCATACCGCCACCGCGCCGATATTCAGTCCCCGTGTTCAGAATATGCCCAAGACAACAAGCAAAAGTGTCAGTTCAGATCTGAAAAAGAAGATGCAACTTGCAACAAACAGGGACAATAATATATATGAAACGGGAACTTTTGTAACGAGGAAGAGAACAGAGAGAGTAGTAACAAAAAAAGAGAGAACGGAGATCTTGTAAAACACCAAAAATTGTAACCAGTCAAGTGAATCAAAAGACAGTCCAGTGGTAAATACTAGTCTCTTTTTCTTACTTGTTTTCCTTACATACATATACGAAAGAAAAAAAAAACAGAAACAAGAAAGGAGAGTAGTCTTACCGGCGTTGCTTGTGGGTCTTCCCTTCCTCAGTGATAAGCCTTTCGGCTCCAACAAGTCAGATCTGGTGAACTGAAGGAAGGGGAAGGCCCCCCTGGTAGTTATATTTTAGGTTTAAAACTTTTTTTTTGGTTCGTATTTCCTAGATCTAGGGTAAATAAGGGGGTATCCTCTGAATCCAACCACGGATTCATGTTGAGGATGAAATAGTGGTTATTTTGGTGTCTTTTGGAGGCTCGTCGGCGCCGGTTAGCGGCGGCCGGCGGCGGAGAATACGGCGGCCGGCCGCCGGATTCTGGGTTTCAGAAGAACAAGGGAGAGAAAATGAAGAACGTGGTTCTTACCAAAATCAGAAAAACGAACGAATGGCCAAAAATTTGGTTTCGGCCTAAAAAGATAAATAGGTGTTTTTATTTTGCTAAATGGGTAAATTACACACTTAATCCCACCGCGTTTTCAATATTTTCGTTTTTGTCTTGCCGCATGGTATAATCACAATCCCAGTCCCCCTAATATTTCAAAAGGTTACAATCTAGTCCCTAAATTACACCGAATCAGTTTCTGAATGGTAAAATTACACCCTTAACCATCCTGCGTTTTTGAATTTTTCATTTTGGGTCTGCCCCTTGGTCTAATTACAATTCTGGTCCTTTTAGGTTTTGTTTGTTTCGCAATTTCGTCCCTAAATTACATATTATTGTTCTTTAATTTCTGCCACTGACTTTTGTTTTTCTTTCATTTCAGTCCTGTATTCTTTGTAAATATTCATGTTCGTATTATAATCGTATATATTGATATCCTATTATTTTATTTTATGTCCCTCACATATGACTCGTATTTTATGTTTATAGGTATATATGTGTTAAGCTTATGATAGTCATGTTTTTTATCCGGTTATTCGTATTAAAGCATGTTATGTTCTATTTGACTCGTAAAACAGCATGTTATTGTATTTTTGTACGTATTGTATGTTTTCTTGGCTTTTAGGTTACGTGTTAGTGTGTCTTCTTTTACGTATAATATATTGTTCATATATGTTGAAATATGTTTTATTAATAGCATGTATGTCTTTTTTAAATATTTGTTCGTCTATATACTTAATTATTCCTACCTTGTTATTCTGTTCTGTTAAAGTTGTTATTATCTATTATTTAGAATAATATGTATATATGCATGTTTTAGTCTAGAATATCATCTATGTTAGATTAATATTCTGTTATGTCAATATTTATTACATTTAAATATTTTGCCATGTTTTATATTTTTGCCACTAAGATTGCATATGATTTATAACTTGTTAATGCGGTGTCCTTTTATCCGAGCGTAAACGGGGCAAGTATCAAGCGTAGTGATAGTGGTTGGGCGTTTATTCTCGGATAACGGGACCCTTAAAATTAATTCGCAATTATGACAGAATTTTAAAATAATCGTCACTTTAATCCGGAAAATCCAATATTAATAAAGCGGTAATTATTAAAGTACCAATTTTGGGCGGTGTGGGGGTGCTAATCCTTCCCCATCCGTAACCGACTCCCGAACCCTGTCTTTTTGAATCTCTGGTTTCATGGTGTCCGGCCTACCTAAGTGGCCGGTGGCGACTCCATTTTTTAATGCGGTTTTTTAAAAAAACCCCACGGAACAAATATTTTATATCAAAAAATCACAAACACCTTTCTCAACCCTTCGAAAACCCCTCGTTTTTTTAGCAAAAAGAGACATCGCTACACTTTAAACTTAGAAGTAAGTATAAAAGGATTTCTCTATCGGTCATGCTTTAATGAAATAGTTTTTATGCACTTGTTTTGAATTACATTGTACCTACTGTTTAAGCATGTTTTCAAGTATGTTATATACTATTTTTGATCATATTTTGATGATGGGTGCATTGGTAAATTATCCATGTAAGTATGAGGAATACTTGTGAACACATTGGGTTAATGCATTGAAAATGGTTTTGATGTGTTTCTTTAAAAACAATAAGGTACATAGTTAATAATGAATTATATTGGCAAGTGATATGGTTTAAAATATTATCAGATATAGTTGGCCGGCAATAAGATTGATAGTGCACTATAAAAAGTCTCATTCAATGTAGAAGGGTTTATACGGTGTACCGAATACTCCATCCAAGTACCCTAACGGTTGAGGGGTTATATGGTACTGAAAACTCACGTTAGTGGATTAAGCGTCTAACATATGATTAGCGTTGTTGTCCTCGAGGTTGTGATTGTACCACAGTTGTGATCATACCGTAATTCTAGTTGAGATGGCTTGAAGTGTTGAGAGGACACTTGTTGAATCCGTGTATCTGGTGAACTATTTTGTGGAAGTGGAACTTGGTTTATGATCACTTGAAAGCCAATATAATTGTTAGTGTATCATGTGGATGGAAGTTTATATATAATGTTGGTTTATACATGTTTTACTCTTTAAGCTTTGCATATGGTTGTTATGCATGGGAAGACTTAAATTGAGAGTTAGTATTGGGACATGTTGTTGATCCATGATACATGTTGCATATGGTTTAATATGTTGGTTTTTGAAAGTGTTAAGTGAATGGTTTTCAAGGCATGATGTTTAAAATGACGATTGAAATGATGATTTCAATGTGGTTTTGGAAATTGGTTTAAAAATGCATTGATGGTGTGTGGTTTGAGCACTCCTCACTAAGCCTTGTGCGCTTACGCTCTTTTTGTCCATCAATGCAGAGATTTAAAGGTTACAAGGCAGCGTACGGGTAAGTGAATACCAAGGACTTCAGGATTTGAAAGTATGATTTCAATTTAGACTTGTAGTACTAGAGGCAATCGGGTTCATTATTGGTTTGGGAGGCGTTTTGATAAACTCCTTATTTTAGCATGTTTGTTAATGCTGTGTTTGGGTTGTAAATGGCCTTTAATGCTTGGTATTGCTTGGATTTAAGAATTAATGCTTGGGATGTTTTGGTTTTAGGAGACATGCCTCTAGTTTACTAATTGAAGCATAATGACATGATTAGTTGGTGATCCTGTGATAAATTGTTCTAGATTGATCCTTGGTAATGTTGTGATTATGCTAGAAGTATGTTGGAATGTTATGGTATCTTAGAAAGCTTTGTAAATCATCAAAATTGGACATTACAGGTCCAAGCGTATCAGTACATGTGTTCATGTATCGGTACGGGTAAGCTATTTTGGATTCTATGTTTCGGTACGCGATGAAGTATTTCTGTACGAGCAAGGGCATTTTGGCAAGGCGTATCAATATACCATAGCTGTATCGATACAGATTTAGGCCACTGGAATTTGGTTTTTGAGAAAGCTGAAGCGTACCGATACACTTGCCCGTGTATTGATACAGGAAGCTGTTAATTCAGTTATTAAGATGTTCGGAAGTTTCTGTTTATTTCATTTTGGTCCATGAATCTTATATATGCAACTGCATAAGCTTGAATGATTGTTTTGAGCTGATTCTGACATGAGAGCATGATACCTAATTAATTAAGGATTGGTAACTTTAAAATGAGTTAAGTTCTTATAGTTTTCTAGAATTACAATTTGGTCCCTAATTACAATTACGAGCAATTGGATATGGATTCGATGCCCAATTGAGTTGAGTTTTCGCTCACTTCCAATATGCACACCATAGGTTAATATGTTGCATCTAGATAAGATAAAAAGAAAAAAAGAAGGACGTAATTCGAGTTAAACTTTTTTACAGGTTTGTTTGGGCAAACCTAATATAGCTCGCTCGGTTCGTTCTTGCTTCTAGGCCAGTTCAAGGGGGTTATAGTTTTCATGAGAAGATTGTTTAAGAGATTTCCTTTGATGGTGCAAGGTCATGTTTTTTCGGTTAATTTGATGGATTTGTTGTTTTACGGTTTTGATGAAATCTTGGGCATGGATTGGTTGACCGAGCATAGGGCTAATGATTACGAAGTGTTTGTTGTGGGTAAAAATGCTAAGTTCTTGTCCAATGTTGTTTCGTCCCTAGAAGCGAGTTGTTTGATGGATTTTGGATGTCAGGCTTTCTTAGATTATGTTATTAATCCAGGATCAAAGGAGGTGATTGTTTAGGACATTCGTACGGTATGTGAGTTTTCGGGTGTTTTTTTGAAAGAGTTGTCGGGTTTACCACCGAATAGGGAAGTGGAGTTTAGAATTGAGTTATACGCAGATACAACCCCATTTTCTATTGCTCCTTATCGCATGGCACCGAAGGAGTTGAAGGAATTAAAGATACAACTTCAAGAGTTGCTTGATCGAGGGTTTATTAGGCCTAGTGTCGCACCGTGGGGTCCGCCTATTTTTTTGTGAAAAAAAGGATGGCATGATGTGGATGTGCATTGATTATCGGCAACTAAACAAATTGACGATTAAGAATAAGTATCCTTTGCAAGGAATTGATAATTTTTTTATCATTTTATGGGTGCTTTTGTGTTCTCTAAGATTGATTTGAGGTCTGAGTATTATCAGTTGAAAGTAAAGGATATGGATGTGCCTAAGACTGCTTTTCGTACAAGGTACCGACATTATGAGTTTTTGGTGATACCGTTTGGCTTGACCATTGCGTCGGCTGCGTTCATGGATATGATGAATTGTGTATTCTATGAGTTTTAGACCAATTCATAGTTGTGTTTGTTGATGATATTCTTCTGTACTCTCGTACCGAGGAGGATCATGATAGACACTTACGGATTGTGCTTCAAGCATTGTTGGATAATCAGTTGTATGCCAAGTTGAGCAAGTGTGAGTTTTGGCTTAGGGGTGTTGTTTTTTCTTGGGCATGTTGTCTCAGCCGAAGGGATTTAGGTTAACCCGCACAAGATTGAAGCGGTGATAGGTTGGAAGTCGCCTAAGCCCGTGTCGGAGGTTCATAGTTTTCTTAGGTTGGTTGGTTATTACCGCTGGTTTGTGGATGGTTTTTCGAAGATTGCTACTCCTTTGACCAAGTTGTTGCAAAAGAACGTCCAGTTTGAGTGGACGGAATATAGACAACAGGCTTTCGAAAAGTTGAAGGAGGCTTTGACGCAAGCTCCAATCTTGATTCAACCTGAGTCAGGTAAGGAGTTTTTTGTTTATAGCGATGCATCATATGTAGGCTTGGGTTGTGTGTTGATATAGGAAGGAAAAGTTGTGGCTTATGCATCTAGACAATTGAAGGTGCACGAGCACAATTATCCTACGCATGATCTTGAGCTTGTCGCGGTTCTGTTTGCATTGAAGATTTGGAGGCACTATCTCTATGGTGAGAAGCGTGTTGTGTACACGGATCATAAGAGTTTGAAATACTTGATGACGCAAAAGGATCTGAATCTTAGGCAACGTAGATGGTTGGAGTTGCTTAAGGATTATGATTTGACGATTGAGTATCACCCAAGAAAGGCTAATGTTGTGGTCGGTACCTTGAGTAGGAAGGTTGTGGTGGAGTTGAGAGCAATGTTTACGTGGTTAAGTGTGACGCGGGATGGAGGCTTGTTGGCTGAGTTGCAAGTAAAGTCATCTTTGTCACAGTTGATTAAAGACAAGAAACCTTTTGATGATGCGTTGGTACCGCATGTTAATGATATCATGGGTGGAAATTCGACGGATTTTCACTTTAATTATGTTGGGTGTTATGTTTCAAGAATCGAATAGTGGTGTCTAATGATGATAAGTTGAGGCGTACCTTTTGGTTGAGGCGCATACTAGTCCTTTTGCTATGCATCCCTGTAGTACTAAGATGTATCGAAGTTTGAAGGAGGAGTACTATTGGGTTGGTTTGAAGAAAGATGTGGTTGATTTTGTTGCGAGATGTATGGTATACCAGCGTGTCAAGGCTGAGCATCAGTTTCCTTCTGGGTTGTTGCAACCGTTGAGGATACCGGAATGGAAGTGGGAGAGAATCACCATGGGTTTTGTGTCTGGGCTACTGTTGACGCCAACTAAAATGGATTCCATTTGGGTGATTGTTGATCGGTTTACGAATTGAGCACATTTTGTGCCCATGCATACCACATATACCTTGGATAAGTTGGCGGATTTGTATATTGCTAAGATTGTGCGTTTACACGGGGTACCTAAGTCCATAGTTTTAGATAGGGATCCGCAGTTTACAGCAAGGTTTTGGGAATGTTTGCATCGGGCTTTGGGTACACGGCTGAATTTTAGTACTTTGTATCATCCTCACACGGATGGTCAGTATGAGTGTGTGATCCAGATTTTGGAGGATATGTTAAGGTGTTGCATCATTGAGTTCCAAGGAACCTAAGAGAAATAGTTACCTTTGGTGGAGTTCGCTTAATACAATAGTTATCAAGCTAGTATACAAATAGCGTCATATGAGGCCTTGTATGGTAGGAAGTACCATAAGTCGTTGTGTTGGGTTGAGGTTGGAGAAAAACATGTTTCTATGTCGGACATGTTGAAAGACACAAATGAGAAAGTGAAGCTTGTTTGTGAACACTTGAAGGCAGCCTTGGATCGTCAGAAATCCTACGCGGATTTGAAGCGTAGGGAAATAGAGTACGCTGTTGGTGATCGTGTGTTCTTGAAGGTACCATCTTGGAAGAAGGTGATGCGCTTCGGGCATAAGAGAAAGCTTAGTCCGAGGTTCATTAGACTGTATGAGGTTGTAGAGCGTGTAGGTCCTATGGTTTATCGTTTGACGTTGCCTCCTGAGTTGGAGAAGATTCATGATGTGTTTCATGTATCGATGTTGCGAAAGTACTGGTCGGATCCATCGCATGTTATGCCGGTGGAGGACATTGAGTTGCATCCAAATTTATCATATGAAGTGGAACCTATAGAGGTTCTTGATTCTAGTAGTAAGGTTCTTCGTGGCAAAACAATCGAGCTTGTGAAAGTGTTGTGGCGACACCGTAGAGTTAAGGAGGCCGCGTGGGAGAGTAAGGCGGACATGATGAAACAGTTTCTGCATTTGTTTCCTTCAGGTAAATTTTGAGGACGAAATTTCCTAAGCGGTGGAGAGTTGTAATGCCCCAGTTTTGGGCCTAGGAGTTTCTAGGCTGATTAGACGGTCAGTATTAGAAATTCGAGTCGGATTCGGGATTAATATTAGAATAAATAATTTTGGTGTGAGAAAAATATAAGGAAAATATCCTAAATTCATTGTTTAATATATGGATATTTTGGTAAAGTTGGTTTTGGAAAATGGAATTTGGAAATTGGACATTTTGGCTAGTGACCAAAATGCAAAGAATGAAAAACTATTTTTGGTGACTATTTTGAAAAAGGGGCAAATCTTAGAATCTTTAAGGAGCAATTTTACCAATTGTTTTAATATGATTTTTCTCTTAATTTGAATTATTTTAAAAGAGTTTTAATTAGTAATTAAATTGGATTTAATTAAGGATAGGTGGTTATTTTCCTAAAACTACTTTTGACGTAACTTTTTCTCTCAAAACTTTCTTCAACTAAACACTCTCTTTTGCATCAAAGATTTCAGGTAATGGTCTTGATTTCCTAAGTTCTTGATTTCTAACGGATTCTTTAATCTTGTTTTCCAAAAATCTCATTGTTTTCCTTTGTTTTTCAATAACAAAACATCCAATTGAGAGGAAATTCACTCATTAGAGGTAAGGTTCGTTCTTCTCCTCTAATGAATGGTTCTTTACTGAAATTCCTATGTATTTGATCCTTGTTTAATGTTTCAAATGAGTTTGAATGATTTAATTATGGAAATTGGTTAAATCAAGGTTTAATTGATGAGATTAAGTGATTTTTGTATTGGATCTGTTTTGCTGATTTCTTTATTGGTTTTAATCATGATTTTGATGATTAATAATGTTAATAAGTTGGTTTTAACATTGGAATCCAGAAACTAGGTGAATCTCTAATTTCCTAGGTTGCTAGTGATGTGTTTCGGTGAGTTATGGGTGTTTTATGAATGCTGGAAGCGTAAGGATGATATGAAGTTTCTTTTTGGATGTTAATTGAAGGTAATTGATGGACTAAACCTTTAGGTTTTGGCTGGGTTAAGTTTGGAAGGTGTTTAATATTGATTTCAATTGTTGTGGAAGGGTTTTTGGATTGAGTGTTGGGGATTAATGTTGTTGAGTCTTTGAATGCAATTTGATGCATTGAATCCTCTATTTTTGTGTGGTTAAATCAGGGGAGGTTTATCCTCAAGCTTGTGGCACCGTTTCAGAAGCTTTGGAGGAGTAGTTCGCATCGGCGAACGAGGTTTTGCGAAGTCAGTGAGTGTGAATATGGATTTCAGCTTTGAAATAGTTTAAAGGTTATTTTCGGAGTTTAAATTAAACTTTAAATGCTGGTTTAAACTCGGAAGTAATTATGATGAGATTTCTCCCTCAGTCATGCTTTGGCGAAATTGTTTTTATGCACTTGTTTTTGAATTACATGGTACCTACTGTTTAAGCATGTTTTAATTATGTTTTATACTGAGTTTTAATCATATATTGATGTTGGATGCATTTGGAAAATGGTCCATGTAAGTATGAGGAGTACTTGTAATGCATGGTTTTAAAGCATTGGAAATTGTTTTGACGTTGCATATAAAAAACAGTGAGGTACATGGTTAATAGTGAATTATATTGGCAAGTGATGTGGTTAATAGTGAATTATATTGGCACTATAAAAAGTTACCTCGGGTGTTGAGGGGTTTATGTGTACCGAATACTCCACCATAAGTCCCTAACGGTTGAGGGGTTATATGGTACCAAAAACTACCGTTAGTGGATTATACATCTAATCGATGATTGGGTTTTTATTGTACCGGTTGTGATTGTACCTTAATTCTAGTTGAGATTGTATGAAGTGTTGAGAGGACACTTGTTGAATCTGTGTATCTGATGTAATATTTTGTAAAGTAGAAAATGGTTCATGATCACTTGAAAGTTGGTATAATTGATAATGTATCATGTTGATGGATTATGTTGTATAATGTTGGTTTATACATGTTTACTCTTTAAGCCATGCATATGGGTTGTCATGCATGGGAAAGCTTAAATTGAGGGTTAGCAAATGGGATTTTGTTGTTGATCCATGATGCGTGTAGCATATGGTTTAATATGCATGTTTTGGAAATGTTAAGTGCATGGTTGAAAGGCATGATGATGTTTTCAAAGATGTTTCAAATGATGTATTCATTGTGGGTTGGAAACCGGTTTAAATGCATTGATGGTGTTTTTTTAGCACTCCTCACTAAGACTAGTGTGCTTACGCTCTCTTTGTCCATCAATGTAGAAAATCAAAGGTTAGAGGAAGCGAGCAAGCGAGGGGAAATCCAAGGACTTGAACTACTCGAAAGTATGGTTTTTGAACTATACTAGTAGTAATAAAGGCAATGGGGTTCAATGTTGTTTGGGAGCATTGTTTGTTAAGCTCTCGTTATGTTCAAGTTTATATTGCTGTTGTGGAGTTGTTTGAGGATTTATATGTTTTGTTTTGACATGGATTTACGTTTCGTGCATTGGTTGGTTCGGTTCTTAGGAAGCATGCCTTTAGACTTTCGATTGAAGTGTGCGGCTGTGATTTGATCATGTTTCCTTGATATTCTGGCATGGTTTGATCTTTGGTTTAGTGGTGTATATGTTTGAGGCATGTTTAATCATGTTTAAATCCATGATTGTATGAGAAACTAGCAAATTTGGTCATTATAGGCCTGAGCGTATCGATACGCGTGACTTTGTACCGATACGAGTAAGCATAATCTAAAGCTGAGTTTCGATATGCGGGTACCTGTATCGGTACGAGCATGTGCATTTTGGCAAGGTGAATCAGTACGGTTTTGAGCTACTGGAATCTAGAATTTTGAGACTATACAAGCATACCGATACACTTTCTTGTGTATCAATACGGGTTACAGTTATTTCAGTTAATGTGTTTCTTGAGGTTTATGATTCTTTCGTTTTGGTCCCTATTAATTGTGAATGCATTTGTATGACTTTGAATGATCGTTTGAGCTAAAAATTGGCAAGAAAGCATGTAATATGATTAATTGAGGATTGGTAACTCAAAACTTAAATAAGTCCTCATAACTTTCAAGATTTGCAATTTGGTCCCTAAACTGCAAATTGACGTAATAGGATGTCAATTCGACGCCCGATTCAGTTGTGATTTCACCCACTTCCAACATGGACACCATAGGATGTAGTTTTGCATCTAGACACGATAAAAAGAAAAAATGGACCTAAGTTAATCATTCGGGTTTGTTTCGGCAAACCTAATTTAGCTCACTCGGTTTGGTTGGGCGTCTAGCCCGGGTCGAGGGGGTTACATTGTCCATACAGAAAGATAATAGTGTCCGTTAAGAGAATGTGGTCCTCCAAGTACCGTATGCCTAAGGTTTGAGTATCTATAAGAACTAAGGCTCAGACCTTTGGGGAGTAAGCTATAAGGCTCAGTGTGTCTCTAAAGTGCAGATAAATAAAACACATAACATAGAATCTGATAATCATGCTCAATATCAAACATACATATAGATATACATATATTCATGATAGGATGCATTAGACACAATGTATGTACCCAGCTACATAACACCGTCTGAAGAGTAGGTTCCCCAAAACCACTCTCTACATCCCACCAATTAGAGCGTTTTCATAATATGATTTCAGTCGCTGACCGTTAACTTTAAATTGGGCTCTTGAGTCATCTTTAATTTCGATCGCACCATGGGGAAAGATTTGAACAACTGTAAAGGGTCCGAGCCACTTGGATCATAGTTTTCCTACAAAAAGTTTAAGTTTGGAGTTAAACAACAAAACTTTTTGACCGATAGAAAAAGATTTATAAGCAATGTTACGATCATGGAAATCCTTAGTTTTTTCTTTAAATATTCGTGTACTATCATAAGCGTTTCAACGAATTTCCTCAAGTTCGTGGATGTGTAATTTACGCGCTTCGCCGATTGCATCCATTTCCATGTTACATTGCTGGACCGCCCAATGCGCGCAGTGTTCCAATTCAATCGGAAAATGACACGGCTTACCAAAAACAAGGCGATATGAAGACATTCGAATAGGGCCTTTATACGCGGTACGGTATGCCCATAATGCATCAGTTAATTTCACACTCTAGTTTTTCGATCTGGCTTGACGATTCTCTCAAGTATCGATTTAATCTCTCGGCTCAAAACTTCTGCTTGCCCATTGGTTTGTGGATGGTAAGACATTGCAATTCGCTGAGTTACGCCAAATTTTTTCATGAGAGCGTCAATTACCCTATTGATAAAGTGCTTCCCTCTATCACTTATTATCGTCCGTGGTGTGCCAAACCTGGGCAAGGGGAATTAGGCGGTTAATTTCAGCTCTCGGTAAACCTGGGCAAGGGGTTAGTTTCAGCTCTCGGTAAGGATCCGAGCAATGCTTCCAAAGGTAAGGATCCTCCCAAATATAAAATCTGGACTCTCACTTTAGTCCGTGAACCATGGTGTAGTTCCTTGCGCCATCATCAACTTCTCTTTAGGGAACTCATCGTTAACCGGTGGATCTGACGGGGAAAGGGGAATGCGACTTAAGTGATCAGCTACGAGGTTTTCGCATCCATTTTTATCTTTAATCTCCATATTGTATTACTAAAGAAACAAGATCCATCAGATGAGTCTCGATTTCGCCTCCTTTTTGCTAATCAAGTATCGCAAGGCTGTATGATCAGAAAACACAATAATTTTAGTGCCAAGCAAATATGATCAAAATTTTTCTAGAGCAAAAATAATAGCAAACGGTTCTTTTTCTGTTGTAGAATAGTTTCTCTAGGCTGGATCCAAGGTGCAAGATGCGTAAGCTATAACATGAGGTTCTTTTCCAATCTTTTGGCCGAGAATAGCTCCAACGCTAGTATCCGACGAGTCGCACATGAGTTCGAATGGATA
Organism: Hibiscus mutabilis; assembly: GCA_019671005.1. Taxonomy (NCBI): domain Eukaryota; kingdom Viridiplantae; phylum Streptophyta; class Magnoliopsida; order Malvales; family Malvaceae; genus Hibiscus; species Hibiscus mutabilis. The sequence goes on from CM033712.1 coordinate 24,695,994, forward strand.
TTCCCAATTGGGCGGTTGAACAATTAGTGCTGACACGAGCTTTTTTAAGTACATCGAATGCATCCTTGCATTTCTCATCAAAATCAAAGACTTGATCCTTTTGAAGTAATCCATATAACAGTTGAGCTATCTTTGAGAAATCCTTAATAAACCTACGGTAAAATCCTGCATGACCAAGAAAAGAACAAATTTCCCTCATAGTTATGGGGTAAGGAAGTGAGCGTATAATATCAATTTTCGCCTTATCGACAACAATTCCATTTAAAGAAACTATATGGCCTGAAACTAACCCTTTGTCGACCATAAAATAACATTTTTCGTAATTCAGCACAAGATTGAACTCTAGGCAACGTCTAAGTATATTAGTTAAATTTAAAAGGCATTCATTAAATGAACTACCTTATATAGTGAAGTCATCCATGAAAACCTCGATTCCTTTCTCGACGTTATCTGAAAAGATGCTAAGCATGCACCTCTGTAATGTTGCAGGTGCGTTGCAAAGGCCGAAGGGAATCCATCGATAAGCGAAAGTGTCGAAGGGACAAGTGAAAGTCTTTTTCTCCTAATCTTCTGGTGCTATCGGGATTTGTAAAAAACCTAAAAATCCATCAAAGTAGCAGTAATGAGATTTACCGGCTAAACGCTCTATCATTTGATCTATAAAAGCAAGTGGAAAATGATCTTTTCGAGTTAAAGAATTTAACTTCATGTAGTCGATGCAGACTCTCCAACCATTTTGTACTCTTGTTGGAACTAACTCACCTTCCGGGTTTCGGATTACCGTAACTCTGATTTTTTTTGGAACCACGTGGATTGGGCTTACCCAGTCACTATTTGAGATTGGGTAGATTATATCTGCATCGAAGAGCTTTTGTATCTCTTTTTTCACAACCTCCATCATTGGTTGGTTCAACCGACATTGACCTTGTCGTGATGGTGTTGCCCGTTCTTCAATTTTTACCTTATGCATACAAGTTGAGGGACTAAGTCCTTTTATATCTACAATGGTCCATCTGATGGCCTCTTTGTGTGTGTGTAACACCGTCACTAGATCATCTTTCTCTTCTTCTGACAGCTTATTTGAGATAATTACCGGTAAGGTTTTGTTTTCTCCTAGAAACACATATTTAGGTGATTCAGCAATTGCTTAAGCTCAACTTCTGGTGCCTGTAAAACCAAAGGGAAAAGTTTAGATTTCGATGTAGTAAGACTTAATTCATTATTAATTGAAAAAAAATTTCTCGCACTCCCTGATGTCATCTTCAAAGCTCTCGATTTCTCTGCACATATCATCAATAAAGTTAGATGCAAAGAATTCTTCAATGGCAGGTTCAACAATATCAACAAAATTTAAACTAGCGACATTATCAGGGTATCTCATTGCTTTGTAAACATCAAATTCAACCACCTCTCCATCGAATTCCATCATAAGAATCCCACTTCTTACATCGATTTTTGCATGTGTAGTGCTTATAAAGGTACGTCCAAGAAGAATCTCTGAAGAAGTGCTGGACCGATCATTTTCCATGTCTATCACATAGAGATCTGCTGGAAAGATAAGGTCATTTACCTTTACTAAAACATTCTCGATGAGTCCTTCCAGGTATATTATAGACCGATCAGCTAGTTGTATAGTTACCTTTGTATCCTTCAAGGGCTCAGCTGATAGTGAGTTATAAAGTTAAAGGGGCATAACGTTAATAGAAGCCCCTAAATCGCACATTGCACGTTTTATACCAACATTACCAATTTTGTAGGGAATGGCAAACATACATTGGTCCTTCAACTTTGGTAGTAGCCTTCAATAAAAAACTGCAGAAACGTGTTCTCCCAGGTTCACTTTCTCGATTCCAATAAACCGTCTTTTATTAGTGCATAGATCTTTTAGGAAACTTGGCATAGTTAGGTACTTTTCAGATCACGTCAAGGAGTGGGATGTTGATTTCTACTTTTCAGAACATATCAAAGATCTCATTCTCTTCAGCTTGTTTGTCTCATTTTACTAACCGCGATGGGAAATGAGGTGGTATGGCATAAGGAAAAGGTTCAAGAGGTGAATCGGAAGTACCTTGCTCGGTGGTGGATGATACTTTCTCTTTGCCTTTCTTTTTAGTCTCTACCTCCGTGGTTTTTGGTTCAATGACGGTGCCACTTCAGAGTGTGATGGCGTTGACGTTCTCCCTTGGGTTCGTTCAATTTTTGAAGGAAGTTTACCTTGAGTCTCGAGTCGCCCTACTGTCTGGGCCAATTGGCTTATTTGCTTGTCCAACTCTTGTAGATGGGCCTCGGTGCGGTTCTGAAACTTCTCTTGGGGTATCGCCAAATGTTCAATGATAGACTCTAAAGATGACTTTTGTTGCTGATAAGGTTGTTTCTGCTCGTATGGTTGATTTTTCCTTTGGTTTTGTACATAACTGAAATTCGGGTGATCCTTCCATCCCGGGTTATACGTGTTTGATTGGGATTATATTGTCTCTGGGAGGTACGGCATAATTCCCTATGGCATTTGCTTGTGTAGTATCTTCTTCTTGAATTATCGCATAGAAACCCGTTGGATGTTCTGGATATCTGCAACGAGGGATTGAACAATGTCAGCTAGTTTGTCAATTTTATTTTCTAAAGAAGTGGTACTTACCTCGTGAACTCGTCGAAAGGGTTCACTTGAATGGTGAAATTGTTGTGAGTTAGCGGCCATGGTAGATATCAAAGTCCTTGCCGCGGTTGGCTTCATGTTAACAAGTGCTCCTCCACTTGCCGCATCGATCACCTTCATATCCATAGGTGTTAACCCCTCGTAGAAATACTGGAGAAGCGTTTGCTCGGACAAACTGTGTTGTGGACAGTTTGTGCATAGCTTTTTGAAATGCTCCCAGTAGTCATACAAAGATTCGGTATCCTTCTTTCGGATACTCAAGATACTTCGCCTTAGCTCGCTTGCCTTAGCTGCTGGGAAAAACCTGTCAAGAAAAAGGTGAGCCATGTCAGTCCAAGTTGTAACCGAGTTGGAAGGTAAATCAAATAGCCATTCTTTGGCAATATCAGCTAGAGAAAAGGGAAAGGCGCGAAGTTTTATTTGATCTTCAGAAACTCCATCTTTAGAAACTCCATGCGATTTTGTACTCAAACAAACCATATGGAACTCTTTGAGGTGCTTGTGAGGATTTTTGTTGGGCAAGCCGTGATAAGTTAGTAGAAGGTGTATCAAACCCATCTTGAGTGTGATTGGCGTTGTGCCATTCAGGAATGTAATACACATCGGCTGGTTATCATCAGGCACCGCAGTGAGTTGTTGGATAATACGTTCGTCGTCTCCCATCGAAACTTGCTCTTCGTTGGTGTGGTCGAATTGTGTTTCAGCTTCAAATGCTAATTCTAGATCACGTTCTAGTCGTTGTTGCTACAGTCTTTGTTTCTTTACCCAAAGTGTCTCGGCGTGTAGTCTTTGGGCTAGTGCTTCGATCTCCGAGTTGTAATATACTATTTCTCCTGGATTCCTCCTGGCCATAAATCAAACAAAAATAATTAGTAACTTTGCCAAAGTCCCCGGCAATGGAGCCAATTTGACAAGCGTCGTATATTGTCAAATAAATATTCCTAAATCTCAGAATAAATATAAAATAGCATAGTATATAGAAGAATGTGTCGGTCCACAGGGACTTAGGAGTTTCCGAAATACTGTTGTTCTGATTCTGACTGTTGCGAGGTAATTTAGTGAATGGGGGGTTTGATCGAGATAACTAGAGAATAGGAGTAAAATTACTACGAAAATAATGAGGTGAAAATAAACCGATTAAAATAATGAGCCTCGGGCTTTTGTTCCGCTTCAATTCAAATGATCATCGAAAAAGAATTTTTCAACTCCGGATACATGCCGGTTACAGTCTACAATGCCCAACCCTTGTAACTTGTTTTTCTCTCCGGTAAACTGATAATCTAAAATCAATTTTTAGATTCCAGTTTTCTGGTTACACTAACCATGTCTATCGCCGTTAGAATAAAATAGTTTTAAAGTTTTGGAAAAAACTCGACTCGAATTATGTTATATTGATGAGAATCGAATCCGATCTCAATTTTTCCTTAGCGAATCCGTCACTAAGTGTGTTCATAGGAAGTTGAAACCATGACTATCGTCGATTCTTCCTCCCATTGTAAATCTCAACAACAATCAAGTTAACACTAGCTTTTTGAAAAGAAAGTGAAAAGATTTTAATAGAAAGGCGGATTGCTGATCTAAGATTTTAGAAAAATCGAGAATGTAAAATAAAGTTTATTAAGTACCTTTTTAAATCTCACGAGGTGAATTGAAGTTTCTCTTTAAGCCCTTGGCTAATAGAAAATTTAGCTAAGCATGATTATGAAAGAAATCATACTTAGCATTTTAAAACAAAGTAAAAAAATAAAAAAATGAATAACGAAAAGAAAGAGATTTTATAAACTTCAAAGGTAAAAACAAGCCAAGAATAAGAGATGATTCTTGAGTTCACCCCAAAGGGGGGATTTATAGTATTTTAAAAACCCTAAAAATAACCTAAAGTGATAAAAAGATAAATCCTAAAATATTCAAATTAAATACAAAATATAAATCCCAAGTTTAAATTTAAATCTCGGTTGATAAGTTATCTGTGAATCAAGGCTGATAAGCTATCCGGCGCTGCTGGCATCATCTTCTAGAAGCTGCTGACGTGTCATCCAATCAACTCTTTCATGCCCAGATTCATGCCTACTAATCCAGCCATGACTCCAGAAAAATAAAAACTATAGAATTTAGCCTCTTTTCAATGTATTTTCTAGATTTTAAGACCTGCACGAAAAATTACATAATAAATCCCAAATCGGCACCATATTCCTACCATTAGAGGCATAATTAAGATGAAATAGTGACCAATTTAGCTACTCATCAATTATCAAAGTGTCATCTTTTAGAATTAAAAGATGTTTAACATCACGCGGGATGACAGCCAAAGAGATAACTCAGCCCCAAACTCCCAATTCTTTCAATTTGGTCACTAAATCATATTTTAATAGACACTCGTACCGATACACCTCTAACTGTATCAATACGGTTGGCATAAGTTCAGTAAGTTAGTTAGGAAACAGTTGGACCATACCAATACAGGTCCTACTGTATCGATATGCCTAGCCAATTTTCAGAATTTTAAGTATTCCAATAAGGTCCCTACTGAACGTTGGAAGCAATTAAGGTACATTATCAATGAAACTAGTTCACCAAATCAATAACAATGCTACATTTAGGTTTCTCGATGTAGGGTTTCTGATTGCCGGAACCCAATTTTGGCTAGAATGGTTTTCGTGGTGTTATAATTCTCCCCCTTAAGAAAAATTCGTCCTCAAATTTTTACCTGTGATAGGGTCGTGATCGTCCTTTTGTTTCTTGCCTCTCACATGGTACATCCGTCTATAGTCTTTGGATTCAGGTTGGTGTGATGCTTTGGATGAACCTCCATGTAATACTCCAAATACCGGGCTAGAAGTAAGTAGAGATATATAATGTTAGCCAAATTGTTTGTGTATTACCTAAGCATCGACTTAGAAGTGAGTAATAAAATAAAATAAAATCAACTGGGGTTTATCTATCACCTATTGGTTTAATTTAGTAATTCAATGATGCAATTGAAAGAGAAAAGGAAAAGATTCACCAATTTATAATTACTAAAATGTGATAAGGGTGGAATTGAGAAGTTGCATGCTAAATTAGAAATAGATTATGGTTTATACACGTCAAAGAATTATCTTAGACATGTGGATTGATTAGTTGGTGGAGGAAGTATGGAATTGATAATTTCATTCCTTCATCTTCTCCAAGCCAAGACTAATGTCTTGAGAGAGACGGAGAATTTAAGCTTGTTTAGGACTACTCTTGGAAATGATTTGGAAGCCTCTTTGAATCAAACGAATGAGCTAGAGGGTAAGGAGATTCCTTGCTTTTGAAATAGATAGAAGCTTAAACTCTTTATTTTAGTTTTCATGCAAAATGCCTCGATTCATGAATTGATGCTTATGATAGAATGATCATGAGTAGTATGAAATTAGTTGAAGGATGTTGTTACAAAATTTATACAGCAGATTATTCGAATAAATTTAAGGATGGATTCATATGAATCATAATATTAGAGACCTAATTCGAATTGAACATGTGTTTGATAAGGGAAATTTAAGTGAGTGCATGCAAAGTATTCGAATATATATATTTATATATATATATATATATATATATAAATGAATATCTCTAAGTGCCATGTTTCGTGTGTATAGACGTTTAAAGAGGCTTATTTGTTTGTGTATAAGAGTTTGGTGGATAATTTAATACGAATAGACATGTACATAGTATTTATATGATTTAGGAATGGTTTAAAATAAGTAAATAAAGTCAAGAGCAGTTTTGTGAATAATTAGTAGCATGAGAGTTATTAAAAATGCAACTAATCATGTATGCCTTGTGTAAACAGTTTTAAAATCTGCATTAGCTGTAACTTTGAAAAATTGCTACAGATTGTACTGGTGGAATTGGAAGCTATAATTTATGTGGTTAAAAAGCTTGTCATGTCTAAATTAATTTAAAACAAACGAAACTAAATTCCGAATTATAGAACAATTTAAAGAGAGGATCCTTTAGGGATAGTGAAATCTGCCCGGTTATAGATTTGGATGTATCTTTAGACTAAATTATGTATTAATTCATAAAGGGTAAAATTACAAGCCTTATATATTTAAAAAGGTAATTGAGACAGCTTTCCAACAGTGTAAACGGTTTGAAATTCTGACATACGAAATGGAAGATATGAATTTTTCACCGAGAGAGGCGCAGTCTGCCTGGCAGCAGCAACTATTTAGGACATTAGAAAATATCATTGAAAAACATGAAAGTATGGAAATTCTTTTGAAATTATACATGAACACATGTGATTTTGGACTATCTTGAGTATATTTATATATACTATAGACTGTTTTGATAAGATATAAATGTGTATGTATGTGAATTGGATTGCAATGTAAACATGAACAAGCATGTTGCCCTGCTTTGAATGAATTATTGTACACATATGAAGTCTACCCAAAATTGTATATACATATGTGAAAATGGACTGATTTTGATATGTATTTGTGTGTATATTGTTGGCTAGACAGAATTATTTAAATTGAAAGTATCTGGACTGATTTTTGAGTAAATTACATGTATACATGTTTAATTGGATAGATTTGAGTAATCAAATGTGTATGAGTATAAGCTGCCCTGTTTGGAAAATGGTTGAAAGATTGAATTGATTCTAATATATAGTTATATTATTGTTATACTTAGACCAAGAAGAAGCTAAGGAGGGAATGGATAAGTAGCAAGTTTTGGTTAAGGATTCGGGTATCCTGTAACTTCGGGATATCGGGTGAGTGTAGTTTAAAAGCCTCGTGTTAGCTTATGGCTTTCCCAAGCAATGTTCATATTTAAATTGCATGCTTACTCTCATTTGTTGGTTGTGGTGTGCTTGTAATTGTTAGCTTGGGCTGGAGGTAAGTACTTCAAGGTGAGTACTTGAAAATAGACTTTGCTTGATCTAGAAAATGAGATATTTTGAATGATGTATGTATACTTGTGCTCTAATGACTTATGATGAAAATTCAGCATTGTTATATGATCCTACAATCTCGGATCCTTGCTCAAACTTACTTGAGAAAAATATATATACTCAATTGAATACTTGAGTAATTGGCCAAACTCAACTTGAAATTGATACGATAAGATTAAAAGGGAATGCCTTGGTTTTGAGTCAGCCATAGGTACAATTGGCATGCCATAGAGTCCCTAGAGCTCCTTGAGAGAATGGACTACGATCCCTTGTTTGGTACTTCAAGTACCCTTGTTTAACAACAAATGTTATTGGATTCGAGTATCTAGGCTACTTGATTCTCAAAGCAATGATAAGGACAATACATGAAATTGCAAAAGTTAAAGAAATGTATTATCTGATATCTTGTGAGACGGGTAACACATGTTACAAAATGTCATGTTTGATAGCTTAATTGATAAATAAACCATGTCTAATGGACTGCTTGTGACTTGAAGTGAATGTATAAGGGCTGTCTTGCTAAGTATAAATGTTTATACATGTCTAATGGACTTCTTGTGACTTTAATGGAATGTGTGTGGACTGTTTTGTCATGCTTAAGTCGATATAAAAGAAAAAGGGTTGTTTTGTTTAATTACTTGAATGTGTGGACTGTTTTGACATGTATATTTGTGTACATGTTTTGAATGGATTGTTCCTACTATGTTCGTATGTATATAATGATTTGCATAACAAGAAACGTCTTAATTGAGCAGTAAAATGAGTAATTAGATATACTCCACTCGAATGCCTATAAAAATATATGTATTAAAGTGCCTAGTCCTATTTACCCATTTATAAGTGTAAATGTGGATTGAATGTCTTGTCCTATAAGGGTTGATTTTTTTATCCAAGCTTAGAATTATGTTCATAATTATTAGATCTAAGTGAAAGGGATGAATTATGGTTCTATGATCTTGTTGCTTTACGCTACCTCGCTAGGTGTTTGCTTACCCTGCTCCTTTCACCTACATTTTAGGGTAAAACTGTTGTGATTATCCTAAAAGCTTGGACGGGATTACAAGTACCCAGAAGTTTAATTTGTAATCTTTCTTGGGAACTCCTACTTGGTGGCACATAGTCGATAAGCATGCATTGTGCATTTAGATCCATCTTCGTGGCTTATTATGAAAATAATCCTTATATATTTATAAAGTTGTAATAACCCAAAACCCGGTCTAGAGGAAATGATACTAATCCGGTTTTAAGCAAATTGTTCCCAATATAGAAATTTGAAAGCTCGATTGTAAATCCCCAAACCTTGATCTAAGAGGAGGTTACATTAGAATTTTACGTTGGATAGCTATAGTAATTAAATCAATCAAGTTATTAATAAAAAAGGGACTAAAATTAAATGTAGGAAAATAGGGTGATCGAATTGTGATGGACCAAACTTGAAGCAAGGAAGAAATGGATAGCCAATCTAGAAAATGGATTAAAATGAATTCTAAGAAAAGTAGGGAGTTGCATGCTAAACATTTGATACATTAGTGACATGTCCACATGTTGGTTGTAGAGGAAGCCAATTGTTGAATGGGAAGGGGGGCTTTCGGTCTTGGATGAAAGAGAGGGGGATTGAAATTTTGACTCGTCTTCTTCATGCTTTCACCATGTCGAGACTACAAATGGAGAATATGGAGAAACAAGAAAATTTAAGTTATTTGATTATTTCTTCCATGATTATCTTCCATAGTTTAGTGGAATCTTAACTTAAGAAGATGAACAAGTTCCAACAAGTTAAGTGGTAATATTTTAGTGTTATCTTTTCCTTGCAAATTTTGGTGATATATGAAATTGAGCTATTAATCTTTGAAGTATATTTTGACCGAGAGTTCTTGGAGGGTAATTAAGTAAGTAGAAATGCTCTAAAATTTGGAAAATTATGTCCTCTTGAAACAGGATTATTTGAAAGGATATAAATATGTGTATGTATGCTCTTTGACTAGTTAAGGTAATGAAACTTCTTAATAAAAAATGATTGTATGATTAAATTGTTTAAGTCATTTGAAAAATATGAAATAGTGGTAGCTGAAGTATTTAAATTTGCAAGGAGAGGAAATAATTTGGTGGCCGCCATGATTCATCTATTGAATTAATTGAAGAATTGGTTAGTTGTTATGTTTCGAATACATATATGTGGATAGTGATAACTGATAAAAAAAATTAATTCTGAAATTTTATGAAAACCATGGTCATTAATCTAAATGACTGCCTTGTTCTGCTGATTTAAAGAGAGTTATAAATAAGAACTTTGATTGATGCTTTGTGTGGCATAAGTTAAACATACGTACTGGGAATGTTAGATGCATGTTCAGAATGGTAATGTGATGAATCCTTGTATTTCTAGTTGCAATAGTTGAATGAATTGTGAATTTAGAATGGTGAAAAGTTTGTGTGTTTGTTCTAGTCATCCTAATTGGAAAGCGTTGAATTGAACTAATATTACTAAGAAAATCTGGACATTAGTTAATGTAAGTGCAGTTTGGTTTAAAATGCAGAACAGTTAAGTATGAAATGCAGATTTTAGATTCAGTTTTGTAAAGTTAAATTGGTGCAGTTTTGTATGATCAAAATAGTGCAGTTTTAAATGATGAAAACAGTACAGTTTTATCTATGTATAATCTGAGCAGTTTTGAATATGCAATTTAGTATGCTTGTGCAGTGTGCAATTTGAATTAAACATATGTGGACTGTTTTGCCATGAATGAATGTGTATGCATGTTTAAAGAAACTGTTTTGCTATGCATTGAACAAGTGTGGACTTCTTGGTAATGTATAATGGTGTATACAAGATTAATGAATTAACTAGACATGGAAAGTAAATAGGAGTGGACTGTTTTTAGTAAGTTAGGTGTATATATGCTTTAATTAATTTGTGATGAGTAGTTGAGAAGTATAACGAATATTTGAGTGTTCAAATCATATTAAGGACTGTTTGATGGTAATTAATCATGTATGCTGAGTAGGAACTAATTCACCATGATAAATAACACCATGGATAGTCTTGAGTAAACAAAATAAGCTTGTGTAAATTGGCTCATTCGGGGTATTGGTGCATATACATGGACTGTTTTTATAAATGTTTGTATATACATGTCTAGGTTGGACAAATTTGCATAGGAATAAATGAATATATAACAAAAGGGGCTGTTTGATGTGGATCGAATATATATATGGACAGATTTGTGTAGATACGATTTTGGGCTGCTATGTTTATTTATAAATGCATAATAGATCAATTCGAGTGTGTTTAATCACAAAGAAATGGTTTGGTGTATTCATGTTGGACTGATTTGTTAATAAGAGTATTTGGGATTGTCGAATTGATTTTAATAGTTTGTTGTTATGATTGAGGTGCATACCTTGTTTTCGAACATTAGAAGAAGGATTGGTTGAAAGCTAGGAGTATTGGTGGTTCAGGTATTCCATAACTTTGGAATGAGAGGTGAGTGTAGTTGTTTGTGTCTCGGGTGACACGGTGTCATCCCTATTTTATCGTTTCATTAAGATTAAAGTATTGTGTGTTCATGGATGAGTTACATTAATCATACATGGTGTGTAAGGCTCAAATAGAGCAAATTTGGGGAAGGGCATGCATTCATAGCATGGCATTTTGATAGCATTTGAATATACATTGTACAAGTACTTTGTGCCTTGCTATGTTATATTGGTAATAAATGGCTATGTATATTTTGTAACACGTTTGAAGCTAATTATTGAACGATGATACCATAGAACTTAAGGAAGAATGACTACTTTCTAACTCAACAACTTATGAATTAATACGCTTAAAGTGCCAAAAGCTCAATGTTTGTCATAAGACATTAAGTACGTAACAAGCAAGATTACTTGTGAAATAAGATATTTCCCCTAATATCAAATATAAGATAAGATATCTAAGTTGCCTATACAATAGAAGCCCTTAGACACATTGGTACGATGCATGGTATACTTTGGGACTACGGTCCATGAGCTACAGCTCGGGGGGACGCCCCATTTATATGTGATACGTATATTGGCGACAGTAGGAGGTAACAGGGGAGATGTACGGAGATTGGCGACAGTTGGTTGGATAGTTGAGAAGTTAGGATTGTTATGCTTCCGATAATAGCCATTGTTATGTGCTTGGGCTATATATCACTCGGACCAATACGGTCAAACACGGACCAATGTTATTCATGACCAATTGTGATCCAAGACAGACTTTTAAAAGACATGAATTAGATGTGAAATCAAACAAGAAAGTCAAAAAGAATCTTGAACGGGCTATAATTTTAATCAAGCTCTTGGTGAGCATAAGATGTGTAAAGCTCTTGGTGAGCATACATATGAAATAAGCTTAACTTCCGAAAGAAATTTCAAATGAAACTAGAAAGATCAAATCTCTAAATGGGTTTCTAATAAACATGTTATGTAAGCTAACTTAAGACTTATGATAAATTCTTATATATATTTGCATACTTGTATTGTATGAACGCCATTTAAAGATCATGAATATTGTTGATTGTTATTTTGTCATCACTATCTCACTTAGGCTATATAAGCCTAATGCATTCATTATCATGCACTGTAGGTTATGTGGTAAGTCTTGTGTTGTTCGAGTCGAAAGGTTTCAAGTCACATCGTAAAGACCTTGTAGGATGCCTAAGTTACCTCAAAACTCCTAGAATGGTTGCATATTGTACTTGTATTAATGTATTTACGTCCATGTAGTTATACAATGTTCGAAGGACTTTGGTTTGTAATTTGCCTATTATGTCTTATGTTGCTTATTGCCCAAGCATTGTTTAACTTAATAATGGAATAGTTGCATGTTATCTAAACTATATTAAAGAGGTGTTCAAATGTTTCCTTTGGCCAAGTTATTTAATTATAGTATTTGAATAATGGCCTAAAGTCTTAGATAGTGCATGTAGTTGATCTTTTGGTCTGTATGAATAATTAAATACCTCTTGTGATATGTATGCATGATCTCTGTTATTTTAGTGATTGAAGGTTGCTTGGCTAAAAGTTAAGACATTATGGTAATTGAGTGAATACCTGTTGGACAAGTTAAGTTATAATGAGTTAAGCACGTAAATGTACTATTAAATATGATAAGTAATCTGTGTAAGTGGATTAAAAAATTTTCGAAGCCCTATGGACTAATCGAAATCGTATTTATAAACATACTCTTGAATTTCAGGATCATTTGGTACAAAATAAAAGTGATTGGCTGTGTGCAAGTGAATTATAAAATATAAGGTTCACGGGAAACTAGATTAAAAGAATATAACATGTAGTAAAGTGGTAGCTAGAAAGAATATAGCAAACTTTCATAAGAACTTACATGCTTGTTATAATATGACTTGAAGTAGGAACTTATTAAGATGGAATTAAGTATTATACTCAACGGTTAAATGCTTGTTTGGGGTGTGAAATATCCATGTCATGTATTTTATGGGTGGATTAATTGCCAAGCTTGAATAGATTTGTAAGAGCTTGGTTCGAGGTAACATGTGTGTTCTATGCAAGTGTGTTTTGGTATATATTTAGTATAATCACAACTTTGATTGGGTTCAACTTTGATTGGGCTTTAAGTTTGAACTTGAAGATACAATATTTGGGTTGAAATCTTAATTACGCTAACCAGGGATGGCTCTCATTGTTTTTAACAAGTACGGCAGAATTACTTGTGTTGGAAATGATTTGTTTCTTGAATTACCAAATAGTATTTGATTGTTTTCTTACATTGATATGTAAGCCTTTTAAGATAATAAGGGTTAAAAAGTAAAAAAAATGTAGTCTGGTTCTAAATTAATCTAGAAGGTTGGATGTGTGTATCTTGTTTCGTAAAATTGTATTGTGGTGACATTCTCAATTTTGGTTTTCTACTAAACTGGGTTGAGGGTGTTACAAAAGTTTTGTAAATGGGCCTTTTATTATCCTATGGTTGCTTGATATATGTGGTAATGGCTAGTATAAGTGTATGGTTATTTTAAATTTATATGTGCCATAAGTTGTTAGACTATCTTGCTGTCATGCGGGCTAGAGGGATAAATATATATATTTATTAACATGTATTAACCCTGAGAAGATAATGTACTTATAGGTTTTGATTGATGATTAAAATAAACGTACGGTAAACATGTCAAAAAATATGTGTGAAGTATTGTAATGTGTAGGTTTTATGTGATTGAGTATGTATGGACCTAATCTTGAAATAACTTGATCTTAGTATTTTAGAGGTAGTTATTCCCCTTTGTAAATGACCTAATATCTCGCGTTTGCTTGTTTGTTAAGCAATGTTAATTATGATGTTCGAACGTTGCTGGTTTGTAAAGCTAGGTTAAAAATGGTATCCAAATGCTTGCTACCTTGGTTACATGCTTGGTTGTGACTTAATACTTGGATTGTAACCTTGAATAATAAATCTTGATTCCTAATACTACACTTGTAAGTTTAAAGATTAGTAATCTATGGTCTTGTATGTTCGTAATTGTAACACCCTAAAATTGGCCTAGGAATGTTACCACAATCTAAACTATAGGCTAATTCAATATGTGGGGTAATCAAATTAAAGAAGAATGAACATTGGCCATCCTTAACAACAAATAGGTGAAATTAGAACCAAATTAAATTGAAATTAAAACTAGAAAGCATAAATGGAAGGATGAAAATGTGAACATGCAAAATTCTATAGATTGCATGTAAGATTAAATTAAATAGAGGCCTTGACACATGTTCTCATTGGAAGAGAGCATGTACCAATTTGGATGATGGCTCATGGCTAGGGAGAATAATGACCAAACATATTGTCATCTTCCTCCGTAATTCATCCTCTTGGCCGAAACACTCAGAGAAAATTTTCATGCAAACACCTTTAATTCAAGCTTCTTGATTCATCCATTGATCAAATTTAGCTTGGAGAAGGTATAATGCTTGACTTTACATGTTATAGATTGTTTGAATATGTAAATGATGTTGTTTTTGTTGTCTAGATGGAATTGGATTATTGTTATGCATGTTAGGGTTATGCTAGCTTCAATTAGAACATAGAAATTGAATGCTAGTAGCTAAATTGCTAATGAAATATATATATGGTTGCTGGAAATTTGAGAAATGTGTTCATGATTGAAAACAATCTTCATTAGGGACTGTTTTGATAGTGAAACTGTGTAAACATGTCAATTGGATATAGGACCCTATTTTGATCATGTATCTAGATGAAATGAAGATTGAATTGAGTAAATATGTTGCTGGAAAATGACTACACCTAATTGGACTAGTTAAACTAGGTAATGGACTGCCTAATTGATGAATTGGATGTGCAATGTTGATCAAATAGATCAAATTAGGTTCAACATGATAATGCCCTGTTTTAAGCACATTTCTAGGTGAATTATAATGATCCAGACATGTAACAACACGAACATGAATTGAATTGCCATGTTCGGACCTTGTTAAAATGAATTAAGAAGCTAGAAATTCAACCTAGTGTAATCTGCCCAGAATGCTATGTTCTGGGCAGTAACTTTGAAAAATCACTATAAATTGTGTATAATGAATTTGAGGCTGAAATTTTTATGGAAAACACCTTAGTATGTCTAAATTAATTATGAGAAAATAGAATTGAACTCTGGGTTGTATACTGAAATGTAGAGAAGAAATATTAGGGACAGTGCAAATTGTCCAGCATAGCAAGATGCCCTGTCTTTAAGTTAAAAACTGTATGATTTGGCAGAGAACTAAAATACAAGCCTTATATGGTCATAAAGTCAATTTTTTATCATTCCAATGGTATAAATCAATTGAAATTCCAACCTATAGAATGAAAGTTATGCTTGATTAAGTGACTAGAGTGCAAGCTGCCTGGCAGCAGCAGTATAAACAATTGCACACTATTTTGTGGCAATTTGCAAACTATCTTGTAAATAGTTTTAGGTCTTTGATTATGCATTTTTTTACATGAACTAGAATGTAGATAAGTGTAGTTAAGTGTAATGGAAAATGTATATGAGCATGCTGCCAAATTTGTGAATGTTGTGTGCTTGTAACTTTGTCTTGATTTGGTGATCATATGATCATTATTTTGACATGTGTTTGAGCTTGTAATGTGATAGAACCAGGAGTAAACTTGGTGGAAGAGGATAGAGTGGATCATCCTGAAGTCAAGAACAAGGAAGTGTGGATCCAAGACTAGCTAGCTTGGAGTATTGTGAGTGTAGTTACCTCTAGGGTTAGGACTAGGTCCTAACCAATGTATTCTTGTTACATTCTTGAAATGTTAAATGAATCTAATCGTGAACTTGACCTAATAAGGGAAGGATGACTAAAGTAATACATGAAACTTGATCATAGCCTTGTATACATGATCAATTCGAATGCTTAAGTATGATTTTGTGATAACATGAATGCTTGTATGTGCTATGATGCAATGTGATTGAATGTTAAGGACTTGCTTGAGACATATTCTCATCTTGATGAAATGAAACATGACACTACTTGATATATGAGCTATGGCTCAATGGCCTAAGGGCCTAATATGAAATGAACTTGCTTGACATGGTCTTGATCTTGAAACACTTGAATAAATGGTAAATCGAACAACCTTGGTAGCTAGTTGGACTAGGTAGAAGGTCATGCCTTAGAGTCTGGAGCTCATTGTGTAAGGGTGCACTACGGTCCAGGGCTAAGACCCCTATTTGGCGACAGACGGAGGGTACGTATATGGTCTTTGGCGACAGTAGGAGGGTTGGCCAGCACTACGGTGCATCTTGTGGCGATAGTTGGTTGGAGACTCGATTACCTATACAAACTAAGTACCAAGGGGTTGTTTAATGAATAACCATTGAAATAACAATCCTACATCATATGCTACTTGTGTTGAATGCCATGAATTTGTATGTTACCTGACTTGAAAGCATGACTCCTTGATTTCTTGTTTTGCAAGCATGATGTACTTGATTCATGATATGAATTCTTGGTTCTTGCTCTTGATGGCCGAATGCTATGATCCTTAGTTAGGATTACTCTAATGCATGATATCCTTAGATAAGATTTTCTTGATGCTTGAAAGCCTAGCTAAGATCACTCTAATGCTTGAAAGCCTTAGCTAGGTCTATCCTTGATTAAATGACACATGAAACTTGACATAACAAATGGTTAGAATTAGTACTACCTCACTAAGTACATTCTTGTACTTATCACTCTTGTTTTCATTCTTCCCAACTACAAGATAAAGGATACGAGTTTGCTTGATCTTGAAGTCTGTTACCTTGAGCTAGAAGCAACTCACACAAGCTTTGCCTAAGTATGATTCCATACTTGTTTTGTATATCTCCTAGAATGGTGGCACTAGATTGTATATAGTTAGATTGATCATGCATTTTGGTACTTGTATATAATGTCTTGATGGGCCTACTATGTCTTGATCTTGTATGACATTTTGAAGTATGTAATGAACTTAAGTATCATGTAAAGAATGGTGATTGTTGCGCATATGATGAAATTGTATTGCAGTGGTCTAATGTTTAATCTAGTTTGCTTTGGAACAATCAAATGCCTTATTTGTTGAAGATGTATATGTCTTGCTTGAGTTGAAAGTATTAAGAACCGAACCATGCTTGCTTACCTTCCATTAGAATTGCCTTGGGAAGTTTAAGGTCTCATGTGTATGATCATACATTGTTATTGTGTTATGTGTGTTTGCATAGATAGCTGAATGGTTAGGCATGGAATAAGGCTTGAATGGAAACTAAAACATGTAAATTGAATGATCAAGAACCATGTTAGCAATTTGGGTTAAGATGTACATGTATAAGTATAAGAAGCAAATAAATGAAATGGAATCATGTTGCACTAGGGTTATTCGAATGAGTATAGGGATAAAATGAAGTGAATTGTTTTGATAAAGTAGTCACTTGTAATGTAAGCATGAAAGAAATTAATCTAAGAGATCTATTCGAATGCCTTGGATGATATTGAAGTCAAATGTGAATTGTTTGTATGATAAGTAAGTATGTTTGATTGTTCTTGTATTGCTAGTAATGCCTTGTTTGCCTTGATCATTGCTTGCTTGTTAAGTAACGCTCCTAGCTGGGTTGCTACTAGCCCGGGTAGGGGTGTTACATTTAATTGGTAATCAGCTTTAGGTTTAGTCGATTCTAGGACTAAACCGGGCTATCATGCATCATATAGGATACTTGTGCCACCTAGGAGACATGTATTGAATAGCTTGTGTCTTGTTTATTAAACCGAATCCCTAATTGTTCTATTTGAATGTAGAATGTCTGGAACAAGACTTGGTCGGAATAATGAAAGTCTTGAAGGATTCTCAAATGAAGGAGATAGTGTAAGGATGGAATAGAATCCTCCACAACAATAAACTCAACCCCGAGTCCAAGTTGCTGCTCAACAGAAAGCTCTTGCTATCAATCCTATGCAGCAGGAATGTCTCCTGAGCATGAAGGGGATGTTCAATCATCTTGTAACTGCTTTAAAACAAGATCATCCTATTGCTCCTCATGTTGCTGTGCCAAGCAGAGCCCCAATTGACAAGCTGGCTCAACACCGGGCTTATACTTTCACTGGTACTGATGAAGCCAATCCCGAAGTAGCTGAGTACTGGTTAGAGGCCACTACTCAAATCTTGACCAAGAAATTACCTTGTCCCGATGAACACAAGCTAGAACGTGTCATAGCTTTGTTGACAGGTGAAGCTTTAAGCTGGTGGGAAACCACTACCCTAACTACTCCTACTGAAGCCGTAATGTGGAGATTCTTCCTCGAGGAATTCAAGAAGAAATACATCAGTGAACAATACCTTGCTGAGCGCCGAAAACGTTTCTTGTATCTCAAGCAAGGTGATCGACCCATTGAACAATATGTGAGTAATTTCTGCAAGTATTGCAAGTACGGGTCAGAATACATCAAGACTGAAGCTGATAAATGCCAAATGTTCATTGATGGACTGAATGATGAACTGAGTCCAATCTTCACTGCCCTAGGTATCACTGACTTCCAGAATTTAGTGAACTGGGTTATTGCAACCGAGGCAAAGATGAAGGCCTCGGAGAAACATAAAAGTGGTAACTCCTGGAAGGACAAATGATCCAGGAATGACGACAAGCCTCATTGGCAGTCAAAGAAAGCTAAACACTCCAAAGATCACTCCTCGAATTACACTCATGTTCAGAAAAGCAATTACATACCAAAACCCTAAACGGTAATCAAGTCTTGAGTCCCGATCATCTATGTTGATAGTACGGGGAATTTTGGCAAAGCTACTCAATATCCTACTTGCAAGTTCTGTCAGAAGCACGACACCTGGTAATGCAGAACTCAACAGAATTTGTGTTTCTTATGTAGAGCCTCTGATCATTATATCCGGGATTATCCTCATAATCATAACAAGGTTCCAACTCGAACTCCTGCAAATGCTAGTTCAGCTCAATCTAATCGAAACAAGGGCTCGAGACAAGCTCAGTCCAGTAATTAAAGAAAGGGTAAAGGCCAACATTCGACACCTACACACCAAGAATCCTGAGCCCCTACTCGAATCTACCACATTCGTGGGAAAGAGGAAGAAGAATCACTCGATGTTAATACAAGTACTATTGAATTAAATTCAAGTCCTGTATATGCTTTGATTGATTCGGGATCTACCCACTCCTTTATATGCTCTTCCTTGATTGCTAAGTTAAACTTAAAACCCGAACTTGTTAAAACTAGCCTTGTTGTTTTGAACCCTATAAGAGGAAATATGCCTATTAACTTCTTTTGTAAGCAATGTCCTATAAGCGTTTGAAATGTACCTTTTCCCATAGAACTTTATGCCTTGCCTTCTTGTGAGTTCGATCTAGTGTTAGGACTAGATTGGCTAAGCAAACATGAAGCCTGAATAGATTGCCAAAATAGGAGATTGTATCTCTGGGTTTAGGAAAAGAATCAATCCTCCTAATTGATAGAAAACTGACCTCAATCTTAGTTGCCATGACTATGCAAGAGGAATTTGAATTCGGATTACCTAGTATGCCAATTGTGCCTGAATTCATTGATGTTTTTCCCGAGGAACTCCCTGGTTTCCCTCCAACCAGAGAAGTAGAGTTCGGGATTGAAGTTTAACCTAGAACAACTCCGGTGTCCATCACACCCTATCGAATGGCACCTGTTGAATTGAAAGAACTCAAGAAGCAACTCCAAGAACTGCAAGATAAAGGCTTTATTCGGCCTAGCTCATCTCCATGGGGTGCTCCAGTCTTGTTCGTGAAGAAGAAAGACGGGATTATAAGACTTTGTTTTGATTACAGACAATTGAACAAGCTTACTATCAAGAATCGGTATCCTCTCCCAAGGATAGAAGATCTCTTCGATCAACTCAATAATGCTTTGGTGTTCTCAAAGATCGATCTTCGATCGGGATACTATCAAATGAGGGTAAAAGAAGAAGATGTACCCAAGACAGCCTTTCGTACTTGATATGGCCACTTCGAATTTCTTGTAATGCCATTCGGGATGACGAATGCCCCAGTTGCTTTCATGGATATCATAAATTGTGCATTCAAGCCCTATCTTGACAAGTTTGTGGTCGTCTTCATCGATGACATCTTGGTGTATTCTCGGAATAAGGAAGAACACTCCAAACAACTTTGAATTGTATTGCAAACTCTCCGAGAACGTCAATTGTTCACAAAGTTCTCTAAGTGTGAATTTTTGCTATTAGAAGTCTTGTTCCTTGGCCATGTCATCTCGGCAGAAGGAATTAAAGTAGACCCAAGCAAAATTCGATCCATCATAGATTGGAGACCTCCGAGGAATGTTGGCGAGGTTAGAAGCTTTATTAGTTTAGCCGGGTATTATCGGTATTTTGTCAAGGGATTCTCATCCATTGCCACAAGCTTGACTAAGTTAACTCGCAATGATACGCCCTTTGTTTGGTCGGAGAACAAACAACGAAGCTTCGATCAACCTAAACAAGCTCTGACTCATGCACCGATTCTTATACAACCAGAATCGGGTAAAGAATTCACTGTCTATAGTGATGCATCTCATTTAGGATTAGGATGTGTCCTAATGCAATATGGAAAAGTGGTAGCTTACGCTTCAAGGTAACTAAAACCACACGAGTCAAACTACCTTACACACAATCTAGAATTGGCAGCTATCGTGTTTGCTCTCAAAATTTGGAGACATTACTTGTACGGGGAGAAATGTAACCTATTCACAGACCATAAGAGTCTCAAATACCTCCTGACTCAGAAAGATTTGAATCTAAGACAAAGAAGATGGCTAGAATTGCTTAAAGACTACGATTTGGTTATCGACTACCATCCAGGGAAAGGAAATGTGGTTACGAATCCCCTTAGTCGCAAACCATACTTAGGTAAACCTCTAAATTTAAATTTTAGAATATTTTCATTTGAAATTTAGACTTTCTTGGATTACAAGTAATCCATTCGAACACCTTTCTTGTTTAGCAAGAAACTACTCGAAAATCTCTCTTGGTAATCTTGTGTATTCTTTGTAGCTTCCTTGGCTATCAATGCTCACTTCCGTTTATCCAATGGACAAAAATTCTTGTCTAAACTTCAAGTTCAATCTAGCTTAATTTCGAGAATTAAAGAACAACAAATTGATCCAGATCTTCAGAAGATCGTATCCAAGCTAGACTCTAAGCCTAATTCTAACTTTTCTCTTAAGTCAAATGGACTACTCTATTTCAAGGATAGAGTATGTGTTCCTAAAAATGAGGAACTAAGACAAGAAATGTTACAAGAAGCTCACCAAAGCTCATTTTCGATTCACCTGGGATCGGTTAAGATGTACAAGGATCTAAAGCCACTATACTCGTGGCCGGGCATGAAATCGGATGTCACAGATTTTGTATCGAACTGCCTAACTTGTCAAAGGGTTAAAGCTGAGCATCAAGTCCCTACTGGATTGCTTCAACCTATCAAATTCCCTTAGTGGAAATGGGATCAGATTACAATGGATTTCGTTACTAGTCTTCCTTCCACTCCAAGAAAGAATGATGTTGTATGGGTGATTGTTGACAGATTCACAAAGTCTACTCACTTCATCCCTGTTCGAATGAACATGAGCTTGGAAACCTTAGACGAGCTATACATCCGTGAAGTGATTCGATTACACGGTGTACCTATAGCTATAATCTCTGATCGTGATCCCATATTTGCTTCTCGATTCTAGAATTCCTTGCAGAAGGCTCAAGGAGCTAAAGTGCATCTTAGTACAGCCTTTCATCCTCAATCAGATGGACAATCTGAAAGAATCATCCAAATACTTGAAGACATGTTACGTGGTTGTGTTATAGACTTCAGAAAGAATTAGGAGAAATCTCTACCCCTCGTAGAGTTTGCTTACAACAATAGCTATCAGACATCTATTCAGATGGCTCCTTTCGAAGCTCTATACTGAAGAAGATGTAGAACTCCCTTCTGCTGGTTTGAATTGGGATAAAGCAAGGTTTTAGGACCTCGATTGCTAAGAGAAACCGAAGAACAAGTTGGAGAGATATCCAATACAATGTTGGAGAGATATCCAATACAATGTTGGAGACAAGGTTTTTCTCAAAGTATCTCCTTAGAATAAAGTCTTCAGATTTGGAAGAAAAGGAAAGCTCGGCCCTCAGTTTATCGGACCATTTGAAATCATTAAAAAGATTGGTCCAGTGGCTTATCGATTAGCACTTCCTAGTGAATTCGATAAGATCCACAATGTCTTCCATGTCTCTATGCTTAGAAGATATTGGTCTGATCCATCTCATGTTCTTGAACCCGAAGAGGTGGAATTGAATCCCGATCTATCATATGAAGAAGAACCTATTCAAATACTTGACAATGAAATTAGAAGACTTCAAAACAAGAATGTTCCTCTTGTCAAAGTCTTGTGGAGAAATTACAAGGTAGAAGAGGCAACATGGGAACCTGAAGAAGTCATGAAGAAGCAATATCCTCACCTATTCCATTCAGGTAAATTCGAGGACGAATTTATTTTAAGGGGAGGAGAATTGTAACTACCTAAAATTGGAAATGTTACCATAATCTAAACTATAGGCTAATTCAATATGTGTGGTAATCAATTAAATAAGAATGAACATTGGCCATCCTTAAGATCAAATAGGTGAAATTAGAACCAAATTGAATTGAAAATAAAACTAGAAGGCATAAATGGAAGGATGAAAATGTGAACATGCAAAATTGTATAGATTGCATGTAAGATTAAATTAAATGGAGGCCATGACACATGTTCTCATTGGAAGAGAACATGTGCCAATTTGGATGATGAGTCATGGCTAGGGAGAATAATGACCAAACATATTGTCATCTTCCTCCCTAATTCATCCTCTTGGCCGAAACACTAGAGAGAGAGAGGGGAGATAAAATTTTCATGCAAACACCTTCAATTCAAGCTTCTTGATTCATCCATTGATCGAATTTAGCTTGGAGAAGGTATAATGCTTGACTTTACATGTTATAGATTGTTTGAATATGCAAATGATGATGTTTTTGTTGTCTAGATGGAATTGGATGATTGTTATGCATGTTAGGGTTATGTTAGCTTCAATTAGAACTTAGAAATTGAATACTAGTATCTAAATTGCTAATGAAATATATATATGGTTGCTGGAAATTTGAGAAATGTGTTCATGATTGAAAACAGTCTTGATTAGGGACTGTTTCGATAGTGAAATTGTGTAAACATGTTAATTGGATATAGGACCCTATTTTGATCATGTATCTAGATGAAATGAAGATTGAATTGAGTAAATATGTTGCTGGAAAATGACTACACCTAATTGGACTAGTTAAACTAGGTAATGGACTGCCTAATTGATGAATTGGATGTGCAATGTTGATCAAATAGATCAAATTAGGCTCAACGTGATAATGCCCTGTTTTAAGCACATTTCTAGGTGAATTATAATGATCCAGACATGTAACAACACGAACATGAATTGAATTGCCATGTTCGGACCTTGTTAAAATGAATTAAGAAGCTAGAAATTCAACCTAGTGTAATCTGCCCAGAATGCTATGTTCTGGGCAGTAACTTTGAAAAATCACTATAAATTGTGTATAATTAATTTAAGGCTGAAATTTTTATGGAAAACACCTTAGTATGTCTAAATTAATTATGAGAAAACAGAATTGAACTATGGGTTGTATATTGAAATGTAGAGAAGAAACATTAGGGACAGTGCAAACTGTCCAGCATAGCAAGATGCCCTGTCTTTAAGTTAAAAACTGTATTATTTGGCAGAGAACTAAAATGCAAGCCTTATATGGTCATAAAGTCAATTTTTTATCATTCCAATGGTGTAAATCAATTGAAATTCCAACCTACAGAATGAAAATTATGCTTGATTAAGTGACTAGAGTACAAGCTGCCTGGCAGCAGCAGTATAAGCAATACACTATTTTGTGGCAATTTGCAAACTATCTTGTAAATAGTTTTAGGTCTTTGATTATGCATTGTTTTACATGAACTAGAATGTAGATAAGTGTAATGGAAAATGTATATGAGCATGCTGCCAAATTTGTGAATGTTGTGTGCTTGTAACTTTGTCTTGATTTGGTGATCATATGATCATTATTTTGACATGCCTTGGATGATAGTGAAGTCAAATACGAATTGCTTGTATGATAAGTAAGTATGTTTGATTGTTCTTGTATTGCTAGTAATGTATTGTTTGGCTTGATCATTGCTTGCTTGTTAAGTAACGCTCTTAGTCGGGTTGCTACTAGCCTGGGTAGGGGGTGTTACAATAATCAACCTCAAAATTGATATGTCTTAGAAATGGTTTGTGATAGGCCATGTTGTAATTGGTCTAAGATTAATAAAGTACTTAAACAAAAAGAAATTTGATTTGTTATATAGAAGTATGTATTAATCTTGTGAGTTGTTGTACCTAAATTAAAGGCATCTTACGATGTAGCGATTGAAGTATATTGTTTAATGCTCTAACACTACCTAATTTGGTTTATTCCTAAGCCGAGTTAGGGGTGTTACACTCCAGACCTTCTGAAGGATCCTTGTCTTGTTCCCTTGCCTCAAAAGGATTAAGCAGGGGATGAATTGCCTGATACGGTAGTAGACTTGATAGTGTTCTTAGGACAATCACGAATGAGATGTCCCATCTCACCATAGAAGAAACAAGCTCCAAACTTCTTACGGCATTGCCATTCGGGATGTCTATGATGACAGAAGTTACAAACTGTAAGCTTTATTTCTTGCTTATAGCCATCATTGCTCTCAATGGAATTGGCACTAGGAGAGAACTGTGTCACAACTTGAGGCTTAGCAAGGTATTCATACTGGGGAGGCTGTGAATACACATTCTATTTTGAATCATGGTGCTTCCTTTTCTTGAAAGATTCAAAAAAATAAGATTCATCTTGGTGTCTCCTTTCCGAATTGCTTGACCCACTGGTCCTTTGAGCCTTTTGAGCACTTTCAGTAGCTTTGACCCTGTTCACAAGGTCTTGAAAATCAGTTATGCACAAAGCCGTGAACATAGGACGTAGATCATCATTTAACCTGTTGATGAACTTCTTGCACTTTTTTTCTTCTTCTTGATATATTTGGCCCTGTACCGGCAATACTTGCAAAAATTGTGGACGTGCTACTGTACGGGTTGTCCTCCTTGCTTTAGGTGAAGGAAGATATCACGTCTCTTAGCAAGATAGTACTCACTGATATATTTCTTTCAAAATTCACAAAGAAATAACTCCCAACTCACCGCCTCTTCGGGGATTGTAAGAATTGTAGTCTCCCACCAATACAGTGCTTCATCTGCTAACAGATAGAGAGCACATTCAAGCTTGTGTTCATCAAAACATTGTAGTTGCTTAGTCAGTAGTCGTAAGGTATTGTCTAGCCAATACTCAACAATTTCAAGGTTATCGTCATTCTGCCCAATAAAAGAGTAAGCCCGATGCTGAGGCAACTTATCAATAGGAGCTCAGGTACTCAAGGTAGATGGTTGAAGGGTTTGCGCAGCCTTCATTGAGGTCATAAATACTTTGAACATGTTAGCATGTTCTTATAACATTCAGCTTGAGCAACTTGTACCTCAGGCTTAGGATTTCGTGTCGAAAGGTTATGAGGAATCGAGGGGATCCCTTCTTCTAACTTCCTCACCATGTATGGAGGAGTCAGCAATGCGCCTATCTATTCGAGCTTGATTAGAGTTAGACATCTATAAATAAAGAGATCAGATTAGCCGGCAAGTTACAATATACAATAAAATAACTCCTAGGTGGCAAAATAACACAATAATCAATACGACGAGCTTTAATTTAGTCCAGAAACAACTAAACTCTAGCTCTAATACCACAAATGTAACACCCTCTCCCTGGCCTGGTCGAGAACTGGGGCGAAAAATGCTATCGGTGAACAAAACGATGACCGGTGTGATAAATTTCAATCAATGATGGTTACTTAGTCCAGGCCATGCTTTTAACCCTTATTAAACATAAACGTTAGCCTAATTTAATCAATAGGAAAAATAATTAATCATTTAGGACCAATTCTTAGCTTCTACAAATTTTGGACCTAAACTGTAAATCAAATAACTTAGAAGTCATTTCATGCAATTTACCATTGGGATTTTTTGATGATTTGTGATAATCCCCCCTTTGGGTATTATGGTTATGTTCGTTGTTGGAAATTTCATGCTGTTTCACAGTTTAGTCTTGCATAAGGTCTTGGTTTTTGAATGTCCCATTCAAAAGGTCGTTACAAAGGAAGGAAGGACGGTGATAGAGGACCGAAGGCATTTCTAGTTTCTTCTAGAGTTTGCGGATCCTCTAGGTACTTTCTATCCTTTGGTTCAAAGGTCACCAATCTACCTGTTACTCAGGTCAGATATGTTGAAAGAACTTTTTCTAGTCTGGGAGAACCTAAATTTTCGTTCTTGTAATGGTGTTTAACAGTTCTCTTAACGTTAAGGTTGATTTGAGTTTATGGTTTTGCTCTATGAATTCCTGCTTCATCGTTAAGATTATATGTTTTTCCTGGTTTGTAATTGTGGTGAAGTTTCTGCTGCTTTCTTTGAACAAATTGTTGGTTTACCAGGAGTGGAGCAATCTAGGTAGGGGAATTGTTTTGTCTTTGTCCTCTGTGTTTTGCTCCGCCAAGTTGCCTTTATCCATCGATCAATTAGGAGTTAGAATTTTTGACATATTTTTCAGGAAATTTAAAGAATATCTTTTCTCCGATTGGAAGTCTGGTTTCTATGGGATTTGTTTTAATCCTCTGTAACACCCCGAACCCCAGTTCAGTAGTCATTCGAATCCATTAATCAAAAGTTTTAAAAAATGAATAATTCGAATATTATTGTTATAATTGCTTATTAAAAATTGATTTATTATTTATGAACCATATTATTAAAAGTGATGTGTCATGGAAAGGACTAAAGTGAATAATCGCAAAGCTTAAAGAAATTATGGAAAAGTGACCAAAATGAATAAACTGAGAAATAACGTCTATGCATGTTAATTAGTACAATTACGTGATGAGTCATTGATTCTTTAACTATAGTATGACACATGTTATTTGTTTATATTAATAATTTTATAAAATTAAGGGGAATTAATTCCTCTAAAGAGGTTCTACCCAAATGGAAAAAATAAAAAGACATCTTCATCGTCCATTCGTAGGATATTTTTAGTGAGAGAAAGGATATTCATGATATTTTATAGAGCGAAAAGAAGGATCATATTAAAAGTGTAAAGCAATCACCTTGATTCAGTGTAACACCCCATCCCCGGCCTGATCGAGAACCGAGTCAGAGAATGCTACCGGTGAATAAAACGGTGATCGGTGTGATAAAATTTCAATCAATGATGGTTACTTAGTCCAGGACGTGCTTTTTAACCCTTATTAAACATAAACATTAGCTCAATTTAATCAATAGGAACAATAATTAATCATTTAGGACCAATTCTTAATTTCTACAAATTTTGGGGCTAAACAACTTAGAAGTCCTTTCATGCAATTAACTATGCAATACTGAAACTCAATACAATAGCAGTGTTCTTGTAAATTTTTAAGTTATTCTGATATCATTTACCCATCTAATTAGGCTATACAATAATTAGTGGCCATTCTATAAATCCTTTAAAACTGTGTTCAATGCCTTTTAACAGAATTATCTACCTCTATATCGATACTCCTCGGGTCTGTATCGATACGAATATGCACAGATTCAATTTTGAATTTGAGTGATTAAGGCCCTGTAATGATACCACTGAGACCGTATCAATACAGGTTGACTCATTTTGGTACAACCTAAGACCGTACCAATACATTTAAATGCCCAAACTTCACTCCAAAATCTATATCTATACATTTCAGACATGTATCAATACGCTATGGTTAATTTATGCTTTCCAAGACCAAATATGCAAGACCGTACCGGTACAGCTTGACCTGTATCGATACACCATGCACTGTAATGTCAATTTTTATCTAGTTTTTAGTCCATTTGACCTAGCAATCAATGTCCAAATGCAATGAAACTTTACAACAATATTTCAATACAATAATCTACTTGCATGGCAAATTTTAGGTTTATTCGAATCCATTTATTGGGTTTTCCGCTTTAGTGCCAAATATGCATATTTAGCCTCTTTTAGACAACATCAAAAGGTTATTTAGAGCCTTTATAGCTTATACAAAACATAGCCAATATACACATAACCAAAAAACCATATCCAACTAGTTTAATTACTTTGTCACCATTCAAGGGTTCATAAGGACAAAACACATTACTCTAAACTTGTGGTGACTTGCCGAACTTCCAACTAGCTCCGATCTCGATCCGATTTACTTTCTTAACCTGAAATGTGGAAGATGAATGCATTAGACTTATATAGTCTAAGTGAGGTAGCCATAAACAATGAATGAGCATGATATGCATTCCAGCATGCGATAACAAGTCTATTATACTAACAACATGCATATGACTCAACATGGCATTATTGTCATGGTCAACATATAACATGGCATCAATAATCATCGTAACAACACTAATCAATAGCATATCAATGACCAATAGCAATGCTCAATAGTTTCCTTGGCTCGATATCACGGTATATGGATACATCAATTCCACCTCCGCACCAATATCAATAATGGTCTAGTCATATTCCCTCTGCAACACCAATTTGACCAATACACATCAACATCCCTCCGTCGCACCACAATAAAGGCCGTAGCCTATACCCATACTAATAAGCTCATGAATTCTATGGCATGCCAACTGTATCCAATACTCTCGATCCCAAGGTTCAATAATTCCATAACAATGGATTAATCGCAAAGATTCGGTAACAATGATTCGATACAGTAATTCAATAGCAATAATCATATATCAATATTTCAATAACAATATGCAATATTCGATATTCAATACTCAAAAGCTTAACATAACAATGCTTCAATGCTTTCTATGGCAACAATAACAATGTTTCGGACACGATTTCAATGCAATACTTACCCATTCTTACCTATGTGACTTTCAATAGGGTTTTATGCAAAACCTTCAATAAAATGGTTAGTAATACAATAAGCAATAATCAATTATTCGAGATGGCACCTAGCCAACTCTCGAGACTTCGACTACACTCACCTTAAATTCTGATGCTCCTACTGTTCTGAGATAGCAATTTCTTTATTCGTAGTTTGTGTTGGAGACGACAGGGAATCTTTATCCAATTCTTGATCTAGGAGAAATCAATAAGGAAAGTGTTACAATCGATATAACAACATTGATACTTATTTCTAAGTCTAGAATAGCCATTAGCTATTCATTTGATTAATAGATTAAAACTCGAAGAACAAGGGCTTAGCTTGAGAATTATGACTTGAAATTAATCATCCAATAGTCCTTGGATTTAACAATAAATTGAGGGTTTCTCCTTACGCAAACAATAGCTATACGATGGAACTATTAAAGCAAAGAAAGCTTGAGTTTGAGGGGATTAATAGGAGAGGTGTGTGCTTGAGCTTGGTGGAGATGACAATAATGGAGGTGTGTGCTTATTTCAAGACAAATGATGAACTTTGGTTTCGGTAATAGGCAAAACAAAAGAAAAGCTTTTCTCTATTCACTATTTAAGAAACCCCAAGCCACAATCATATCCCCACCTCACTAGGAACCAATGAGAAGTTTTCCCTTGGGCTAAGGAAAGCTTAAACTATGAATTTCCATTTCCCCAAAATTGGATGACAATTATCAAAGTGTCATCTTTTAGGATTAAAATATGTTTAACATCACGTAGGATGACAGCCAGAGAGATAACTCAGCCCCAAACTCCTAATTCTTTCAATTTGGTCACTAAATCAGATTTTAACAAACACCTGTACCGATACACCTCTAATTGTATCGATACGGTTGGCGCAAGTTCAGTAAGTTAGTTAGGAAACAGTTGGACCGTACCGATACAGGTCCTACTATATTGATACGCTGAGTCAATTTTTAGAATTTTAAGTATTCCAATAAGGTCCCTACTGAACATTGGACCCAATTAAGGTCCATTATCAATGAAACTAATCCACCTGTAGCGACCCTTTTTTGAAAATAAAAAAATAAAAATAAATATGTTGGTAAAATTATATACTCGGTCGGCTACGGGGGCCTCCCTAAAAATTCCTTTTTTAAAATTTCGGTTTAGGGGGATTCGTTTTTGAAAGTTCTTTTTCTTTTCAAAACGATAAAAATCTTGGAAAATTGATTTTATTTGAAAATAAGACTTGGAGTCACCACCGGCCACTTGGATAAGGTAGGCTGGACACCAGAAAACCAGAGATTTGATTTTAAAGGGTTCGAGAGTTGGTTACGTGTGGGGAAAGATTAGCACCCCCATCACGCTTGAAAATCGGTACCAAAATATTTGTTGCTTTTAAAAAGATGGAAATTGTTGAAATTTAAATTGAATTTAATTTGGCGTCCTTAAATGAAATTTGACCTTAATCGAACGGGTTTTATCAAATTGGTGGGTTCAAATTAATTTGACATTTAAGTAATAAGGATGACGATACATCGGACCATAGATTAAACTGACATCATATAAGCCTGACTATCGTGTTAATTCATGGTTCGAAATTCGTACGTCACCTTTATGCATGATGCGAGCAATCATGATGTTATGTCTTAACCAATTTTATTCATTTCGAAATTTACCTTTAGAATATATGAATTAACTCGAATATATGGTCAAAATCCAATAAGCCAAGATATTACGACGCAAATATCCAAATTAATAAATATCTCCTTTTTATAGTTAAAGTTAATTAATTTATCAAGTTTAAGGTGAGATTAAACAACAATGGTTAGATGGATGACAAATAAAATGCATATCACAAAAATAAAGAAATGAAAAATAAACATGGTAAAAAAAATAAACAACATAAAAAAATTCGAAAAAAGGACCGGATCTAACAAAAGAAACGCGTAAAATAAATGCGAGAAATTAAAAGCGAGAAATTATAAGCATAAATTAAATGTTAGATGTTAGTAGTTAGTTGGCTACGCTAAACGGGACATAAATAATACGGATCATACCCTGTTGCGAGTCACCGTAAGGCCGAATCGAACAGAAATATAAAATAAGATAATATATATATATATATGAGAACAAAGAAACAAATAAATAATATATATATATATATAATAAGGTAAAAGTAAAAGAAACAACGGCTGAAAATATATATTGTACCCTACGTAGCTAAATACATAAAATATAGATAATATATGATATATAAGAGCATATATATATACATATATATGTTATACGGTAGGCATAATATGTACATATAAGGAAAATAAAATAATAAAAAAAAGGAAAACACGGCATTGAAAAGGGAGAAATAGGGGAGTAAAAGCAAAATAAGGAGATTGAGCTTCACTGGATCTCGAAACTATTCAAAAACAAAACCCCTATCTTCCCTTTCAGTCGAACAAAATCTTCATCCCTTTTATGCGCTGTTCATCGACGGGGCTACCTCGTCGACCACTCTCAATGTCCGGTGGCACCCGTAGGTGGCTGCTTTCCTCTCAAACGACAAGTAAATCTGAAACCCCTCTTTTTATTTTTTCAAAAAAGTTTTTAGGGTTCCGATTTAAGATCTAAGAAAGAAAAAACCTAGACTTTGATTTAAAACTGAAAACCCTGTTGATTTGAAAATGATTTTTGAGAATGGAGGGCAAAAAGTCTTAGTTTCAGTTTTAAAGAACAAAGGAAGAACACCGATGCTTAACGAGAATGGAAGATTAGAATACCTAGGAATTTTTTTGCCTCTAAAAAATTGCTTGTTTTTTTGTGTTTTGTATTGATCTCCATCCCCCTACATGTGGTTTTGATTCGAATTTATATAGCCGAATTTACAAAGATAAAAAGAAAATAAAATTCAAATTAAAAACTTGGTTGGTTGCTCTGATTTTGTTTTTTTCATCTAATTTTGCCCTTGTTTTATGGTGCATGTGAGGGCTGGTACGGGGGAGAGGGGACCATCGTTCGTGGCCTTGCTGGCGAGGACCACCTGTTGCGGCTGCTAATCTTTGGCCATTGAAAAGTCGTTGCACCGACGTGGCACTGATGTGGCAGCTTACATGGCATGAAGATGGAAGGTCACGGGACCAAAGGCTTTGGCAGATGATGAGTCATTGGTGTTGGTGGCTAGGGTTTCTGATGTAGGTTGTTTGCTTAGTGGGTTTAAGGTTTAGTTCAGATTATGGGCCTGTCAGGGTTTAGTTAGATAATGGGTTAACGGGTTCTGGGTTGTGTTTGTAAGGGTTGGTCTAGGATAATGGGTAAATGGATATTGGGCTATGTAATTCTTGTACTTTGTAAATGGGTTTAATATATATATGGACTGATATTTATATATTAATATAGGCTTCATTTTTATTTATATATATTAGCTGGTATGTATATATATATATGATGTTTTGGGTTTAAGGTAAATGAACATTGGTTTAATGGTTATGGAAATGGATTTTTTTGCTCTTTATTTAATTGGTTAGGGTACCAGACAAAAAAAGGTTATTACAACTGCCTCTCTTTGCTCATTTTTGTGAAACAACAATAGAGCAAAGACTAAAATATAGCCATTTTTTGTTCGGGTGAACTGGAGCACCCTTCCTGGCACGACTCTTACTTCAACTCTAACTGAACTATCTTCCAACTTGTAGAGGAACATACTTCATCTGTTGATCCGCTACACCACCGACGAAGAGTCAAGATCTAGTCGAATCATCTATTTCATCCTTTTTCGAAAAGATAGAACTTTCGAGAGTAAAAGAGAATTGTTTCAGACCGATTATCCATTTATTTCATTTAAAACTGTGAAATTGAAAGGGATGGGGTAAAGAGATGTTTAAATATAGGTGTTCTGCTACGCCATCAAAGGCGAGACAAGATCAAAAGGATGGATTAGATCAAGCTACGATACTGTCGAAGAGGCATAATCCGGCAGTGAAGGGTGATCAAGCTACGACTCTGACGAAGAGGCATGATCGGAGATCTGCTACGCCATCAACGACAAGAAAAGATCTGGAGATTGAGTTGGATCAAGCTACGACTCTGACGAAGAGTCATGATCCTATGATGGAGGGTGATCAAGCCACAACTCTAACGAAGAGGCATGATCGGAGATCTGCTACGCCATCAACAACGACACAAGATCGGGAGATTGGGTTGGATCAAGCTACGCCTCTGACAAAAAGGCATGATTCGATAAAGAAGGGCGATCAAGCTACAACTCTGATGAAAAAGGAATGATCAGAGATCTGGTCACCATCAACGGCGACACAAGATCGGGAGATTGGGTTGGATCGAGCTATGCCTCTGACGAAAAGGCATGATTCGATGAAGAAGGGTGATCAAGCTATAACTCTGACGAAGAGGCATGATCGGGGATCTGCTACGCCATCAACGGTGACACAAGATCATGAGATTTTCACCCGCTTCACCATTAATAATGAGTTAGAAACCGGAGATGGGTCTGATGACTTGTTTGGTGTTGTTATCTTCCCTCTTTGTGGTTTCAATCTTCCTTGTTGATCTGGCTTTCCTTTGTGGTTGAGGGCTTGCCAATTTGTTGTTGTCTTTCATGATCAAGGCTTGAACCTGCTTATTTCAGGTATGAATGAAGCAGATGCGCTTAACATGAATACATCTAACTTGATGTATGGTGTATGTGTTTGATGTGAATGCATGATGAGTGGAATGATGTTAATATGAATGGTGATATGTGTTCCAAAGTACTATTTTTCTTACCCTTTTTTACTTATATTATTGTTAGACTTAGGCCCATATTAGTTGCATAATTAGTCATTCATGCATTAATCCATGTTTTCTTCCATCGTTGAGCTTGATTGCATAACTTGGTAGTTTTTGTGGAAAAGATGCTGCTTTGGTGTGTTTTGTGTGTATGTGTAGAATCACTTGCCAAACCAAAGCTAGAGCTAGTTGCCAGGGCAATGCATGAAGGAGACGCCGAGCCAGTTGCCATGGCAATTGTCGACAAGAGCAAAGGTGATATGGTAGTCGAAATTGATGACTATACAAGCCCAAGATGACGTGGAGCAAAGCCCAAACCCAAAGGAATTTGATTTCCATGTAGAGATTAAAGAAGAATTAAATTCCAAGAAGATATGAAAAGTTCTAGTAGGAATACAATTATAATAAAGAATTATTTTCTTTAAAGATAATTTAATTCCAACTTAAACTCCTCCTCAAAGAAGGACTTTGGCCTAGCCCTATAAATAAGATGGAGATTTCGACAAGATGCATAGAGAGGGAGAGAGCAATAGGGAAATTTCGACAAGTCCAAGGAGGGCAAGAAGAGAGAATTTTCGACAAGCATCTAGGGCAAGGAGGATTTCGACAAGCCTTCTCCTTCATCCTTTTCTTTCTTGTTCGATTGGGTTCATGCTAGGGATTGTTTATCTTGTGTTTCTTTGGAACCTAGCTGTGAACTAAATCTACTTGGCTAGGGTTATTGTGTTTTGTGGTTGTGAGAAACTATTGGTTTTTGTTTAGGTAATAAGAGTTTGCACTTTTCTATTTCAAGGTTTATTCATTCTTGGTTCTTATTCTTGTTTGCGAGTGAATTGGGAGAGGATCTCGTAATTTCATCTATTTATCTAATATCAGGAGAGTTAGATTCAAGAAACGAATGAATATGATCTTTATTCAATCTATTAATTGTGAAGATTAATCCGACTTAGGAATAAGTTAAGGATTTCAACGGCTAAGAGGAGCGCAAGATTGGTTGTTGTTCACCCTTGATTCACGCAGGGATGTATTATCAAGGCATGCACAAGTAGCTAGAGTTTCGACTTAGGGATAAGAAGAAACCATTGAAGAACGCTCTGCCGAACCTTGAAGGTTGCTGCCCAGAAATCCAAGTAGTTGCCCAACTAGATGCCCAGGCAACCATCAATTAGTTGCCAAGGCAACCCCGTTGTGCAAGTTGCCACGGCAACTGAGTTGCCCATGCACTCTTTTACCAAGACAATCCAATCGGCTATCACACCTCAACTCACGATAACCTGACCTATCTCTCTCTCATTTGAATTCATCTTTTCTTTTACTTTATTGCTTTCTAGATTAGTCATTAGTTAAACTCCTATAATCCTTTACTTGTGTTTTTACTTTTTATAGTGCAAGAGACTAGATCCTTGAGGTGGCACCAATCCCTGTGGAGACGATATCTTTTATACTATAACTTACGACGTGTATACTTTCACATTTGAGTAGCACTTATTACGCGCAACAAGTTTTTGGCGTCGTTGTCGGGGATTGGCAATAGCGACTGTTTTTATTTTCTTGCACTTGCACTTTCTTTTTATTTTTCTTGTTTAAAATTCAAAGGGCTAACAAACTTTGGTTTTGCATTGGTATATGACCAGGGCGAGACCGACTTCACCAGAATATCCCTTTGATCCAGAAATCGAACGAACCTTACAAAGACTTAGACGAAGGATAAGAGAAGCAATGACAAATCAAGACGGCAATATGAATCAAGATGTTCGAGCAAGAGGAGGAGTGATTCTTGCATGAAACAGAACTATTCGAGACTATCTTGAAGAAGATCTTGATGGACTTAACCCAGGAGTTGTCGCACCTAAAATTGAAACCGACCACTTTGAGTTGAAACCGGTAATGTTTAATATGATCAACACAATAGGTCAATTTGGCGGCTCAAGAATCAAGATGCACAAAGAACATCTGAAATCTTTCCTCGAGATTTGCAGCTCGTTCAAGATACACGTCACACCCGATGTCTTACGATTAAGATTATTCCCTATTCACCGAGGATAGGGCGAAAGCATGGTTTAATAGCATTCTGCCGGATCCATAGCATCTTGGACTGATCTTTGTCGTGATTTCCTTGCTAGATTTAATCCAACAAATTTGACCGATAAGCTTCAGAACGACATTACTTCTTTTCAAAGAGTGGATGATGAATCCATATACGAGGCTTGGGAGCTATATAGAGAACTTCTACACAAATGCCCCCTACACGGATTCCCGGTGTGGACTCAAGTAACAATGTTTTACAACGCCGTGAATACACCAACAAGGATGATGCTAGATGCCTCGGCAAACGGCATACTCCTAGATAAGTCGCCGGAGGAAGCAATGCAAATTTTAAACAGGCTGGCCAAGAATGATTATCAATTCCCATCTACTAGAAGAGGAGGAGTTAGACGCCAAGCCACAATACATGAACTAGGATCATCAGATTCAATTTCGGCACAATTGGCCACTTTAACCAAGATGGTCCAGAACATGCAAAAACCAAACAACACACATGAAGTCAAGGTAATGGATTCTTTTTGTGAGTTATGTGGTGATAACCATAATTCTTCTGAATGTATGCAGAACCCGAAATCCAGCTTCTATGTGGGGAATTACAATCGGAGCAACAATGTGATGTCCAATACATACAATCCAGCTTGGAAGAAGCACCCAAATTTTTCATGGAGTAATCCCAACAATGCTCTAAACCAGAACAATCAGAATGCACAAGCATCGGGATTCCAGCAAAATATGCCACGGCAACAGTTGCCGCAACAACAACCGACGACATCTAGTTCTTTGGAAAATTCTCTAAATGCTTTTATGATGAAAACTGAATCTTATATGGCTGAGAATAGTAATTTCATAAAAAGAACTGATGCTTTTATTAACAGGACCAAGATGAGATTGCAAAACCAAGAAGCGGCAATCAAATCATTGGAAAATCAAGTCGGACAGTTTGCTCAAAATCTGAATACTAGACCGCAAGGAGGTTTACCTAGCGATACTGAAGTCGCAAGAGGAACTGGCCATGAGCAATGTAAGGCAATCACCAGCAGAAGTGGCCAACAACTTAGAGAGGCTCAAACCCGCTCATCAAACAAAACTCCACAAAAAGATCAAGACGAACCTAGCGGCAAAGCCTCGGATGCTGAACCAGGAATTACCGCGGCAACCGGCAATAAGCATGCCTCGGCAACTCCAGATGTCCCGGCAATGCCGTCAATCAGGTTTCAAACCAATGAAAGGATCGAAGATATCCGACTACCACCACCATTCCCATAAAGGTTGAAGCGACAAAAGCAAGAATACCAATTCAAGAAGTTTCTTGATATCCTAAAGCAAGTCCACATCAACTTGCCACTGGTGGAAGCAATTGAACAATTGCCAAACTATGCCAAGTTTCTTAAAGACATTATGTCCAAGAGAACAAGGCTAGGAGAGTTCGAAACAGTTGCCGCGACAGAGGGATGCATGGCAATGTTGCACAATCGTATGCCACCCAAGTTGAAGGATCCCGAAAGTTTCACAATACCCTGTTCCATTGGAAATCACTATGTCGGGAAAGCATTATGCGACCTTGGGGCTAGCATAAACTTGATGCCTAAATCAGTTTTCCAGAAACTAGGAATCGGGAAGGCAAGACCTACAACAGTTATGCTGCAGCTAGCCGACAGATCCTATGTGCATCCAGAGGGAAAAATCGAGGACATACTGGTAAAAGTTGATAAATTTATTTTTCCCGCTGACTTTATTATCTTGGATTGTGAAGCAGATGAGCATGCACCCATCATTCTCGGGAGACCATTCCTAGCAACAGGGAGAACCTTGATCGATGTTGAAAAAGGAGAACTCACAATGAGGGTGAATGACCAGCAAGTTAAACTAAATGTGTTCCAAACACTAAGGCATGTCGATGATCCAGAAGAATGCCAACTTCTTCATGCCACGAAAGAGTTTAACTTCGACGAGGAATTTAGTTGCCTCGGCAACTACATTGACGATCAAGAGGAACCTGAGGAGTATGAAGAACCGGTTTATGAAGAACAACAAGAAGAGGCGAATTGGCTAGTCAATTGACCAGGTACATACTTTGAACCACTGGATTACTCAGGTAAGGAAGGTAAACTCGAAAAACCCTCTATTGAACAACCATTGATTCTTGAGTTGAAACAATTGCCAGAGCAACTAAAATATGCATATTTAGGAACCGATAATACATTGCCTGTAATTATTTCTTCTAAGTTACAGCTTGAGCAGGAAAAGAAGCTGATCAAGATGTTGAAGCTACAAAAAAAGGCAATAGGGTGGACAATTGCTAACTTGAAGGGAATTAGCCCGGCAGTATGCATGCACAAGATCTTGTTCGAAGATGATCACAAACCTTCAATTGAAGCCCAGATGAGACTGAATCAGGCCATGAAAGGGGTTGTAATGAAAGAAATCATCAAGTGGCTTGATGCCGGCATTATATACCCTATCTCTGATTGTACGTGGGTAAGTCCGGTACAATGTGTACCGAAAAAGGGAGGTATAACAGTGGTAAGAAATAAAAATAATGAACTTATCCCAACCAGGACTGTGACCGGTTGGAGGGTTTGTATGGACTATCGAAAGCTAAACAAAGCCACTAGGAAAGATCACTTCCCATTACCCTTTATTGATCAAATGCTTGACCGTCTTGCAGGTAAACCTTTTTATTGTTTTCTTAATGGTTATTCAGGTTACAATCAAATTGCCATAGCACCAGAAGATCAAGAAAAGACAACCTTCACATGCCCATATGGTAATTATGCCTTCCAAAGGATGCCGTTCGGATTGTGTAACGCCCCGGCAACCTTCCAAAGATGCATGATGGCGCTCTTTTCAGACATGGTCGAAGACTTCCTTGAGATCTTCATGGATGATTTTTCTATTTTTGGTAATGACTTCGACAGCTGTCTCGGCAATTTAGAGAGGGTGTTGGCAAGATGTGAAGAAACGGATGTAGTCCTCAATTGGGAGAAATGCCATTTTATGGTAGATGAAGGAATAGTGCTCAGCCACAAGATTTCATCCAAGGGAATTGAAGTAGACAAAGCCAAGGTGGACGTGATCGAGAGATTACCCCCACCAAGTTCGGTTAAAGGAATTCAAGTTTTCTCTCGGACATGCGAGTTTTTCTGGAGGTTCATTCATAATTTTTCTAAAATCACTAAACCCTTGTGTAATCAGCTTGAACAGGATAAAGTCTTCAATTTTGATGATTCTTGCAACCAAGCATTCGAAACCCTAAAGAAAAAGCTTGCCTCGGCACCCATTGTCGATCCACCAGATTGGACGCTACCTTTTGAGCTCATGTGTGATGCAAGTGATTTCGCGGTAGGAGCAGTCCTAGGCCAACGCATAGGTAAGACCTTCCATGTGATATACTACGCTAGTAAAACTCTTAATGGTGCTCAAGTGAATTACACAACAACGGAGAAAGAGTTACTAGCTGTAGTTTTCGCATTTGACAAGTTCCGATCCTATTTAATTGGTACAAAGGTAATTGTTCATACGGACCATTTGGCAATCAAATACTTATTTGCTAAAAAGGATGCTAAACCTCGTTTGATTCGTTGGATATTACTTTTACAAGAATTTGATATTGAAATTAAGGACAAGAAAGGAATAGAAAATCAAGTGGCCGATCACTTATCACGTTTGGAACGCAATAGGGAGGAGGAAGCGGATCTAGAGATATGCGATGCATTCCCGGATGAACAAATTTTAATTGCCTCGGCAACACTCGACGCCTCGGCAACCCTAGACGCCTCGGCAACCCTCGACGCCTCGGCAACCCTTGACGCCTCGGCAACCCACGATGCCTCGGAAACCATGGATGCACACGCCTCGGCAACTCTCGATGCCGCAGCAGCCTTTGACGCACACGCCTCGGCAATTTTGGGATTAGTCGCCACGACAGCACATGCCTCGACAATACCCTGGTACGCGGATTTAGTTAATTTCCTT
This sequence comes from Hibiscus mutabilis, assembly GCA_019671005.1. NCBI lineage: Eukaryota > Viridiplantae > Streptophyta > Magnoliopsida > Malvales > Malvaceae > Hibiscus > Hibiscus mutabilis. The sequence continues at coordinate 24,735,922 of CM033712.1, forward strand.
GTTTGTGGTATTTTTCCTTATGGCATTACTCACCAAGGGAAGAAGCGGTTCCGCCATGATGCTAAGCATTACTTTTGGGACGAGCCTCTTTTGTTTCAACAATGTGCAGATCAGGTTATACGCCGATGTGTCCATGAAGAAGAGCAACAGAATGTACTCCGGCAATGCCATTCTTCACCCTATGGAGGACATTTTGGAGGAACTCGTACCGCGGCCAAAGTTTTGCAATCCGGTTTGTATTGACCAACATTGTACAAAGATGCCCAAGACTTTTACAAGCAATGTGATCGTTGCCAGAGGACAGGCAATATCTCTAGACGACATGAGATGCCGCTCCAGAACATCATCGAGGTGGAATTGTTCGATGTATGGGGGATCGATTTTATGGGACCTTTCCCATCTTCATTCGGCAACCTCTACATTCTACTTGCCGTCGACTACGTGTCTAAATGGGTTGAGGCAGCTGCAGTTCCCAACAATGATTCCAAGACCGTGCAAAGATTCTTGCAGAAAAACATTTTTACACGGTTTGGGATGCCGAGAGCAATTATTAGTGACGAAGGCAAGCATTTTGACAACATACTAATTGCCAAGATGTTGCAACGCTTCGGCATATCACACAAGATCGCCACGGCATATCACCCACAAACCAACGGGCAAGCAGAAATTTCCAACCGAGAGTTGAAGGGAATACTCGAGAAAGTTGTAAATCCCTCTAGGAAGGATTGGTCATTAAGACTAGATGACGCACTTTGGGCATATCGCACTGCATTCAAAACACCCTTAGGTATGTCCCTCTTCCGACTTGTCTATGGTAAAACATGTCATCTACCGGTGGAAATCGAGCACAAGGCATACTGGGCAATCAAGACTGTGAATATGGATTGGGAAAGTGCAGGTCAAAAGCGTTTGATGGAACTCAATGAGATAGAAGAATTTCGTGCACTCGCCTATAACAATGCACGAATCTACAAGGAGAAAACAAAGCGATGGCATGACAAGAAACTATTGCCACGGCAATTCACGCCAGGGCAACTAGTTCTCCTATTCAATTCTCGGCTAAAACTTTTCCCAAGAAAGCTAAAATCAAGATGGTCGGGACCATTCGAAGTTGTCAAACCATTCTCCCATGGTGCTGTGATAATCAAGTCCATCTCTGACAACCATGAATTCAAAGTTAATGGACAAAGATTGAAGAACTACAATGGTGCCCATGTGGAACGTAACAAGGAAGTGGTCAACTTAGGAGATGCATGAGCATGCTCTCCCTTTTGATATTTTTTATTTTTTTATTTTTTTATTTTTATTTTTATTTCTCGATTAATTAGTTATTTTATTTTTTTCGATTTTTTTATTTTTCTTATATATTTTCGATTATTAGTAGTTTTTAGGATAGATTTTTTTATTTAAGTTTAAGAATCCTATTACACATCTTTATTTATTTTCTTTATTAGTTTATCTTTAATTTTAATCCTTATTTGATTTGTCTTTGAATTGTAGGAAAAGATGTTCAAGATAAAGAAGGAATTCTAAACCAAGTAGGAAAACATCTTCAACAAGGAAACTAATGGGCTGAATCTAAGGCTTATATAAAGCCTCCAATTCATCCTAACCAAAACCCCTTGTCGACAACTTCTACCAAACCCTAAACCCTTTTTCGTTTTCCCCTAATCCCACCCACCTATCTTTTCTATAAAACCCATCACCCTTAACCTATTCCTACTTTCTATCTTGCAACTATGTAGTTTCTTTTCTTTTCTTTGTTTTTACTCACAACCAAGATCATCCATGGCATCCAAGATTAAAATTTTAGTTCATCCAAGTTCCTCCAAAGAACCAAGATACAAGAAGTTTGCTACACCGGTGGTTCAAGAAAGATTTCAATCCAAGTTTGAAAGCCGGAAGATTCATGAAGAACAAGGCTTTGAATACTCCAACTCTCATCAAGAATTCAGCCTTGAACCATTCATCTTCGATGGGATTGTACATCAAAAGTGGAAAATCTTTTGCCATCAACCGGAACCGGGTAACATCTCATGTGTAAGAGAATTCTATGCTCACTCACCTAACCCGGATAATCCTTATGTTTTTGTTCGTGACAAGGCCATACTTATAAGTCCCGAAAGCATCAACACCTTTTACGGACTTTACATTGAGAAGGACGAGCATCAAGCCTTCGTTGACCAAATCAATCCCAAGCAACTCGACAAGGTGCTTCAAGAACTCACTCAACCGGGAACTCATTGGAACGACGGTAAATACAAAGGCACGGTAAATCGCCTTCGGCTTAAACCCGAGGCAAAACTATGGAATAAGTTTGTTAAAACTTCTTTAATGCCCACCACACACAATACTACCGTTGATATACCACGTCTTTTGCTCATACATTCTATTTTGCATAATCGCATCATTAACATTGGAAAATTTATTTGTGATGAGATTTTTGTATGCAGTTCAAAAGATAAGGGTTCTCTTTTCTTCCCTTGCTTAATTTCTAATCTTTGCAAGGAGATGCATGTCCCGAGTGAGTCCACCGATGAAAAGGCCCTACCCAAGTCTAGTTGGAATCAAGCACTAATCCGAAAGCTAATGGGAGAGGCACCGGGAGATTCTTCAAGGCCTCCAATTGCCACGGCAACTCCTGCCGCCGCGGTAATCCCTAATGCCCAAGCATCTAACACCAGGGCAACTCGGCCATTAACCCCGGGACACTTTGAAGCACTTTTGCACCCATTAGCAAGCCACCTAAGGCAAATTGAAGACCGGCAACTAATGTTCATGCAGTACATAAAGGAGCACAACAATGCCATCACCCAAGTCATCCTAGAAAAGTACCCGGACAATCGCGTGTCGTTCCCAATCTTTCCCGCCGAGATCCTTACCTCGGCAACCAACGAAGCAGTCACCGCGGCAACCTACATCGTGCACGCACAAGATGATGCCACGGCAACCAAAGCTAAAGACATCCCGGCAACCACTGCAAAAGCCAAAGGTAAAGCACCTATGCCCGAATCAACTCCTACGGAATCATTTTCTGATTTTTCAGATTTGGACGAGTCCTCCATTGAACCAATAAAGACCGCACCAATTGAATCCTCCAAGCAAAAAGCCATTGACATTGATGAAGAGGACGATGAGGACAACCTCGTACGAGGATCGATTCCACCACCGGCAACAAGAAAACAACCATCGCGTTCAAGCAAGAGAATCAAGACATCGACCAAAAGGAAACTAATCATCTACGATGACGAACTCTCGGAGTAAGTCCTCGTATGTATTTTTATTTTTATTTTTCGTTATTTTTATGCATGCATTGAGGACAATGCCACACTCGAGTTTGGGGGGGTTGTTATTAGTAGTTACCATGTTTAGTTACATTCATCTTAAGTATTACATTTAGGATACATAAATTGCTTGCCATGCCTTTAATTGGAATAAGAATTGCTTAGATTTGATGAATATCCGATGATGACTTGGCCAATGCACTTAATTGATAGAATTTTTATTCTAGGATAACCATGGAAAAACTTAGAATTTTACTATGATGCTAAATTTGATGAAACACTATTGTGGTTTGATTGATTTAAGGAATTCTAGTAAACTTAGGTTGATAATTAACAAATTGGGGGATTAGAATAAAAATTGGATGAATATTAGAGGTGCCCGAAATTGGCTCTAGCATGTGCTAAAAAAAATTTTCACTAGAGGTGCCCGAAACTGGCTCTAGTATGTGTTAAAAAAATTGATTGCTAAAGGTGGCCGAAACCGGCTCTAGTCGAATAAATTAACTTAAGAAAACTAAACACTATAGGTGCCCAAAACTGGCTCTAGTTAAAACATGTTAAAAAGAACCCAATGAAGTAATTTGAAAACCTCTTGTTTGCATAGAATCTGAAAAATCAACTTGCACACAACTCCGCACACACTCACAAGCATTATAGTTTGATTCCGAGTAACTCCTAAGTTTTCCGAAAAATAAAAAGCCAATCATACTTTGTGCCCTGGTTCAGAGAATTGAAATCAAGTTCAAGGCTATGTTTGTGAAAGTTGAAGTCTTGGCAGGTAATTATGAGTTTGCATTGCTTGAGGACAAGCAATAGTTCGAGTTTGGGGGTGTGATAAGTGTTCAAAAGTACTATTTTTCTTACCCTTTTTACTTATATTATTGTTAGACTTAGGACCATATTAGTTGCATAATTAGCCATTCATGCATTAATCCATGTTTCCTTCCATCGTTGAGCTTGATTACATAACTTGGTAGTTTTTGTGGAAAAGATGCTGCTTTGGTGTGTTTTGTGTGTATGTGCAGGATCACTTGCCAAAGCAAAGCTAGAGCTAGTTGCCAGGGTAATGCATGAAGGAGACGCCGAGCTAGTTGCCAGGGCAATGCATGAAGGAGACGCCGAGCCAGTTGCCATGGCAATTGACGACAAAAGCAAATGTGATATGGTAGTCGAAATTGATGACTAAAGAAGCCCAAGATGACGTGGAGCAAAGCCCAAACCCAAAGGAATTTGATTTCCATGCAGAGATTAAAGAAGAATTAAATTCCAAGAAGATATGAGAAGTTCTAGTAGGAATACAATTATAATAAAGAATTATATTGTTTAAAGATAATTTAATTCCAACTTAAACTCCTCCTCAAAGAAGGACTTTGGCCTAGCCCTATAAATAAGATGGAGATTTCGACAAGATGCATAGAGAGGGAGAGAGCAATAGGGAAATTTCGACAAGTCCAAGGAGGGCAAGAAGAGAGAATTTTCGACAAGCATCTAGGGCAAGGAGGATTTCGACAAGCCTCCTCCTTCATCCTTTTCTTTCTTGTTCGATTGGGTTCATGCTAGGGATTGTTTATCTTGTGTTTCTTTGGAACCTAGCCATGAACTAAATCTACTTGGCAATGGTTATTGTGTTTTGTGGTTGTGAGAAACTATTGGTTTTTGTTTAGGTAATAAGAGTTTGCACTTTTCTATTTCAAGGTCTATTCATTCTTGGTTCTTATTCTTGTTTGAGAGTGAATTGGGAGAGGATCTCGTAATTTCATCTATTTATCTAATATCGGGAGAGTTAGATTCAAGAAACGAATGAATATGATCTTTATTCAATCTATTGATGGTGAAGATTAATCCGGCTTAGGAATAAGTTAAGGATTTCAACGACTAAGAGGAGCGCAAGATTGGTTGTTGTTCACCCTTGATTCACGTAGGGATGTATTATCAAGGCATGCACAAATAGCTAGAGTTTTGACTTAGGGATAAGAAGAAACCATTGAAGAACGCTCTGCCGAACCTTGAAGGTTGCTGCCCAGACGCCCAAGTAGTTGCCCAACTAGTTGCCCAGGCAACCATCGATTAGTTGCCAAGGCAACCCCGTTGTGCAAGTTGCCACGGCAACTGAGTTGCCCATGCACTCTTTTACCAAGACAATCCAATCGGCTATCACACCTCAACTCATGATAACCTGGCCTATCTCTCTCTCATTTGAATTCATCTTTTCTTTTACTTTATTTCTTTCTAGATTAGTCAATAGTTAAACTCCTATAATCCTTTACTTGTGTTTTTACTTTTTACAGTGCAAGAGACTAGATCCTTGAAGTGGCACCAATCCTTGTGGAGACGATATCTTTTATACTATAACTTGCGACGTGTATACTTTCACATTTGTGTAGCACTTATTACGCGCAACAAATGGCATGCAATGCAATGATGGTGATGTTGACTTTAAAGGGGATGCCCCATCACTTTCTGGCCATATTGGTTACTTGGTCTTGTTTTTTGTCCTAACTTTGACTTGCAGACTGGATGGGCTATTATCCCCGATGCCCCATCCTCTTGTGGGTTTGGCCATCTTCTTCTGAAATGCTACCTTATTAAGGCGAAGGTCAACTTGCAAATGCTTTCTTTAACGGAAGCAACGATCTGAGAGCCTGTTTGCCGTATGTCCCCATACTTTTGAACTCTTTTGTGAGTAATGCAGAAAAACTATGTTGTTTCAAATCTAGGGATACATGTTCTGATTTCAATGCAAGATGCTTATTTAAAAAACAATGGGTTTTTCGTTTCAGATTGTGGATGTATCAAACTAGATTGAATACCCTGAATATCAAGTGCACGAGCAACACTAAAAATGGCTTACCGAAGATTGCCCCAAGCAAATCCTATTTCTAGGAGACCTCGAGAGTTGAATTGATGTTTGAAGATGTGAAGTGCATTTTTAAGGTCTTTCGGTGTTTAGCTACATTGCCTTTGGCATATTTATTTATGTTCTATTTTTTAGGGGAATTCAATTCATCCCATTCCTTTGGCTGGAAATAAATGATGGAGCAAACGATAAATTCCTAAGCTACTTGGTATTGTCATGATTTTGAAACTATTACCATCACTCATGAAGCGAAAGGTTTTGATTAGAATGGGCTTTAGCAGAGTGCCCCAAAAGTTCCACACTCTTATCCGAACATGCCTATTACCAGGTTTTGAACATTGGAGTGTTTTTTGATTAATTTTTTAAAGAAAATGTCTATTACCAGGCTTTGAAGTGCTTTTTGAAAAACGCCTATTATCAGGCTTTGAAAATTAAATCAATTTACCGTGTTTTATTTTGAAAATGCCTATTACCATGCTTCAAGCATTATATTGCACCAGTTTATTGTTATTTGATGTGAAATGTGAGATGCAAGTCACATGTTCATAATCTCCACAACTTAGGATTTTAATTAGACACAGGCTACTCGGATTCAACCTTTGGGTCAAAGTTTATGTTCCTTGTGTAATTGACATACGGGGACCCAATAGACAGATATATTTACAAAATAAAAAGAGAGTTGAAAAACAAAATACATCATTTCATTGAAAATAAAATGATGTAGCCTCAAGCCCTTACAAGAGATTGACACTGCCTTCAGGCTTAGGCCGGTGTGTTTGATTTACATGCATTACTTGAAGGAAATTAAAAGCAAAAGGGACCTACGGAACTTTGGATTTGACGTCTAGACTAAATGGGTGAGAGTGATTTCCTCAAAGAATTCCACTTCTTTACTGTCTATGAGGCCTTGAACAATATCCTTAAACTAGTAGCAGTCTTGAATAGTGTCCCCCCTTCGGTATGGAACTAACAATACGGATCGATATGCCCCTCGGGCATTTTTAATTAGTTAGGGTGCCAAATTAAAAGGATCGTCTTGAATATATGGAAAAAATTGAGCATTGCATGGTGAATTAAAAATGAATTGAAGAATTGAAAGGTGCCTTAAGGTGAGGAGTACACGTATGGCTGCCTTTGATGGGTAAATCAACAAACACTATCATCTTCTTCATTCCTCCCTTAGCACTGAACCAAGTTAGAGAAAGAAAGAAAGGTTTAGTTCAAGATTTAACCATGCATTGGAATGGTCCTTGTGTTGCTTGAATTGTGGTTGCGTGATTGTGAATATAAGTTCTTCTTCTTGCTATTCCCTTGTTCAAAATGTGGGTTGTTGAATGTGTCTTGATTCCTACATGTTATAGAATGCTTGAATCTTGAATTTGTGAGTGTTAGTAGTCAAATTGCTAAAGAGAATGTGTATGGTTGCTGAAAATTGAGAATATGGATTGTTTTACTAGTTGAAAATGTATAAACATGCTAATTGTATATAATGACCTGTTTTGATCATGTTGTTAGATGAATTGAGACTTGAATAGAGAAAATAGCTTGCTGGAAAATGAATGTATACAATTGGATTAGTTAAAACTAGGTAATGGACTGCTCAAGTGGTGAATTAGAGGTATGTTGATTGATTAAATGAATCAAATTGAATATAGCACTATAATGCCCTGTTATAATCACATTGCTAGGTGAAATTGACTGATCTAGACATGTAAGAACATGAAAATAAGTTGAATTACAATGTTAGAATCTTGTTTAGATGAGTTAAGAAGCTAGAAACTCAACCTAGTGTAATCTGCCCAGAATACTCTATTCTTGCAGTAAATTTGAAAAATCACCATAAATTGTATAAATGGAATTTAAGGATTAAATTTATATGGATAGTGCCTTAACATGTCTAAATTTATATGGATAGTGCCCTGTCTTTAAGTTAAAAACTGTATTAATTGGAAATAAATTAAAATGCAAGGCCTATATGGTTAGAAATAAAATTAAGTTATCTTTCCAATGGTGTAAACCAATTGAAATTCTGACGTACGGAATGAAAGTTATGCATGTTTAAGTGAGCAAAGTACATGTTGTCTAGTAGCAACAGTTTAGGTAATTGTACACAGTTTGGTAAACTGTTTTTTAAACAGTTTTGGGACAGTGGTTACTGCCCTGTTTTACATGAATTAAAGTATAGACAAGTGTAGTTATGTGTAGTAAAGAATATATATGAACATGCTGGTAGATTTGTTTATATTGTGTACTAGTAATATTCCCTTGGTTGAATGATTATGTGAACTTGTTTTAATATGTATTTACTTGTTTGATGTGTTAGAATTAGGAGTGAACTTGGTGGAAAAGGGAAAGGGTGGAACATCCTAAAGCTAAGAACAAAGTAGTGTGGATCCAAGACTAGCTAGCTTGGAGAGTATTGTGAGTGTAGTTATTTCTAGGGTTAGGACTAGGTCCTAACCAATGCATGCATGTCTACATTCTTGTAATGATAAATGGACCTAATATGGACTTGGCCTAATAAGGGGAGTATGATTAAAGTAATGCATGAAATTTGATCACATCCTTGAATTCATGTATAATTCAATTGCTAAGCATGTTTAAGTTGTAACATTGGTGCTTGTATGTGTGATATGGCATGTGATCGAATGCTTAAAGAAATTGCTTGAAATGTTATCCCAAATTGATGAAATTAACGCATGAGAATTACATGATATGTGAGCTATGGCTCAATTGGCCTAAGGGGCTAGTATATAATGAACTTGCTGAATACTTGACATGATCTTGAACTTGAAATACTTGTATAAATGGCTAATATCGAACAACCTTGGTAGCTAGTTGGATTAGGTAAAAGGGCATGCCTTAGATTCTAGAGCTCATTGTGTTAGGGTGGACTACGGTCCAGGGCTAAGGCCCCTATTTGGCGACAGACGGAGGGTATGTATGTGGCCTTTGGTGACAGTAGGAGGGTTGACCAGTACTACGGTACATCTTGTGGCGACAGTTGGTTGGAGACTCGATTACTTATACAAACTAAGTACCAAGCGGGTTGTTTAATGAATAACAATTGAAATAACAATCCTACATCATATGTTACTTGTCTTGAATGTCATGAATTTGTTTAAATGATAATAAATGAAATAATAATCCTATAATACATGTTACTTGTCTTGAAAGTTATATAATGAATGTTACTTGACATGAAAGCCATGATTTGCTTGATTACTTGTCATGTAAGCATGATTGCTTGATTACTTGTCATATAAGTATGAATTTCTTGATTTCTTATTATGAAAGCTTGAATTATTGTCTCTTTCTTCTTATACTAGTCCAATGCTTGTAATCCTTAGCTTGGATCATTCATTTCTAATTGATACTTAACTTGATATCACAATTGGTTAGAACTAGTTACTACCTCACTAAGTACATTCTTGTACTTATCACTCTTGTTTTCATTCTTCCCAACTACAGGATAAGAAATTTGATTGTTGCTTGATCTTGAAGCCTGATTTCTTGAGCTCGAAGCAAGACACAAGCATAGCTAAAGTATGGTTCATACTTGTTTTTTACTCCCCTAGTTGGTGGCACTTAGATTGTATCTAGTGAACTAGTGCATGCATTTTGAACACTTGAGTACTTGTATATATGTGTTCTTGAATGGGCCTACTATGTTATGAACTTGGTTGACAATGTGAAATAAGTTTGTATTGAACTCAAATTATATATAATGTATAAGTACTTGTTGCGCATATATGAATGTATACATGGAATGTTCAAGTAGTTGATCTAGCTTATATTGCCATTTGAATGCCTTGTAGAATGATATAGTCATTTGTGTGAATAAATCATGTTGTAAGTGTTTTATATGTTTGTATGGAAATTGTCGAATGGATAGGCTTGGTGTATGGCTTGTTGGAAACAAACTACATGCAATTGTATGTTCAAATGATCATGTTTAGTAAATTTAGGTATGAGATGTATTATGTATCAAACTAAGGAACATTGAAATGAAATTGAAGTATGCATTTACCACTTAGGTTATTCGAATTAGGGTTGTATGATGATGTTAATTAAATTGTTTGATAACCTATTATGTCTTGAAATCAAAATGTGAGATTGCTTGCATGTTAAGTTAAAAATGCTTGGTTGTTTGCTAGTTAAGTAACTCATCTAATATGGATGAGTTAATCTATTCTTGCCTTGTTCTTGCTTGTAATGCTTTGTTCTTGCTTGGTAACACTCCTGAGCCAGTTTGCTACTAACCCGGGGTAGAGGGTGTTACATCTTTCGCTATATTATGACTTTTACTAAATATTGGCTATGCAAGTTTTTGTTATGTTAATAATGATATAGTAATGTTCTAAGAAAATTTTCGTAAGCTTGCCAAAGCAATAAGAATCTACGATTCCGTCGTATGATTAGTTTAAGTTCTATATCTTGTTTTCTAGTGACACCCTTTCAACCCGAATTCCTTCTAGAACAAGTTTAGGGTGTTACATCCTCTGCCTAGCTCTCAAGATTTCTCTACCTTTAGTAAAGCTCTTGGTACGAGGTTTCCATATGTTATCTCGATCCAAGATAAGGAAATTATAGGTTAAGCATTGACATTTGGATCCCATAGGATTGTGTTAGACCCTTTTCAAGCTTTTGAAAGTCCAATGGTTATTGAATCGCCCCCTTTAGCGGATGATCTATATCAAGATCATTCACGTATTGTATGAATCCTTTTGATCTTTCTATCTTTGATGATTGGAAGGCTTGAATGATGGAAGTGGTTAACCTTCCTTCCTTATGGATCATTCTTTTCCTTTCTCTTATGAAGCCTTTCATGTTTGATCCCTAGTTTTTTTTTAGTCTGTTGAAGATGGTTATCTTTTCTTCGACCATTTTTGTTTAGGGATGGGAGTCGCACGATGTTTGATGGCTACTCCTCTGATGTTTCCCTTGTTTCCAATCTGTCTCAGATAGAAACTTTGATAACAAAACCCTATTTTTCGAGATAGAGAGCCCACCTCCAAATAGAGCTCTTGTAGAGTTTTTGCCTATTTGAGCTATCGACTGGTGTTTGGCTTGGGAGATCGTGTTTTATTTCCTTTTATGTTGCATTGTTTTAATATCTTTTTATGTTTGTTGCTCTTTCTTTCGGATGTTCCCTCCCATCTAGTGTGGATGGTAGTTTTTAATCTGCCTTATATGGCAGTTTTGGGGACTTATTTCAGCTGTTCATGCTCTTGATTCCTTTTGAATGAAAAATGACCCAACAAAAATTTCTATAGAACCATTAGAAAAAAATGGATTAACCAAAAATTTAAAATATGTCAAAGGAAAAAACATAAAATGCTCCAAAACCTAAGCCTCGTTCATCCAAAATTCCCAGCCATAGTTAGTAATTTTCTCAAGAATTGTTGCTTGATTTATGTCTCTGGGGACTGAGTTCTTATCCCTAAGCTTAGTCGTCGATTTTCACAGTGAAAGTTGGTTTGTTCCGGTGAGATTTTGGTGCCCGGTTGCAAAGGGGATGATTATTGTTTTTCTCTAGTTTGTTGGCTCATTTTTTACGTCTCCTAACCTTATGAGAGTTTCTGGGGCTTTCCATCTCTGTCTGGGCCTCGTGCAGTGCTGGTTTTAGCTCATGTTTGGTTACAGGAAAGGGATGGCAAAGATGGGCTATAGGGAGGTCTAGCCTCTTCGTCTATCGACATGGTTCTGGTTGATAAGTGCTTAATCGACCTATATTATATGCCATTATTCTTTATATTTTGCATGTTTTCTTGCTCATTTAGTTTGCATATAGATAGGGATTTACACCACATGTGCTTAAATGTCATATATATTAGTGCTTTTCAAGGGAAATGTGATGTTTGTGGTGTATGTATAGGATGCTGGAGGATTGCTGGAGCTGGAGAGGAGTAGATCGTATGGCTAGAGCTGACAAGGCATGAAAAATTGGAGAAGAATCTATCTCTGCCCACGTGGACTTTCACCCAGATACGTAACATTTAATGAAGCGGGAAACTAATGCCTTTTCATTAATGAAGCCGCGCAAACTTTAGGGTACTGAAACCCTAGTTTCACTGCCTATATTAGAGAGACTTGGATGCTACTTCAAGGGGGCACGATTTAGATGAAATTCCTAGTCCGAGCTTGCAGAGAACCACCGGGGTGAAGCTAGACGATTCTCCTCAATGAACGATGCCATCGAGAGAGGTTGACGGAGAGGAAGGCTACAACACAATTGGATAGCATGGAAGGAGTTTTATCGAGGATGCTCGGCTTCTTTCTTTTCTTTCTTAATAAACTGTCGTACTTTATACTTTTAATTAAGGTTGTTTTAGGCTTAGAATGAACTAAACCTTTTAGTTGGGATTATTGCGTCCCAGGATTTTATATTTTGATTATTCTATTTCAATGCTTTAGTTGTTTCCATCTTTGTCTATTCTATTCATGTTCTTAATGTGTAGTTAATTGTAAGAGCTATTCGAGAGAGGCATGTTAACTATTGATTTGTGGCTTAATATCGAGAGAGTTGGCTTATACAAACATGAATAGTGGGGTTAAGCTATCAACTTAGTCTTAATTTGGCTTAGATATAACTTTAGGGGTTCAATGACTAAAAGGGAGTTCTTAAACAAATAATAGAGTCGTTAGGGTTAACGTAGACAGGAATTACCTTAACCACAATATTATTAACTTCTAAGCATTGAGAAAGTCAGAAGTTCATTAAATAATCTTGTCGATTAGATAAAGAACCCAAGGGTTTACACAGATATGTATTGCCCGTTGCTATAGCATTGAAATAGGTAATCAAGCATATATCCTTAGCAATAATCCTAGCCTCCATAATTATCTATCAAGTCACTGCAGTTGTTTGTCTTAGTCATAGCTACCTTTAATTAGTTAAATTAGTCTACTTAAACCGATAATCACCAATACTTGCAAACACATTCCTAAGTAAGATAACTTCGTAGTTATTGTTCCAATCCTCATGGGTTCGACACTCTACTCTCACTTTATTACTTGATACGACGAGTATACTTGTTCTAAAGTGCATCATTATTCGACAAGCATCAAGTTTTGGCACCATTTTTGGGATTGACAATTGATAATTGTGTTGTAATTGCGCTTAGGACTTTCATTTTACTACATTTATTTTTTTCTATTTTGGTTTTCATTCTCAGGTACGTTCCAATGTATGACCAAAAGGTCCCCCAAAGAACCTATTCTTCCATATAATCTGGAGATCGAAAGAACATTTCGGAGACTTCTATGAGAGAACAAGAATATGGTGAACGCCGAAGAGATTCCACCAAGGAACATCCTTGAGAACACGCATAATCCAGAAGTTGTACTTCCAGTCGATGAACAATAAGGTCTTTGAGTGGGAGGCAATGGCCAGGAAGATCTACCACCTGCCAGGCCCAAACAATTTATTAGAGACATCATTGAGCCCGTTATCAACAACCTCAATCCTCCAATTATAGTACTTGATCTAAGGACTACCCACTTTGAGCTAAAGCTCGTTATGTTCAACATGCTCAATAATATTGGACAATTTGGAGGATCGGCAAGAGAAGATGCTTGAAAGCATACCCAATCTTTCCTAGAAGTCTATAACTGCTTCAGGCAACCAGATATACCTACTGATGCCTTGTGCCTCAAGCTATTCCCTTTTTCTCTACGAGATCGAGCTAGAGCATGGTTAAAGACTTGTTCTGCATGATTTATTACATCCTAGGACGACTTGTGCAACAAGTTTTTACACCGATATGATCCACTGAACGTGCACAACCAAAAGTGAAGTGACATCATCTCTTTCCAACAATATGATGATGAATATAAGTATGAAGCATATGATAGATACAAAGATCTGCTTCGAAAGTGCTCGATCCTTGGATTCACAAATTGGCTACAAGTCATGACGTTCTATAATAGAGTCAATGCCCAAACAAGGATGATGATTGACTCGTCAGCTAATGGTAATTTTCTCGATAGATAACTTGACGGGGCTTTCAAGACACTTGACTTGATAGCCAACGTCGACTACCAGTTCCCACGAGGGCGATTGAAGCCTGGACCTAAAGTAGCTGAAACACTCAAATTGAATAATTCTCATACTGTAGCAGCTCAGCTCTCTACCATCACCAACCTGGTCAAGAACATCCAAGGGACATCCAATGTTCGAGAGGCCAAGGTGGTGTAATACACTTGTGAACATTGTGATGGGGAACATCAGTTGAGCGAATACCCTCAACAACAAGAATTTGGATGCTACGTATGGAATACTAATCGTAACAACAATTCTACTCCAACACCTACAACCTAGGGTAGCAGCAACATCCAAATTTTGGTTAGGGAGGTAACAAAGGAAATACATGAGTACAGCCATCTACATCAAACAAACCATCTAGATTTCAAAAGACTCAGAGGCTGAACCAGTGAGCTTCCAACTCCAATTCTAATTCCTTTGATAATTCTTATCAATCATTTATGGAAACTGCTCATGTCATTATGTAGGATCAAGCAGCCCACTTAAAAAATCATAATGACATGATCACAACGCAGGCTGCCATGTTGCAAAACCAGCAATCGATCATGCAAAACAACACCACCTCGATTAGGTCCTTGGAGACTCAAGTTGGGCAGATTGCCTAGATGTTGAAGACGAGACCACTTGGCAGATTACCTAGTGATACTTAAGTCACTAAGGCCTTTAATGCAAAGCAATGCAATGCCATCACTCTGCGTAGTGGCACGCAACTGAGGACAGAATCCAAGTTTGGGGGAAGCTCTCCAATAGATCATACTCAGAGCAAGCCATTTGTTGATACTCCTACACCAAAGGAACCTTGTTGATGCTCCTACACCAAAGGAACCAACTCTTGTGTCTGATACAATGAGTGGCGTTGCTACTAAAAGTAAGGAAGATAAAGCTAAGGAAGTACCTGCATCCAACAAGCCACAATACGAGCCTAGACCACCACCTCTATTCTCACAAAGATTGAAAGCTCATAAACAAGATGTCCAGTACTAGAAATTTTTGAAGATGCTTAAACAATTGCACATCAATGTCCCACTTCTAGAGGCCATTGATCAGATGTTGATCTATGCAAAATTTCTAAAGGAGATCGTAACAAGGAAGAAGAAGATGAGTGATGTTGAAACTATCACCGCTATGGGTGAGTTCATGGTTGTGCTGAGTGATTTGCCACCCAAGATGAAGGGCCCTAGCAACTTCACCATTCCATGCTAGATAGGCCACAACTACTCTGACTATGCCTTATGTGATCTCGATGCAAGTTTGAACTTGATGCCGAAATTTGTGTTTAAAAGACTGGGGATGGGTAAAGCAAGGCCTACATCGTTGATCCTTCAATTGGTTGATCGATCTTAAATTTGACCTAAGGACAGCATTGAAGATATGCTTGTTAAGGTAGATAAGTTTGTCTTCCCAGTGGGCTTTATCATCCTTGACTGTGAAGCTGATGAGAATGCTCCCATCATTCTGGGGAGACCATTCCTAGCCACTAGCCGAATTGTGATCAACTGTGTGAATGGAAATTTCACCATGAAGATGAACAACCAACATATCATATTCAACGTCTTTAGCACACTCAAGTATGTGGACAATTATGAAGAGTGTCAACTCGTGGAAAGCGAAGAAGCCCTAACTAAAAAAGGTTTGCCCTAGATACATTGCAGCAATATCCTCCCTGATGAGAAGTAAACTGAAGTTGCCGAGGACATGCATGTAGTCAACGAAGGAGAAGAACAATCCATAAATTGGCATCTAGCTGACTCAAAGAGTGTCAGCTCACAATTATGCATATACAAGGTGCTAATTGCTACTGTATTTAGAATCTCGATCAAACCAAAACTCACTTCAGCCATGAAAACCATGCTCATGCTTGAAGCTATTAAATAGTGTGAAACTGGAATTCCTCCTCCTATCGCATAATGGCCTGTTGCAAACCTTAACCTTAGTAATTTTCCAACACAAGATTCCACCAGAACTCTTAATAAAGTTGACAAGGATATCACACGTTAATTAACGAACATGGCATCAATTCTGAATCGACATTCTAGCCACATTGGAATGGCACCTCAATGGTTGCAGATGTACAATGGAGCGTCGGTCCTTTACGATAAACCTACTGCACCAACACTAAATCAATAGCACGTCCAATCTTTATTACATTTATTTTTTGCATTTAATTTAATTTTTGCATTTTTAATTTCTACATTTTCATTTATGTCCTTTATTAGAATTTGATTCCTTTTAAATAATTACTCTCTTTTGCTGGTAGTTATCAAGATCAAGATAGAAAGCAGGTTGAGCAACTCACGGAATCCTTAACAGTGATAAACCCGAATATCAAGGTTCAGTGATACACTATCCTTTTCAACAGCTAAATTCTTACACCTTAATCCCTTTTTTCCTCCTTCCCATAACATGCCACACGATGTCTCCCTATTCATCACACCGTTCACAACTCGACTTCCACACAAAGTCAAGACACTATATTAATGACCGATGTAACCCTTCATGATTACCTTTATCCTTTTTCCTTTTTACCCTTCCTTCTTTACCATAAAACACAGCATTGATCCTCAATTCGACTCTTGGCATCGAAATATCCTAAAACCCTAAAGTTCCTAACTAGTTCAACTCCTTCTCTGTCTGAATCATGGTAAGCCAACTCATTATCACCCGTCGATCCCAACAGCCACCACAGATGGACAGAAATAACAGCTCTCCGTCCTCTTCATCTCCTCCGACCTCTTCGGATGTAACCAGTATCTCTTAGAAGATATGACCTATGAGGAGATTCACGAACTCAATAATTGCCTCTACACAATGGGCGATGTCATTATAACAAGGTATAACCACATGACCCAACAGGACCTCATCTTAGAGGAAGGTTTGGAGTTCACTCCAAACATCCGTTACAAGTTCAAAGCAGATATACATGCGGTCATAACCACACAAGGATGGGGAGACTGTTCGTCAGCCAAGATAGGTTAACGCTGACTAGGTACATGAATTCTACACTCATGTAGGGCACAGACCAGTGGAAAGGTCTCGTATGCGTGGAACAACAATTGTATTCTTGGCTGAGGCAATTACCGACCATTTCAACCTTTATACATTCGATGACGGTCATCAAAACTTTTTCACCGCACCAATAATGAAAACATATGCCCAGTTGCTGGCAAATCTCTACCTTCCCAATACCACATGGGACCAAGATGACTTCTATATCCAAAAGGTACATGGGGCACAACTTAATCCGACGTCAAAGTTCTAGATGTACTTCATCAACAACCACATCCTCTCAACCCGTAATTGATCTACAGTTTCTTATCGCCGGCTAATGCTCCTGCACTCTATCCTCAACAACTGAGACATCAACCAGTATGAATACATTTATGAGACCATCATAAATAGGGTGGCGGTGACAAGAAAGCCCAAGGATCCACCCTTCCTTAATCTCATCACAACCTTATGCCAAAAGGCAGGGGTTGAAGAATGGGGAGGGGATGACATCATTGAGCGCTATACCAACTAGTTGCCATCCCAGGTCCAACAGATGAAAGAATATAGTATGCCTGTTGAACTTGTCGCCACATCAACACATTACCTCCGACAAGTTGTTCAGGGTACGGTTTCCAGTTTAATAGATCCTTATCTCTAATATATCCAACAAATGGAAGTGGTAGAGCAAATGTTAATCAACAAGCTTCTTCCAAACACCCAAGAAAATCCCAATGAATGGCTATCACCACTACCACCATATGGAGGCAACGGCCAGATACTAATGTTGGCGCCTCCTTCCACCCTGCCACGAAACAAGTATCTGTCTGGGACAAAGGCAAGGGCATCATCATCCGGGAACCACCACCTCTGTAACTCCTAGGGTCAAGTTTTCTTTTCATTTATTTTATTTTATTAGTTTAGTTTATTTTTTCATATTTGCATATTTTTTTCATCATCTAGGAACCACCACCACTGTAACTCCTTGATTTGTTTTGCATTTTATTTTTATTTCCTTTTTGCATTGGGGACAATGCTCCTATCAAGTTTGGTGGAGTACATATCCATATATATATATTAGGTTAAATTTAGGTCAAATTTAAAATTTTAATTTTTTTATAACTGTAATTACCCTAATATGCTCGCTAGGTTCCCTTTGCTATGATTCCTTTGATTCTAAACCTCCTACTGCATTGATCATGACTTTCTATGATGAATCTATGTTGATGCTTTGCAAGGTGTTAAGAGCTTTCAAGTTTTTGAACTTAATGATAAATTTGATGTAGTCCTTACAACCACGAATTGCATGCAATCTAACACTTAAGAAACCTTAGGGATGCTCTAGGTTTAATTTATAATGCTAGAGCATGAATCAAAAGAAAATGAACTTAAATGCTCAATGAAGCAAAATAAAGGCTAAAAACTCCTTGAAAAAATCAAGAAAATAATTTAAGACTTGATAATTTAAACAAAACTGTTGAGGAACACTCTTCTATTCATCTTGCTATCTTAGTACACTAGGTGAGTTGTGTTTTCTCCATTTAACTTTCCCTGGTATGAATGATAGTACTGGCAAAGGGTGAATGAAAGTCTTCATGGGATGACACTGCTTGTAGGGCTCGGGGATAGGCTATTTGCTACACTCCATCTTCAGGTACCAAAGGGTTGGTGTGATAAGTTGAAGCCCCAATGATATAGTTTTCAAACATAAAAATAACATGGAGTAAAAATGTACTAAAATAGGAAAAACAATATGTCAAGGCAGAAAAAGAAAGAAACACTTAAGTTTCTCTAAGACTATTAAGTGATGAATGCATGTATCATAGCACACATTGCACTTACAGTGGATTTAATCTTTTGAATAAAACTATAAGCTCTAATGCATTTTCTTATCATCAACATAGCTCAAGAATAAATTACTGGTGCAACATAACTTGTAATCATTGTATCATAGCTTAGTGGAACCTTATGAATTATGGGTTGTTTACTGTTCTTATTTTCTGATTTTATTTTTCTTGCTTCCATTTTGCATTGCTTGAGGACAAGCAATATTTCAAGTTTGTGGGTATTTGACGAGTGCTTAATCGACCTATATTATATAACCTTATTCTTTATCGTTTGCATGTTTTTTCTGCTCATTTAGCTGCATTTAGGTTAGATTGTACATAGTTGCATATAGATACGGAGTTACACCACATGTGCTTAAATGTCATCTATATTAGTGCTTTTAATGGGAAAAGTGGTGTTTTTTGGTGTATGTGCATGATGTTGATGGATGCTGGAGGATTGCTGGAGCTGGAGAGGAGCAGATCGCAAGGCTGGAGCTGACAAGGCTTGAAGAGTTGGAGAAGAATCTATCTATGCCTGCATGGACTTTTTCCCATATACGTAAGATTTAATGAAGTAGGAAACCAATGGCTTTTCTTTAATAAAGCCGCACAAACTTTAAGGTATTGAAACCCTAGTTTCACCACCTATATAAGAGAGACTTAGACACTACTTCAAGGGGGAACGATTTAGACGACGGTCCTAGTCTAAGCTTGCGGAGAGCCACCGCGGTGAAGCTAGATGATTCTCCTCAACGAACGACGCCATCGAGAGAGGCTGGCGAAGATGAGGCCTGCAACACAGTTGGATAGCACAGAGGGTGTTCTGTCGAGGACTCTTGGCTTCTTTCTTTTCTTGCTTGATAAATTGTCGTACTTTGTACTTTTAATTATGGTTGTTTTAGACTCAGACATGAGCTAAACCTTTTAGTTGGGATTATTGCGTCCTAAGATTTTATTTTTTGATTATTCTATTTCAATGCTTTAGTTGTTTCCATTTTTGTCTATTATGTTCATGTTCTTAATGTGAAGTTAATTGTAAGATCTATTCGAGAGAGGCATGTCAACTTTTGATTCGAGGCTTAATATCGAGAGAGTTAGGTTATACAAACATGAACAGTGGGGCTAATGTAACACCCCTCACCCATATCCATTACTGAATACAAGTTAGAGGTGTCACATGACACTTGAATTATAGTTCCCACTTTATAAATCAGTAAAATTTTGTTTCTTTTTAAAATATAAACAATTTACTCTTTAAATAAATTGACACCTAATCACTTAAAATTTTAGTCTTAATTTTTCTAAGTTCAGTTCAAACCTCAATTCAAGCAGCAACTAGGCAGTTCACTTAGTAGTTATTTAACTAATAAAACTGCTTAAAACTGCCTAATTTAAAAATCATTTAGATAGTAAATAAAATACGTTTTAAAAACATACACATATTAGAGCATCCAAAATATAAATAAATATGCATGCCGACTAGTAATATCAAAAGACAACATTAAAGATGTCATACTGATACTAATATTCGGCTCTCCAAACTATGATGATGTCCTCTGCTGCTCCTTACGCTCCTTAATATCTACACGTCAAACAATCACACGCTAAGTATACACTTAGTGAGGCAATATATATGATAATTGAAAACATTTCACTCTAAGTATAATAAAAATATGGAGTGCAATAAGAATATTAAAAAGGATTTGAAAATCACGAATCTGATTTACCAAACCATTCCACTTTCAATTCCAATGATAATATAGCATAGCCCAATGTACTATATATGAGAATGCAAGGTATGTCAGTTTAATGATAAGTAATGCACAGGTGCCCGCAACAACTAATCAGTTGTGTTTGAATAAGTAATGCACATGTGCCCGCAACAACAAATCAGTTGTGTTTGGATCAACAGATCAATGCTAGTGTATCACTAGAAATACTATCGTAACTTAACGGCATTAATAACCTTCACTGGATCATAGTTGTAAAACACAACTCACCATCTCGACTGCCATAGCAGTATTAAATGTATCGACTGCTTAGAAGCATTATTAAACCAATATACTCTAACTCTTTGGCATGCCAATATACCAAGACTCTCAATAGACATACAATGGGCATTCAACATTTTCAATAATATGAACTTTCCTTTTTATCAATAATACCAATAAATCATAATAAATCACTTTCATATATAGAAATTTGCATTGGGCAGTTCATACCCTAAATTATTTATAAACCATTCAAACATTTCAAATAATTCAAATCCTTTACCTTTAACCTTCGAGATTGACTTATCACAAGTCTATCTCATAGCATTAATAATAAATAAATAAATATGTACTCAGCTTTGCCTCACTAGTTATACTATACTATTACTTTACTCTGGAGCTTTTCCTTTATCTACCGACTTATTTGAACCTTGATTGTGATCACGAATACGATCTACACCATATTTCAACAACAAGTACCATTTCAAACTAATGTTAGTATCTTACTAACATTAATATATATATTAGGCAAATATTCCTAATAATTCTATAACTTTACAAAAATATTCACTTTAGTCCTAAAAGACTCATTTTAAGCTCCCAGCCATCATTTTGAACTTTAAACCTTACATTCTTCATGTTTTTACACCTGAGAACCTAAGCTTTAAAAATTTACCTTTAATCCTTAAACTTTCCAAAATGTACAACTTAGTCCTTATTACTTCATAACCTTCCATAATAGTCCAAATGATTTTCTAAAATTTACAAAATCATCCTTACATCATTTCCAAGCTTAGAAAAAAATTTCCTAAGCTTGGAAATGATGTAAGGA
The DNA here is from genome assembly GCA_019671005.1 of Hibiscus mutabilis. NCBI lineage: Eukaryota > Viridiplantae > Streptophyta > Magnoliopsida > Malvales > Malvaceae > Hibiscus > Hibiscus mutabilis. Next base: position 24,757,747 of record CM033712.1, read on the forward strand.
TGATTTTGTAAACTTTAGAAAGTCATTTGAACTATTATGGAAGAGAAAATTTTCCCCCAAATTCTTTCTCTTAGCCGAATACAAATGGTCACTTTGACCTAACTTTCCAACTTGATTCAAGCATGTTTTAGCTTCTACACAACATATTCAAGCTTCTAACATCATTTACTCTTCAAAAGAAAATTTTACAAGAGTTTCCCTAATTTTTCAATTTTCCCAAAAAATCATCTAACAACCAAAACATAGAAATTTCACTATATTCATGCTTGAAACAATATCGCAACAGCATATTTAATCAAAACAATCCATAAAACTCAATATATCAACTTGTCCTTCATAAACCCTAACTCCCAAACTCAACATATAAGCATGGAAACTACTTAAAATTTATACCAAATGAAAGAGAATTTGATGGAGATCAATTTTCTATTTCATGTCTTGATCCAAAAACCAATCGAATCTAACTAAAAATTGAATCAAAAATTGTCCTTACCTTGGCTATGGTGTATTCGAACTTGAGGAAGACGAGGAGAAAGTTTCTAGCTTTTTCTTTGTTAAATTATAAGGACAAATGGCATTTTATTCTCAAAAATCCAATATAAAAATCTCTACTAATAGTGAAATGACCAATTTTCCCATTAGTTATGACCAATAGGATCACAACACTTGTATTATCTTATCCAAAATAATCAATTTTAATTAAAAAGTAAGGGCAAGAGGTCAAAAATGCCATTAATGAATCCATATATCAACAAAATGCCATTATGCACTATTTTAGAATACTGCATAGAATCGAATCCAAATTGATTCAACAAAAATTCCAAATTTCAGTATCATGTTCCTTTAGTCTGTCTAAGACTCCCATCAAATTTTTATAATTTTCCGAGTTCGAATGCTCATCCGAATTAATTCCCGGAACTTTTTCCTTTTACAACTTTTTACACAAATGTCGTACCAAAAATCTGATTCCCACCAAAATTCTTATACTTGGATGAACTATTCATTTTTTCCATAAAAATATTTATTGGGAAAATTACCATTTGGTCCCTAAACTTTTCCCAACTTTTCACTTTTGTCACCAAACTTTGAATTTTTACATTTTAGTCACTAAATTTATAACCACAAACTTTTGAATTTTTGCAATTTAGTCACTAACCAAAAATTAGGGTATTACAATTCTCCCCTTAAGAAAATTTGTCCTCGAATTTTCAGAACGTACCTGATTCGAAAAGATGAGGAAATCGTTTTTCCATATTTTCCTCTCTTTCCCACGTTGCTTCTTCCACCTTGTGATTTCGCCAAAGAATTTTAACAAGTGGAATCATCTCGTTCCTTAGTTCCTTGACTCCACGTGCTAAAATTCTAATCGGTTCCTCTTCGTATGTCAAATCTAATTGAATCTGTACTTCTTTCGGAGTAATAATGTGGGAAGGATCTGATCGATACTTTCTGAGCATCGATACATGAAACACATTATGAATCTTATCCATTTTCAGGGGTAGAGCAAGTTGATAAGCCACTGGGCCTACTCTTTTTATAATCTCATATGGTCCAATAAATCTCAGACTCAGCTTTCCCTTTCGTCCAAAACGCAAAATCTTTTTCCAAGGTGATACTTTGAGAAACACTTTATCTCCAACTTGGAATTCAATTTCTTTTCTCTTCAAATCTGCATAAGCTTTTTGTCGATCGGCGGCTATCTTGAGGTTATCTTGTATGACCTTTACTTTGTCTTCGGCTTCTCTAATTAGATCAGGTCCCAAAATATGTCGATCTTTCAACTCGTACCAATTCAAAGGAGTCATGCACCTTCTTCCATACAAAGCTTCATAAGGTGCCATTTTGATACTTGCTTGGTAGTTGTTATTATAAGAAAATTCCGCTAACGGCAAGTATTTCTCCCATGATCCTTGGAATTCAATCACACATGCCCTCAACATATCCTCCAAAATTTTAATGGATCGCTCTGATTGTCCATCTGTTTGAGGGTGAAAAGCCATGCTAAAATTAAGTCGAGTACCCATATCTTTATGTAAAGACTTCCAAAATCTGTATGTAAACCTTGGATCTCTATTAGAAACAATCGAGACTAGTACTCCATGAAGACGAACTATTTCTCTAATATATAACTCAGCATATTTGTCCATAGAGTAATATGTTCGCACTGGAATGAAATGTGCTGACTTAGTCAATCTATCAACAATTACCCAAATAGAATCTTTCTTGCTTGGAGTCAAAGGTAGCTCTGTCACAAAATCCATAGTTACTCGTTCCCACTTCCACTGAGGAATGGAAATTGGTTGCAATAAACTATAAGGTACTTGATGCTCTACTTTCACATGTTGACATGTCAGGCACTTCGAAATAAACTCAGATATAGCTCTTTTTATTCATGGCGACCAATATCGACTCTTTAGGTCTTGATACATCTTGTTTCCACCTGGATGCATAGTCAAAGGACTATAATGTGCCTCAAAGAGAAGTTCTTTCTTTAATTCTTCATTATTAGGGATGAAAATCCTTTCCCAATAATATAAGCATCCATTAGACTTAACTTCAAAATCTTTGGTCTCGCTATTTACGACTTGTTTGAATCTTGACAAACATTCCATATCTCTTCTCTGAAGCTCTTTTATTCGATCCACCAAAGTAGGTCTTATGCTTAATTCAACAATTAACGCACCATCCTTTTGTAAAGCCAACCTTGTATTAATGGCTCTCAAAGCAACAAAAGTCTTTCTACTGAGGGCGTCAGCTACCACATTCGCTCTTCCTGGATGGTAATCAATAACCACATCATAATCCTTTAGTAGCTCAATCCATCTCCTCTGTCTCAAATTTAACTCCTTTTGAGTAAACGGGTACTTTAGATTTTTATGATCTGTATAGATGTAACATCGTTCTCCATATAGATAATGACACCATGTTTTCAAAGCAAACACCACTGCTGCCAACTCTAAATCATGGGTGGGATAATTCCTCTCATGCGTCTTAAGCTGTCTGGAAGCATAAGCTACCACTTTTCCTTCTTGCATGAGTACACAACCCAAACCATTATGAGAAGCATCACTATATACCATAAAATCCTTACCCGATTCGGGTTGTACCAATATCGGAGCTTCAGTTAAAATCCTCTTCAAAAATTCAAAGCTTTCTTGACATTTCTCTGTCTAAACAAATGGCACATCCTTTCTCAATAGCTTAGTTAGGGGAGAAGCAATCATCGAGAAGTTCTTTACAAATCTTCGATAATAACCAGCCAATCCCAAGAAACTTCATACTTCAGAAACATTCTTTGGAGCTTTCCATTCAACTATAGCTTGTACTTTCTTGGGATCTACTCTTATCGCCTCAGCCGTAACCACATGGCCGAGAAAAGTAACTTCTAATAACCAAAATTCACATCTTGATAGCTTAGCATATAGTTTCTTTTCTCTGAGAATCTGAAGAATAACACGAAGATGAGCATCGTGTTCCTCCTTTGTCTTTGAATAGAATAAAATATCATCAATAAATACCACTACAAATCGATCCAAATATGGCTGAAATATTCGATTCATCAGATCCATGAATGTTGTAGGAGCATTTGTTAATCCGAACGGCATCACTACAAACTCATAGTGTCCATACCGCGTTCGGAAAGCCGTCTTTAAAATATCTTCTTCCTTAATCTTTAATTGATGATACCCAGATCGAAGATCAATTTTAGAAAACATCGTTGCACCCTTTAGTTGATCAAAAAGATCATCGATCCTTGGAAGAGGATACTTATTCTTTACAGTCACCTTGTTTAATTGACGATAATCTATGCATAGTCGCATAGACCCGTCTTTCTTTTTCACAAATAATACTGGTGCACCCCAAGGTGACATACTCGGTCTTATAAAACCCGATCCAATAATTCTTGTAATTGCGCCTTTAACTCCCGAAGCTCCGCTGGCACCATTCTATACGGGCCCATTGATATAGGTGTAGTACCAGGTAACACCTCTATTTTAAATTCTACTTCTCGATCTGGAGGTAATCCTGGTAATTCATCAAGAAATACATCTGGATAATCTCGAACTGTAGGAATATCATCCAACTTAACTCCAGAAGTTCGATTATCCACCACATTTGCTAAGAAAGCTTGATAGCCTTCTAGTAGCAACTTCTTAGCAGAAACTGCTGAAATCACATTAGATAAAGGATTCATTCTTTCTCCCACAACTACTATCTCCTCACCTTTCGAATCTTCCAAGATTAATCGCTTTAAGTGACAATCCACAATGGCATGTTAGAAAGATAACCAATCCATGCCTAAAATTATCTCGAATTCTTCAAAAGGTAACTCTATTAAATCTGCCGGGAACTTTATTCCTTGTACCTTTATTGGGCAATTTCTACATATTCGACTCACTTTTGCACTCTGACCCAATAGATTGGTAGCTATAATGTCACTAGAGATAGACTCTAATGGAATACTCCTTTCCTCAATCAGCTTAGTACTAATATATGAGTGCGTAGAACCAGGATCAATCAAAACAATTACAAGCTCATTATAAAGATAGAATGTACATGTAATGAATTCTGGATCATCACGATCTCTATCTGTCTGAATGTGAAAAACTCAGGCTGGTGCACGTATTTCCTGCTGTGAAACAGATTCAGATGGTCTTCCGGGTCCACCTCCTTCTCTACTTCTTTGTGGAAACGAAGCAGACCTCTTTGTCTGAATAGATCGTTCACCTTGCTTTTTAGGACAGTCTCTCGCAAAATAACCCATTTTTCCACAATTCATGCATGCTCCCATCGTCATCCAACATGTGCCAGAATAACGTTTACCACAAATGTCACACTGAGTTCTGAACTGGAATGACGAACCAGCACCAGAATTAACAGTTTGTCTATTTTCTCCAGCGTTGCCTCCTTTACGAGCAAATCTAGATTTATTCTTATACCAAGAACCACCTTTATTCCTCTTTGATGAGAAAGAAGCTGAAGATGTTCCTGGTCTTTTATTAGATTGTGAAATCTGCTCTATCATGTCCTCAGGCTCTGAATAGACACGTTCCATTGCTTTAGCTCGATTTACCACCTCTTGAAAAGTAGGCAAGTTCAATGCCACCAACATTTCCTTGGGTTTCCTATTCAGGGCTTCAATAAAATACTCACATCGATCCTTTTCAGTAGGGATCAATTCCGCTGCGAACCAGCTCAACTTGTTGAATTCACACTCATATTCATAGATAGTCCGGTTTCTTTTCTTCAGACTGAGGAATTGTTGTTTCATCTCCCGGATGAACTGGTCTCCAATATATTTATTTTTGAATTTTTCTAAGAAGAATTACCAGGTAACTCGCTCTGGAGGAACATGCATCGTAGCATTTGTCCACCAGAATCTGGCTTGAACTCGAAGTAACGAGACAGCTCCGTCCAACTTATCCGTGTCAGAACAACGGAATCTGTCAAGTATGATCTTTAAATCATTTAACCATATATCCGCAGCCACTGGACCATCATCTGAATCTCCCTTAAATTCGGGTGCTCCCAAACTTTATAATTCCTTAGCAATTGTCATACGGGGAGCAGGAGAAGCTTGTGGCTGGAAACGCGTCAGAACTGTTTCCAATGTCTGAAGAAAAGTTCCTTGATCCTGCACAGGCATTCTCTATTGTGCTAGTACTCTCCCTTGTTCCGGTTGAGCCATAGGGTTATTATTAACCTCATTACTGCCACTACAGACTTCGTCCGGAACCTCCTCATCCACCGCTCGTCTAGAACCTCTTGATTCAGACATTTATAATCACATAACCAATACGTTAATAAGGAGCGACATTCATCAATAATATAAACATCATATCAGTAATTTTGACATCCTAGTGGCATGTACACACTTTTCAACAAAAACAACTTTCATTCTGGCCGAGAGCCGATTAAACCTATAGCTCTGATACCAATAAATATAACACATCTCACCCATATCCATTACTGAATACAAGTTAGAGGTGTCACATGACACTTGTATTATAGTTCCCACTTTATAAATTAGTAAAATTTTGTTTCTTTTTAAAATATAAACAATTTACTCTTTAAATAAATTAACACCTAATCACGTAAAATTTTAGTCTTAATTTTTCTAAGTTCAGTTCAAACCTGAATTCAAGCAGCAACTAGGCAGTTCACTTATTAGTTATTTAAATAATAAAACTACGTAAAAACTGCCTAATTTAAAAATCATTTAGATAGTAAATAAAATACATTTTAAACTAACTCTTTTCTAAACATGCACATATCAGAGCAGCCAAAATATAAACAAATATACATGCCGACTAGTAATATCAAAAGACAACATTAAAATGTCATACTGATACTGATATTCGGCTCTCCAAACTATGATGATGTCCTCTGCTGCTCCTTACGCTCCTTAATATCTACGCGTGAAACAATCACACGCTAAGTATACACTTAGTGAGGCAATATATATGATAATTGAAAACATTTCACTATAAGCATAATAAAAATATGTAGAGTGCAATAAGAATATTAAAAAGGATTTGAAAATCACAAATCTGATTTACCAAACCATTCCACTTTCAATTCCAATGATAATATAGCATAGCCCAATGTACTATATATGAGAATGCAAGGTATGTGAGTTTAATGATGAGTAATGCACATGTGCCCGCAACAACTAATCAGTTGTGCTTGAATGAGTAATGCACATGTGCCCGCAACAACTAATCAGTTGTGTTTGGATCAATAGATCAATGCTAGTGTATCACTAGAAATGCTACCGTAACTTAACGGCATTAATAACCTTCACTAGATCATAGTTGTAAAACACAACTCACCGTCTCGCCTGCCGTAGAAGTATTAAATGTATCGTCTGCTTAGTAGTAGTATTAAACCAATATACTCTAACTCTTTGGCATGCCAATATACCAAGACTCTCAATAGACATACAATGGGCATTCAACGTTTTCAATAATATGAACTTTCCTTGTTATCAATAATACCAATAAATCATAATAAATCACTTTCATATATAGAAATTTGCATAAGACAATTCATACCCTAAATCTTTTATAAACCATTCAATCATTTCAGATAATTCAAATCCTTTACCTTTAACCTTCGAGATTGACTTATCACAAGTCTATCTCATAGCAATAATAATAAATAAATAAAAATGCACTCACCTTTGCCTCACTAGTTATATTGTACTATTACTTTACTCTAGAGCTTTTCCTTTATCTACCGACTTATTTGAACCTTGATTATGATCACGAATACGATCTACACCACATTTCAACAACAAGTACCATTTCAAAGTAATTTTAGTATCTTACTAACATTAATATATATATATATATATATATATTAGGAAAATATTCCTAATAATTCTATAACTTTCCAAAAATATTCACTTTAGTCCTAAAAGACTCCTTTTAAGCTCTCAACCATCATTTTCAACTCTAAACCTTACATTCTTCATTTTTTTACACTTGAGAACCTAAGCTTTAAAAACTTACCTTTAATCCTTAAACTTTCCAAAATTTACAACTTAGTCCTTATTACTTCACAACCTTCCATAATAGTCCAAATGACTTTCTAAAGTTTACAAAATCATCCTTACATCATTTCCAATCTTAGGAAAAAATTTCCAAAATTTTCCCCCAAATTCTTTCTCTTAGCCGAATACAAATGGTCACTTTGACCTAACTTTCCAACTTGATTCAAGCATGTTTTTAGCTTCTACACAACATTTTCAAGCTTCTAATATCATTTCCTCTTCAAAAGAAAATTTTGCAAGAGTTCCCTAATTTTTCAATTTTCCCAAAAATCATCTAACAACCAAAACATAGAAATTTCACTATATTCATGCTTGAAACAACATCACAACACCATATTTAATCAAAACAATCCATAAAACTCAATATATCAACTTGTCCTTCATAAACCCTAACTCCCAAACTCAACATATAAACATGAAAACTACTTAAAATTTATACCAAATGAAAGAGAATTTGATGGAGATCAATTTTCTATTTCATGTCTTGATCCAAAAACCAATCGAATCTAATAAAAAATTCTCCTTACCTTGGCTATGGTGTATTCGAACTTGAGGAATAAGAGGAGAAAGTTTCTAGCTTTTTCTTTGTTAAATTATAAGGACAAATGGCATTTTATTCTCAAAAATCAAATATAAAAATCTCTACTAATAGTGAAATGACCAATTTGCCCATTAGTTATGACCAATAGGATCACAACACTTGTATTATCTTCTCCAAAATAATCAATTTTAATTAAAAAAGTAAGGGCAAAAGGTTAAAATGCCATTAATGAATCCATAAATCTACAAAATGACATTATGCACTATTTTAGAATACTGCATAGAATCGAATCCAAATCGATTCAGCAAAAATCCAAATTCAGTATCATGTTCCTTTAGTCTGTCTAAGACTCCCATCAAATTTTTATAATTTTCTGAGTTCGAATGCTCATCTGATTTAATTCCCGAAACTTTTTCCTTTTATAGCTTTTTACACAAATCCCGTACGAAAAATATGATTCCCACCAAAATTCTTATATCGGGATGAACTATTCATTTTTACCATAAAAATATTTATTAGGAAAATTACCATGTTGGTCCCTAAACTTTTCCCAACTTTTCACTTTTGACACCAAACTTTGAATTTTTACATTTTAGTCACTAAATTTATAACCACAAACTTTTGAATTTTTGCAATTTATTCACTAACCAAAAATTGGGTATTACAGCTAAGCTATCAACTTATTCTTAATCTGACTTAAACATAAGTTGGGGTTTCAAAGACTAAAAGGAAGTTCTTAAACAAATAATAGAGTTGTTAGGGTTAACACGGATATGTATCACCTTAACCACAATATTATTAACTTCTAAGCATCGAGAGAGTCAAAAGTTTATTAGAAAATCCTATCGAATAGATAAAGAATCCAAGGGTTTACACAAACATGTATTGTCCGTTGCTATAGCATTGAGATAGGTAATCAAGCATATATCCTTAGCAATAATCTCAACCTCTATAATTATCTGTTAAGTCACTACAGTTGTTTGTCTTAGTCATAGCTACCTTTAGATTAGTTAAATTAGTTTACTTAAACTGATAATCACCAATACTTGCAAACACATTCCTAAGTATGATAACTTCGTAGTTATTGTTCCAATCTTCATGGGTTAGACACTCTACTCTCACTTTATTACTTGATACGACGAGTATACTTACTCTAAAGTGCATCCCTATTCGACAAGCATCACTGGTCCTAGAGTTTTTCTGCGCTACTACCAGTATTAGTATTCTGGGAGGTGGGTGAATTTCTCCGTTGAAGGGATCCCCCCACCCTCTGACATCCAAGAAAGGACCAATCTTGCTTCAATGTCATCATTCTCATTGTGCCTGAGTTTTGTTAATGCAGCATCTCATTGGTGAGTTGTTGGGTTTTTGACGGTGCAAATGGTTTAAGCAATGGAAGCAGTAATGAGTTTCCATCTCGCACGACTGATGCAGTAGTAGGTTTAAAGCTTCAGTTTCCCGATGATATTGTCGTCTGTCATGGACTGGTGATTTACCGTTGGGATTTTTTGATGATTTGTGAAAATCCCCCATTTGGCTATTATGGTTATGTTCATTGCTGGAAATTTCATGTTGTTTCGCGGTTTAGTCTTGTAGAAGGTCTTGGTTCTCGAATGTCCCATACAAAACGTCATTACAAAGAAATGAAGAATGGTGATAGAGGACCAAAGGCATTTCTGGTTTCGTCTAGAGTTTGCAAATCCTCTAGGTACTTCCTATGCTTTGGTTCAAAGGTCACCAATCTACATGTTACTCGGGTCAGATATGTTGAAAGAACTTTCTCGTTCGAGAGAACCTAGATTTGCGTTCTTGTTATGGTATTTGACAATTCTCTTAGCGTTAAGGTTGATCTGAGTTTCTGGTTTCGTTCTATGAATTCCTACTTCATCGTTAAGATTATATGTTTTTTCTTGGTTTGTGATTGTGGTGAAGTTTTTTGCTGCTTGCTTTGAACAAATTGTTGGTTTACTAGGAGTGGGGCGATCTAGGCAGGGGCTTACTTTGTCCTTGTCCTCTATGTTTTGATCCCCCAAGTTGCCTTTATCCACCAGTCAATTTGGAGTTAGAATTTCTTACATATTTGTCAGGAAATTTAAAGCATATCTTTTCTCCAATTGGAAGTCCAATTTCTATGGGATTTTATTTTAATCATCTGCCTAGCTCTCAAGATTTCTCTACCTTTGGTAAAGCTCTTGGTACAAGGTGTTCAGCAGTTATCTCGGTCCAAGATAAGGAAATTATCGGTTCAGCGTTGACATCCAGACCCCATAGGATTGTGTTAGTCCCTTTTCAAGCCTTTGAAAGTCCAATGGTTGTTGAATTGCCCGCTTTAGCGGATGATCTACATCAATATCGTTCACGTATCGTACGAATCCTTTTGATCTTACTATCTTCGATGATTGGAAGGCTCGAATGATGGAAGTGGTTACATTTCCTTCCCTATGGATCATTCTTTTCCTTTCTCCTATGGAGCCTTCGATGTTTGATCCCTAGTTGTTTTTTAGTCTGTTGAATATGGTTATCTCTTCTTCAACTATTTTGTGTTTAGGGATGGGAGCCGCACGATGTTTGATGGCTACTCCCCTGATGTTTCCCTTGTTTCTAGTCTAACTCAAATAGCATCTTTGATGACAAGACCCTATTTCTTTTGAGACGGGGAAACTACCTCTTGATGGAGCTCTCCCAAAGGTGTTTCCTATTTGAGCTATCGACCGGTGTTCGGCTTGGGAGATTGTGTTATGTTTCCTTTTATGTTGCATTGTTTTAATATCTTGTTGTTTTGTTTGTATGTTTGTTGCTCTTTCTTTCGGATGTTCCATCCCCTCTAGTGTGGATGTTGGTTTTTGATCTGCCTTATTAGGCAGTTTTGTGGACTTATTTAAGCTATTCATGTTCTTGATTCCTTTTGAATGAATTTCTTTTTCTTAGTCAAAAAAACCATTAGCAATTCTTTTCAAAAACATCTCTAGTTTGATCGTAGCTAACATAGAATTCGAATTATTATCTTAAAATCTTTTGGGTTTTCCAAAATAATTTGCTCACATTTTTATACATTAACTCTAGTAATTCTCCCTAAGAGAAAAAAACTGTAAAATATTACATGAAGAAGATTAGGAAGATCAAAAAGGAAGGAATTGAGAAAAAAATATAGAGAAGAGAAAAAACGATAGAAAGAGATTCATTCATCATATTTTTTCATAAATCTCTAAAGTAAGAAACATTAATACTATTTGAAACTAATTACAAGGCCTTTATATTAACTCAAATTATGCCCGAATATAATATTTTATTTATTAATAAAATGAGCTCGTTACAAAACTCTCCAATCAAGTTAATCCTTTAGGATTATAGCAGTTCAAATCTTTAAAATGGTTTGGCGAAACATTCCCTATTGTTTGTTTAGTCAAAACAAAAAATGGTCTGATATTGGCGAAGAAGTGTCCCCTGGGATCAAAATAACTCTACCGTTGAAGCCACAACACTGAACCGGTTGAGCAGATGAATTTTGAACTGGATAGAAAATTTTCTCTTGAACCTGTCGAACAATTTTTTTCTGAATTGGTCCACTATTACAGTCAAGATCCATTAACTTGATGGAGGTAAGTCCCAGGTGTCGGCGGACTATTCTACGCTCATTGTGTGGATCAATCCTACCTCGGGCAAGCCTACTCAATCCCAAACTATGAATCCAAACCGAGATGAATGATAATGCCCTGGAATCACTGCCCAATTCTATGCTAGACGAACATTTTTTTTATGAATTGGTCCACTATTACAGTCAAGATCCATTAACTTGATGGAGGTAAGTCCCAGGTGTCGGCGGACTATTCTACGCTCATTGTGTAGATCAATCCAACCTCAGGCAAGCCTACTCAATCCCAAACTATGAATCCAAACCGAGATGAATGATAATGCCCTGGAATCACTGCCCAATTCTATGCTAGACCCAAAATTATGTAGTGACCCAATTCTGATTTCAGTAGCTGGTGAAGCTCCAAAAAGGTCTCGGTTCGATTTGCTGAAACCCGCCTCGTATTCTTGGGCCTTGCCCCCGGTTGAGTCACAGAAACCCATAATTCGATAGGCGTCATGCAATGAACCCATGGTATTACATCAAATCTCTCCATTGAAGTTGTTGCTTGGACGGCATTCAAATTTCCCACAACGGTTGAATCGATGGAAATGCAATAAGCTCCTAGACTAAAAAACTTCTTTTAATCCGTCGGTAGTTTCCGATGACTCTTGAAGCACATACAAACTGCTCTGAGTCGCCCTAGTTTCTGTGCCACGAATAAGCGGAAGAGATAGCCCAAAATATTTATCAAGCAGAGATTCTAAACCTTGAAGCATCTCGCTACGAAAAACTTCAATATTCATTGTAAAAGAACATAGAAAAATGGAAGAACTTTATTTTGATGCGTTTCAGGGGCGAGCTTGTTCGTGAACATAAACGAACAGAATACATATATGTTCGTTTTGTTCATTTATTGAACGGACATAAAAAATTGTTCATACTCGTTTATTTAACTTAATAAACAAACGTTACACGAACAATTCACTAACAGTTCGTTGAACGCTATGTTCATTTACACATATAGGTTGAACTAAGGAAGAATGAGCATGTATCCTTAAAACTTTTGGTCCAATAACAATTTAGGTCCTTATAAATTTAAATGTTAGATAAATTAGGTCTTGCCTCATAAATTTTGAGTTTAAATATGTAATACCCCACTGATTAGTTAGTGACCAAAATGAAAAGAATTAAAAGTTGGTGGTTTTAGTTCAGTGACTAAAATATAAACTTTGAAAGTTTGGTGGCTAAAGTGAAAAGAAGAGAAAAGTTCAGGGACGAGCATGGTAATTTTCCCAATAATTATTTTTATGTCATAAATATACAGATCACTTAAGAGTGTGGATCGAATATAAAAATTTTGGTTTGATCCGATGCTTCTATTATTGGGAAATTACAGTTAAAGTTTAAATAGAATTCGGATGATCATTTGATCTCGGAATATTATAAAAATTTGAAGGGAGTCTTTAGAAGACCCAAGTAACATGATATTGTGGTTTTAAATCGTTTATGATCGATTTAGATTCGACTGTAATGCGGTATTTGAAATAGTGCATAAATGGCATTTTTGAAGATAAAAGAATTCATTAATGGCAAAATAGTCATTTTACCCATCCCTTTTAAATATCTTTGACTAAATATTAAAGAGAATCATAGGTGTCAACACCTAATTGGTCATAACCCAAGGATAGAATGATCATTTTACTATGAAGGATTTTTTATTAAAATAAGGATTATTTAATGCCATTTGGCATAGAATTAAAGAAAGAAAAAGTTGTAGAATCCTCTCAACTTCTCCAAGTCTACCGTGAGTCTCCTTCAAGCAAGGTAAGAAAATTTTCAATTCAATTTTTGGCTTGATTTAGTTGGTTTTTGAGTTGAGTCGTGAAACAAAGATTTGATCTCCTTTAAATTCTCTTTTATTTAGTATAATTTTCACATGGTTACCATGCTTCTAAGTTGAGATTGGTGATTATGGTGGTTGAAGAACATGTTGAGTTTTCATGTTTTAAGGTTCAATCATGTTAGAAATGATGTTGTAGTGTTATTTCTATGCTTGAAATGATGAAATTCAAGGAAGAAAAGAATAGGGACCAATTCGGCAAGTTTAAAAGTTAGAGGACCAAATCTGATTTTTATGTTTTTGGTGTGTATTTATGTTATTAATGATGTTAGAGACATGAAATTGAAGTTAGAATGTTAAATTGATGTTGAATCGGATTAGTGACTATTTTGACAAGTTGTCAAAGTTAAGTGACCAAATCAAAAATGAAGTTTTGTGTGGGGGCTAAATTTGATTTTTAGTTGTAATGATGGAGTTAAGGTATTAATATTGAATTGAGGACTAATTTGCAAAGTTAAGAAGCTTGAATCCTTATCTTTGCATTTTAGTGACTATTTAGTCAAAGAATGAAAAATATTAGAGAATTATTTTGAATAATTATTTGGTGAAGAAGGTGATGAGTTGGTGGTTTAAAGCATGCAATTGGACTAAATTGAAAAGTAGAGAAGTAAGGAGAAGTTAGTATAAAAATTTGAAGTTTAATTATGGAAGCTGTGTAGAAAACTGGTTTATGGCAGCAACTTTGAAAATTCACCATAAATTCTACAAAAATGGTTAGATGGTGAATTTTATACCGATGTAAAGATTTGTTCGTCTAGTTTTGTTTCCAACAAACGGAAACTGATTTCGAGTTCCGAGTCAAAAGATATGAATTTTTAAGTGACGAAAGGTCAAAAAACAGAACAGCAGGCTGTTCTGAATTTCAGCACTGTAATTGACTTTGAAAATTCGTCATAAATCGTATAAGTTAGATTTGGATTATTAATTTATATGGGTGAAAATATTATCGAATCTATTTTCTTTCAGAACAAACGTAGTCGAATTTCGAGTTGTAGATTATTTTATAGAAATATTTTTTGAAGGTAGTGCCAACTGCCAGAAAATGAGAATTGATACACTTTGTATCTAAGGTTAATTAGCAAGCTTGAAAAGGGTTAATGGAAGTTTTAAATTGGTCACTAAGGACCATAATGAGTTTTGAACAATACAATGAAGAAAGGAAGACGTTTGGAAATTTTGTATTCGAATGAATATATTGGACAATATGTCTAAGATATTGTTAGATTGGGATCTAACAAATATTTTATTTATGTGATTTATGAAGTTAAGTTCGAATCAAGGGGCGTTCGAGGTACTATGAAGGAAAGGATCAATGGGACTTAGTGAGGCAACAAATAAATGGCCCAGGTGAGTGCAATTACATACATGTCATACTACATTGATATTTTATACATGATTGGGATGGCTTGCGATGAGCGTACCCTAAATTATTGTTCCTATGATATTTATGTCATTAGGCATATGATTGACATATCGTTATATGTCAAGAATTTAAATATAAAATGCATTGACCATATGATTTCTTACATTGATGAAATTGAAATATTATTCCCGGTATAAACTGCCAACTATATATATATATGTTGCCATTGATGACTTAAATGATGAAATAAAGCCCAATGTATGATATAGAGGTTCGATAGTATAGTTGGCTAGCCATAGAGTCATAAACAGCTGTATAAAGATTCTATGCACTTCAGGTAAAGTGCAAATTTTATAAATACTCATTGAGGGTATACTCATGCAAGGTTGGGTATAGGAAAACACTTAGGGTGTTAAGCACTACGGTGCAATTTTATTAATACTTAATGAGGGTATGCTCATGCAAGGTTTGGGTATACGGAAGCACTTAGGGTGCTAAGCACTACGGTGGAAATAATACACTATACTCAAGTAAGTATAGGGGGATGACTCGTGTACATAGAATTTCTTAATTTGATACCTTGGGCTAAATAAATTGAAAAGAATCCAAAATGAAAAGAAACATGAAGATAAGCTTGAAAGCTTGCAGATAGAAATGGAAAAAGGGTATTGGTAAGCATTGAAAGTTTACGGGTGGAAATGGCAACGATATTGGTAAGATCTAATCTTATCACTTTGATATTCATACATGTTGTTACATATCTATTTATGTTAATGAATATGAAATGGTAAGGCGATCATATGCATTGTTATTTATGTATATTGATATTATGTTAATTGCACTTGATTAAAGATTATTGCCTCACTAAGTATATACTTAGCGTGTGATGATGTTCACACGTAGGTTTTAAAGGAGTACCAAGGAGAGAATAGTTGAGCATCATATGCTAAATATGAAGGTATATCACTCTAATCACAGTTATGACATCTATCCTTTTTAATTGGATATACTAGATGGCATGTATAAATTAATTATGGCTTGTAATAATTTGTGACTAAAGAATGATTGGCTTAATAACTCATATGATGTGGATAATGATCATTGTGAGACTTGATACATTTCTAATAGTATGGAGGACTAAGTCATTAGTGAATAATATGCTTATGGTGGAGAAAGACATAATTCTGTTCAGGAATCATACAAATGCAGTGGGTTTGAAAAATCAGCATAAATTCCATAAGTTGAACTTGAGGGTGAATATTATATGTGTAAACTGGAAATTGAGTCTAGTTTCTTTTAAGACAAACGGTGACTGATTTCGATTTGTATATTAAAAGTTATGAATTTTTAATCGAGGAAGGGTCAGAAAAACAGGGCAGCAGAATTCCAGAAAAATTTCATTGTGACGTGAATCTAGGAATTTCTTTGAATTTTTGTATAATGAAGTTGAGTCATTAATTTATATGATTAAAAATCTGAATGAATCTAGTTTAATTAGAAATTTACTCAATGAAATTTCAATGTCTATAAAATTTTATATAAATTTTGAGTAAGGACAGCGCAGACAACCGATTTAACTTGGTTAGAAAAAAAATTGTTTTAAATTTTATAAGTAACTTTTCTGACTCGTATTTGGTAACAAATATGGGAAAATGGGTGTTACATTTATTGGTATCAGAACTATAGGTTTAGCCGATTATGGATAGAAATTGAGTTTGAAATAAGTTGAAAATGTATACATGCCACTAGGATTTTATAATTGCTTATGAATATGTGTATATACCTTGATGCTCTATAATAAGTAATGCTACTTTGTATTAAGAATTTTTGAATATGGGTGTTCTGTTAAGATATCGAAACATTGGAATTCTAGATATATTTTTGAGCAGGATGTTTCTGTGCAAAGTGAGGGTGATGAAGTAAACCAAAATATACCTCAGGATGAAGAACTAGAATATTATGGTGGTACGGATGTTGATCGATGACTATAGACTTTTGGTTGAACAATATTACAATCATGCTGGATAATATTCGGTATAATGATCAAGGGAAGATGGAAGGAGTAGTATTACTATTGATGGAAACTGCTTAAGTTTGGTAGATTACCATTTCTTTTTAGATTCCTCAAGAACAAATTACATGGGAATTCTTCTTAAAAGAATTTTGGGGTAAATATATCGGTGATGTATTCATCGAGGATATGAGGAATCAATGTTATTAGTAAAGAAGGATTTTTTTTCTGCTAATAGACCTAAATAAGTACATACTAAAACGAGTGAATATAAAGGTGAAGAAGTTTGGATTAATCCAAAATGCAAGGATTGCGGAAAGAAACATTCTAGTAGAATTAATTACGAGTGACGTGATAGCAACCAATCCAATAGGCTAGAGTGTCAGATAAAAAAAGTCAAAAATGTCCAATGATTGTCGTTCTGTGAGTTTGAAATAATATTGGGGATGGAATGGTTGTCTGCATAAATTGATGTGGTAGAATGTCAATTAAAAAGATTAACTTTAAAGACACCAGACGGATCTACGATTTCAATTGTAGGCGAGAAGCCAAATTATCATAGTGATGTTATATTGGTTGCATCTACAAAGAAATTGTTAATTAATAGCTGTGAAAACATACTCGAATTCTGAGATTGACACCTTGAGTCAGAAAGTGAAGATAGAAGATATACTTACGGTGCTAGAATTTCCAGATATGTCTATTGATGAATTTTCGGGATTACCCCTAGATAGAGAGGTGGAAATTGAAATTGATGTACTACCTGGTACAACACCTATATCGATGACACCGTATCGTAGGACACCTAACGAACTCAAGAACTCAAGTCACAGCAACAAGAATTATTGGATCGGGGTTTTATACGACTGAGTATATCACCCTGGGAAGCAACAATATTATTTGAAAAAAAAGGATGGATCGATGAGATTTTGTATTAACTATCGTCAACTTAATAAAGTGACGATACAGAATAAATAGTCATTATTAAGAATTGATGATCTTTTTGATCAATTAAAGGGAGCAGTGTGGTGCTCTCTAAAATTGATCTTCGATCGGGCTATCATCAATTGAAGATTAAAGAGCAGAATATTCCAAAAACGGCTTTTAGCACTCGATATGGACATTTCGAGTTCGTGGCAATGTCGATTGGATTAACTAATGCCCCAATAGCATTTATGGATTTAATGAATTGAATTTTTCAGCCATACTTGGACTAGTTGTGGTGGTATTCATAGATGATATCTTGATTTATTTTAAAACCAATGAGGATGATGATGCTTATCTCAGAACAGTTTTATAGATTCTAAGGATAAAGGAATTTATGTGTCGAACTATCTAAATGTGAGTTTTGTCTTTTTTAAGTGACATTTCTTGGACATGTAGTATTGGCTGAGGGAATTCGGGTTGATCCTCAGAAAATTCAAGCTATCATTGAGTGGAAATCTCCTAAAAATATTGTTGAGGTTAGAAGTTTTCTTGGATTGGCAGGATATTACCGCCAATTCATGAAAGATTTCTCGATGATTGCTGCTTCTATTATGAAGCTGCTCAGGAAAAATGTATAATTTGTATGGATTAAAGAATGTCAAGAAAGCTTTAAAAAGTTAAAGAAAATCTTGACAGAAGATCCCGTGTTAGTTCAACTGGAATCGAGGAAGAATTTTGTGGTGTATAGCGATGCATCGCATAATGGCTTGGGCTGTGTACTTATGCAAGACGGGAAAATGGCAGCTTATGCTTCCAGATAGATTAAAACTCATGAGATAAATTATTCTACTTATGATTTGGAGTTAGATGCGATTATTTTTGCTTTAAAAATTTGGCGCCACTACTTATATAGTGAGAAATGTTATATATGCAGAGACAATAAAATTCTAAAGTACCTTCTAACATAGAAGGAGTTGAGTTTGAGGCAAAGGTGATGAATAGAGCTAATTAAGGATTATGATGTGATTATAGATTATCAACCAGAAAAGACTAATGGGATTCTAGAAGCACTTAGTCAAAAAATGTTTTCAGTCCTATGGATGTCAGATGCTCAATTATCAATAATGAATGTTGGTGCTTTTCTTGCTGAATGGAACATCAAGTCTACTTTGATAGACAAAATAAAAGAATCACGGGCAAAAGATGAAAAATGTTTAGAGAAAAAGAAGAAAGTTGATAGTGGAGAATCTTCAGATTTGGAGTTGAAGTCTAATAGATATTTATACTATAAATGACGTGCTTATATTCTCAATGATGAAGAAGTGAAAAAGGAAATTCTTTCGAGAACATTATAGTCCTTTAAATATGCTCCGTGAGGAAATAAAATGTATCAAGAAGTGAAGAATTGATTTTTTAGCGGTCAGGAAAAAAAGATATAACGGAATTCATATCCAAATGCTTAATTTGTCAGCAAGTTAAAGCAGAGCATCAAGTGCCATCAGGTCTACTTTAGTCAATTGCTATTCCAGAATGGAAATGAAAAAAAAATGATTATGGATTTTGTAATCGGGTTACCATTGACACCGATTAGGAAAGACTCAGTCTGGGTAGTTTTGGATCGACTGACCAAATCAGCACATTTCCTACAAGTCAGAATGGATTACTCTCTGAGCAAATATGCGGAATTGTATATTTGGAAAATTGTTAGATAACATGGGATTCTTATTTTCCATTGTATTTGACAAAGATTCCAGGTTTATTTCAAGATTTTGGAATGTTTTACATGAAGCAATTGAGGAACAAATCAATTCCATCATATTAAAATTCTCTGGAAGAATTGTAAAGTGGAAGAAGCTATCTGGGGAACTGAAAAGAGAATGAAAGAATCATATTCGGGAGTGAACTACATGGGAGATTGAGGTAAGAAAGGAATCAAGTCTATGCTAAAATTCGAGGATGAATTTTTTTAGGGGGGAAGAATTGTAATACCCCACTAATTAGTTAGTGACCAAAATGAAAAGAATTAAAAGTTGGTGGTTTTAGTTCAGTGACTAAAATATAAACTTTGAAAGTTTGGTGGCTAAAGTGAAAAGAAGAGAAAAGTTTAGGGATAAGCATGGTAATTTTCCCAATAATTATTTTTATGTCATAAATATACAGATCACTTAAGAGTGTGGATCGAATATAAAAATTGGTTTGATCCGATACTTCAATTATAGGGAAATTACAATTAAAGTTTAAATAGAATTCGGATGATCATTTGATCTCAGAATATTATAAAAATTTGAAGGGAGTCTTTAGAAGACCCGAGTAACATGATATTGTGGTTTTAAATCGTTTATGATCGATTTAGATTCGATTGTAATGCGGTATTTGAAATAGTACATAAATGGCATTTTTGAAGATACAACAATTCATTAATGGCAAAATGGTCATTTTACCCATCCTTTTTAAATATCTTTGACTAAATATTAAAGAAAAACATAGGTTTCAACACCTAATTGGTCATAACCCAAGGGTAGAATGATTATTTTACTATGAAGGATTTTTTTATATTAAAAATAAGGATTATTTAATGCCATTTGGCATAGAATTAAAGAAAGAAAAAGTTGTAGAATTCTCTCAACTTCTCCAAGTCTGTTGCGAGTCTCCTTCAAGCAAGATAAGAAAATTTTCAATTCAAGTTTTGGCTTGATTTAGTTGGTTTTTTAGTTGAGTCATGAAAAAAAGATTTGATCTCCTTTGAATTCTATTTTATTTGGTATAATTTTCACATGGTTTCCATGCTTCTAAGTTGAGATTGGTGATTATGGTGGTTGAAGAACATGTTGAGTTTTCATGTTTTAAGGTTCAACCATGTTAGAAATGATGTTGTAGTGTTATTTCTACGCTTGAAATGATGAAATTCAAGGAAGAAAAGAATAGGAACCAATTCGGCAAGTTTAAAAGTTAGAGGAACAAATCTGATTTTTATGTTTTTGGTGTGTATTTATGTTATTAATGATGTTAGAGACATGAAATTGAAGTTAGAATGTTAAATTGATGTTGAATCGAATTAGTGACTATTTTGACAAATTGTCAAAGTTAAGTGACCAAATCGAAAATGAAGTTTTGTATGAGGGCTAAATCTCATTTTTAGTTGTAATGATGGAGTTAAGGTAGTAATGTTGAATTGAGGACTAATTTGCAAAGTTAAGAAGCTTGAATCCTTATCTTTGCATTTTAGTGACTATTTAGTCAAAGAAAGAAAAATAAGGGAGAATTATTTTGAATAATTATTTGGTGAAGAAGGTGATGAGTTGGTGGTTTAAAGCAAGCAATTGGACTAAATTGAAAAGTAGTGAAGTAAGGAGAAGTTAGTATAAAAATTTGAAGTTTAATTATGGAAGCTGTGTAGAAAACTGGTTTATGGCAGCAACTTTGAAAATTCACGATAAATTCTACAAAAAATGGTTAGATGGTGAATTTTATACCAATGTAAAGATTTGTTCGTCTAGTTTCGTGTCCAACAAACGGAAATTGATTTCGAGTTCCGAGTCAAAAGATATAAATTTTTAAGTGACGAAAGGTCAGAAAACAGAACATCAGTCTGTTCCGAATTTTAGCACTGTAATTGACTTTGAAAATTCTCCATAAATCGTATAAGTTGAATTTGGATTATTAATTTATATGGGTGAAAATATTATTGAATCTAGTTTCTTTTAGAACAAACGGAGTCGAATTCTGAGTTGTAGATTATTTTATAGAAATATTTCTTTGAAGGTAGTGTAAACTGCCAGAAAATGAGAATTGATACACTTTGTATCTAAGGTTAATTAGTAAGCTTGAAAGGGGTTAATGGATGTTCAAATTGGTCACTAAGGACCATAATGAGTTTTGAACAATACAAGGAAGAAAGGAAGACGTTTGGAAATTTTGTATTCGAATGAATATATTGGACAATATGTCTAAGATATTATTAGATTGGGATCTAACAAATATTTTATTTATGTGATTTATGAAGTTAAGTTCGAATAAAGGGAGGTTCGAGGTACTATGAAGGAAAAGATCAATGGGACTTAGTGAGGCAACAAATAAATGGCCCAGGTGAGTGCAATTACATACATGTCATACTACATTGATATTTTATACATGATTGAGATGGCTTGCGATGTGCCTACCCTAAATTATTGTTCCTATGATATTTATGTCATTAGGCATATGATTGACATATCGTAATATGTCAAGAATTTAAATATAAAATGCATTGACCATATAATTTCTTACATTGAAGAAATTGAAATATTATTCAAGGTATAAACTGCCAACTGTTGATATATATATGTTGCCATTGATGAGTTAAATGATGAAATAAAGCCCAATGTACGATATAGAGGTTCGATAGTATAGTTGGTTAGCCATAGAGTCATAAACAGCTATATAAAGATTCTATGCACTTCAGGTAAAGTGCAAATTTTATAAATACTCATTGAGGGTATACTCATGCAAGGTTTGGGTATGCGGAAACACTTAGGGTGTTAAGCACTACGGTGCAATTTTATTAATACTTAATGAGGGTATACTTATGCAAGGTTTGGGTATACGGGAGCACGTAGGGTGCTAAGCACTACGGTGCAAATAATACACTATACTCAAGTAAGTATAGGGGGGATGACTCATGTACATAAAATCTCTTAATTCGATACCTTGGGCTAAATAAATTGAAAATAATCAAAAATAAAAAGAAACATGAAGATAAGCTTGAAAGCTTGCAGTTAGAAATGGAAAAAGGTATTGGTAAGCATTGAAAGTTTACCGGTGGAAATGGCAACGATATTGGTAAGATCTAATCTTATCACTTTGATATTCATACATGTTGTTACATATCTATTTATGTTAATGAATATGAAATGGTAAGGTGATCATATGCATTGTTATTTATGTATATTGATATTATGTTAATTGCACTTGATTAAAGATTATTGCCTCACTAAGTATATACTTAGCGTGTGATGATGTTCACGCGTAGGTTTTAAAGGAGTACCAAGGAGAGAGTAGCTGAGCATCATATGCTAAATATGAAGGTATATCACTCTAATCACAGTTATGACATCTATCCTTTTTAATTGGATATACTAGATGGCATGTATAAATTAATTATGGCTTGTAATAATTTGTGACTAAAGAATGATTGGCTTAATAACTCATATGGTGTGGATAATGATCACGGTGAGCCTTGATACATTTCTAACAGTATGGAGGACTAAGTCATTAGTGAATAATATGCTTATGGTGGAGAAAGACATAATTCTGTTCAGGAATCATAGAAATGCAGTAGGTTTGAAAAATCAGCAGAAATTCCATAAGTTGAATTTGAGAGTGAATCTTATATGTGTTAACTGAAAATTGAGTCTATTTTCTTTTAAGACAAACGGTGACTAATTTTGATTTGTATATTAAAAGTTATAAAATTTTAATCGAGAAAGGGTCAGAAAAACAGGGCAGCAGAATTCCTGAAAATTTTCACTGTGACGTGAATCTAGGAATTTCTTTGAATTTTTGTATAATGAATTTGAGTCATTAATTTATATGATTAAAAAAGCTGAATGGATCTAGTTTAATTAAAAATTTACAGAATAAAATTTCAATGTCTATAAAATTTTATATAAATTTTGAGTAAGGAGAGTGCAGACAACAATTTTAACTTGGTTAGAAAAAAATTGTTTTAATTTTTTTTAGTAACATCTTTGACTCGTATTTGGTAACAAATATGAGAAAAAAGGGTGTTACAAAATACGTAATAAGCCCTTGTACTTTTGAAGTTCAATATTTTAGCCCCTGTTAATATTGGATCCTGACTCTACCCTTGAAGCTTTGTAAAAGATTAAATCAAAAAAAGAATACGAGAGAAGCAGAATAGGAAGAGCAAAAGAAAAGATTGAGAAAAGCATAAATAAGAAGAGGATGGCATCATAAAGAAATTTATTCCTCATATTTTTACATAATTTTTCTAAGTATAAAACTCTAATACTATTTTTAAACTAATTACAAGGCCTTTGTATTAACCCAAATTGAGCCCAAGTATTATATTTTATTTAATTAATAAAATAAGCCCGTTACAAAACATTAGGCTTTATTTCTCTAACTATACTATTTTCCCCCAACTTTATGAAACTTTCCATGAGAACAAAACATTAGGGGTGTGCAAAACCGGGTTTAGTTAACCGTTAACAAATTATTTTGGATAACTGATAAATTCAGGTTTCTCGATTCTTAACCCCTAAACTATAACCATTAAACTAGTTAACCAATTGACCGGTTAACCGAAATATTGGTTCAGTTCGGTCGAATAATGATTATTTTATTTTTCTTATTAAAAATATAAAATTTAACAACATAATCAAAGAAAATATATCTTTAAAAAATTTAACACAAAATATGTCAATATCTTCTCAATACTAGAACAAATTCAATAAAACATAATTGTAGTATATGCAAAAACTAGGTCTAATAATATAAAAATTCTAATAAAATCAATTAAAAAAACTAAAAAAATCCTTATAGTAAACACTTAAAAAAAGAAACAAAAAAGAATTTTGAGGGAAAATGAGAGGAGAATTTCCAATAGTTAAGGAGTAGTAGTTACATCAACACAATTCATCTTTACCAGCTGGATTCATAGCAAATTGTTTAATAATTGAAGAATCAAAGGTTTTTTCTATCATTTTTTATAACAAACGATTTATGGGTTGATTAATTCGGATGAAAATTCAAACCCTAAATGTTATTTAAGAATCTTAAAAAGTCGAGCAAGCACATTTGGCCGGTTGACGAAGCTGCTCATTTTTGTTCCTTTATTTTCCTTAGGTCATGGGTTCTAGACTTACTACAAACACACCCTTCCTTCTCCTAAAGTCCCCTTCTCCTCCCCTTTAAGTTGGATTAAGATTAGAATTAGGATTCATAAAAAAAAAAAAAACTCATTTCAATAGACCAATTAATAATAATAATAATAATAATTCAAACCTTAGGTAACGCAACCCTTTGCCTTAGTAAGATACTATTATGGTGGGACATTGGGTGGTTGATTTAAGGTTATGTGTGAAATGAGAAATTCAAAAGGTAAGAAATATGTGTATTTGGCAGCTGTAAGCGTGTAACATAGGAGAAATGTTAGTTATGGAAAGAAAGAAATGCCGTTGACATTTTAGATCATATTCTTTACGTACATTCTCAAGCCTTTTTCTCTTCTGTTTTTGCCTTGCAATTTCTTAGGTGTTCACAAATAGTATTCTTACCTACTTATTTTCAGCGACCAACTCGTTTGACCATACAGTTTTTCATAGGCTAAATGATTTTCTACAATTTAGGGTAGTTATGCCATTCTCTATCCATTACTATTAATTACTGTTCATTATTATAATATTGGACTTTTCTTCTTAAATTATATGTTTTGCATGACCATCTATTTATTTTAACCAATTTGTCTAAACAAAGATTAAACCAACAAGGGCAATAAAATTTAATATAATTATATATGAAAACTTGCTAAACAGCAGGTTGCTATATAGTTATATTCAATCTAAACAGGTAATTGACTTATTATTAACTTTTTTTACATTTTGGTCTTAATTAAAATCAATTAAAATGTTTGTGTGTTTCAGCCGTTTCCATCTATTTCGGTCAATAATCTAATATTGCCCCGTATTGGTTTTACAAGATTTTAATACTACAAACCATTTTTTATTTTTTTATTAACTATTCAAAAAAATCGTACATAAGTGCATTCAAAATTAAAATGTAATCATTAAATTAAGTTATTGAACTTAATTAATCAGTTTAAAACTTATATTTTCATATAAATATATTTAAATATACGTAATTGATATATATTTTATCATATATGATATATATGAATTTTTAAAATAAAATTAGGCCTGTAAATGAACCGAACGAACACGAACGAGAACGTGTTCATGTTCATTCGTTTAACTTTAACCGTACAAATGAAAGAACACGAACATAAACGAACACAAAAGTTCTTGTCTGTGTTCGTTCATTAAGGAATGTATCTTGTTCGTGTTCGTTCATTTAAATGATATACGAACACAAACGAACATATATAATGTGTTAAATATTTAATATTTTGGGTTAGTTCGATTAATTCAGTTAATTAACCAATTTTAAACTGAATTAATCGATAATTGAAATTTAGCAAAACACTTAATCACTAGCCGAAACCTAAAATTATCTAATAAATTAACCAATTTTGTTTTGTTTGGTTGGTTAGTTCGGTTTAACCGAACAATGAACACCCCTAGACATATGTGAATAAATTTAAATGAACATAAACGAACGAACATAAACAAACATAGACGAACAGACATAAACGAGCGAACATAAACGAACGGATTACTGAACATTCACAAACATAAATGAACTAGCAAGCCCTTTGTTCATGTTCGTTCATTTAATTAAACGAACAACAAATTTTATTCATGTTCGTTCGTTTAATAAATAAACAAACATAAACGAATTTCCTACCGAACGGTTCGCCGATCGTTCGGTTCATTTACAACTCAAAATAAAATGATAAACTACCAACAAGTGTTAGTGCATAGGTAAGGCACATTGCACTCCTAAGGTGAGGACACGAGTTCAAACTTTAGAGACGACATTGTTGGGAGGGACAGCCTCATACCCCGAGCATGGACTATAAGATAGACATGCATATAACTAAAAAGAATAAAATAAAATAATGAACTCAAAACAGTACGCTGAAACACACCGATATTGATATGTACTTGTACAATAACATGATACATCCGTCGATAAGATATCGACCCCTTTACTTCCAAACTAGACAAGGCAATTCAATACCATATTTCAATTGTACGCAAACTTTTCTTTATTTTCTTTCTCTTCACATTTGAGCTATTGATATACACTTAGCTTATCGAGAGGGACTAGGCAAACAACTACTCATTGGGATGCTAAAGCTATCCCTTCTTTCAAGGTTCAAACTCAAAGCGTTGTGAGTGTACAATTGTTTTACATTTGATTTTTGTTCATGAATCAACTTTGCTAAGCTTCTCTTAGCATTTGACCTAGAGGGGCAATCCATTGACAAGAACCCATCCACCAAGTGCAGGTAAGCCTCCAAATCATGACAACATGCCATGTCGGCATTCAGTTTCAAATAAGGTGACATTTTAGTATCGACACGTAGTTTTGTTCCGATATGAGAGTATGCCCATGGATTGTTGTTTTCAAGCACGTTGAACACACTTGTAAAGCTTTCACTTCTTTGTTCTTCATCCCGTTTATGTTTACCTTGTTGTACCGTTCCTTCTCCAATGAAAACACCTGGAACCTTAGTGATCAAGTCTTGATTGTTCACAATTTGTAACACTTTAACGCTTTTTCTCATTAAGCCGATCGACGAAGCCTTTGTTGCCTACTCGAGGTCCTCCAAAGGAAAACACTGCGATTGGTGGCACTTGAGGTGCACATGAACTTATTTCATCAGCAACTAAAAGGGATAGAGGCGCTCCAAGGCTATGTCCCGTGATTGTAATGCTAAGGTTGTCGCCTTTGTACATCTCAATTAACCTTTGCACTTCTTCAACCACAGATTCAGCCAAACTAGGCACGTGAGCACCCCGTGTTTTGTGTAAGCTCAAGAACCCACATTCAACTTTTTGGGTCGGGTCATCGGATTCGGAGATTTGAACCAGTTGAGCTCTAAAATTCTCTGTCCATTCCAAGCACGTAGCGGTTCCTCGTAAGGCAATGACAATATCCCTCCTCCCCATTCGTTGAATCTCTCTTTGGTCATCACAAACCGCTACGAACCCGATCCAACTAGACCGTTGGGTCATCCACCCAAGGTTTGGAGCCACGCAATCCACCCATTTCGGCAACCCGACCGACGAGGTGGCATAGAGGCTCTTAGTCACCTTGTAAGACCGTTCAGGAAACGACACGTTTCGTGACAACGGAGCCTCGTCGGTTGACATGGCGGGATTGGAATGGAAACCATGGTAAGCAGCTTGAACAAATTCCCCATACCGAACCACTTCTCACCTTAGATTTTCATCGAGCGGGTCAAGCAAGCGGGTCAACCATGGATGAAGGTTGAGCGTCGTCAACGTCGGTCATTGCGTAAGGATCTGGGCAGCAGCTCAATTCCGAAGACAAATATTACTACAGGTTCTCGTTTTAATCCATTTTTGATGAAGAACACCCCGTGAGCACAAATGATGGTGATGTCCCTCCTAAACGCATCGATGCTAGTGCTATTGCTCAGGAATCCTCAGCTCATATTCCTGTTGCCACAACCATGGCCCCCCGGGTCCAACTGATCTGGATGCTAATCGTGCGAAAGGTAAAGCCACAGCTGATTCACGCCTCTCTAAAACTTGTGCTCCTGTTATTGTCAAGAAATCCCTAAAGGTGCAACATAATGTTACTTCTTCGTCTTCAACGCCAGCGGCCCCTTTGGCTAGGAAATCGTCCTCCTACAGCTCTGCCCGCCCTCTTGCCTCTAACCATGTAACATCCAAGATTGACAAATCGAAGCACACTTCGGTTACTGTCAGCGAGAATGCTGACCCAAATGTTTGTGACAAGAATCAACAAGTTTGTGCTAAGAATCAACAACAGGCCTCTCCTATTATTCATCCGCGTGAACCGCCTAATCCCTCGCCTACAAAGCAGCCAATGCCTTCACTAACCATGCCCCTAAATGACATAAGTTTGAATGTGCAACAGGTTACCACACCTTTGAAAGTTAATGATGCATCGCCTCCTGCCCCTGCGACCTCAATGCAGTTTTGAGTATACCACTCTCTCTACCTTATTATTACAAATGAATATCAAAGCAACGTGTTGGAATGTCCAAGGCTGTGGACACCCCTAATTTTTGACAGCCGCTAAGCATTACCTTCGAGATAATCGACCAGATTTCCTTGGCATTGTTGAGCCGCGTATTAGCGGGACACGGGCTGATTCTATTGTTAGTTCCTTGGGTTTTCCTTTTTCTCGTAGGATCGAATCTTTGGGTTTCTCAGGTGGAATATGGTTATGTTGGCAAAACTCCGTTCAAGTCACTGTCCTTCTACATCATTTTCAATTCCTTCATTGCGAAATCACTTGTCGGCAATCTGGGAATTCGTTTCTTGTCACTTTAGTTTATGCTAGCTCAAATTCTACTAAGTGAAAGTCTCTTTGGCCACATCTTAATAACCTTGCTTTGTCGGTCACTAAGCCATGGATTCTAATGGGAGATTTTAACGCCACTTTAGATGTATCAGAGAGAAAAGGTGGTGCAGGTTCTACTCACGCTAGTCGTGACTTTCAAGATTTTGTGTTTGCCTGTGGCCTCCGTGATCTCAAATTTCAGGGACCCGATTTTACTTGGTCGCGTGGGATGACATACGCTCGCCTTGATCGAATGCTTTGTAATGCACAATGGGATGAACACTTCCCTGAAACTTCCGTAACTCATCTATTGCGCATGCGATCTGATCACAAACCTCTTCTTCTCCAAGTTGGACATGTTCGCCATTCATCTGCGCCACGGAAATTTCGCTACTTCACTGGTTGGCAGCGCCATGCTGATTTTGACCGAATGGTAACTGATAACTGGCAGTCCTCTAATTCCTTATCTGACACCATCCATCGATTCATAGCAGCAGCAGATGTCTGGAACTTTTATGGCAGCAGAAATCAAGGTCAGAATGGATTAACATAGGTGATCAAAACACTTCTTATTTTCACCGTATGGCTACTCAACGCAAAACTCGTAATAAAATCCGTACCTTGAAACTTCCCGATGGTAGCTGGTGCGACAATGAGATTATTCTTTGCAATGAAGCTGCCCGTTATTTCCGCACTCTTTATACTACTAATTCTCCACCTAATGTTGAGTATAGTATTTCGAGAATGTTCCCCTCCATTGATCTTTCGATTATGGAAGCTCTTTGCAATGTCCCGCCAACTCAAGAAATTCTAGAGGCTCTACGTGAGATGGCCCCTCTCAAAGCATCCGGACCTGACGGTTTGCACGCTGAATTCTTTCAGAAACAATGGCATATAGTTGGAGATGATGTTAGCCGAGCCATTCAACATGTCTTTAAGGGTGGCGTCCTTGAACCATCTCTGAACCGAACTGCTCTTGTCCTCATACCCAAGATTAATGTCCCACAATCCTTTGCGGATTTCCGTCCAATAGGACTATGCTCAGTCATCTATAAGCTGCTCACAAAGATCATTGTTCGCCGCTTGAAGTCAGTGATGCCGCTGTTAATTCATCCAACGCAAACCGGTTTCATATCGGGCAGATCAATCAACGACAATGTTATATTGAATCAGGAGATTATTCCTTCAATGCGGGCTAAAAAAACAAAGCAAGGATTGATGGCTTTAAAAATTGATCTAGAAAAGGCTTTCGACAAAGTGCGATGGGATTTTCTTCGCTCCACCCTTATTGACGCAGGTTTTCCTATGGACCTCGTTCGAATCATTATGTATTGCGTTACGTTTGCAACAATACAAGTGCATTGGAATGGAGTCCCTTCGTCGATTTTCTCTCCAGAACGTGGAGTTAGGCAAGACGACCCACTCTCCCCCTACCTATTCATTCTCGCAATGGAAAAATTGGGACAAGCCATTCGACATTCTGTCGAAATTGGATCATGGAAGCCGTTTAAGATGGTCTGTTCCGGCCTCCCTCTGTCACACTTATTCTTTGCTGATGATCTAATATTGTATGCCAAGGCTGATCGTGCGCAAGCTCAAAATATTGCTACAATCCTACATGAGTTTGGGAGACATTCGGGACATAGAATAAATGCTCGTAAGTCTCAAATATATTTCTCTCCCAACACTGATCTAAATCTTCAAGAAGACATTTTTGTGCAATCCTCGGCTATCAAAAAACTTCATCTCTTGGCACATATTTAGGTGTTCCGGTTCAACATAAACATGTGTCAAATGCTGATTATGATTTCATCATTGATCGTATCCGTTCGAAACTAAATGGTTGGGCAGCTCGCTACCTCTCCTTGGCGGGTCGAATAACCCTTGCTAAATCTGTGCTTTCCGTCATTCCATCCTATTTTATGCAAACGACCCAACTTCCAGCCGGTGTTTGTGCTAAGATTGATTCATTGATTCGCGGATTCATTTGGGGCTCTTCACAAACAATGTGTCACACCTCGCTTATAAATTGGGGGATGATCACTCAACCTTTACGATGTGGAGGTCTAGGCATTACTAGAGCTCATGAACGCAACTTGGCCTACATTTCTAAACTTGCTTGGTATTTGGTTAGTCGCCCAAATGATTTATGGGTCCGTGCTTTGTGAGAAAAATACAAAGTTACTGTCTTATGCCCCCGTTCTATATCTCGTCCTAATTGCTCTCCACTTTGGCGCGGAATTTTGAATATGTGGGACTCAATTCGTGAGAACATATATTGGCTTTTGGGAGACGGCAACTCGATTCACGTTTTGAATGACATTTGGGTGCCATCATTAGGACCTTTGAAGAATTGGATTCGCACTTCACCAACAGGTTCCCATGTCTTGGATTTTTCTGATCTAATTCTTGATAATTGTCATTAGAATATTGAAAGCATTTCATCTATGTTCATGGCTGAAGCTGTGCCACACATTTTAGGTGTTCTTCCTCCACAACGAGATGGAACATGTGAGTCCGTTGCTTGGTCCAAGTCCACTTCGGGTGAGTTTACTCTAAATTCAGCTTACAAGGCATTAGTTGAGGCAAATTCGGGTGCTGCGGATAAAGTTTGGTCGGCAATCTGGTCTCTGCCTGTTCCTCAACGCATTCGGACATTTTTGTGGCTCGTTGTTCATTGTCGTTTACTTACAAATGCCGAAAGATTGTGTCGGGGTATGTCTTCGGATTCTTCTTGCATTTGTTGTGGCTTCTCGGCTGAGACGATCCTACATATCTTGCGCGATTGTCCTGCCATTTGCGCCTTTTGGCAATGGGTTATCCCACATGAGAGCCATGATATTTTTTTCTCCATGCCTCTACAGGATTGGGTTGCTGCGAACATCTCCACAATGACAACCATTGGTAATGTGCCTACCCCTTGGCATTTATTTTTTGCAACGTTTGCGTGGCAGACCTGGAAACGGCGCAATGAACTTACTTTTATAGGTTCATGTTTGCCGTTGACTGATATTTATCGTATAAGTCTCGTATGGACATCACACTATGGAAGACAAGAACATCCCTATCGTCTCATAAGTGATCATTTGCCTGCTGATCTCTCCTGGCAGCCGCCTCCTCAAGGCTGGTTCTGTCTGAATACAGACGCAGCAGTTTCGAGCGCAACAAACATGGGCACTATTGGTGGCGTAATTCGCGGCTCAGAGGGTGAATGGGTTATAGGCTATACCAAGCAAGTCGGATATGTGACTCCTCTACAAGCTGAATTATGGAGCATTTTTACTGGTTTGCAGGTTGCTTGGACTATTGGTGCTGAACGTCTTTTGATTCAATCGGACTGCAAGCAAACAGTTGATCTTGTGCAAACCGTTTCCATGTCTCGTACCTCCTTGCTTGTTAGAGCTATTAACAACTTGTGCAATCGAGCTTGGTACAATGAATTTATTTGGGTCCCTCGCGAATGCAACCAAGTGGCCGACGCAATGTCGAAGATTGCAACTTGTCCGCCTTACCAGCTTCAGCTGCTTCCGCAAGCACCTACGACCATCCAGACTTTGCTCGAGCGTGATGTCTCTGGACCTCCTTATGTTCGAGGCGAGCGTATATAGTTCCTTTGTTTAGGATTCATTTAATTCAAAAAAAAAATTGTCTAAAGATAATTTCAGACCCTGCCTATATATCTATTTTCTTTACCTTTTTTTTTCTCAAAACTTGTAACTGAAATTTAGTGTACAGATTTGATAGAAAGGGATTAACGAGTTTAGAGTAAAGCAGAATTTTCCTGTCTACCCCGGTGGATGCAGTAAAAGTTTGAATTTGGAATACTGAGTTTTCTCATGGAAACCTTGAAATATATCCAAAATTCCAGTCAGACAGCTCCCCCTCGTGTTTGGGTCTATCTTTTGATATTTGCAATTTCCAATTATGACGAATTTCTGTATTAATTATACACATCATATATATTACAAACAATGAACAGTGTCGTAGTGTCAAATTTGAAATCCAAATGTATTAATTGTCCTTTTTCTTTAACACTGGCATTTATAAAAACATAGAATAAAGGAAACACAACGGAGCACATAACAAAGAGGAAATACAGGGGGAGAAAGAAACAAAAGTATACCGACAAATTTTATCTGAGACCCAAATTGATTTATTTGACTTTAGACTCGATATGAATTCAAAATAATTGTTTAAATTTGACCTGATCCGAAACAAACCGAACTGAACTAAAACGACCCAAATTTTAGCTAAACCGACCCGAACCAAAAGCAATCCGAATTTAATTTGTTCAAATATATATGTTTTATTATCTTTTGTATTATATTAATAATTAACCACCACTTTTAATAATAGTTTAATGATTTAATATTATTTGTTCTTTTTTAAATATCATCTTCATATGTTGACTCGACCTGAAAAAGAATTCAATGTAATATTGGCCTGAACTGAAAATCAATCGGTTCAATATTGACTCGTACCGAAAATTCAACCGATATGATATTGACCGGACTAGAAAATCAACCGATCTAATATTGTCTTGACGCAATACCCGACCCAACCCGAAATAACATAAACTCGAACTAAATTTTAATCAGGCTAGAATCGAACCTAAACAGAAAACAACTTTAATAAAAAATTAACCTGAACCGAAACGACTCGATTTGTCACCTCTAAACAGAAGGGAGTGGTCACAAACCAGCAACTAAAACAACACAAGAACAAACCGATAACATAAACAGAGAACACAAAAAAAAAAAAACTGAGTAAAATCTCAAACAGAAGCCGACCAAGAATAACAGTAGAAGCCCAGACGAGAACAAAATCTGCAGTTCCAAACATCTTCACATGCATGTCCCTTTTAGGGTCACAGAAGTATAAAGTTCGTTCGTAAAAATGTAAAGAGATTGCCATCTAAGCACATCACGAAAACAATCACTGAGTCAATGTAAGATGGACCAGAAGAAAAGAAACAAAGTCCGGCAGCACTAGCCAAACAAGTCGGGATGATTTTCCATTAATTGTCCTTTCTTAAATAATATTGTACAAAATAGATAAAGATTATGTTATACACTGTCGATTTATGTCTAGAGACCATGCAGAGTTGGCTTGGGACAGGTCAAACTGGTCAACCGCCGGGGCCTCATTTTTCTTAATTTTTACTTCTTAAAAAGTTATAATAGAAAAAATCTTGAAATTAGATATAGGCTCTCACTTTGGTCATAAATAAGAAGTAAACGAAATAATAATTTGGTTATAAAATTAGATAGAGGCCCCTCTTTTTAAATTATTTTTTTTTACTTCTTAAATAGTTATAGTTTAATTTTTTTAATAGTTAGTATTAGGGGTCCAATTTTTTTAATACTTATTATTTAGGGCCCAAATTTTTTTAATACTTGTAATTAGAAGCTCAATTTTTTTCCAATTTTTGTTATTATGAGCTTACTCTTAAAATTCTTTTTTCAATATTTGTTATTTGAGGCCCAATTTTTCTTGATATTTATTATTAGGGACATACTCTTCAAATTCATTTTTTCAATACTTGTTATTTGGGGTCCAATTTTTTCAATACTTGTTACCAGAGACTCAATTTTCTCAAAATTTTGTTATTATGAGCTGCTCTTAAAATTCATTTTTTTCAACAATTGTTATTAGAGAACCAACTTTTCAATACATGTTATTTGATGCCCAATTTTTTTTTCTGATATTTGTTCTTAGAGATCTACTCTTAAAATTTATTTTTTCAATACTTGTTCTTTTGGATCCAATTTTTTCAATG
Source organism: Hibiscus mutabilis (assembly GCA_019671005.1). NCBI lineage: Eukaryota > Viridiplantae > Streptophyta > Magnoliopsida > Malvales > Malvaceae > Hibiscus > Hibiscus mutabilis. The sequence goes on from CM033712.1 coordinate 24,792,578, forward strand.
CTTGTTATTATAGACTCATTTCCCCCAACATTTGTTATTAGAGTTATACTCTTAAAATTAAAATTTTTCAATATTTATTTAGGGTCTATTCCTAAAATTCACTTTTTAAATATTTGTTATTAGAGACTTACTAATAAAATTTATTTTTTTCAAAATTTATTGTTAAAGGCTTAATTTTTTAGTTCGCCCAGAACTTCTAAAATCTCATGATGACTCTGAGACCATGATAGGGGGATGGTAAATATGTTTTAGTCTCTTTAAATTTCACAAAATTTTAAATTATTATAATAATAATAAAATTGAATATTAACCTTTTAAATAATAAAATTTATAACTACCCTCTTTTAAAAATTTTAATATTTTAAAACAAAATAATAATAAGAATGCATTTTGGGCTTTAAAAATTGTCACTAAACATCTCTAACGATCAGTTGGTTTAGTGGGATGAAACATCATATCCTAAGTAAGATCAAAGATTTGAATCCTAAAATTGTGAATAGAGCAAATTGGGTTGGGAGATTGTCTCCAATAATAAATTTTTGTAGTATCTAACTCAAATTTATCAATGAATGTATTAGATAGCGATAAATATACCAAAGAAAGATTGTCTGCTAAACTTCAATTTTTTTTTTAAAAAAAAGAACTTTTAACTTTGTCCCTATCTATATTGATATCGTGTATTAGTGAAAATTTTCTTATCAATATTGTTGAAATGACGAAGATTTAGTCTCGTTTCCACCGCGATCAAACACCGAAAAATATCGATATCCTTGTTGCTAATGGTAGATATTGTAGGCCATTCGAGGATTTAGATTACTCTACGATTGTCATAAAGTTGTTGTTTATTCAATTTTATCAATAAATTAATTTTTATCAAAAAAATTATTGTTGATAGATCAACAATCTAAATGCTCGAACAAAAACAATTACATTACGGACATTTACTTTTTTTCTTGAGGTCAAATTACGGATATCATGTTCAATTCAGTGTCTTTTATGAGTTTACAAAAACAAATTAGGTTTTCTATAGTGGGAGTGGACCAAAGAATAAACAATGACATATGTTTATCATAATCATGTGATAAATCTTTTGAATCAATCACACCACACGTTGAAACTGAAGGGATTGACATCGTAAATCTCCGAGGAGAGCCAATGAGTGAGCATTTATAATAGGGCAAAGTAGTGGGTCTTTGTCGTATATACGTTTGGGTTGACAGGGATGGAGCTATGGTTGAACTAAAAGGGATAGACCGATTAACTTTGAAATCGATAGGGTCTTGAAAGTAATTAAACTACGAAAATTAAAGAAATTTAGGTTTAATTTTATAACTTTAAAATTAAAAGGTCTTAAAAAGTAATTAAACAAAAAATATGAAGGGTCAAGTTTAATTTTATTATTTTTAAATAATAGGATCTTAAAAGAATAATAAACTAAAAAATATTAAAAGAGATAAAAATTTAATTACAATAACTTTAAAATTACTTCGACTTAAAATATAATTAACCCATTAAATTTGGGAGCAATTATCCTTCCTACCTTTCGCGTAATACCGTCCCGGTACGTAGACACCGTCCACCTACGAGGCATGTTCATATTTTTCGTCGTTTTTCCTGTGGTTGCTATAAAAGCATTACACATATAAACGAAAAGAAACGTGAGTGCTGATAATTATTGATTCTCATCTACTTTTCTTTTCTTTCTTTTTTCCCTTTTTCCTCCATCGATGAGAGGCTGAAAAAGCTTCACCCAAGAACACGTTTGAAAATTTCGGAAATATTATATAAAAACAACTACATATGTTTGCACTTTCCCACTATATATATATCTTTTTTAAAACGTGATTTCTTTTGGGTTCCCCCCCCCCTCCAATTGACACGTTAAAAACGAATCCTAACATCTAATTTACTTCTATCTGTAATCTTTATTTTGCAATTGGATAAGAAGATGATAAGAAACCGCAAATAAGAAAAATAGAACGAACACGTAGACACTTTTAAAAGAAGAAAAAACACGAGCATGGAAGAGAAAATTCTCTATTAGTCGAAATTGTACAAGAGGGTAGCCAATATTATGTTAAAAATAATCGCAGTATTAATCCAAGTATATTTTAAACATAAATAAAATAATAAACATAAAATTAAAGGAGAAAAACAGAGCTAAGAAGCAAGAATAGAAATCAAATCAGAACTTTTGGACAAAAGCGATTTGACAATAAAATTTGATGAGACATGTATAAATAATCTCTTTATGATAAATTTATCATCTTCTCAATGCATGAAATTTAAAAATATCGAATGTTTATTTCTACAATACAACAAAATACATTCGCTGAAAATAACATAGCTTCAATAAACTATTCATACTCAACATTGCTTTCTTCTATCACCAAGCATTACCGGATTTGAGAGGAAAAATAGTTGGAATGTTTCTTGCGTATATAATGTGATTAGAAGTTAATAGTAATGGACAGACATATGAAGAATGAACAGTCAAAAGATTAATTGTAGAAAATAAAGCAAAAATTAAACTACAATAAAATAATTTAATTTGTCTCTGGGACACTAAAAGACAGACTTCTGTTGAGAAAAAATAATTAACTTTAGTTAAGGAATATTTGCACCCCGGTGGACAAGAGGAAGGTATAACACATTTACTAGTTAATAAATTGTCTCTAACTTATAAATACCTTCCAAACTCCACACCTTTCCCATGTGCGAGGAAAGCGGTTTAAGCTACTATTTTTTTCAACAACATTTGCATGTAGTTTATTTTGAGTCTTAATTTTTTATTACTCAACCATTTTAAATATATAATATATCGTTCTAAACATCTCATACAATAAAATATAAAATTATAATTTTAATATTCAAACCTAAAATTTTACCGATAAATAATATGATTCAAAGTTCTAAAAAGTTCATTATTTTCCAACACAATAAATATCTATTCTCCTCTAGAGGCTAAACTCCGTTGTCTATTAATAAGACCTACTACTCAATTACAAAGAAAGCTTAAAACGGAAGATCTTTCTTCACTCAGATTTCTTATATTAATTAATATCTATCGTATTAAATATATGTGTATGACCACATCCACCAAGTGAGTTGTATTTCGGGCTAGACTAAAATGATATCTTAGTCGAGGTTTTTCAATAATGAAAACACCATAAGAAGACCTTGTTATAGATTGTAGTTGATTTTGACCGTATGCAATAAAAGCGATTGTATAAAGCTAAAAAAATAGTCTAAAATAAATTATATTAAATCCTTACAAGGAAAAATAAAAGATTAATTATGGACAAATGATAAAAATACATAAGGAAAACAAAATTTGTTATACTTAATAAATTTTGAGTCATGTTACTCATTTTTGTTCAAAATACAGTCTCTCACACACAAAACAAGTCAACAAATACTTAAATTTCTTTAAATTAATGGTTTGTTTCGATAAATTGCACATGCCATAAATCTGTAAAATCTTTGAACCTCCCCTGCTATAGATATGAAATACTTAGATCTTGAAACTGATATCAACATCAGTGGGAAGGTGCAAAAACATTCCCATGTAGTTGTTGGGAAGCTGAAACAAATAATCAAGAAATCATGGCCTTCAAACGAGCAGTTTTGAGGTTTTAAAGCCCTTTAACCTTATTCTTTTTCCCTCTTCATGGTTTGAAGTGAATCGTAGAGGTCCAAAGACATTGATTCACAGCTCTCGTGTCTCCCAACTCACATGCAAAACCATGTGTTTACATCTGCATACGGGAACTGCGCAAGTCTTTCGCACATTTCACACTCCTTTTGTGTTTAATTAAACGAAGCAGGCAGTACGTGTGGATTCAAAGCTCTTACCCCTCTTTCCTTTCAACACTCTGAATTCCGGTAAACGCAACACCTGGACTTGTACATGTTAAGCAAATAACATAAATATTCTTTTATGAATATGTAGCAGACACGTATTAAACATAAAAAATGAAAAAAAATATTAAAAATATTAAAAAATGAAAATTGGCAGCAACCTGTACAGTGGTGGAATATGGGTGGGTCTAAGAAACATTACCCACTCCAATTTTTATCTATTTGAAGTGTTATAATTTTAAAAATATTAAAATTAAGTCATGGTCGTTTTCAAAATTTTTTGATTTAATTATTTTGTGACTTTATCAATTTTAAAACAAATGAAATTAAGTTTTGCTTTTAATTTTTCTGATTCAATTATTTTTTAGGATATGACTCGATACATACCCAAAATAAGTTATATTGTAGGCATACTTTAGTCACACACGAGAACCGCCGGGTGGACTTTCTGTTTCAATTAAACTTAATTTATTCGATACAATAAATTAATAACATTAATCAGTCGGTATATATCAGGGAAGAAAAGCTAAGTCAATGATATCGCATATCCTGAAGGTTAAAAAGGTTATTTCCCAGTGGCTCGACTGAGGTATTTTGAATTAAATTATAATATATGTTTGAAGACAGTGTACGTGAAAGGAATATCGGAATGGGATTAGATTTTGAAAGCGAGAGGCAGGATTTAGACTTGAGTTCTAAATGTTGAATACTTTGTAGGAAATTTTTTTAATAGAATTTTGTAGGAAAATTAATAAACGTCTATGCCTCGTAAAAATTAAACTTATGTTTGTTGGCTTGTTGTATGTGTGATAGATTAAACTTTTGAATAAGAATTAGTATAACATGATTTATAATTTATAAAAGACAATAGCATTTTGTTTTTTACATGTTCTTTATTACTACTCCATAAATAGTCTTTTATTTTTTCTTTAACTCATTTTGGGTCCATTTCTTCTGGAGACCCAATGCGGTTGCTTCTATTGTTTTTGTTCAAAACCGTCCTGACTATAACATTTAGCCCTTTAACTTGTGTATTTTTTTCGAATTACTATTTTTTACCCCTTCGACTCTGAGAAAATTACAGTCATGAAGACACGTAAATAATGGATAAGGGGACGATTGTTAAACATAAAGTGACAAGGACAAATCAAATATATTATAAATGTTGAGTCCTCAACCCTGTTCTGCTATCATTATCATCATTGGAAGAGGGCAAGTACCTAGAAAAAAGAATAGGAGGCAAGAGAGATAACAGAAAGAGCACCAGTAAACATACATCGACCTTAAAATCAATCGGTGACCCTTCGCGCAAATTAGAAGGGGTAATTTGCCATTCGCCATCTATAAACCATCCTATCAACCATTAAGAACCACCACCCCTACGATGAGACATCAACATTGGTGTGATGAGCACAACATACATGCAAGCTCAAAAATAAATAACTTTGAGCAAACCCACGGTCATCGCGACAATGCAAGGACGAAAGATATAATGCAAGAAGACCATGATCATAACCTATCTAACGGTTCTATTATAACTCAGGATGGGCAACCATCTTTGAAACCTATAAGTAGTCAACTTCTTTGACAGTAAGGTTAACACAAGCAACAATTAAGGCAGCCGTCATAGTATACTCAAACTTACCATAGGTTTTTAAATGAAAGCTCAACGCAACAGTTTTAAAACTTGTGAACTTCACAAGATCATAGTCTTTTCCAATTGATCCAATTACAAGTGGAACTTAAACAACTGCAATATCAATTTAGAGCTTCTCAAACAGTCTAACAGATACAATTGCTACATTGACTACACCATTAGGAGGCCATGCAAAAGCTCTAAATGAACTCATTACCATCAATAAAAGAACATCTAGGGGCATGAAGGAACCAACTACTAACATCTTATTCTTAAGATACAACAAAATCTAGAGATGAATGACACTTTTCTCCCAACATAAAATGAAGCTCAAGGTCAACATGCACAGCTTCAAGAGTTGCATCTGGGGCTCCAAGATTTGTATAAGTAGGTCCAATAGTTATGTAACAACAAGAACTTTTGAGTCAATGAGTGAGCATTAACTCAAGGAATTGACTAGATAGTTTATTGAGGTAATTGGAGCCATTATGCTAAGTTTGCACCTTGTTGTGTGAGAATTAGGCTAGATTTGCTTAAAATAGAATTTTTTTAATAAAGAAAAGAAATAGAGACTTAAAAAATAATTTTATCATTGTTGAAAAATATGACTGAACATTCTTTCAATCTAGTTTGTTTTTACGTGGGTAAGGAAGGGAAAAATCTTGACCATCTTTCACTTCCCATTCTCTTCCTCCTTTTCATTTCCCTCAATCTCATCTTCTTGTTCAAGGGATTATAGAAGGTGAGATTCATCACTCTTACTCCATAAGCTTCAAGAAAAACTCATCATCTTATCCTAATGATGGTGTGAAGCTACTTGAAGGACTTATGGAGGATTTTGAGTATTTTGAGCCCCACAATTTATTTTGCATCTTGTTTTAATGCTTTTAAATCCACCATCTACCTTCTCATAGACATAAAGTGGTAATTCATTTTACCCTTGTTTGATTAGTTAGGGAGGTTGGTGAGTAATCCCAGCAATGAGAAGGAGAAAATGAGTGTTAACTAAAGACATGAGCTATATTTTGTATTTTTCACAAGATTGTGCATTTTCAAATATAAAATGTTTCATATATATCCTAAATGTAATTATTTGTATATTAAGATAATGCATGTTGGGTGTTTCTGCTGTGAGCATGCTTTATTGACAAATTGATTGTTTTTGCGTTAAAAGTCGTGGTGTTAAACAATTCTAAAACAATCCTCAAATCTTTAGTAATCAAATAGGGTCTTAATACGTGTTAAAGGATAAATTGGATGTTATTTTTGGGTTTAAAATATATTTTTCTAGGCTCTAATATCAATATTCATTTATAGGACCGCATAAACTCATCTTAAAAATAAACTTTTTAAATGGTGAGTGTCGATACCACATTCATGGGGATTGTTTATCTAGTATCAATACTCAATTGATTGATATTGTTACTAACTAGGCTACAAAAATATCAAATAAATTTTTGACACCAATACTCAACTGTAATATCGATACCCACAATGTTAAAGACTAATAAGGTTGCAATACACTTTACTAAATTTCATAAGCTTTTAAATATCGATAACATTCTTGCTAGAAATATTGAAAGGCATATAGTCTCAACTGGGTATAATTTATGTAGAAAGTAGTTAATTATGCGATGCTTGATGTGTAGACTTGTTTACACTCAGAAACGATTCAGACACTTGAATTATCTATGAAACATTCGTTTTGTATATTGTAGGAATCCAAAGTTTATGTTGCAGCATTGATGACTAATCTAATTAGATGTACATTTGGCATTTCATGATTCTATGTGTAATTAGTAGTTCACATGAAATTCGTTTTGTACATATCTATTAGACATTCGTTTTGTATATATCTATGAAACATTCCTTTTGTATATTGTAGAGTATCCGTAGTTCATGTGACATCATGCCTCATCTTAAAGTACTCGATGTTATGTGGGACAATGTATTGATGAAGTGCCAATTTGGTATTGTGTGATCCTATGTGTGTTATTAGTGGGTGTCTAATAAGTTTTTCTACCCACCTTTTTTTATTGATTTTCTATCTTTTTCATCCTATTCTATTTCCGTTTTCAATTTTTATATTTTTTGTTAGATCAAAATCTGATTTCACTTTGAATTGTATTTGATTCTATTTAATCGGCAGAATCAAAATGTGATGTATAAACGAAAGTTATGTTTATACGGAAATTATTTCGATTAACCAACTAGTTACGAAATCGCGTTGATAGCCTCTACTCGTGTCCTAGCCCGTCTGAGAGCTAGATTTGCCTCAATTGTTTGCCTCTTGCCTTCAGCTTTCCTCAAGTTAGCTTCCGCTATTTCAAGAGCTTGCTGAGCCTCTTGTGGATCAATGTCACTATCCTTCTCCGCATCATTTACTAAAATAGTGATTTCATTGTTGCCTATTCTAGCAAAACCACCCATCAGAGCCATCGTTAACCATTGGTCGTTAAGGCGTATTCTACAGTTGTGGCAATAGGCGCGTGATTTGGTAATACGCCAATTTGTCCACTATTAGTAGATAAAATGATTTCTTTCACTTCTGAATCCCAAACAATTCGATTAGGGGTAAGTACGCAAAGATTTAAGGTCATTTCTTCAATTTGCTCTCCATTTCTAAGTTCGTAGCCTTCACAGTAGCTTCATCGATGTTACCTACCAAATAAAAGGCCTGTTCAAGAAGATCGTCTAATTCTTTGGAAAGGATCAATTTAAACCCTCTAATTATTTCTGCTAGGCCAACGTATTTCCCCGGGGAACCAGTAAATACTTCCGCTACGAAAAAGGGTTGTGATAAGAAACACTCAATTTTTCGCGCTCTTGCTACGGTTAAGCGATCCTCTTCGGACAATTCGTCCAACCCAAGGATAGCTATAATGTCATGAAGTTCTTTGTAACGTTGTAAGGTTTGGTTAACCCTTTGCGCAGTTTCATAATGTTCTTCACCAACAATTCGAGGTTGGAGCATAGTTGACGTTAAGTCTAAAGGATCTACCGCGGGGTAAATACCTTTGGCAGCTAATCCTCTTGATAGTACGGTGGTAGCATCTAAATGCGCAAATGTTGTGGCAGGGGCAAGGTCGTACGAATAGCACATGAACGAGGGTTCCAACACTGCCCTTATATCATAGCACAATATATTAATACTTTAATTGGACTTATGTATTCATTGCATCTTATAGTATTTTATTGGGTCTGTAAAAGTGTGTTATTATTATTATTTTGATATACGATGTTCTGTTGAGACTATGACAAGGTTTGAATCTCATAAAAACTCAACGCAACGGATAAATAAGATTGATATCCCCTAATTAATCAAGAATCTTATGTCATACGTAAAAATTGAAAGGTGTTGATAAGATTACCTTTTTTCATTCAACTTTCTGAAGTTAACGCAAGATTTGAAGTAGATGTTTAGGGTGTTTTCTTTCAAAAAAAAAAAAAAAACTACTCTTTATAAGTATTCATACACGAACAAACTACGAACGATTAAATAGAATACTAAATACTAGTTCTAAATTCATTTTCTCAAAACGATTTTGGTGTTTTTCTCAAATTGCTGAAACCTCTCAAAAACTCTACTATATAACACTAGCTATGCATATATCATATTTATAGAAGTCGACTAGAGTTGGGTGTAAAACTAGATTCTTATTATTTATTTAAAATTCTTTTAAATAATATTAATTTATTATCTTTTATTCTTATCTAACAAGGGGTTTATAATTTTAAATAATATTAAAATTCTTTTAAATAATATTAACTTATTAAAAATGAAATATATCACAAGGACAATTTAGTAAAATATGCATCTTATATTCCCTCAACCAAACATTGTAATTTTATACTTATGCCAAACAAACCAAACAAGGTAATGTAACATTTCCAGTAACATATTAAGTAATATTACATTTCAAAAATCATATTCCCAAAGTTAAGTTTACATTTCGTAAACCAAAAGTCCCCTAAAGATAGTGGATAAACCATACTTATTCTTGTTTGCTCTTGTAATTTAACCTCAATAAAGATTTTAGCTACGGTTGGGGTGTTCAAACGGTTAATTCGGTCTGTAGTCGAATCGAATTACCCAAAACCGAAAAAACCGAAAATTTTAAATCTTTAACCGTTAATTGAACCGAACTTTTTTCCAAAAAAAATTAACCGAACCAAACAAATTTTGGTTAATTCGGTCGATTTTCGAATAAACCAAAATTTACCATTAGTTTTCCTAATCAAAATTATTAAACAATAAAAATCATTGAAAATACTTTTTAGTTCACAATGATAATTTGTATTTAATTTAAACACTATCTAAACATAGATAAAACATTAGAATTTTAGATTAAACATTAGATTTTTTTCATTCGGGTTAGAAGTGGGTTTTAAAATTTTAATAGGCATGGGCTTAATAAGTATAATATATTTATTTTTTGTCATATTTCGGTTAATTCAGGTAATTTGGTTAATTAACTGATTTCGAACTGAATTAACCGATAACAGAACTTTAAAAAAATTCTATAATCGTTCACCGACTGAAAAAGTTTGGTGACCGATTGTTTAACTAAACTAGTTCGGTTTGGTTGGTTAATTCAGTTTAATCGACTGTTTGAACATCCCTAAGCTACGGTGACTTTGAGGGAGAGAGAGAAATGAGATTGAAAATGAAATATATAGAATTTTGGTTTGAAATAGAAATCTAAATTTTTCATCTCTTTCGTATGTTAATTATTTTGGGATAAGAAGAGAATTTTTTATCCTAAACTTGAATTTTTCCCGACGTGACTCATTTACAAAAGTCACTTCGAATCACAATTTCAAAAAAAAAAACTTTATAGGATTGGTTCAAGTCATAATATGTCGGGTTCGGTAATTTGATCATCCCTAAATGACATATGATGAAGTTTAATTGGTCCCAAAGTTCCCCTTTTATAATTTTGAAATGATTTTTTTGACCAAAATCTAGTAACTGAAGTTGAACAGAATCTTGAGCTCTAAAATTGAAGAATAAACGCCGGTAAAGTATAAAATGGAGAGAGTAGAAAGTTGGAGAGAAGGGGAAATTTGGTCAAAAAAATCAAGATTTTGTTCAAATTTAGAACTCAAGATTTTGTTCAACTTCAGTTACTAGATTTTGGTCAAAAAAATCATTTCAGAATTATAAAAGGGGAAATTTGGGATCAATTAAACTTCATCATTTGTCATTTAGGGATGATCAAATTACCGAACCCGACATATTATGACTTGAACCAATCCTATAAAGTTTTTTTCTTTGAAATTGTGATTCGAAGTGACTTTTGTAAATGAGTCACGTCGGGAAAAATTCAAGTTTAGGATAAAAAATTGTAGTTTAATTAGAAAATTTCGGAACGAATTTTTGATGTCTATAAATTTTTTTATAATTTTTTATAAAGATTAAACCCTTATATTTTCTTAATATAGAAAATTGGCAGCCTGCACTGCCTTTACTTAAAATTTTATAAAAATTTTACAGACATTGAAAATTCGTTCCGAAATTTTCTAATTTAAACTAGATATATAAATTATTAGCCTAAATTCATTACACAAAAATTCAAACAAATCCTTAGATTTACGTCACAACCCAGAATTTCAAAAATTCTGCTACCTTGTTTTCCGACCTTCCGTCGAATAAAAATTCATAAATTTTTACATACTAGTCGAAATCAGTCAACTTTAATTTTGTAAGAAACTAGACAAAATTTGTAGTTCATACATATAAGATTCACTGTCTAATTCCAATTGTGGAATTTCTGCTGATTTTTTGAACACACTGCTTTTGCATACATTTATGGGCAGATTTTTAAACTTTCTATCTTAGAATCCATATTTACTAAAAACTTAGTCCGTTACCATTTATAACCATAATAGGACTTACTAGGTTCATCATCCATATTCAACAACTATTAACCCACCATATTTAGTGATAAGTTATTACAACCCCACTAATTATACATGCCATCTAGTACATTTCCAAAAGAAAGGATGGATGTCATTACATTACTATGAGTATGGAGATATACCTCCCAAAATATGAAAGTGATGCTCGGCTACTCTTCACTCGAAGCTCCTTTAAAGCCTACGCATGAAAGTCATCATACGCTAAGCATATACTTAGTGAGGCAACAACATTTAATTCAAATGCAATTTAACATAGGTATCAATATATTATAGTGACAATGCATATGATCACCTCCCATTTTATGCATTTTAACATATATGACATGATATATATATAATAACATATTACATGGTAATAACCTTGATTCTTACCAATACCGTTGCCATATTCATCATCGAGCTTTCAAGCCCTTTTAACCTGTTTTTCAATTCATTTAGCCCAAGTATTGAATTAAGGAAATTTTTGGTACGCGAGTCATCCCCCCTATACTTACTTGAGTATAGTATATTAGGTACACTTTACTGGAAGTGCTTAACACCGAAGTGTTTTTGTATACTTACCGGAGTATACAATTAGTAATTATTTTGCACTTTACCTGAAGTGCTTATAATAAATTGCCCTCTACCGGGAGTGCTAAAATGTTTATACAGCTGTTTATGACTCTATGGATATCCAACTATACTTTTAATTTCCTATCTCATATTTTGGGCTTTATATCAATCATAATCTCATACATGGCAACATATATACATATTAAGCAATTCATACGTAAAATAACATTCCATGGATAAGTAGTGATCCATGCATGTATTCTCAATTCTGGACATATTTTTAACATGTCAATTATATAATGAATGACATAAAAATCATGCTATGCATGCATTGCACTCACCTTGACACTTTCAAAGTTATAATTTATACTAGCCTCACTAAGCTCGATTGCACTTTCTATCTTCTTTTTTCACTCGTTTGTACTCGAACTCGATTGTTATCTGTTTGTACAATAAATACATGACACAAGCAACCTTAAGTACATGTCCAACCTTTGCTAATACATGTACATACCAATATGGAAAAATTAATATTTTCAACCAAGTACTTCTTTGTAACCACCATGCTCCCAATACTTTAATCTCATCTCAAATTACACATTACAACCAATAGTTTGATAATCTCCCTTTAAACCCTAAATTCTTTCTCTTAGGGTTTATAAACTAAAACTTGGAAACTTCCACATTTCATCTCCATTTTCAAAAATATTAATACCAAAATGATCATTGTATCATAGCAAACAACGTACCCATGCTTCTTGAATATTTTCCAATTTTTCACTTATTTCACCCAATTTACACAATTCACAAATTGGTCATAAAATGATGTTTTCTTCAATCCAACAACATAATTCAACTTAGAAAACATCATTCTAATCAAATCCATCATCAAAATAATTTTTACAAAATTTCCCCTAATATTCTTCACTTTGCCGAAATGGTCCCTATAGGTTTTCCAAGAAGTTTTCATCCTTTCAAGCATCTAAACAACACTACAACACCATTTCCAACTTGATTAAGCCTTAAAACATGAAATCTTAACATGCTCTTCAACCACCCTAATCACCAAACTCAACTTAGAGACATGGAAACTAAGCAAAACTTATGTCAAAAGATAGAGAATTCAAGGGAGATCAATTTCTTGTTTCATGTCTCTAGCCAAAAATCAAACAAATCAAGTCAAAAATTGAATTGAAAATTTCATACCTAGTCCCCTAGAGGTTTCGGCAGCCTTGGAGAAAGATGAACACAATTCCAACTTTTTTCTTTCTTTGATTAATGCCAAATGTCTTTAAAATTGGCTATATAATAATAAAAATCTCTAAAATAGTCAAATGACTATTTTACCCTTTAATTATAACTAATCACCATTCAACACCTACACTTTATCTTCTTCTATAATTAATTTTCATTAAAAAGTATAGGTGAAATGTCAAAAATGCCATTAATGAAATAATTTATTTTCAAAAATGCCATTCCACCACCTATACAAAATACTGAATAGAATCGAATCTAAACTAATTTAAAAATGATTCAAAACTTCGCTGCTATGCTCTTCGGGTCTTTTTAAGACTTCCTTCAAATTTTCATAAAATTTCGAGCTCATACGATTTCCCATATTACACTTAAACTTTAACCGTAATTTCCCAATAATAGAAACATCAGATCAAACCATAGTTTTTATATTCGATCCACACCCTTAGATGATCTATCTATTTATGTAATAAAAATAATTATTGGGAAAATTACCATGTTGGTCCTTGAACTTTTCTCAACTTTTCACTTTTGTCACCAAACTTTAAAACTTTATGTTTTAGTCACTGAACTAAAACCACTAACTTTTGATTCTTTACGTTTTGGTCACTAATCAAATAATGGGATGTTACAATTCTCTCCCCTAAAAAAAATTCATCCTCAAATTTTTAGAACGTACCTGAATTAAACAAATGCGGGTACTGTTCTTTCATTCAATTTTCAGTTTCCTATGTGGCTTCTTCCACTTTGTGGTTTTTCTAGAGCACCTTAACCAATGGAATCGATTTGTTCCTCAATTTCTTCACCCCATGAGCTAAAATATTTACTGGTTCTTCTTCAAATGTCAAATCAGGTTGCATCTCAACTTCCGTAAGGTGAAATGACATGAGAAGGATCCGACCTATATTTGTGAAGCATCAATACATGAAAAACATCATGAATCTTGCTCATTTTTGGTGGTAAAGCCAATTGATACGCCACCGGTCCAACTCTTTTCAAGATTTCATACGGACCAATGAATCTGGGACTAAGCTTCCCTTTTCTTCCGAATCTCATTATTTTCTTACATGGTGAAACTTTCAAAACTACCTTGTATCCTACCTGATACTCAATATCTTTTCTTTTTAAATCTGAATAAGCCTTTTGTCTATGAAGCTGCCCTTAGATTATCTCGAATTATCTTCACTTTTTCTTCTACCTCTTGAATCAAGTCAGGCCCGATAATCTTGCGGTCTTCTAACTCAAACCAATTTAACGGTGTCCGGCATTTTCTTCCATATAAAGCTTCATACTGTACCATTTTAATACTTGACTGATAACTGTTGTTATACGCAAATTCAGCCAATGGTAAGTACTTTTCCCACGAACCTGCAAACTCAATGACATACGCTCTTAGCATATCTTTGAAAATCTGAATTGTCCTCTCTGATTGTCCATCAGTTTGTGGGTGGAAGGCAGTACTAAAATGCAATCGAGTACCCAATGCTTCCTGTAGTGATTTCCAAAATCTAGAAGTAAACCTGGGATCTCTATCAGACACAATGAAAATAGGAACTCCATGTAATCTAACGATCTCCCGAATATACAACTCTGCATATTTATTCAAAGAGAAATATGTTCTGAAGGGCATGAAATGTGCTGATTTGGTTAATCGATCCACGATCACCAAAATTGAGTCTTTCCTACTTAGTGTCAATGGTAATCTAGTTACAAAGTCCATAGTCACTTTTTCCCATTTCCATTATGGAATAGCAATTGATTGAAGTAACCCTAATGGAACTTGATGTTCTGCTTTAACTTGCTGACAAGTTAAGCATTTAGACACGAATTCCGTTATAGCTCTTTTCATTCCTGGCCACCAAAAACGGCTCTTCAAGTCCTGATACATTTTATTTTCTATCGGGTGCATCGTTAAAGGACTATAATGTGCTTCTGTAAGAATTTCCTTTTTCAATTCATCATCTTCAGGAATATAAGCACGTCTTTTATAATATAAACATCCATTGGACTTTACTTCGAAGTCTGAAGATTCTCCCATTTCAGCTTTCTTCTTTTTCTCTAAACAATTTTTATCTGTTTTCTGTGATTCTTTTATTTTGTCTATCAAAGTAGACCTGATGTTCAGCTCAGCAAGTAGAGCACCATCATCCAATATTGATAATTGACCATTCGATATCCGCAGGGCTAAAAACATCTTTTGGCTAAGCGCGTCTGCCACCACATTAGCCTTTTTCAGGTGATAATCAATAATTGCATCATAATCCTTAATTAGCTCAATCCATCGCCTTTTTCTTAGATTCAGCTCCTTCTCCGTTAAAAGATATTTCAGGCTTTTGTGGTCTCTGTATATATAACATCTTTCACCATATAAGTAGTGGAGCCAAATTTTTAAAGCAAAGACAACCGCAACTAATTCCAAATCGTGAGTAGGATAATTCCTCTCATGAGTTTTAAGCTGCCTAGAAGCATAAGCCACCACTTTCCCGTCTTGCATAAGTACACAACCCAAACCATTATGCGATGCATCACTATACACCACAAAATTCTTACCCAATTCAGGTTGAACTAACACTGGAGCTTCTGTCAAGATTTTCTTCAATCTTTTAAAGCTTTCTTGACATTCTTTAGTCCACATAAAAGGCACATTCTTCCTGAGCAATTTGGTAATAGGTGCAGCAATCATTGAGAAATATTTCACGAACCGGCAGTAATATCTTGCCAATCCGACAAAACTTCTAACCTCTGCAACATTTTTAGGAGGTTTCCACTCCATGATAGCTTGAATTTTCTGAGGATCAACCCGAATTCCTTCAGCCGATACTATATGTCCAAGAAATGTTACCTCAGAAAGCCAAAACTCACATTTAGATGATTTGGCATATAATTTCTTCTCCCTCAAAATCTGAAGAACTATTCTGAGATGGACATCAAGATCCCCCTTGGTTTTAGAATAAACCAGGATATCGTCTATGAATACCATTACTAATTGGTCCAGGTATGGCTGAAAAATTCGGTTCATCAAATCCATAAATGCTGCTTGGGCATTAGTTAATCCAAACGGCATCACCACGAATTCATAATGACCATATCGAGTCCTGAAAGCCGTATTTGGAATATCCTGCTCTTTAATCTTCAATTGATGATAGCCCGATCGAAGATCAATCTTAGAGAACACTGCTGCCCCCTTTAATTGATCAAAGAGATCATCAATTATTGGCAATGGATATTTATTCTTTATCGTCACTTTATTAAGTTGACGATAATCGATACACAATCTCATCAATCCATCTTTCTTCTTTACAAATAATATAGGTGCTCCCCATGGTGATATGCTTGGTCGTATAAAACTTCGATTCTGCAATTCTTGTAGCTGTGATTTGAGTTCCCAGAGTTAAGCAAGTGCCATACAATACGGTGCCATCGATATGGGTGTTGTACCAGGTAACACATCAATTCCAAATTCTATCTCTCTATTTGGAGGTAGTCCCGGTAATTCTTCTAGGAATACATCTGGGAATTCCCGCACCGTAGGTATATCTTCTATTTTCACTCCCTTCTTCAAGGTATCAATTTCAGGAGTTGGATCTATTTCACAACCATCCATCAACATTTCATTCGCAACAACAACCGAAATAACATCACTACGATGATTCGACTTCTCCCCCATGAATATTATTCGTGATCCATTTGATGCCTTTAAAATTAATCTTTTTAATCGGCACTCCACCACATCATCATATATAAATAACCAATCCATCCCTAATATTATTTCGAACTCACAAAACGGTAATTCCATAAGGTCAGCGGGGAAATCCACACTCTGAATTTTAATAGGACACTGACGGGAAATCCTCTTAACCTTAGCACTATGGCCTAACAGATTGGTTGCTACCACCTCACTCTTAATTAGTTCTACTGGAATGTTTCTTTCTAGTATGATTCTAGAACTAATATATGAATGATGGAACCATGATCAATTAGTGCAAAAATAGGTCTATTAAAGAGTTCAAGCATACATGATATCACATCAGGATCATCTTTACTCTCTGTGGTCTTGATATTATATACACGAGCAGGAGCTTTGCCTTTCAGATTTGATGCAACTTTCGATGCACCTTGATGGGAATTCCACCCTCGGTTCCCTTTATTTCTCTGAGAAGCAACCACCGATTGATTCTCATGTAATTCTGGACATGCTCGTTTGAAATGACCTGGCTTCCCACATTGATAGCACACTGCCTCCGGTGCATACCAACATCGACCAAGATGTCTTCTTCCACAATTCTTGCATTCAGGTCTATTCCAAATTCCATCACCTTTACTTCCACTAGTTTTATTGTGGACTTGCTTGGATTTACCCGCAGAAGAATCCTTCTTTACGGAGGACATCGACCCAACCGATCCTTGTTGCTGAAAACTTTTACCCCGTTTAGACTAGGGTAAAACACTGGGGCCTCCAGGTCACTTAATTGATTGTGTTTTCTTCTCAGAAGCTTCTTCTTGTTCCACCCTTTCCATTCCTTTAGCTCGGTTAACCACCACTTGAAATTCCGACAAATCAAGAGCAACCAAGACTTTCTTATACTCTGGATCTAGGCCTCCCACAAATTTATTAACTTTGTGCTTCTCAGTCGGAAAGAGCTCTATAGCAAACCGGCTAAGCTTATTAAACTCACACTCATACTCATATATCGATCTGCCTGCTTGCTTTAGATTCATAAACCGAGTCCTCATATCCCCGATAAAAACATCACCAATGTACTTGTTCTGGAACTCTTTTAAAAAGAATTCCCATGTAACTCATTCCTGAGGAATCTGAGCAGTAATGGTGGTCCACCAAATTCCAGCAGGCCCCATCAGAAGTGATGTTACACCTTCCAGTCTTCCTTGATCATCACACGAATTTTCAATGTCTATAATTTTTTTTATAAATTTTTAAGTAAAGGCAGTATAGGCTGCCAATTTTCTATATTAAGAAAATATAAGGGTTTAATCTTTGTTAGTAACATCACTGACTCGTGTTTGGTGATAAATACGGGAAATGGATGTTACATTTATTGGTATTAAAGCCTCAGGTTTAGTCGATTCTGGATAGAAATTGAATTTAAAAATGAGTGGGAATTGTATACATGCCACTAGGATGTCATAATTACTAATGATTATGTGCAGATACTCTTATGCTCTATAATTAGTAATGCTACTCTATATTAAGAAACTTTTTGAAAATGTGTTCTGTTCAGATGTCGGACCATCAGGGTTCTAGACATACGTTTGAACAGGAGGTTCCTGTGCAGAGTGGAAGTAACGAGGTACATCAGAATGTACCTCAAGAGCAATATCAAGGTCAGGCACCTACATAAGGACAACAAAGCATGCCGGTTCAGGATCATGGACTGTTCTTACAGGCATTAGATGATATCTTAAATAGACCGAAACCAGTGTTTCTGCCAAGGGAGTTGAGGAAGTTGAAGGCATCAGAGTTTCAAGGCGATTATGATGTTGATATGATGTCTGTGAACTTTTGGCTAAATGATATAAAATTAATTTTTGGGAATATTACCATGTTGGTCCTTGAACTTTTCTCAACTTTTCACTTTTGTCACCAAACTTTAAAACTTTATGTTTTAGTCACTAAACTAAAACCACTAACTTTTGATTCTTTACGTTTTGGTCACTAATCAAATAATGGGATATTACATGCTTAAAGAGTGTAAGAGCACTTATCCCACATTAGGAGGGAATATTCCTTGGGAAAGGTATTTAAAGAGTCTTTTTCCCTCCTTAATTGAATGTGGCAAGACAAACCCTTTGCACGCGCGTGCTGTCGCCGCCGCCGTCCTTTCGGTCGGTCAGTCGGTCATGACACTTGTGTTCGACACGTCCGCACACGTTCTATTCATTTTGAAGTTTTATAGATCGTTTTTCAAAACTAAAGGTTTAAAATCACAGCTGTAATTGTTGTTCTTACATGTAGTGTTTTTGGGATAAACTTGGACTGTTTTGAGCATGTATTACTGCACTGTTATTACTACAATAATACAAAAGTTACAGGTTTAATTTCTGTATGATTTTCTGCTGTTTCAACATCTATTTCAACATGAACCTGGATAGGTTTGAGACCGGGTTCATTCAGATTATAATAGCTTTTTGACAACCAATTAATATGAATTTATGAGACTTTTATTACTGTGTTTTTTGGACCATTTTACCCTGAGTTTTACACTATAAATAGCTAATCTTTTTATATTTTCTAATTATTCGAAATTCATATTTTATCATCTGAAAAATAGTTTTCCCTCTCAATTTCAAGTTGTTTGTTTTTGGTGTTAAGAGAAAAGCAGTACCACCGCTTGTTCACTCTGCTTTTTGGGTGTATGAATATTTAAAAGGATCGTACTAACCTCGGGGGATGACCACCTACTACATCGATTACACACATAAAGGCGAATTCATTTTTAAGGTAGTGGTTCTACCATGACACGGTTACTGTTTTTGTGTTTTCTTTCTTATTTTCCAGTCAAAGCTAACGATTTGCTTTTGCAGTTTCTATTTTACCAAAAATTTAGAAATGAATTTACACTAAAAAATGTTGACTCCACTAACTAAGCTTGTCCCCGATATTTCCAAACTCGATGCACTCAATGGGTCAAACTACCGAAGGTGGTCCCAGTGGATTCTGATTTTCTTCGAGCAACTTGACCTTGACTATGTGCTATTCAAGGAGCAACCCACACCACCATCCTTAGATTCTACCGATGCAATGGTGGCCTTTGCTGACTCGTCCTCCACTCAATTATCTTTCGAGAAATTTAAGAAGTATAACAAGATAGTTCGTGGCCATCTCTTAAGTCACATGTCTAATAAACTTTTTGACATGTTTCTTAAAGAGAAGAAAGCTAAAAACATTAGGGACACGTTGAAGAAGAAGTATGGAACCGATGATGCCAACATAAAGAAGTATGTTGTCAGCGAGTGGCTCAAGTTCCAGATGTTTGAAGACAAACTGATCATGGATCAAGTCTATGATTATGAGAAGCTGGTCTCCGAAATTCTTGTTGAGGGAATGCAAATGTGTGAGGTTCTGCAAGCCCATTTCCTCATCGGGAAGTTGCCAAAGTTTTGGTCCGACTACCGTAACTCCCTAAAGCATAAGAAGAGGGATATTCCTCTTGAAGAGTCAGTGAGCCATATGAAGATAAAAGGGGCTAACCTCTTAAAAGATAAGGTTACCTCTAGTCAATTTCCTTATAAAGCTAACCTAGTTGAGTTTAGGTATACCCCAGGTTCCATGCCTAATAGCTTCAACAAACGAGGCAACCAAAAGAACAAAGGGAAAGCCAAAGTCCAAAAGGATATCAACTTTAAGAAGCCAAGAAAGGAAAAGGCCTCACCAAAGCCGTTTAACTGCTATGTGTGTGGAATGGCAGGATACAAAGCCTATCAGTGTCAACAATGGTCGGATCGCAAGAATGAGAATCATCCTCAAGCTAATATTGTCGAGAACACTGATGAGGTTATTGCTGCGGTGATTTCTGTGGTTAATCTGGTGGAAAATAAAGTTGAATGAGTTGTTGACACCAGAGCTTCAAGGCATTTTTACCCCAAACGAGAGCTGTTCACTGAGTACAAAAGTGTTGATAAAGGTGAACAAATGTACAAGGCATGCATTAAACTTGTTTCTGAAGCAGATAAACTTGTACTTTCCCAAAATGGGGTTTTTGTTGGGAAAGGCTTTTTGAATGAAGGTTTATTTGTAATCGAAACTAAGTTTAATGAATGTAATAAAACCACCACATCTGTTTATACTGTTGAGACTTTTGGTATGTGACATGCTAGATTAGGACATGTGAACATCCGTTTACTAAAGAAATTCATTAAAATGAATCTTCTTCCTAATCTAGATAATAATAACTTTAACAAATATGAAATTTGTGTAGAAGCAAAGCATGCTAAAACTTTCTTTAAAATTGTTTCTAAGAGAAAGACTGAACTGTTAGAACTTATTCGTACTGATCTAGCGGACTTTAGAAACTCTGAAAGTAAGGGAGGAAAACACTACTATATTACCTTTGTAGATGATTAATAAAGTTATACAAAGGTATATCTCCTTAGATCTAAAGATGAAGATGGATATACCTAAGCCCTTATATCTCCTTAGACCTAAGCCCTTTAATTCTCCTATCCAGCTTATTCTTTAGATCTAAGGAGAATCAGCTTGATAGGAGAATTAAAGGGCTTAGGTCTAATAGAGGTGGTGAATATGGGTTTAATTTTCTTAAAGAGGTATGTGAGAGGAATGACATTATTCGTGAGACTTTTTCTCCCTATTTCCCTCAACAGAATGGTGTAACAGAGAGGAAAAATAGAACTTCAAAGAGATGATGAACTTTTTTTTAATTAGTTTTGAGTTATCTAATAATATGTAGGGGAAGCCATTCTTTATGCAAATCACATATTAAACCGAGTGCTTCATAAAAAAATAGTCTGTACCCCATACGAATTGTGGAAAGGTTATGCTCGTAACTTGCAATACCTGAAAGTTTGGGGGTGTTTGGTAAAATTAGGTTTGCCTGACTTTAAGAAGTCCACCATCGATCCCAAAACCGTTGATGCAGTGTTTATTGGGTATGCTAATAATAGTGTCGCATATAGATTTCTGTCTCTACATGATTTCTATATTTGAGAATCTAGGGATGCCAAATTTATTGAGGATATGTTTTCTCTTAAAAATCCTAGATTAAATGTTGAGACACATATAGAAAATCATGCTTCAACTTCTTCTAGTATTTATGCTGAGGGTATTCTAGAGATTGAATTAGAGCCTAAAAGAAGTAAAAGATAAAGAGTAGCTACTACTTTTGGTCCAGATTTTATAACTTCCTTTATTTTTGAAATAAGTGATTTAGACTTGATTTCTGTTCCTATAGCTCAGTCTTTCCTTTTAGAAGAGGATCCAAAGTCATATGATGAAGCTATATGATCTATTGACACTAGTTTTTAGAGAAGTGTGATAAATGATGAACTAGAGTTAATAATATCTAATCATATGTGAGAGTTGGTTGATTTGCCTAGAGGTTTTAGACCAATAAATTCTAAGTGGGGTTTTAGAAAAAAACTTAGACAAGATTGTGGAGAAACAAATATCTTTCTATTTTATTTAGAAAACCTTAAAAATTACATCTCGTTTTACAAAGCTTTAAAGACTTTAGTATAGGACTTTTGGTACATTAAGGAGTCATACCTAGAATGAACTTCTAATTCTAATCCTCTTAGGAGATAGACTTTAAATAAACTATTAACTCCTAATTACGCAAAAGTATAACATTGATACTTCTCTCGAATAACTTACACTCCCCATCAAGTTGGAGAATATAACACCCTCAACCCGGTTAAGAAGAAAATCAGAATCGAAGGTGTTAACGAGACACAACCAGAAATTGAGAACATGAATTTATTGATCAAATAGTGAACTCTCACCAGATTAAGAGACTTATTAAGAAATTTTCTCAAAATCAAACATAAATCATAAAACTTTATTATAACATTCCGAAAGTTTAACTATATATATGTTACCAACTGGGACATTTGATATTATCATGAAACCATTTCCGTTTATCAAGCGTAGATGTGATATGTGATCCATTTTAAAAGAAATTATCAAACAAAAGCCCAACATAATTTACCTTTACTTATTACATTTTAACTCTATTTAGTCCATTCGAAGAACTTGAATTCACATAGATTCTTATATCCAAAATTTTCAAATGGGATCATTAAGCTATAAATTCTTGCCTAAGTAGGTCTTGTTAAGCTTCTATACTGTTACTCTTTTAACTATTAATATAATCCTCAAGATCAAATTAATAATTTATAGCCAGCTTACTTACCAAACACTTAGATCATATAGGTAACTCTATTGAAATTAATGCATGAAACTACAAATGAATGTTATCAAAATCCTTAATTACGAAACATAGCATACATATTTCCTCTCCTAGTATAGTTATTCTTACCGGATTATAACATAGAAAACTAATCTAATACATAACATACTCTTTCTTTACTAGACATGAAATAACAAATCAAAATAACTCATAGCCTGACCATAATTTCTCATATACAAATCAGGATATAAAATTTAGTGTGTATAGACACATATATAATCCCATTTCTTTAGTTAAGCACTGACTATGTGGATTATTTCTCATGATTATCAACCATATTATATTCATAAGTACATGTCTTACACACCAAAGTTATTATACAAAAAAAAATTCACTTAAGGTGATTAGAACTACACCATTCGATTAGACCTTAACTTCAAAGGTTACCTAATTTAGTTTAGCATTTTAGCCTAACAACATTGTTCATTCTAACTAGATTTTTAAACAAGATATAATTTTTCTAGCTTGAGATTGTCTTAAAAGCCATTCAAGTACATTTGTGGTTTATCAAGCACTTATAAATCACAACCATAACATGAACCATATTTGACTGCTATTCTATTATTAAACCTTGTATGACTTAAAACACAATTAAGCATTCGATTACCAAAATAAACAATGCTTAGCTATCAAGCAATCAAAAAGCGTAATAGGCCATTTACAATCCAGAGTCCATAAAACAAACAATAACAACATAAATTATAACTATGCTAATACAAATGCAGTATGCCATCATTCTAGGAGTTTCGAGCAAAACTTAGACAAACTATGAGGTCTCTACAATGTGACTTGCAACCTTCTAACCCGATCAACTCAAGGACAATCATATAACCTGCAGATGCATGGAAATGAATGCATTAGGCTTATATAGCCTAAGTGAGGTAGTGTTTAACTATAAGATAAATCATTGATCATAAGAACATATTGCAATTCGAACATAGGGGAAATTAATACTTAGGTTAGTATGGATTTACAATATTAATTCTTATAAAGATTTAGTCGAAGGTCACCTCACCATAACGTCTTGTTCTAATTAGAGTTTTATCAAGGATTTTTCAAAGTACTTGTCAAAGTTTTTGAATTTCTTATCAATTCTTATTAGAGTCTTTATCCGGGCTTATCGAAGTTCTTATCAAAGCTTATCGGAGATCATAACAAAACTTATCAGAATTCATAACATTTCTTATCAGAGTTTAATTACAAGCTTAGTATTTGAGTTCAAATCTTTTAAATCATTTGCCTTGGATCACATTTGAACATGAGTAGCATTGTTCCGTGTTTGACCGTATTGGTTTGTGTTACACCTAGCTCAAAGCACATAGCAATGGCTAGTGTCAGAACAAATCAATCCTAACTTCTCATCTATCCAACCAACTGTCCCTAATCTCTTTACCGTCTCCTCCATTACCTCTTACTGTCGCCAATATATCATATATATAGGGTCGTCACCCTTGAGCCGTAGCTTATTGTAGACTCTCTAGAAGAAGTGTGTTATGAATGCTGGCAAAAGGGGCAAAATGTATGTATTAGTAAAATAGTGCAAAGAGTCTTTTACGTGCAAGTATACACGGTCTGCAAGTAATACAACAGTTAAGCTGAGTATTGATCTATAACACCCCCTACCCGGGTTAGTAGTAACTCGATTCGAGAGCGTTACTTAGCAAGCAAGCAAGGACAAGACATGGCATGGCATTCGAACTAAACAAGGACATAGACAAGGCAAGGACAATATAAGTATTACACAATCAAACTTGACTCGATAATCAACCATTACATTCGGCAATCATCAAGCAAGAAGAAACAATCATTCGAGCAAGGCATAGGCAACCATTCATGTATTTCTTTTCATGCAAGTAATCTCAAATGTAACTTCAATTTATCCTAAGCATTCAGCTATAATTACAATACCACTAGATTAATTCCTTTCATGCTTACATTTCAAGTTACTACTTTATCATGTACATTTCACTTTATTGTCACTTAGCTTGTATACCTTTAGACATCTTAATCCTATACTTACTAAGCATGATCATCTAAGCATTCATTAACATAGAATTAGTTCTATGCAAGCCTTACACTACTCATACATTCAACCATTAACACTAATCATATATTACAAGGCATGTAACTAGTACCTAATGATCTAAACTATTCGGCCATACATCAAACAAGTGCACAATACTCAGATAATCAAGGCATGATCACACAATTGAATCATATACTTACCAAGGCCATTCGAATAGAGCTTAAGCAACATGGTTCATCATATTCGAATTATAAATCAAGCATACACATGATCATTTCAAGCATACACAAAAGCAAGACAAGGTTATCAACTGTTTCATTGCCAATTAGATCTTCATATGATCATTCCATATCATCAACATATGCGCAGCAAAACATTCATCCATTACAAGTTATCTAAGTTCATTACAAACCTTAAACTATATACATAAAATAGATAGGCTCATCAAGCATTATATACAATCTTTCAAAATGCATGTTCAAGCTATTTAGATACATCTAGTGCCACCATTCTAGGAGATACAAGACAAGTATGGAATCATACTTTAACCAAGCTTGTGTAAGATGCTTCTTGCTCAAGGAATCAAGCTTCAAGATCAAGCAATATTGAATCCTTTAACCTGTAGGTTGGGAAGAATGAAACAAGAGTGATAAGTAAAAAAATGTACTTAGTGAGGTA
Source organism: Hibiscus mutabilis (assembly GCA_019671005.1). Taxonomy (NCBI): domain Eukaryota; kingdom Viridiplantae; phylum Streptophyta; class Magnoliopsida; order Malvales; family Malvaceae; genus Hibiscus; species Hibiscus mutabilis. The sequence continues at coordinate 24,818,451 of CM033712.1, forward strand.
GTAACTAGTCTAACCATTTGTTATTTCAAGTTTCATGTCTTTTAAATCAAGTGTAGACCTAGTTAAGGCTTCCAAGCATTAGAGTAGACTTAGCTAGTCTTTCAAACATCAAGAGTGACCTTATCTAGTCTTCCAATCATCAAGATTATCCTATCTAGGATAGCAAGTATTCAGCCAACATGTAAAGGCATCAAGGAGTCATAATTCATAAATCATGCAACATGCTTGCAAAACAAGAAACCAATGAGTCATGCTTTCAAATCAAGTAACATACATTTCATGGCATTCAAGACAAGTATCATGTACAAATGATTTGTTATTACATTTGTTAATTCATTAAACAACCCCCTTGGTACTTAGTTTGTATAGGTAATCGAGTCCAACCAATTGTCGCCACAAGATGCACTGTAGGGCTGGTCAACCCTCCTACTGTTGCCAAAAACCACAAACGTACCCTCTGTCTATTGCCAAATAGGGGCCTTAGCCCTGGACCGTAGTCCACCCGTACACAATGAGCTCTAGACTCTAAGGCATACCCTTCTACCTAATCTAACTAGCTACCAAGGTTGTTCAAATTACCATTTATTTCAAGTTATCAAGTTCAAGATCATGTTCATGTCAAGCAAGATCATTTCATGTTAAGCCTTTAGGCTATTGAGCCTTAGCTCACAAGTCAAGTGGTTTCAAGATCCATTTCATCAAAATGAGATAACATCATATCTCAAACAAGTCATTAGCATTCAATCATGTTGCATCATAGCACATACAAGCATTCAAACATTCACTAATCATGCATAAGCATTTCGAATTATACATGTATTCAAGACTAGGATCAAATTTCATGTGTTTCTTTAATCATCCTTCCCTTATTAGGTCAGGTTCAAGATTAGATTCATCTACATGTCAAGATTGTAACAAGAATGCATTGGTTAGGACCTAGTCCTAACCCTAAAGATAACTACACTCACAATACAATCCAAGCAAGCTAGCAATTGTCTTGTATAGCTATTCCTTTGTTCTTAGCCTTTGAATGATTTCATTTTTCTCCTTCCTCCAAGTTCACTCCTTGCTCTAGCAAATTCATGATTAAACACATTCATCAATATGTATACATAAGAAAATTCAACATGGCAGTAAGGTTATTTCAATACATATAAACATATTCATACAATTCTGTCAACATTCAATAAACAAGACTAGACAGGATCTAATTATCCCAAACTGTTACAAAACAGTCCAATAAAACTGTGTACAAAACAGTTTCCAACTAGATTAACTGCTGCTGCCTAGCACCTTGCACACTACATGCTTAAACAGACATATCTTTCAATTCCTATGTTGGAATTTCGACTAATTTATACCGTTGGAAAGATAAAAAATTGTATTTAAGACCATAATAGGCTTGCATTTTATTTCTTAGCCAATGAATCAGTTTATTGTTCAAAGACAGGGCATTTACACTACCTAGACAGTTTGCACTGTCCAACTATTTCTATTTACAGTTTACAGCATAGGACCCAGTTTTCAGTTCTGTTTTCACCTAATGAAATTAGACATACAAAGGATAATGTCATTAAAATTTCAGCCCTGAGTTTGATCTCTACAATTCTTGGTGAATTTTCAAAGTCACTGCCCAGAATAGAGCATTCTGGGTAGCTTACTCTAGGTTGCATTTCTAGTTCTTTATTTCATTCTAGCAAGGTCCTAACATGACAATTTCATTCATGATCATTTTCATGCATATTTAGGCCATCATAATTTACCTAAAAATTTTCTCAAAACAGGGCATAGTCATGTTGAACATAGTTTAATCCATTTGATCACAATTACACATCAATTCATCAACTAGGCAGTCCATTACCTAATTTAACTAGTTCAATTAGGTGTAGTCATTTTTCCAGAAATTTACCAATTCAATTAAATCTCCATTTTACCTAACAACATGTTCAAAACAGAGTTTTAAGCTCATTTAGCATGCTTACACAATTTTTCAATCAAAACAGTCCCCTAATCTAGACTGTTTTGAACCATGATCATGTTTCTCAATTTTCCAGCAACTACACATGTGTTTCATTAGCAATTTGATTACTAGCAATCAATTTTTAGGTTCTAATTGCAAATAGCATGAACTTAACACATAAAGAAATCATCTAATTCATCAATACAACCAAGAACATCATCAAATAATCATTCAATCAATCTATAACATGTTCATCACATTTTCCAGCATCTATACACTCAAATCACATTTCCATTTCAATTCAAACAATTCAAACATGAAATTTACAAGAGAAACAAGTAATTACCTTAATCACTAAGCTATCTAGATTTAATTTGGAGCTAAATCAAGGTTGTAGGGCATGGATTCAAGCTTTCTCCCTCAAGCTTTTCTTTCTCTCTTTTCTTTCTCTTCCAATCAGCCAAACAAGAGAAAGTGAAGAAGATGATGACATTTAATCCAAGTTATTGGATTTGTGTAATGTCTAAAATACCCCTTAATTAATCCTTAATATTAACTTAATCAAGGGCATTAGGGGAATTGAGGAATTTAGCATGCATTCTTTGGAATTGCTAGAGTTTACAAGTTGGTCACCTTAATTTGGTCACTTTGTTCTTTTATTCTTTCAATTAGACCCTTGACTAATCAATTTAGCTTAATTTATAGATTCAATTAAGCTATCAACTTAAGCAATTGATTTCAATACTTCTATAGGCTAGGATTTAGGGTGTTACATGATCCCACAAAGATTGACTTGGAATTCGATTGTTTGATTGTTACTTGCCTTGGAAGAAAAGATGTTTATTTTGAAGATTGTTTTGGAATTACTAAAAAGAAAATAAAAATGAAGTAAAACTTTGGCAAGGAAGGTCTTTTAATGAGTGATGAGCGTTGGCAGGGAATGCCTGGTTTATGCGCTTTTCGTGCCGTGCCAGCCTTTAATGTCAACATGTCTTGGCATTGTTTGCCGAGAAGATTCAAAATTACCAAAGCCTCTCTCGATGGTCATTGCTCTAAGTCGATCATATAAAAACCCTATATCTATATAGTGCATGTTTTTAAATAAACCAATTTGATTAAGAACCAATCTATACTCCTAAGGGGTAGATATCACTCCCGAAGTAAGTTCATTTACTTGAACGACTTCTCTCAAAGATTCTCTCCTTAGTATTTAACAACTCAATCGTTGCCACCCCAAGTCTGTTAAGATATTGAGGAGCAATAGGCCAACAGTGCCAGCTCTCTCTTGGCAAAGTATTTAGGAAAAATTAAAGTATGCCAAATAGAAAATCTTTGCCAAACCAGATTTATCATTAAAGAAACTAAAGCATAAAATAAACGTTTAAACCAAACATCCCCCACCAACTATGAAATTAGTTCATGGTGAGGGATTTTGTAACACCCCTCACCCGGGTTAGGAGTAACCTGGCCAAGGAGTGTTAAAACAAGCAAACAAGTAAGCACACAAGAATTCAAGCCATTTAAAACTTTTGAACTCATCTTATTAGATGAGTTACTTGCCTAACAAGAAAGCCAACAATCATCAAGATCATGCTTTACAAGCATTATAACTCACCCAATATAAAGATAAGTATCCAAGTATCAACTAAGAAGATATAACCTTGTCCCTTATACATGTAGGCAATCGAATACACTCAAGGAAAAACACAAATTCATTTCAAGTTTATTCAAGAATGTGTAGCTTTGATCCATTTTTAGACAATATCAAACATGGTTTCAATGTCATACTCATGTCAAGTTAACTAAGCATAATCTTCTAGCATTTTGCATTCAAGTCAATGTTACATATAATGTTGGTTACTAGACATGGTCATCATTGTATTCATTCGAATCACATCACAATCAACATGCCTTCAAGCAAGCTTAACATCATCTAGAAATCATGACTAAATTATCATGAGCTTAATTACTTGAACTAGAAGTAACCTAATCATCCAAGTGATCAATTCGAATAGAACATACAAGAGTTAAGCACATAGTATCCCATTATTAAGCATATTCAAGTATGACTAGATCATGTAACCAAGTTCTATTCTCCATATTCAACAAGATATACCTAATTCATTCATATAGCATTCAGATATCATGGCATCAAACATTGCCAACCAAGTCTTTACAAGCTTCTAAAGGTCAAGGCCATATATATATACAAACTTCAAAATGAACATAATGCATGATCTAGCTTAAATATGTACATACCTAGGTGCCACCAACTAGGGGAGTTACAAATAGAATCGAAGTCATACTTCTAGCTCTGCTTGTATCTTGCTTCAAGCTCAAGGAAGATAGCTTTAAGATCTCTTCGAACCTGTGGTTTGGGAAGGATGGAAACAAGAGTGATAAGTACATAATGTACTTAGTGAGGTAGTAACTATTTACTAGCCAATTATCAAGTTTAGGTAGTCTTAAATCAAGTACAACCTAGCTAAGGTTTGAGCATGTGAAGTTAAGTCTAATATAAGGTTTCAAGTGTTTCAAGACAAGTAGGGAGTCAAGTAGTCATGTATAAGTATTACCATTTATATACATCATCACAAGCATAAAAACATATAATTAGGCTTCAATCTCAAATAATATACATTGATTCATGCTTCAATACCATTCGAACAACAATTAACAAAAAGATTGTTTCCATTTCAAGTTGGATCGAGTATTATATCAAGACAAGAGGCATGTTTAAGCATATCAATTCGAGTGTGATCACTTTTCAAGTATCATGTAAGCATGCAATTTCAAGATATCAAGTCAAGTATCATTCAAGCTTTAGGCCATACATTTCTTTCTTGCTTATTCATTTTAGATTAGGCCTTGGTACATAGTTATGTCTAGGTAATCGAGTCACCAACCAAACTGTTACCAAAACAAGAAACTGGTCATATTCCTCCTACTATTGCCAGTGACCATAACACACATCCCTCCCACTGTCACCAAATAAGGGCCTTAGCCCAGGACCGTAGTCCACCCAAACACAATGAGCTCTAGACTCTATGGCATGCCATCCTACCTATGACCAACTAGCAACCAAGGCTTTGTTTGATTTACTTGTCAATTAAGTAAGTTTCAAGATTTCAAGTCAAGGCAAGTACACAACAAGATCATGGCAAGTTAGTAGCTTATTCAAGCATCCCTTTCAAGTATTTATCTATCAAGATCAAGATAGCCCTTAGGCCATTCAAGCCTTAGCTCAATTTATCATGCATTCATTGTGATTCAAGCAATTTTGTACTTCAAGTTATCATAACATCAAGCAAGATTATGTCTAAGCATACTTGATTCATTCGATTAGGTCAATACAAGAAGCCATAGAAAATCAAGCAAATCTTACTACCAAGTTTCCATTTAAGCCATTCTTCCCTTAATTCATTTCCAAGCATAGTTTAGATTCATTTCATAGCATAAACATATCAATGAAATAGTAGTCATGCATATTTGGTTAGGACCTAAGTCCTAACCCTATGTAAAAGCTACACTCACAATACTCCAAGCTAGTTTTGATCCTTGATCCAAATCCCTTTTTGCTTGTTACTAGGTTTCCCAACTCTATCTTCTTCAACAAGATCCACTCCTTGTTCTAACGTACATCCAATATAATGGAATCAAAATCAACAACCAAACAATGCATTTCAAGCAATCCAAGTTCACAAGAAACTAGAGTCAAGCATTGTATTTCCAGCAATCAAACAATTTTATCCTTTCAATCTATTAAAATAGTTTTGCCCTATTCTTAAAATGCCCAAAACAGTCCCATTTTAACTATTTTTACAATGTTATACAAAACAGTCCCTAACAGTCCTAATTTTTGCTAAAACAGTCCACTAATACAATTTGCAATTTCACCCCTCTCTTTGTTCTACAAAACAGTCCAAATTTTGATTATCTCATACAATTCATCTTAACAAACTTTTAATCAACTTCCCCTGTTTTTAAGTCACTATTTCTAGCCCCTAATTCATACAATCCAGTCCCTAGATCATTCACGGTTTCGATTCTAGTCCCTATTTCACATACATCTCAACAATCATCTTATAGTAGTCCAAATGATCATTATTCAAGCAATTCAATCCAACAAGCATTTAAATTGACTATCCTCTGTTTTTAGTTCATAATTTCCATCCCTCAATTCTGTTAAAACAGTCAAGAATTTATCATTTCTTTCAAAATAGTCCCTAGTTAGCCATTTAGCAATCAAATGTGACTAGTTTCATCTTTAAGCTCAATTTTAACTATCCAATCATGATTTTCAATTGGTTAACATCACAATTTAGCATGTTTCTGCATTTCCAACAAGCTTTTTACTCAATTCAAGTCCTAATTCATACAATTCGAATCACCTTATCAAGTTACATGATCAATCAAACAATGGTTTCGTTCATGTACATATTCTATTCGATCAAGCATAATTTCATCCTAATTTCAATAGAATTTCAACTACATTCAAGCTAAAATTCAAGGTAGTTTCAAGCATAACATCTAACATACAATTCTATGAATTCAAGTTCAATTTCTATCAGCAAACATTCATTCGAACAAGTTGCTAGGGAGAAAGGACTTAGAATTCACTTACAATCTTCCTAGCTTATCCAAGTACATGAAAATATGATCACATGCAAGCTTCCAAATCTCTACAATGGTGGCTTTTCTTTCCCTAAAGAGTTGATAGGGTTTCGGCCAAGGAAGGGGAAAGGATGAGTGGAGAAGATGATAGGAAAATGGACACCTAGCCAAGTTGTTATCACTTGGCTTGGCCGAATGCCTCCATATGGCAATTCAAGGTCTAATTGTTTCATAACTCCTTAATTACACATTCTAGTTGCATGCAAACCACATTTAAACATTGTTACTATTTGATCCTTCATGATTCGGCCATTAGTTATCAAATCCATCTAATTTGGTCACTAGATTTAATCAATTCTTCTAATTTGTAGATTGTTTGTACAATTAAGTTCTAATTAGTTTGTGACTTGTTACTAGGCCATGGTTTGGGGTATTACAGATTTAACCAACAAAACCATAACCGTTTTCAAATTCATCATCATAAAAATAAAATCTAAATCCAAGAGAATAGGCACGAGAGGTCTCTCGATGTAGCCTTCAATAAAATCCAGGTTCTCGGCCAAGTGGTTGAACCACCTTCCTCAGTGCAGTCGACCGTCACTCATCGAGCACTCCAACACCTCACTCTGATCACTTTAAGTCTTCACTATCCTTTCAAATGCTTGATCTATTGGTGTTTAAATATGCGTGCAAGGAAGGGAATATGATAGCTTCTTCATTTGAATTTCAAACGCTCAAAGGATAAGAGATAGAGTCTTATCTGACCAGTGTGATAGCTTATCAGGATAGGGATGATGTCATCATGCCGATGTTGCTTTGGCAAACAAGTTTGGCATGTCTTTGCCAACATAACTTGGCACTACCTTATCCACTATTATTTCAGAGATTGATCCATTTGCGATCTTTTAGGAGCCTGATCTTATCCTATTTTTTTAGGGTTTAACAGCCTCTTGGCGTGGCATCAAGTTCAGTTCTCTGCCAACAGGTGCTTGACACTGACTGGTCCTTCTATGCCAACAATGCATCGACATTCTCCTTTGACATTCCTTCCTGCACTTCTCTTTTCTGCCAATTGTTATGCCAAAACCTACAAAATTGCCAACAAAACAACCTTTCATACTGGCATAGGCAGAATTCTAAACTACTTATGCAAATGCAAGATTCTAACAACCTAATGCAACTAAATGTACCTAAAATCAAGCAAAAGCATTGTGAAATTGGCATTAAAAATAATACTTTTGGAGAGGTAACACACCCCCAAACCTAACTTATTGCTTGTTCTAATGCAAACAAAGTAAAATAAAAATAGTGAAAAGTTACCTTGACAAAATGTTGATTGGAATGCCAGCAAGTGCTGGCAAGAAAATTTTGGCTCTATTTTTGTCCTCAGTATGTCAGTGCAATAATGCCATGCAGGTAGTAATTCAAGTGCAACAGTTTAACTCTAGTCTAAGTTCATGAAGAGTGCATGATGTGCAGGCAATATTCATCAAGTATCCTTTCGCTCCCTTAGCCAATTTTACTACCTAAACTCAGATTTGTTTTTCACATTTTCTCTCTTTTTTCTTTGCCAAAGAGTTCTTTTGGCATTAAGTTCGGCTTGCTTCGTGACACTGTTTAGCGTGAGTGATAAGAGGGAGCATACCAAATTCTAGTGACCAAAGTCTGTACCAATACGCCTAAGCAGTATCGATAAGCCCCCTTTGACCAATGTTGACCTAAACAAATATACAAGGCCGTATCAATACACCACTACCTGTATCGATACGCCCTACACTGTAATGACAGATTTTATCTGATTTTTATTCGATTTAACATACCAAACGATGTCCAAATAGAATGAAACTTTACTAGAAAGTTTATAACCATTTAATCTACTAGCATGTCAAGTTTCGTGTCAATGTGAATCCATTTACTAGGTTTTCACCTTTAGAAGCCAACTATTCATTTTTAGTCATTTTTAAACCATACAAAAAGACCACTTAGAGCCTCAAGCACTATTACACCACAAGCTTAACATATACATATCAAAAGAGCCCTTTGTGACTATTCCAAGTACCTTGCCACCTTACTAGGAGTTCATAGGTTTGATATACATTACTTTAGGCTTGTTTGTGACTTGTCCAAGGCATCAATCTCTCTGATCTCGAACGATGAGTCCCTTAACTTGAAATGGATGAGATGCAATGCTTTAGGCATACATTGCCCAGTGAGGTAGCCATAAACGATGTTTTTAGTAATGTAATGCATTCCAATTCAAGTCATGACAATAGCAATACAATGAACTATTAGTATCAATGCAATTATCATGATTGACAACGATATTTCCATATTTTAGCAATAACCCTTGGATCAATTCCGGATAGTGGATACACAAATTCCTACGCATCACCAAATTAATGAATGGTCTAGTCCCTTTGCCTCGCCAATATGACCAATATCACAACACATCCCTCCGCCTCAGCAAATTACTATAGGCCGTAGCCCTAGGACCGTAGTCCACCCATACACTAAGCTCATGAATTCTATGGCATGCCAATTGTATCCAATGTCCTTCGAATCCAAGGTCCGCTAACAATATCAATGACAATGGCAATAACAATGCTCTATGATCAATACTCTATATTTCCATGATTCAATGGCAAAGACCATGACAATGGCAATAACAGTACACAATGACAATGATGTTACCTATGTCCGTTATTCGATAACAATGACGATAACGGTGACAATGCTCAATCCTCAATGAGATAACTTACCAATACTTACCACAACACCCACTAAGTGATTTGATGCAATATCCCTTAGAAAATAGGGTTAGCAATGATAGTTTCAATAACAATGGAATTAGGAAAGGCAACTAGCTCAATCTCGAGACTTCGACTATACTCACCTCGATTACGAAGCTTTTAAGGCTCTCAGATTACAACTCCTTTGCTTCTAGCTTTCGTTGGAGATGACGAGGGATCTTTATCCAATTCTTGAGCTAGATCACAACAATAGAAATTAATTAGAATCGATAGTATGGTATTAAAAGCAATATAACAATACCAAATTCAATATCTATGTTCGAATTAACCATTGGCGATTGAGCAAGAAGGATTTCCACGGATTAGTCTATAAGCTCAACAACTTCAATTTGAAATTAAACTTAATATATCCATGAGTTCGAACAATTGTTTGAAGGTTTCATCTTACCCAATCGAGGGCTATCAAACGATATAGAAAAGTTCAAGAAAACCTAAGCAACCAAGAGAGGTGCTTGCTTAAGCTCAAGGAAGAAGATGGAAATGGTGGTGCTTGCTTGCTTGTTTTTTTCAATGGGAAAAATGATGAAAAGATAGGAACTTAGCCTCGGTTTACTTACAATATGTTTTACCCCTTTCTTTTATTCCCTAAGGGTTTTGGCCGATGGTTTCCTTCACACAAGGGTTGCCTCCCAGGCAACCAATCACATGGTTTCCTAGCTTAGGAGGAAACCTATTAAATATTAATAAATTCCACTTTTCCCCTTTTTCATATCAATTGTCATCTTTGGTTAAACAAATGACCTTTGTTCACGTGGGGTGGGTCAAGCAAAGAGGTGACTCACCCATCAATCTTCAATTCCCTTGATTTAGTCACAAAAATCATTTTTGATCAATGCCCATACCGATACGCCTTATAGACATATCGATACGGATAAGCCAAATTCGATAAGTTAATAACTGTTACACCATACCTATACATGGCTTATTGTATCGATACGCTTGACTTAGTTTTAGAATTCAATCATCCCAGAGAAGTTCTTAACTAAGGAATGGACTCAACTAAGGTCCATTATCAATGAAAGGAACATGTGACAAGTGGCACCAAACTGAGTAGCTGCAATATTTAGGCTCTTTGACACCGGGTATCTGATCGCCAAAACCTAATTCCAACTTAGACGGTTTTTAGATGTTACAAGTGGCATCAGGCTAAGCAGGTGCCACTGGTGGCGTGGCAGGCTTCTTGGCAGAGTTTTCTTTGGCAGATTTGGGTTTGGGTTCCTTCTATTCAATCTCGAATTCAACACTGACAAATTTAAGTTGAACTGGAGATAACGGGACTGTTGCATCAGATGAGGTATGAACTGAGTGAGGACTGACTGGCATGGCATCATCACTGGCAAATATCTAGGTAGGGAAATGTGAGAAGTCTAGTGAGACACCCGGGGACAAGCCTTCAAGAGTCTCTTTGGTGGCAATATCCCTGGCATGAGTATAACGCTAGAACTTGAGAGTCCACTCCTCAGCTTCCTCTAATTTTCAGAGAATAGTCTCTTGGCGTTGGTAGATCAGAGAGAGCAATGCCACTGTATCAGTTGGCATGAGAGATGGCTCTACCTTTGGCACCTTGGGCTTTGGCGTTGGTACTTTTCCCTTCCCCTTGCCTTTTTCCTTGGCCTCGGTAGCGGCGAGGTTCTTCCAAATAGCAACTGTGATTGTAGTTCCCTTGATCGTCTGGCCTTTATCTGTATCAAGCTTGGGCACACCATGTTGCATGCAAATGTTAGAAATCAAAAGAGGGAAAAATAGACTACCATTACCTCTCTCCGCACATTTATAAGTTTCTTCAAAGATGAGCTGTCTAATATTGATTTTTCGACCGACGATGATCGAATGCAAAAATGCCAGCCTCTCCTCTGACACGGTTTCATTATGAGATATGTGCATCAAATTTGACTTCAAGAAATGGTTCCAACCCCTCGGATGAGACTTCAATGCTAGCCTTTTCACCGTTCATGTCCTTTCAATGATACGATCCATACTGTGCCAGCCTCACACAAGTCAGTCAACAATTTCTTTCTCTTAGCCACACTCATTGAATTGGCGAGCTCAAAGTGTTCATCCCCTGCACCTTTCAACCTAAACAACATTTTAATATACCCTTAATCGAAACGCACATACTTACCTCGAATCATCAAGAAGGGCGAGTCTTTGGTCACAAGATGAACGTAGAACTCTTGAACTAGGGTTACATAAATCTCCCTTTTTGTTGACAGAACTTGTTCCACTTGTGCAAGTTGACTAACGCCATGAACTATGGGGGAAATCAATGAATGTTTCGGTCTCAAAATCAAAGTGCTTCTCATAGCAAAAGAATCTCAAAGCAAAGTTTGCCTCAAACTTCTTTCGAATCTCCTCGTTGAAAAACCTTTGGATAGTAGTCGATAAGGAAGCCATTGGAGTGAAAAGAAATTGAGTGGTAATAAAGGTGGCCAATTTTAATAGAGATAATGATGGAAAATAAAGGCTCGATTTGATAAGGGGTAAGGATAAAGGTAATGTGATAAGGTGTAAGTGAGAGGATAAGTTTTAAAGATTGAAGTGATAAGGTGATTAAACTGAATTTAAATCCAACCTAATTTTGGGCGGCTAGGGTTAAGTCTAAAAAATTCTCTCTCTCTAATGGGCCGGTCTTAATCAAGCTAGGGTAATCTCTTCTTCTAACATTCCATTCCAACGCATGCCCAGCCTCAATACTCGTATTATGCTTGGCATACAAGTCTTGCTCATTGTATTGTCTTATGCCAAGTTTGGTTTTGGCATTGTACCTGGTATACTAAATATGCACATTTTCAAAGAAAACCTCTCAACACAGTAAAGGAACAGAAATGAAAATTAACATAAAGAAAAAACAATTAAAAACATCCTAAATCCTAAAACAAATAAAAACAACTATCCTAATATTTACAAAAAGTTCAAACCTGATGACGGTTTCACGTTACCTATTCCAAGAGGATCACCTTCTTGGTATTGTTTTGATCACAATCCATGTAATGCTTTAGACGTTGTCCACTCACCTTGACAATTTTTCCTGTCTTCAAGTTCTTAATGTCCACAGCTCCATGGGCGTAGGGTTTTACAACTTCATAAGGACCCATCCATCTCTATTTGAGTTTACCTAGAAATAGTTTAAGACGTGAATTAAACAATAGAACACATTGGCCTACCTCAAAAATGTCTTAGCATTATCCTACTATCATGCCAGCGTTTTGTCTTCTCCTTGTAAATCCTAGCATTCTCATAGGCTTGTGTTCTAAATTCCTCTAACTCATTCAGATATAGTAACCTTTTTTCTCCAACAACTCTCCAAGCCATGTCAAATGTTTTGATGGCCCAGTAGGCTTTATGTTTAAGTTCTATTAGCAGATGACATGGTTTTCTGAAAACGAGTCTAAATAGCGAAGTACCCAAAGGAGTTTTAAACGCAGTTTTATAAGCCCACAAAGACTTATCTAGTCTCAAGGACCAGTCTTTCCTTGATGGATTTACAGTCTTCTCTAAAATATTCTTAATCTCCTTGTTTGATATCTCAGCTTGCCCATTTGTTTGTGGATGGTATGCTGGGCTATCCTTTGCTTAATACCATATCTGCTCCTTGTTTGATATCTCAGCTTGCTCATTTTTTTGTGGATGGTATGCTGGGTTATTCTTTGTTGAATACTATATCTGCACAAAGCTTTAGAGATTATATTACATTTAAAATGAGTACCCTCATCATGAGTGATTGCTCTAGAGGCACTAAATTGGGTAAAAATGTGTTTGTGAAAAAACTTGTCAACGACCTTGGCATCATTTGTTGGCAGGGCAATGACCTCTACCCACTTAGATACATAGTCAACAGCCACAAGTATATATACATTACCAAATGATGGAGAAAAATGACCCATAAAGTCTATCCCCCAAACATCAAATAAGTCCACAGACATTATGTTTTAGAGCGATAGTTGGTGTCTGCCAGAGATATTTCTTGTCTGTTGGCATCGGTCACATGCCTTTGCATACTCATAGGCATCCTTATATAGATTCGACCAAAAGAAGCCAAATTGCAGCACCTTGGCAGCAGTCTTCCTCCTAGGAAAGTAACCTCAATATGGTGCGGCATGGCACAAATGCAATATGTTATGTTTTTTTATCTTCGGGCATACACTGACGGATCATTTGGTCGGTATATTGTTTGAACAATATTTGCTCATCCCAATAGTATTGTATAACTTCTCGCAGGAATCTTTTCTTGGCATTGTATGCCAAGTCTGGTGGAAGAATGTTGCTCACTAGGTAATTGACAATCTCAGCGTACCATGGCATAGCATTAACTACAAGCAAGTATTCGTCAGGAAATTCATCTCTAATAACTTTAGTCCTACCATCTTCAATGTGATGCTCTAAGCGTGAAAGGTGGTCAGCTACTAAGTTTTCGCTGCTTTTCTTGTCTCTAATCTCTAGGTCAAATTCTTGAAATAAGAGCATCTATTGGATTAATCTAAGCTTGGCATCCTTCTTTGCCAAGAGATACTTCAATGCCGAATGATTTGTATAAACCACAACCTTGTTACCAATTAAATAAGATCTAAATTTATCAAAAGCAAATACAGCCGCAAGAAATTCTTTCTCGGTTATAGAGTAATTAAGTTGTGTTTCATTCAAGGTTCTACTGGCATAGTAGATGGCATGGAAAACCTTTCCATGCCGCTGTCCTAAAACTGCTCCAACGGCATAGTCGCTAGCATCTCACATGAGCTCAAAGGGCTCTTTCCAATTTGGTACTATGACTATAGGGGCATTAATCAAATTCTCTTTAAGTTCATGAAATGCTCTCAAACAAGAATCGTCAAATGCAAAAGTGGCATTAAGTTCCAACAACAAGCATAAAGGTTTAGCAATTTTTGAAAAATCTTTAATAAACCTCAGATAAAAACTGGCATGACCTAAAAAAACTCCTTATACCTTTAACACTCGTCGGAGGCGGCAATTGCTTGATTACCTCCACTTTGGCTTGATCAACTTCTACTCCTCTCTTTGTTACCTTGCGATCGAGAACAATACCCTCCTTCACCATGAAGTGACATTTCTCCCAGTTCAACACTAGGTTTGTCTCGATGCATCTCTTTTAGACTTGCACCAAACTATGAATGCATTCCTCAAATTTTTACCAAACACTGAGAAATCATCCATGAATACTTCCATGTTATGCTAGATCATATCAAAAAAATTGGACATCATGCAACATTGAAATGTTGCTGACGCATTATATAGGCCAGATGACATCCTTCTAAAAGAAAACATCCCATAAGGGCACATGAATGTGGTCTTCTCTTGTTCATCAAGGCAATGGCAATCTGATTATAACCCGAATAACCATCTAAGAAACAATAGAAAGCTTTACTTGCCAATCTGTCTAACATCCGGTCGATGAAAGGCAATGGGAAGTGGTCCTTCCTTGTAACCTTATTCAACCTTCTATAATCCATGCACACTCTTCATTCGGTGATGGTCCTAGAGGGAATCAATTTAGGTTCACTATTTTGTACCACGGTCATGCCACCTTTTTTTGGCACGCTTTGCACCGGGCTAACCCATGAGCTATCAAAAATGGGATAAATGATCCCAACATCTAGCCATTTTATGATCTCTTTCTTAACTACCTCTTTTATGCTTGGGTTTAGCCTTCTTTGACCTTCAATGGTCTTACCATGGTACTCCTCCAAAATGATTTTGTGCATGCAAATGGTTGGGCTAATACCTCAGATATCTGCCAAGGTGCAACCCAACGCTTGCTTATAATTTCTTAATATTGCCAACAATCTTTCCTCCTAATCATTAGTGAGATTAGTGGCAATGATCACTGGCAGAGTTGAGTGTTTACCTAGATAACCATATTTCAATTGATTTGGCAGTGGCTTTAGCTCCAATTCTGGTGGTTCCTCAATTGATGGTTTAGGTTCTTTTATCTCTTTGCTGACCAACTGTAGAGGCTCAAAATAACTTACATTTTCAGCCTTCAAGGCTAATTCCTCGGGTTCCTCAAACAGTTCAGCTATGCCATCAAGCATGCTGGCATCAAATTCTTTATCTTGGCATAACTTTGCCATGTCTAAAGTATAAATGAAAACCATCAACTCCTCGTTTTGACATTCATCAAGTTCATCTGCATATTTCAAAGCTTGAAACCCATTAAAAGTAACATGCTAGTCATTCATACGCATTGTTAGTTCCCCTTTATGAACATCAATAAGAGCCCTAGTTGTGGCAAGGAATGGCCTACCTAAAATAATCGGAACATTAACATCAACCTCATAATCCAAAATGATAAAATCAGCTGGCAAGATAAATTTGTCTACCTTCACCCACACATCCTAAATCCTACCTTTGGGATGCGCATAAGATTGATCTATCAGCTGGAGTGTCACGATGGTAGGTCTTGCTTTTATGCTAAGCTTCCTAAAAACTGACATTGGCATCAAGTTGAAGCTGGCTCCCAAGTCACACAATGCCCTGCCCATAAATTTGTTGCCAATTGTGCAGGGAATAGTGAAACTTTCTAGAACTTTCTATAACACCCCTAGACCCTACTTACAACTAAACTGGCTTTAGGGTGTTAAACCAAGCATACTATACCATGAACTACTTGGCTAACATAATATCTAACCACATCAAATAACCATTCAATCATCCAAGCATGAACTATCAACCATGTAACTAATCTACCAAGTCATTCAAGCATTTATTGGTTAACACTAAGCTTATATATATACATACACGAATTCAATTCAGTCTTTACAGGACATAAAAGTATAAAACAAAAGATTACACATCATATAGGTGCCACCATCCTAGGAGTCAAAATAAGTAAACAAACGTACACTTACAAGCTTCTTGTGATCTTGCCCTTCTCCTTATATAGCTAAAATATCGATTACCTTGAAAAACATTAAGGAGAATAATCAACCTTTGGTACAAAAAGGAAATCAAAAGAATAAATTCTTATATACATAATTTCTAGTATCCTATAATGTTTTCGAGTTGAGTTGCCAGTATGTAACAACAAGAGCATGGATGAAACAAGATCGTATTAAGTGTCAATCAAATTGATTCAACAAACATGCTAATATCCATTCCAAGGCTTAGATTTGTTTCGAAAATGATGTTTAAGACATTTATGTATTGTAGCAGTTTATTCATTCGTCTCATCTCAATTCATCAAGGGACATAATGCAACAATCATTAAGGGAAACATAGTCCATTAATCTATCAAGGGAGCATCGTCCATCATTTCATTCATTTCCAACAATATTATTTTTATAGTTAATTAATTATTTTTAGCCTTGATAAACTAGTAGTCCAGACACTCGAATCCTATATATTCAATAGCAAACAAGGTTACACAAAGTACCAAGACAAGGGTACACAAAGTACCAAAACAAAGGTACACAAATAGTACCAATAGATCATTAGATCTTGAATAACAAGGGACCGTAGTCCAAACTTATACGAGCTCGACGGGCTCTATGACATGCCAATTGTGTCTAGGACTAATTCAAACCAAGGCTTGTTATGCATATATTTTTCTTCATCATTCGGTTATCATTGATTCTAATTCATTAATTAATATTTTCTTATTCCACTACTATCATGAACAAAATTTCACAACAAGGAGAGTGTAATCTTAGATAATTTATTTAGGAAACATCCTATAAATGCTTACTTCAAAACTTACCTCAAACTAGCAAGCCATCCAAACATAGCATCAATTATCTAATGAATTTTAATATAACAAAGCACTAGGGATAGCCATTGGCTTATCCCAAAACTAAATTACACTCACTGCTTAGATCCAAGCTACTGATGATCCCGCATTATGATTCCCTTTTGTCTATCGGTATTTTGATCTACAATAGCCTTCCTCTATTCCGTATCTTCTCAGTCTATCATATAACATAGCCGCATATTATTAAACATGAAGGGTGATCAATTGAATTACATTACCATTTAAACTACTAGATAGTGCTCAACATCCTATTCGGCAGTTTCCAAATCACATATATTTGGAATATTGCAACATGTAAAATCTGCACCTTATTAACATATTATTGATTTGGCTCCAGTTATTCATCCAATTCCAAATACATATTTAAACCAAGAAAACCAGGGCAGCCTCAAAATGGCATCGAAACAATCCTAATTTTCCCCATTGATCTTAATAAATTCCTAATTTATTTTTCTTTTAACAAGGCAACCCTTCTAAACTGTCCCTAAGTTCTCTATATAACTAATTAAGTCCATAATTCATTCATTTACTTGAACAAACATATTGAACATCTTAGCACATGCCTACAATAATCAATCAATGTATTGAACATCCCTTCTTCATGTTTCGAACATAGCAGCCCCCTCCTCTGATTTAGGCATTTTCATTCCAGTCCATACAGCTCAAGTAATTTTCTTTATGGTTTACTAAATTTACAAGACAAACAACAATTCTCCAAATTGTCACTTACAATTCTTTATACAAACAAATTGTAAGATTCTAATCATTTTCAAGAAAAAACATACATGGATTTCCTTGACTAAATTCTCTAACAATTACTATCATAATTAAGGTTCTCTTAATGCCACTTCCCGATCGTAGATCAATCTTCGAAAACACACTTGCACTATTAAGCTGGTCAAATAAATCCTCGATTCTGGGCAGTGGATATTTGTTTTTAATAGTAATCTGATTGAGTTGTTGGTAGTCAATACATAGCCTCATTGACCTGTCTTTCTTCTTGACAAACAGAACTAGGGCTCCCCAAGGAGACGAGCTTGGTCTGATAAAACCTTTATCGTTCAACTCTTGTAACTGCTTCTAGAGTTTCTTCAGTTTGACCGGTGCCATTCTGTAGGGAGTAATGGACATTGGATTGGATCCGGGTTGAACTTCAATCTTGAATTCCACTTCCCGAGTTGGTGGTAACCCCGAAAGTTCCTCAAGAAAACATCAGAAAATTGTGATACAGTTAAAATAGATTCTAGACTCGGTTGGGCTTTATTTAATTCTAATATAGGGGCAAAAATAGAATTGGATCCTTGCAATTTATTATCTAATAGGAGGATAGATTATTTTCCAAACCCATGCAAAAAGAGTCTCTTTTGAATACAGTCTACCCAAGCCTGATGTTTACCTAACCAATCTAACCCTAAGATTAGATCAAACTCATTGAAGGGTAGAATTAACAAGTCAGCAGGTAATGGTACACCTTGGATAAACAGGGGACAATTTTTACATATACGGTTCACAATAACCTTATCCCCTAAAGGGTTAGTAACCATAAGTTACAATTGGTAACTTCAGGAATCAAATTAAACTTTTCAATTAGATTGGAACATGTGAAGGAATGGGTCGAACCTGAATCAAACAAAGCATAGGCAGGATGGTCATAAAGTTCAATAGTACCTGCAACAACATTAGGGGCGTCCTCCTCCTCGTGACCCCGAAATGATACACTCGAGTAGGAGCCCGAGATTCCTGATGAGTAGAAGTAGGGGCTTGGCCGTGATTTCTTCCTGAATTTCCGGATTGAGCTTGCTTCGGTCCTTTCCCCCGGGGTGGTTCATTTGAATTGAAGTTTGAGGAGGTACGAGCAGGTCCTTGCTTGCATTCTACGAGCAATCCTTGATGAAGTGATCTAGTCCTCCACATTGGAAGCATGCATTGTTTTGCTTCCTACATAGACTAGTATGATAATTCTGACAGAATTTGCAAACCCGAGACTAGGGTTCTCTGCCAGAATTCCCCGATCTATTAACAGAGATGGTAGGTGCCGAGGACTTGATTATTGTCTGGGGTTTAGGCATAAAATTACCCTTTGGAGGAGAAAAATGGCTCGAAGAGTTCCCTCCTAGATGCTTTGGCTTCTTAGGTGGCCAAGAGGACTTATTATCATTTCTTTGTCTTTTTCTTTTCTAGAGTAGTTTTCTTTCCTTTTATCAGCTGCCTTCATCTTCGATTTAGTGGCAATCGCTCGATTTACCAATTCTTGAAAATCAGTGATCTCGAGAGTCGTAAACATAGGGCTTAGTTCATCATTCAGCCCGTCAATGAACATGCGACATTTGTCTTCCTCCTTCTTTATATACTCCGATCTATACTTACAATACTTGCAGAATTCGCTCACATACTGCTCTATAGGTTTGCCTCCTTGCTACAGGTACAAGAAGCATTTCCTACGCTCAGCTAAATACTGCTTGTTGATATACTTTTTACAAAATTCTTTAAGAAAGAACTAATAATTAATGGCATGTGTTGGAGCAGTTAAAGTTGTAGTTTCCCACCAGGTAAGGGCTTTACAGCTAGTAAGGCCAAAGAACATTCGAGTTTATGTTCATCCGAGCATTGCAATTGCTTTGTTAGAATCTCGATAGTAGTCTTCAGCCAGTACTCAGCTACTTCAGGATTTTCATCATCAGTCCCCGAGAAGGTATAGGCCCCTGTTGAGCCGGCTTATTAATTGGTGCTCTAGTTTGTCCTACTATAGGTGCAGAGGATGAGTTTTGTTTTAAGGAAACAACAAACTTGTTGAACATCTCTGTCATGCTCAGGAAACATTCCTTCTGAATATGATTAATTTGAGGAGCTTTAGGTTGAGGTTCAACAGCCTTTTGGGGATTATGCTATTCCTAGTTCATCCTCACACTTCCTCCTTCATTGGAGGAAGCAACTGGACTTTCTTTGTCCCTGCCCAGATGTGTTTCTGATATCTGAAAAGATTGATAGAATTCAAAGGAGGCTCTTATTGAGCAAGATCACAAGTATAGATTAAATTCAATTCCTAGGTGGCACAACATAACAAATGATGTAATTGAATCTGGTTTAGTCCTAGGACCTACAAAACCTTAGCTCTGATTACCAAATTATAATACCCTAGACTCGGCTTACAACTAAACTGGCTTTAGGGTGTTAAACCAAGCATACTATACCATGAACTACTTGGCTAACATAATATCTAACCACATCAAATAACCATTCAATCATCCAAGCATGAACTATCAACTATGTAACTAATCTACCAAGTCATTCAAGCATTTGTTGGTTAACACTAAGCTTATATATATACATATACGAATTCAATTAAGCCTTTACATGCCATAAAAGTATAAAACAAAAGATTACACATCATATAGGTGCCACCATCTATGAGTCAAAATAAGTAAACAAACGTGCACTTACAAGCTTCTTGTGATCTTGCCTTTTTTCGTATATAGCCAAAATATCGATTACCCTGAAAAACATTAAGGAGAATAATCAACCTTTGGTACAAAAAGGAAATCAAGAGAATAAATTCTTATATACATAATTTCTAGTATCCTATAATGTTTTCGAGTTGAGTTACCAGTACGTAACAACAAGAGCATGCATGAAACAAGATCGTATTAAGTGTCAATCAAATTGATTCAAACAAACACGCTAATATCCATTCCAAGGCTTAGATTTGTTTCGAAAATAATGTTTAAGACGTTTATGTATTGTAGCGGTTTATTCATTCGTCTCATCTCAATTCATCAAGGGACATAGTCCAACAATCAGTAAGGGAAACATAATCCATTAATCTATCAAGGGAGCATAGTCCATCATTTCATTCATTTCCAACAAGATTATTATTATAGTTAATTAATTATTTTTAGCCTTGATAAACTAGTAGTCCAGACACTCGAATCCTATACATTCAATATCAAACAAGGGTACACAAAGTACCGAGACAAGGATACACAAAGTACCAAAACAAGGGCACACAAATAGTACCAATAGATCATTAGATCTTGAATAATAAGGGACCATAGTCCAAACTTATACGAGCTCGACGGACTCTATGGCATGCCAATTGTGTCTAGGACTAATTCAAACCAAGGCTTGTCATGCATATATTTTTCTTCATCATTCGGTTATCATTGATTGTAATTTATTAATCAATATTTGCTTATTCCACTACTATCCTGTAAATGCTTATCTCAAAACTTACCTCAAATTGGCAAGCCATCCAAACATAGCATCAATTATCTAATGAATTTTAATATAACAAAGCACTAGGGATAGCCATTGGCTTATCCCAAAACTAAATTACACTCACTGCTTAGATCCAAGCTACTAATGATCCCGGATTATGACTCCGTTTTGTCTATCGATATTTTGATCTATAATAGCTCTTCTCCATTCTGTATCTTCTCAGTCTATCATATAACATAGCAGCATATTATTAAACATGAAGGGCGACTAATTGAATTACATTACCATTTAAACTACTAGATAGTGATCAACATCCTATTCGGCAGTTTCCAAATCACATATATTTGGAATATTGCAACATGTAAAATATGCACCTTATTAATATATTATTGATTTGGCTTCACTTATTCATCCAATTCCAAGTACATATTTAAACCAAGAAAAGCAGGGCAACCTCTAAATGGCATCGAAACAATCCTAATTTTCACTATTGATCTCAATAAATTCCTAATTTATTTTTCTTTTAACAAGGCAACCCTCAATTGTATGTTTTCCACAATTTTAATTCTAAACTGTCCCTAAGTTCTCTATATAACTAATTCGGTCCAGAATTCAATCATTTACTTGAACAAACATATTGAACATCTTAGCACATGCCTACAATAATCAATCAATGTATTGAACATCCCTTCTTCATGTTTCAAACTTAGCAGCCCCCTCCCCTGATTTAGGCATTTTCATTCCAGTCCAAATAGCTCAAGTAATTTTCTTTGTGGTTTACTAAATTTGCAAGACAAACAACAATTCTCCAAATTATCACTTACAATTCTTTATACAAACAAATTGTAAGATTTTAATCATTCTCAAGCAAAACATACATGGATTTCCTTGACTAAATTCTCTAACAATTACTATCATGATCACTAATATTTACCATAAACGAGAGAACCACAATCAACATAAATTTTCTTAACATTTACCACAACAAGGAGAGTAAGAACTAATTTACCTCCTCTACCAAAACAAACAAGATTGTGCTAGAATCCACCACATAATACTCTCCCAATCAAAGGTCGATTTTTTAGTGTCTTTAAGTTCTTTTCTTCCTTTCTTTCGGTGAGAACAAAGAAGAAGGAGAATGAAATTGTTTTGATCCATTCCCCCTCCCTTAGCTGAGTAAGGTTCTCTTAATGCCACTTGGAAGATTTCTTAAGTGACACATAATTATGGTCTTAATCACTTTTAACTTTACATGCACACCATCCATGATTTAATTATGTTAATTTGGTCACCTAAAATTGGTGACTACTTTTAATCCTTCCTATTTAAGTCCTTAATTATTGAGTCCTCCAATTTGATATTACAATTAGAGATCTTAATTTAATCATCAATTCGTGTAATTCTCCCAAGCCCTAGTTCGGGGTGCTACACTTTCAGCTTTGGTGGCAATCAGTTTAGGATCATGGCACTACATCTCTTAGTGAGAGTGACAATTTCGAAGTCTCCCAACTTCATCTTTTTGGACAGAATGTCCTTCATGAATTTTACATAGTTGGGCATTTGCTCAAGGGCTTCTACCAATGGAATGTTAATTTGCAACTACTTAAGAACTTCCAAGAAGCGCTTAAATTGATGGCCCTGTTTGTGCTTTTGAAGTCTTGCTGGAAATGGTGGAGTTGGATAAACATATGCTGGCATTACCGGCTCTGCCGAGGTAGTGCTGACATCTGTTTTGGCATGCGTATGTTGTTTGGCCTCAGTCTGTTTGTCATCTATGTTAGCATCATGTTTGGCATCATAGTTGGCTCCATTATTGGCATTAGTACTGACATTACCACTGGCATCATCTGTTTTAATTTTCTCTTTCTCTGCTTCTCTAGGCTTGTCTACCGGTACTGGCTTTTCACTTTGGTAGTTAACTGGCTGCTTGGCAGCCATCTCTACCTCACACTGCTTACCACTTTGAAGGGTTATGGCCTTGGATTGCTCGTTGTCTTTGTGCCTAGCATCTTCAGTTTCACTTGGCAAGGCTTCTTGTGGTCGATTGTTTAGTGCATTGGCAAGTTGTTCAATTTGAATTTCCAAGTTTCTTACTGTTGTTACCAAACTATGGACTATGACATCATTTGTTTCCATATAATCATTGGGAGAACCTCCTTGGTTGAATCTCTTCCCTTACTGGTAATTGTTTTGAGCTCTCTGTGGTGCAACATTTTGATAAAATGTTGGCATGGCATTGCCATTGAATGTTGGCATGGCATTGTAATTCTGCCTCTGGGTATTCTGGCGTTGTACATAGTGCTGTTACTTCCTTGATTTTCCCAAGCTAAGTTAGGGTGTTTTCTCCAACCTGCATTATAAGTATTGGAATTAGGATTATAGTAACGATTAACATTACCAACAAAATTTACCGACTCAGGGTTGGCAGGGCATTCTTCCACATAATGGTTCTTTCTATAAATTGTACAGAATGGGTCTAATACTTTAACTTCTTGGGACTCTTTGTTCCTTTGCAACGTTTTCACCATGTTGGTGAGGTTGGAAATCTCGGTATGAATGGATGTTAGTTCATCAACCTGAAATTTCCCACTAGTTTTGGTTCCAATCCCAAGTCTAGCAACAGGATATTCAAAATCATTAATCGAAATCCTCTCTAGAATGTCAACAACCTCCGAATACTTCTTGCCAAGCAATGATCCAACTGTTAAAGCATCAACAACAATCCTCGTCTGTGCATTCAATCCGTTGTAGAAGGTTTGAATTTGGGTCCAATTCAGGAATCCGTGCATAAGACACCTTCTCAACAGATCTTTAAATCTCTCCCAAGCATCATATAGATTTTCATCCTTAGCCTGCCTGAATGTAATAATCTCAGCCCGAAGCTTGGCAATGAGTGTTGGCGGCTGAAATCGTGTCAAGAACTTCTGACATAGGTCTTCCCATGAAGTGATTGAGCCAGGTGGCAAAGAATTGAACCAAGCCTTGGCTTTATCTCGCAAGGAAAAAGTGAATAACTTTAACTTCACAGTGTCTCCAGATACTCCAATTTTGCAAATTTGGCAAATCTCCATGAACTACTTTAGAAGTTACCTCGGATCTCCAGTAAGTGCTCTATCAAATTGGCCTACATTCAAAAGAGTTTGAATCATTACCGGCTTAAGTTCAAAATTTGGTTTATTTACCTTCATGCCAACAAGTCCTAACATTAAATTGTCAATGTTCGGTGCCGAATGTTCTCTAATAGGTCTCTCTTCACCGACAAGTGGACAACTAGTGGTGGTGGCATCTCATTGTTGCGTGGATTGCCTTCATTGTTCACCACACCATTCCCTCGATTACCTTGATTATTCATCTCTTGGAATCTTATTTTTAACCTCCTCAAAATTCTCTCAATTTTTGGATCGTATGGCCACTCGTCCACCACAGGGTGGCTTCTGGTCATACACCATTGCAAACAAAAGTAAAATAAAAGAAAGACAAGTAAAATTTTAAAAACAATCAACTCCACTGCAATCCTCGGCAACGGCGCCAAAAACTTGTAGACTCTCTAGAAGAAGTGTGTTATGAATACTGGCAAAAGGGGCAAAATGTATGTATTAGTAAAAATAGTGACAATAGTCTTTTGCGTGCAAGTATACACGGTCTGCAAGTAATACAACAGTTAAGCTAAGTATTGATCTCACAGAGATTGACTTGGAATTTGATTGTTTGATTGTTACTTGCCTTGGAAGAAAAGATGTTTGTTTTGAAGATTGTTTTGGAATTACTAAAAAGAAAAGAAAAATGAAGTAAAACATTGGCAAAGAAGGTCTCTTAATGAGTGATGAGCGTTGGCAGGGAATGCCTGGTTTCTATTTCATGGCATGCCAGCCTTTAATGTTAATTTGTCTTGGCATTGTTTTTCGAGCAGATTCAAAATTAGCAAAGCCTCTATCGATGGTCATTGCCCTAAGTCGATCATACAAAACCCCCTATATCTCTATAGTGCATGTTTTTAAATAAACCGATTTGATTAAGAACCAATCTATATTCCTAAGGGGTAGATATCACTCCTGATGTAAGTTCATCTACTTGAACGACTTCTTTCGGAGCTTCTCTTCTTAGTATTTAACAACTCAATCATTGCCACCCCAAGTCTATTAAGATATTGAGGAGCAATAGGCCAATAGTGTCAGCTCTCGCTTGCAGAGTATTCAGGAAAAATTCAAGTATGCCAAATAGAAAAACTTTGCCGAAACAGATTTATCATTAAAGAAACTAAAGCATAAAATCAACGTTTAAACCAAACATTCCCTGCCAACTATGAAATTAGTTCATAGTGAGGTATTTAACCAACAAAACCATAACCATTTTCAAATACATCATCATAAAAATAAAAGTAAAACAACTTCAAACCAAGAGAATAGGCACGAGGGGTCTCTCAATGCTGCCCTCAAATCCAGGTTCTCGGCCAAGTGGTTGAACCACCTTCCTCGGTGCAGCCGACCGTCACTCGTCGAGCACTCCAACACCTCACTCTGATCACTTTAAGTCTTCACCATCCTCTCAAATGCTTGATCAGTTGGTGTTTAAATATGTGTGCAAGGAAGGAAATAGGATAGCTTCTTTATTTGAATTTCAAATGCTCAAAGGATAAGAGATAAAGTCTTATCCGATCAATGTGATAGCTTATTAGGCTAGAGCTAACGTCATCATGCCGATGTTTCTTTGGCAAACAAGCTTGGCATTTCTTTGCCAACATAACTTGGCACCACCTTATCCGCTATTATTTCGAAGATTGATCCATTTGTGATCTTTTAGGACCCTGATCTTATCCTATTTTTTCAGGGTTCAACAGACTCTTGGCGTGGCATCAAGTTCACCTCTCCGCCAACAGGTGCTTGACATTTTTTGGTCCCTCTATGCCAACAATACGCCGGCATTCTCTCTGACATTCCTTCCTACGCTGCTCTTTTCCGCCAATTGCTATGCCAAAACTTGCAAAATTGCCAACAAAACAACATTTCGTACTGGCATAGGCAGAATTCTAAACTCCTTATGCAAATGCATGATTCTAACAACCTAATGCAACTAAATGTACCTAAAAACAAGAAAAAAAATTGTAAAATTGGCATTAAAATAGTACTTTTGGAAAGATAACACATATGGACCGTAGTCCCGAAATATACCATGTACTATGCCAAAGTGTCCAAGGGCTTCTATTGAATAGGCAACTTAGATCTTTTATGCTTGAAATTAGAAGAGTATCTTATGTCACAAGTAATCGTACTCATTTCCTTACTTAGTATCTTATGGCAAGGATGAGCTGATAACTCCAGAAGGCTTAAGGATACTTAGCTTACATCATTTCAGGCTTTGATTTGTTATATTAGAGTTTTATGGACAAGGGGATTGTGATTTGATTCTTAAGTTTTCAACCAACTTATAATACCACATATAAAATAAAAAAAACATAGCATAACACAGAATGCACGTGAAATGCAACATTAACAAAGAACCTTTCCAAAGATGTTATGCTTGAATGCCCTTCCCCAATATGCTTTACTTGAGCCTTATGCAAAAATGATCACAAATATTCAAGCTTACACATTTCATATATCGAAGTATAACTTCAAGAATGGAATGACACCGCATCATCCGAGATACTATAATTACACGCACCTGATATTCCAAAGTTATGGAATACCCGATCCACCAATCATAGTTTACTTTTCAATCAATTTCCTTCCCTAGCCATCCTTATTAAAATGTGTACCTCAAAACAAATAACTAGACATTATCAACCATAAAATTCAAAACAACATAATCTACCAAATCATACACACTTTAATGACATCTATATGTATCAAAATTACCCAAAAACGACTCTCTACTTTCCACACAAAATAGTCCTACGGATTTAATAAATTCACTCCACATTGTTTTAACAATTTATTCTTATTTCGATATCTAAAACAACCCTAAATATTGTAACATAACTCTTCCCTGATTATATTTCATAAAAAATAGTTTGTAGATAGTTTCTCTATCTACAAAACAGACCCAATAATTTAGATGTACAAAACAATTTACTTGATGGCAGAACAACACCTTAAACTATATGAACCGGTCCACTCATTTCCTCATCAAAACAAACATCCTTCAACTTGTTATACATACATAAAACACATCAAGACAACCCTTGATAAAGTGATATACATTCAAATCAGTCCCCATAGATCACTAACAATCCCTCCCCAGTTTCTTATTAATCCAAAGTAGTCTATAATTTTCTCATATAAAAAAAACATTCCTTAATTCTTATTTATATAGGAAACAACCCCGCAATATTTGTATATACATTTTTACATGTAAAAAATAGTCCTGAACTTTTATACGTATAGAAAACAGTCCCAGAACAGTTAGATATATATATATATTTGTGTCAACACAGTCCCGAACTTATACATGTATAGAAAACAGTCCCTTAAGTTCATATAGAATTCATATATGTGTAAAACAGTTTCAAAACACTATATATACACATATTTTTATGTATCAAAAACAGTCTCTATACTTTATATTTCAAAACACTATATATACATATTTTTATGTATCAAAAACAGTCCCTATACTTCATATATGTGTAAAACAGTTTCAAAACACTATATATACATATTTTTATGTATCAAAAACAGTCCCCATATTTCATATATGTGTAAAACAGTTTCAAAACACTATATATACATATTTTTATGTATCAAAAACAGTCCTTGGATTTAATCATCAATTCAGTTCATTTTTCTCTATTAAACATTCCAAAACAATTTCTAAATTCTAGAAATCAGTCCCAAAAATCAATCCACTCATTTTACAATGGAACATAGCAGTTTAGCCCATTTTCATTCCTAAAGCAGTCTTTAGATTCAAAACAGCCTTGATTATACTTAACAAGCAATGTAATCAAATTCCAGCTCCCTTTTGACTTAGAGATTGAACAATGATCAATTCAAATACTACATTATTCCAATCGAATTAGAGTTTATTATCAAGCAATCTACTATCATAGTTATGTCACATAACACATGGCATGGCAAATTAAACATATTTATCATTCGAATGATCAAGAGCTTCTCTACAAACACATAATCAAGGCTGGAAGAAAGCGTATACATAATTTATTTCCATGAACTACACGCACGTTCCAATTTGGTGCATGAATTCTTCAATTGATCTAGAGATGGCTCATAGCATTGATTAATCATTCAAAACATAATGCATGAAAGGTTAACAACCAAGTTTTTCGAATTGAATTCTTAAAATTAAAAAGAAGAAGAAAGAGTTTGCTTACTTACTTCCTTAAGACTCACGATCAAAGGTTTAAGAGACTTGAATTACTAGGCTAAACTCTCAATTTCTCCATGGTTATTTCAAAGCTTTCTTACTCATACAACTTCATGGATGTTTCGGTAGTGGAGGAAGAAGATAAGATGAGGATTTCTTCCTCCAAGGCTGAAATCCCCTCCCAAATGCCCTCATCTCATGCAAACATGTGTCCAAGTCCATTAATTATTTCCAATTTAGCATGCAACAACATAATTTCTCACTTAATTCTTTTTAGTAGTTTAAACAATGGCTGGTCCTTTCTTTCTTTCCTTCATTTTAACTCTTAAAATTACTTTATCAATCTATTAGAAAAAAAAATAAACTACAATTGACTTATGATCATATTATTACTTGCATCTAAGCCAATGTTTGGAGTATTACAATTCTCCCCCTTCAAAAGAAAATTCATCCTCGAATTTTCACAAGATTTGCTTCTAGTAGTCAGACATTTTATCATGAGAAAATAACCAATCAATATTATCCTAATTTTAGAATTGTTTTAAGTATTCTGACTACTAGAACAAGGTAAAAAGGTCGTGTTAGCTGCAAGTCTCTAATTCTAAATTAAATACATAAACTCCTAGGTGACAAATGCAGGATGCAGACACACAATAGGCTTCAGTTTAGTCCAGAAGCAACTAAACTCTAGCTCTGATACCAATTTGTAACACCCTCAACTTGGTTCAAAAGAAAACCAGAATCGAAGGTGTCAACAAGACATAAACAGAAATTGAAAACAGGAATTTCTTGATCATAGAGTGAACTCTCACCAGATTAAGAGGCTTATTAAGAATTTTTCTCAAAATCAAATATAAATCATAAAACTTTATTATAACATTCCGAAAGTTTAACTATCTATATGTTACCAACTGGGACATTTGATATTATCATGAAACCATTTCCGTTTATCAAGCGTAGATGTGATACATATGTGATCCATTTTAAAAGAAATTATCAAACAAAATCCCAACATAATTTACCTTTACTTACTACATTTTAACTCTGTTTAGTCCATTCGAAGAACTTGAATTCACATAGATTCTTAAATCCAAAATTTTCAAATGGGACCATTAAGCTATAAATTATTGCCTAAGTAGGTCTTGTTACGAATCTTGATTTAGCTTCTAGATTGTAACTCTTTTAACTATTAATATAATCTTCAAGATCAAATTAGTAATTTATAGCCAGCTTACTTACCGAACACTTACATCATATAGGTAATTCTATTGAAATTAAAGCATGAAACATAGCATAAATATTTCCACTCCTGGTATAGTTATTCTTACCGGATTATAACATAGAAAACTAATCTAATACATAACATGCTCTTTCTTTACTAAACATGAAATAACAAATCAAAATAACTCATAGCCTGACCATAATTTCTCGTAAACAAATCAGGATATAAAATTTAGTGTGCATAGACACATATATAATCCCATTTCTTTAGTTAAGCACTGACTACGTGGATCATTTCTCTTGATTATCAACCATATTATATTCATAAATACATGTCTTACACACCAAAGTTATTATACAAAAATAAAATTCACTTAAGGTGATTATAACTACACCATTCGATTAGACCTTAACTTCAAAGGTTACCTAATTTAGTTTAGCATTTTAGCCTAACAACATTGTTCATTCTAACTAGATTTTTAAACAAGATATATTTTTTTAAGCTTGAGATTGTCTTAAAAACCATTCAAGTACATTCGTGGTTTATCAAGCACTTATAAATCACAACCATAACATGAACCATATTCGACTGCTATTCTATTAATAAACCTTGTATGACTTAAAACACAATTAAGCATTTGTTTACCAAAATAAACAATGCTTAGCCATCAAGCAATCAAAAAGCATAATAGGCCATTTACAATCCAAAGTCCATAAAACAAACCATAACAACGTAAATTATAACTATGCTAATACAAATACAATATGCCACCATTCTAGGAGTTTCGAGCAAAACTTACACAAACTATGAGGTCTCTACAGTGTGACTTGCAATCTTCCAACCCGATCAACTCAAGGACAATCATATAACCTGCAGATGCATGGAAATGAATGCATGAGGCTTATATAGCCTAAGTGAGGAAGTATTTAGCTATAAGATAAATTATTGATCATAAGAACATATTGCAATTCGAACATAGGGGAAATTATAATTAGGTTAGTATGGGTTTACATTATTAAATCTTATAAAGATTTAGTCGAAGGTCATCTCACCATAATGTCTTGTTCTAATTTGAGTTTTATCAAGGATTTTCAAAGTATTTGTCAAAGCTTTCAAATTTCTTATCAATTCTTATTAGAGTCTTTATCCGGGCTTATCAAAGTTCTTATCAAAGCTTATCGGAGATCATAACAGAACTTATTAGAATTCATAACATTTCTTATCAGAGTTCAATTACAGGCTTAGTATCTGAATTCAAATATTTTAAATCATTTTCCTTGGATCACATTTGAGCTTGAGTAGCATTGGTCCATGTTTGACCGTATTGGCTCGTGTTACACCTAGCTCAAAGCACATAGCAAAGGCTAGTGTTAAAACAAACCAATCCTAACTTCTCATCTATCCAGCCAACTGCCACCAATCTCCTTACCACCTCCCTTGTTACCTCCTACTATCCCCAATATATCATATATATAGGGTCGTCACCCTTGAGTCATAGCTCATTGATCGTAGTCCTGAAATATACCATGTACTATGCCAAAGTGTCCAAGGGCTTCCATTGGAAAGGCAACTAAGATATTTTATGCCTGAAATTAGGAGAGTATCTTATGTCACAAGTAATCTTACTCATTTCCTTACTTAGTATCTTATGGCAAGGATGAGCTAATAACTCCGGAAGGTTTAAGGATTCTTAGCTTACATCATTTAAAGCTTTGATTTGTTATATTAGAGTTTTATGGACAATGGGTTTGTGATTTGATTCTTAAGTTTTCAACTGACTTATAATACCACATATAAAATCATAAAAACATATCATGACACAGAATCCATGTCAAATGCAACATTAATAAAGAACCTTTCCAAAGATGTCATGCTTGAATGCCCTTCCACAATATGCTCTACTTGAGCCTTTTGCAAAATTGATCACAAATATTCATGCTTACACATTTCATATATCAAAGTATAACTTCAAGAATGGAATGACACTGTATTATCCGAGATACTATAACTACACTCACCTGATATTCCAAAGTTATGGAATACCCGATATACCAATCATATTTTACTTTTCAATCAATTTCCTTCCTTAGCCATCCTTATTAAAGTCTGTACCTCAAAACAAATACCCATACATTATCAACCATAACAATCAAAACAACATAATCCACCAAACCATACACCCTTTAATCACAACTCAATGTATCAAATGTTGGGTAATGTTGGTACACCCCATGGCGCAGCGAAAAAATTATCTAGCATAATCCACCAGTGGTCCATGTACAAGGGATGAATTTGGGGTGATAAAGGATGAAAACACTACCTCAAGGAATCTGGAATTCCGCAACGAGAATAGGAGAATCCAAATCAAATCTGAGTCATCACAACATCGTTCTGACCTCTACGCAGTCCATCCGAATAAAACAAACAATTTTTCTCTTTTCTAACTGTTAGAGAGGATTTTTGAAAAACATAACTTTTTTGGCTACTAGACCTTATGCCTTTATATAGCATTTAAAAGCTTAATTCTAATTAAATTTGAATTCTTTAAATATACAATATATTTAGCCAAATATAATTAAATATGTAGAATCTAATTCTACTTTAAGTAGGTTCCTTTTAGAGATATGTATTTAATAGTATTTGATAATTGCAATAACTTATCAAATATTAACATATATATAAAAACGAAATTATCCATAATTACAATAATTATAACAATTTCAGTTTCTCACTAGTTTCGTGTACAACAAGTTTGTACACATGCTATCTAGTCGATATTTGTTCATTTCAATCATAGGGTGTGACCCTTGTAGGTTCATGTAACATTAGCAGTAATATCCAAAACAATTCTAATATTACAAGCAATGAGTGGCATCTAGCAATACATCATTGCTACCTAAGTTTCATGAAATCTTGGTTCGATTTAACCTTTTTTGTGATTAACTTCTTTTATGTATTTCATCCTTTTTGTCCTCGTATCTAGATCGAACACAATTCATTGATTAGTCACACTTGTATAGTCCATCTAATGTTTCTTGATATCTTGAGTAGACTATTATAAACGAATAACTATGATATCCCATATCAATTTATTCGAGCATGGCCATGTATTTTCTAGTCTCACTCAATAAAGTGGCCTATGATATTACCCATGTTATGTAGGAGAGACAAATCCTATCTTGATCAACCATATTTCGCTACATAGATTGTGACATATCCAATATCAATCTTTATAGTGTAGTCAGTTACGACACACATTTGACTGTATCAAAATATGTCACTCATGATGTTGAAATAATGATGATCTCAAATATGAGGATCATACATGTAGTTATCACCATGAGCAATGTTGTGACTGTCATATAATAATCCAAGAAACATGCCCATAGCGGGTCAGTCCAGTATGTCATTCCCTAACACATACTTATGTATTGATTTTGACATCTTCATGTCAATGACAACACTTTGTCATCAATCAACTACATATTAGTCTTAATACATTATTGTTGTCCAAGCCCACAATAATTCTCGACTAAGGACATTCAAGAATAACTATATTATTCTAAGGACTTTATTATAATTTAGTTTATTTATAGATACACAGAATAAAACTGAAATAATAATAATGGCTTCTTATTAATAAACAAGATAGAATAAGTATGTTTTTTACAACCATCTCATAATTGGTCTTTGGACATACTCCAACAATCTCCCACTAGCACTAAGACCAATTACTCATGTATCTAATACCAAGAGACTTAGTGTGACGCTCATGCTTCTGTTGTGTCAGAGGCTTTGTTAGTGGATCGGTGATATTGCCAACCGTTGGTACTCTGCATATTTCTACATCCCCTCGATCAATGATTTCACGAATGAGATGGTAATGCTTAAGTATGTGTTTGGATTGTTGGTGAGATCTGGGTTCTTTTCCTTGTGCGATGGCTCCGTTGTTGTCACAACATAGATCTATAGCATTTGATATGCTAGGCACGACCCCTAGTTCAGACATGAACTTTTTGATCCAAACAGCCTCTTTTGCAGCATCACTTGCTGCAATATACTCAGCTTTTGTCGTAGAATCTACTACTGTATCCTGCTTTGAACTTTTCCAGCTTATAGTACCTCCATTAAGGCAAAACACAAAACCCAATTGCGATCGAGAATCATCCTTATCGGTTTGAAAGCTTGCATCAGTATAACCTTTTATACTTAGCTCTTCCTCACATCCATACATAAGGAATGTATCCTTAGTTCTTCTTAAGTACTGAAGGATGTTTTTTGCTAGAACCCAATGACCTTCACCGGGATCTACTTGGTATCGAGTTGTCATACTTAGTGCATATGATGCATCTGTACGTGTACATAGCATGGCATACATGATAGATCCAATGGCCGAAGTATATGGTATCTTACTCATGTGTTCTCTCTCTTGAGGCGTTGAAGGACACATTTCCTTCGAGAGCTGAATTCCATGTCTTATAGGTAAGAATCCTCTTTTAGATTCTTCCATACTGAATCTTTTTAGTACTTTGCCTATGTATGCATTTTGACTTAGTCCTAGGAGTCGTCTTGATCTATCTCTATAGATCTTGACTCCTAATATGTAGGTTGTTTCACCCAAGTCTTTCATAGAAAAATATTTTCCGAACCAAGTCTTTACAGACTGTAAGGTAGGTATGTCATTTCCTATTATTAGTATTTCATCCACATACAATACCAAGAATGTGGCAGTGCTCCCACTAGCTTTCTTGAAAACACATGGCTCATATTCATTTTTAATAAAACCAAATTCTTTAATTGCCTCATTAAAACGAAGATTCTAATTTTGAGAAGCTTGCTTCATCCCATAAATGGATCTTTGTAGCTTGCATACTTTTCAGGCATCTTTGGATCGACAAAACCCTCAGGCTGTGTCATGTACACATCCTCATAATTTTCCATTAAGGAAGGCAGTTTTGACATCTATTTTCCAGATTTCATAATCATAATATGCAGCTATTGCAAGCAATATCCGGATGAATTTAAACATAGCAACAGTGGAAAAAGTTTCATCATAGTCTATACCATGAATTTGACGAAATCCCTTAGCGACCAATCACCCTTTGTATGTTTGTATATTGCCATCCATGTTAGTTTTCTTTTTGAAAACCCATTTGCACCCTATGGGCTTAATCCCTTCGGGTAGGTAAAGCAAAGCCCATACTTGGTTTTCTGACATGGAATTCATCTCGGATTTCATGGCTTCTAGGCATTTCTCAGAGTCTAGGCTCTCCACTTCTTCCTAATAAGTCATAGGTTCATCTTGGTCCATGAGGAGAACATCTCCATGAAATGTGACAAGAAATCCATATCTCTCAAGTGCATTACGTTCTCTCATAGATCTCCGCAATGGTTGTGTTTCAAGAACGGTTGGATGTTCCTCAATTATTTGTGGAACTTGTTGTTGTTCAATCTCTGGTTTAGTGATATGTGGTTGATCTTGAATTTCCTCAAGTACAATATTTCTCCCACTTCCCTTTTCTGAGAATAAATCATCTCTCGAGGAAGACTCATGTTCGAGCAACAAACACTTTGTTCTCAAATGGATTGAAGAAATAATATACTTTAGTTTCTTTAGGATACCCCACAAAATTACATTTATGGGATTTGAGTTCGAGTTTTATAGACATTTGATATTTAACATAAACTTCACATCCTCAAATTTTCATAAAAGACATACTAGGATGCTTTCTAGTCCATATCTTATATGGCATCTTTTGAACCGATTTAGATGGAACACAATTTAGTGTGAAAGCAGTTGTTTCTTTTGTATGTCCCCAAAAAGAAGTTGGAAGATTAGCATGACTCATCATTGACCGAACCATGTCTAACAATGTTCAATTTCTCTTTTTAGAGACTCTATTGTGTTGTGGAGTACCTAGAGGTATAAGTTGTGAGACAATCCCACATCCTTTAAGAAGTTCATCAAACTCTAGGCTTAATTATTCTCCTCCTTGATCTGATCGAAGAACTTTGATGCTCTTTCCTAGTTGGTTTTGTACTTCATTCTTAAATTCTTTGAACTTTTCAAGGGCTTCAGATTTATGATGCATTAGGTAAACATATCCATATCTACTGAAGTCGTTAGTGAAAGTAATGAATATTGAAACCCTCCTCATGCTTGTGTATTCATCGATCCACATACATCACTATGTATTATACCTAATAAATCACTTGCTCGCTCGTTTTTACCGTCAAACGATGATTTAGTCATTTTCCCCATTAAGCAAGGTTCACATATATCAAAATGTTCGAAAACAAAAGAATCCAAAAATCCATCTTTATGAAGTTTTGATATGCGTTCTCACTTATATGACCCAAGCAACAATGGCAGAGATAAGTTTGATTAGAGTCATTTGTTTTTGATCTTTTCATATTTATGTTATATATGGAATTATCTTGATCTAATATATAGAGGCTAATGATTAATTGAGCCGTACCATAAAAAACATTATGGAGGGAAAAAGAACAACTATTATTCTTAATAATTTCAAAACCAATCTTGTCCAAACAAGAAATTGAAAGAATGTTTTTAGTCAAACTAGTTACGAAATAACAATCCTCTAAATCTAAAATAAGTCCACTTGGTAATGACAAAATATATGTTCCTATAGCTAATGCAGCAACTCTTGCTCCATTTTCCACTCGTAGGTCCACATCTCATTTTTCCAATTTTCTACTCTTTTTTAGTCCCTGTACAGAAGTAAAAATGTGAGAACCAAAACTGGTATCTAATACCCAAGAAGTAGATGTTGATATATTAATATCAATAACATAAATACTTGATCCAGAATGTACATTTTCTCTTGCCTTCTTGATGTCCTCAAGATAGACAAGGCAATTTCTTTTCCAATGTCCAGTATTGTTGTAATGGAAACACTTTCCTTCTTTTGCAACTCCTCATTTGGGTTTCAATGCAACCTTTTCTTTGTTGGGCTTTGGCTTTGCCTTGGTGTTGGGCTTTCCTTTTCTGATATCCTTTCGGACCATCAGAATAGGTTTGCAGCCAACCTTTTTCATGTCGTTTTCTGCTGTTCTTAACAGATTAAGCAACTGAGGCAATGATTTGTTAATTACATTCATATTGAAATTAAGAACAAACTGATTAAAACTATCCAGTAATGATAGCAGGATAACATCAATAGTCAATTCAACACTTAGAGGGAAGCCCAACTTTTCCAAGGTCTGAATATACCCTATCATTTTGAGAACATGAGTTCCCACTGGAGTTCCCTCAACCATCATGCATCGAAACAAATCATTAGAGGTCTCGTACCTCTCTTGACGAGCTTTCCCCTCATATAATTCCTTGAGATTTTTAACCATCTCATAGGGAACCATGTCCTCATGTTACTTCTGAAGCTCAGGGTTCATGGTCGCAAGCATCAAACAACTGACATCTATCATGTCACTTGATTATTTTTCAAAGGCTTCCAATTCATCTTTAGAGGCATCATCTGCTGGCTTTTTAGGGATAGGTTCTTCGATGACTGTTAGTTTTCGTTCTTGTTTAAGGACAATCATCAAATTGCGGAACCAGTCAAGGAAGTTCAAGCCATTTAATTTGTCTTTCTCAAGGACAGATCGCAATGATAATGAGTTTGAATTTGCCATAATAAATCTACAATGATAAAATATGATTTATAAGTACCCTTTTTTATCATGTTTATAAAGTAATAACATTCCCACTATTAAAAACCCTTAAAATCAAAAAACTTGCTAAAAGTATTTCTAGTGGGTAAGGATCCATATTTCATTTCATTCTAAGTAAGCTTTGGCTTTACTCCTAGAATTCAATTATTTAGGTAAGCAACACATGCTGATTACATCTCATGTAATTCCTATTTGATGAACAACTATTTATCCAAAACAAAAGTTCATATGGTCTAATAGAAAGAACAATAATGAACAGTGCAATGGTAGGTAACTTATGAAAAGATAGGTGGTGTACTTGGCACGCTTAAATATCAAGTCTTTTAGAGAACCAATCCTAGACATGCACTTTCGTATTGTTTTTCAATCACCGAACTTCTTGAACAATCATTAGTCTTTAGGTTTCTAATCTTATTAGAACAACCTAGTTTAACCAATATTACAATCAGTGAATATCACTTGCTTATTCTACGCGTTTAACCAAGATAGATCTAAATACTTTACTTTGGCAAAACCTATATAGTACCGATCGAGGTTTTAACGAGGGCTAATAATGGATGACTATTTCAATTAAATATGGAGGGTTTTTGTTATATTAATCTCACCATTTTACTATGATCTAATCATTTATCATCATGCTAAAACATACATTGCATCACATACATGTAAAGCAATAAATATAAATACAATGGTTATAGCCCATAAAACTAAGGTGGCACATCAAAAGCCAATGGGAGAACCAAAAATACTAAAGATTGAACTTGCTTCTCAAGCACCTAATCCACCTTTGATTGGCCTGTCATTCTGCTCATTTGATCCACACTCTTCTTCGCAAATATTACAATTTTTCATAAACTCGTTTTACATATGAAAGAGTAAGATGAGAAGAGAACTACAATAGAAGAAAGAAAGGCACGACACGAAAGCCATATTTATAGAAAACCAAAGTAAATAGGCTATTTGGGCTATAACCATGCATTTCAAACACCGTGCATATCATCCAAAACATACACATGTTTTATCTTGTTAATTAAGATTACCTAAATAGTTCCTACGACCTTTGTTGCCTACGCGGTCCAACAAATTTGGGGCTGTCTAGTCTGCCCGTAGAGTGCGGACCTGGAGGCCTAGGTATGCTGGAAAATTTTTTAATTTTGGAACTTCGATTACTATGGAAAAACCACACAATTTGATAACTTTTATCAACAGATTCGTGTTTTGGGGAGTTTTCAATCCCTAAGGTTTTTCACTCTAGAACAGCCATTATTCCACTACCAAAAATGATCTGCTATCTTAACCTCATGTTCATCATGTCAACTATTAACATATGATTATAAAAAGCTTACCGCAACAAGCACACGATTAACACTTAACCATCGATCGTAAAAACTTGTTAAAACATATTAACATATTAATCGTGACTGGATTTAATTTCTACATTTCGCACAAACATCGCATACTCGTCAAAATAGAAAAAGTAAAACATACATCTCATACAAAAATATCATCCAAGTATTTAAGTCAGAATTCGTATCGTACAAGTGTCTCTGATACCACTATTGGGTAATGCTGGTACACCTCATGGCGCAGTGAAAAATTATCCAGCGTAATCCACCAGTGATCCATGTACAAGGGACGAATTCGGGGTGATAAAGGATGAAAACATTACCTCAATGAATTTGGAATTCCACAGCGAGTATAGGAGAATCCAAATCAAATTCGAGTCATCACAACATCGTTCCGATCTCTACGCAGTCCACCCGAATAAAATGGACATTTTTTCTCTTTTCTAACTGTTAAAGAGGATTTTCGAAAAACATAACTTTTTGGCTGCTAGACCTTATGCCTTTATATAGCATTTAAAAACTTAATTCTAATTAAATTCGAATTTTTAAATATACAATATATTTAACCGAATATAATTAAATATGTAGAATCATATTCTACTTTAATTACAGTAACTTATCAAATATTAACATATATATATAAAAACGAAATTATCCATAATTACAATAATTATAACAATTTTGGTTTCACATTAATTACGTGTACAACAAGTTTGTATACATGCTATCTAGTCGATATTTATTCATTTCAATCATAGGGTGTGTCCCTTGTAGGTTCATGTAACGTTAGCAGTAATATCCAAAATAATTCTAATATTACAAACAATGAGTGGCATCTAGCAATACATCATTGCTACCTAAGTTACATGAAATCGTGGTTCGATTTAACCTTTTTCTGTGATTAACTTCTTTTATGTATTTCATCCTTTTTGTCCTCATATCTAGATCGGACACAAGTCATGGATTAGTCACACTTGTATAGTTCATCTAATGTTTCTTAATATCTTGAGTAGACTATTATAAATGAATAACTATGATATCCCATATCAATTTATTTGAGCATGGCCATACATTTTCTAGTCTCACTCAATCAAGTGGCCTATGATATTACTCCTATTATGTAGAAGGGGCAAATCCTATCTTGATCAACCATATTTCGCTACATGGATTGTGACATATCCAATATCAGTCTTTATAGTGTAGTCAGTTACGACACATATTTGACCGTATCAAAATTTGTCACTCATGATGTTGAAATAATGATGATCTCAAGTATGAGGATCATACATGTAGTTATCACCATGAGCAATGTTGTGGCTGTCATATAATAATCCAAGAAATATGCTCATAGCGGATTAGTCTAGTTTTTCGTTCCCTAACACATACTTGTGTATTGATTTTGACATCTTCATGTCAATGACAACACTTTGTCATCAATCAACTACATATTAGTCTTAATACATTATTGTTGTCCAAGCCCACAATAATTCTCGACTAAGGACATTCAAGAATAACTATATTATTCTAAGGACTTTATTATAATTTAGTTTGTTTATATACACATAATAAGACTGAAATAATAATAATGGCTTATTATTAAGAAACATGATAAAATAAGTATGTCTTTTACAACCATCTCATAATTGGTCTTTGGGCATACTACAACATCAAAATTGCCCAAAACAGCTCTCTATTTTCCACACAAAATAGTCTTACAGATTTAATTAATTCACTCCACATATTTTTTTTAACAATTTATTATTATTTCGATATCTAAAACAGCCCTGAATATTGTAACATAAGTCTCCCCTGATTATATTTCATAAAAAAACAGTGTGTAGATAGTTTCTCTATCTACAAAACAGTCCCAATAATTTAGATGTATAAAACAGTTTACTTGATGGTAAAACAACCCTTTAAACTATATGAATCAGTCCACTCATTTCCTCATCAAAACAAACATCCTTCAACTTGTTATACATACATAAAACACATCAAGACAACCCTTGATAAGGTTATATACATCCAAATCAGTCCCCATTGATCACTAACAATCCCTCCCCGGTTTCTTATTAATCCAAAGTAGTCTATAATTTTCTCATATAAACAAAAGAGTCCTTAATTCTTATTTATATAGGAAACAGCCCCGAAACATTTGTATATACATTTTTACATGTAAAAAACAGTCCTGAAATTTTATACGTATAGAAAAAATTCCTGGAACACTTAGATATATATATATATATATATGTGTGTCAAAACAGTCCCGGACTTATACACGTATAGAAAACAGACCCTCAAGTTCATATGGAATTCATATATGTGTAAAACAGTTTTAAAACACTATATATACATATTTTTATGTATCAAAAATAGTCCCTATACTTCATATATGTGTAGAACAGTTTCAAAACACTATATATAC
The DNA here is from genome assembly GCA_019671005.1 of Hibiscus mutabilis. NCBI lineage: Eukaryota > Viridiplantae > Streptophyta > Magnoliopsida > Malvales > Malvaceae > Hibiscus > Hibiscus mutabilis. Next base: position 24,859,820 of record CM033712.1, read on the forward strand.
ATACTTTTATGTATCAAAAACAGTCCCTATACTTCATATATGTGTAAAACAGTTTCAAAACACTATATATATACGTATTTTTATGTATCAAAAACAGTCCTTGGATTTAATCATCAATCCAGTTCATTTTTTTCTCTATTAAACAATCCAAAACAGTTTCTAAATTCTACAAATCAGTCCCAAAAATCAATCCACTGATTTTACAATGTAACGTAGCAGTTTAGCCCATTTTCCATTCCTAAAACAGTCTTTAGATTCAAAACAGCCTTGATTATACTTAACAAGCAATGTAATCAAATTCCAACTCCCTCTTGACTTAGAGATCGAACAATGATCAATTTAAATACTAGATTATTCCAATTGAATTGGAGTTTATTATCAAGCAATTTACTATCTTAATTATGCCACATAACACATAGCATGGAAATTAAACATAGTTATCATTTGAATGATCAAGAGCTTCTCTACAAACACATAATCAAGGATGGAAGAAAGAGTATACATAATTTCTTTCCATGAACTACACGCATGTTCCAATTTGGTGCATGAATTCTTCAATTATCTAGAGATGGCTCATAGCATGGATTAATCATTCAAAACATAATGCATGAAAGGTTAACAACCAAGTTTTTCGAATTGAATTCTTAAAATTAAAAAGAAGAAGAAAGAGTTTGCTTACTTACTTCCTTAAGACTCACGATCAAAGGTTTAAGAGACTTGAATTACTAGGCTAAACTCTCAATTTCTCCATGGTAACTTCAAAGCTTTCTCACTCAGACATCTTCATGGATGTTTCAATAGTGGAGGAAGAAGATAAGATGAGGATTTCTTCCCCCAAGGCTGAAATCCCCTCCCAAATGCCCTCGTCTCATGCAAACATGTGTCCAAGTCAATTAATTATTTCCAATTTAGCATGCAACAACATAATTTCTCACTTAATTATTTTTATTACTTTAAACAATGGTTGGTCCTTTCTTTCTTTCCTTCATTTTAACCCGTAAAATTACTTTACCAATCTATTAGAAACAAATAAACTACAATTAACTTATGATCATATTATTACTTACTTCTAAGCCAATGTTTGAGGTATTATAGAGAATATACATTGTATAATCCCAGCTTGAATAAGAACTTATCGAAATGAGCTTTTGGAAGCATTTTTGTAAGAATGTATGCCACTTGTTCTTCTATAGGAACATAGATTAAGGAAGCTATTCCACTTGTAAGCTTTTCTGCAATAAAATGTCTATCAATCTCAACATGTTTGGTTCTGCCATGTTGAATTGGATTATTGGCAATTTGTATAGTAGATTGGTTATAACAGAAAATTTTGAACCCCTCATCTTGAACCATTTCTAGCTATTTGGGTAGCTTCATTAACCAAATTCCTTCACATATTCCTAGAGCTAAAGCTCTATACTCTACTTCTGCACTGCTTCTTGAGACAACAGTCTGTTTTTTACTCTTCCAAGTCACTAAATTTCCCCAAACAAAAGAGTAGTAACCATTGGTAGATCTTCTGTCTGTCAACTCGCTTGCCCAACTTGAATTTAAAAGAAACTTTTACTGTTATGTCAAGAGTTTTGTTGAACATCAAGCCATGACCTGGTGTACCCTTTAGATATCTTAGAATTCTTATAGTAGCTTCCATATGTTCTTGTCTCGGATCAATCATATGCTGACTGATAACATTTACTGGAAATGAAATATCAGGTCTGGTCAATGATAAGTAAATCAATTTTCCTACTAACCTATGAAACAATCCCTTGTCAGCCTTATAACCTGATTCATCTTTCCTGAATTTTAAGCTTGCATCCATTGGTGTTTCAATTGGTTTATAGCCCAACATTCCAGTCTATGTAAGTAAATCCAGGATGTATTTTCTCTGGTTAATTACCAGACCCTTGCTTGACCTTGCTACCTCCATGCCTAGGAAATATCTAAGTTTTCCTAGGTCTTTTATTTCGAATTCCTTGCTTAATAGAGGTTTCAAGTGGCTTATCTCTTCATCATCATCCCATGTCAAAATTATATCACTACATACACTATCAAAATTACCTTTTTGTTTTTGGAGGTTACCTTAGAGAATAGTGTGTGATCTGTTAGGGATTGCTTGTATCCACTTTTTAAGATTATTTTAATGAATCTGTCAAACCAAGCTCTCGACGACTGCTTCAAGCCATAGATTGATTTGTCAAGCTTGCAAACTTTCTTCTTAGTGTCTGCAAACTCTAAGCCAAGAGGAATCCCCATGTAAACTTCTTCTTCTAATTTTCCATTAAGAAAAGTATTCTTAATGTCCAGTTGATGGAGCTTCCAATCACAGTTTACAACCAAACTTAAAAGAACTCTAGCAGTATTTAACTTGCCTACATAAGCAAAGGTATTCTTGTAATTAACTCCATAAGTTTTTGTAAAGCCTTTGGGCACTAGTCTCTCTTTGTATCTGTGCACACTGCCGTCAGAATTATATTTAATAGAAAAGTCTCATTTGCATCTCATTGGTTTCTTGCCTTGTGAAAGATCAGTTATGGTCCAAGTACCATTCTTCTCTAGAGCTTTAATCTCCTCTTCAATAGCTTTCTTCCACTTGGAATCCCTTAAGGCTTCCTCAATAGTTTTAGGTATTTTTTCTTCATCTAGACAAGCTGTAAAAGACTTAAAAGATGGCATTAGATTACCATAAGCAGCATACCTCTGAATAGGGTTCTTTGTACACTGTCTCACTCCTTTCCTTTTTACTATAGGCAAATATTCAAAATCCAGTAAATGAGAAGGGATTTCATTTGAGTTATTACCTTCACTATCATCACAAGCAGTTGGACTAAAGTCCAATTCTCGATAGGTGTCAGATTGAAAAATAGCCTATGGAAGGATTTTCTTTTTCTGGTATATACATGCATTTGTTTAGGTAAGGTATAAGGGGTTGTAGGTGAAATAGTAGGTGAACAAGGTGAAGTTGTATTAATAGGTAAAGTAGCAGTGTGTTTAAAAGAAGCATGAGGCTTAAGAAGTAAAGAACTATCAATAGGCAAGAAATCTAATGGTAAAGAAAGATAAACCTGACTTCTAGAAGACTGGAAAACATCACAACTCTCCCCTGATTTGCAACAGTGGGAAAATAAGGTGCCTATTAAAAACTAAGATCTAAGAAGGTAAAAAAAATTTAGGAGGATGATAACATTTGTATCCCTTTTTAAGTGAAGAATACCCAACTAGAACACACCTCAAGGATTTAGGGTCAAGTTTCGACCGAGGGGGATTTAAATTTTGCACAAAAATAGTACAACCAAACACCTTTAAAGGAAGAATAGATGACATAGGCTTAAAATTGGGGTAACTCTCCAAGAAAACATCTCTAGGTGTTTGAAATTTTAAGACTTTACTAGGCATCATATTAATAAGATAGATTGTTGTTAACAAAGCTTCACCCCACAAATATTTTGGAACATTATATATAAACATTAAAGCCCTAGTAACTTCTAACAAATGAATATTTTTCCTCTCAACAATCTCATTTTGTTGTGGTATATCCACACAAGAAGTAATATGGACAATCCCTTTTGCTGTAAAAAGTTACCCTAAGGACTTAGCAAAGTATTCACCCCCATTATCAGATTTAAAAATATGAACTTTGCTACAAAATTGATTGTCAACCATGTTGTAGAATTTTTTAAAGGTAGAAGCAACTTCTAATTTTTCTTTAAGTAAATAGGTCCAAGTGGTTCTACTATGATCATCAATAAAAGTAACAAACCACTTACTACCAGTAACATTCTTCACTTTAGAAGGACCCCAAATATCATTTTGAATTAACAAAAATGGTTGGGAAGGTTTGTAGGTGGAGGGTAAATATGATGCTTTTGTTTGTTTAGCAAGTGGACATGTATGACATTTAAAAGAACTTGGTTTTTTATTAACAAATAAATCAGGAAACAACTTTTCAAGATAATAAAAGCTATGGTGGCCTAACTTAAAATGCCATAACATTACAAGATCAAAATGTCATAAAGAAGAAAAATAGTAATGGGAATTAGAAACAGAAGATGGTTGAAGAATGTAAAGACCATTTTGCAAGCTAGCACTGCCAATCATCTTCCTCAAGTCCAGTGCCTACAAAAAATAACTAGAATCAGTAAACTGAATGAAGCACTTTAGATCCTTAGAGAACTTTCTAATAGAGATTAGACACAAATAACACATCCTCAAGTATTAGCCCATCATGAATAAAAATTTAACCACTTCCTTTGATAGATGAGAAAGAGCCATCAAAAGTTTTAATGGAATTTTTAGAAGTGGAAGACACAAAATGAAGAAACAAATCTCTATTACCACTCATATGATCAGACGCTCCATAATAAATAATCCATGTTGATTTATTCTTAGTAGAAATAAGAGCATTATGTAGGGAATTTCCCTTTTTACCTGCATCCTCTACCAAGGCTATGTTTCCCTCACTAGGGTTGTTAAAGCTGCCAAACATTTTCTGGAGTGCTTCCATTTGCTGCTTGGTGAAACCACTAGATCCAACACTGGTGGTTGCACTAGATTGTGACTCCTTAGGGGCCTTGTGCACAAAAAATTTCCCATTTCCTGGTCGACCATGGAGTTTCCAGCACTGATCTTTTAAGTGCCCAACCTTCTTGCAAAAATCACAAAATGGGTCTGGCTTTTCTTGCTTTAGTGGAAGAAGAAGTCCGAGTTACAAGGATAAAATTCTCAATAGAAGATGCTTCAAGAATCATTAACAATCTCTTGTTTTCCTTCATTCAAAGTTTTGAAAAAACTTCCGTGATAGATGGTAAGGGACTGCTGCCAATAATCATGGATTTGATTGTATCCCAGTCCCTGTTCAGGCCATTCAGAAATTGAAAATCCTTTTCTGAGTAGTATTTTTCTGTAAAGAGCAGTATTTTTGGGAGTCTCCCAGTCATGTGTTTCATAAATATCAAGTTGCTGCCACAGACTGGTTAGTATGTTGTAGGAAAGAGTGATGCTCATCCCTTCTTATTGTAAGTTGGAGGCTTTACTCTTAATCTCAAATAGTTCTAAAATATTGTTGGCGCTGGAGTATGTTTTCTTAACAGCACTCCAGATATCTCTAGTTGTCTCATAGAGAATAAAGTGGGTACCAACTTTAGGGGCATGGTGTTAATGAGCCAATAAATGATCTTCCTATTCTCTCGAATCCACTTTTCAAAGCCCTGGTCATCAGCAGAGGGTTTTTTAATGTCCCATTTAATATACCATAATGTGCCTCTTCCAATGAGAAAAAATTTGATAGATTGAGACCACTAGAGATAATTGTGGCCAACCAATCTATGTCAGGTAACAACCGAACCTAATACCTCTAAAAAATCTGCCAAACCAACGACATTCTCTGTTGCACATTGCATCTCACTGGAAGTTTGAGGAGTTTTCATGAAAACTTGTGAGAAAGATCCAATTTAGACTGATACCATGTGAAGAAACAGAATACCTTTCTATTTTATCTAGAAAACCTTAAAAATTACATCTCGTTTTACAAGCTTTAAAGACTCTAGTATAGGACTTTTGGTACATTAGGGAGTCCTACTTACAATGAACTTCTAATTCTAATCATCTTAGGAGATAGACTTTAAATAAACTATTAACTCCTAATTAGACATTAAGTATAACATTAATACTTCTCTCGGATAACTTACATAGATGGGTCAATCCAGAGATATAAGGCGAGGCTAGTAGTCAAAGGTTTTGCTTAGAAGTTTGGTATAGACTTCTTTGATATATACTCTCATGTGACAAAAATCTCAATGATTCGTGCCTTATTTACGATGGCGTCCATTAATAAGTTGCATATACATCAGATGGATGTAAAGACAACATTTTTTAATGGAGATATGGACGATGAGATCTATTTGGAGCAACCACCAGGTTTTGAAGCACCTGGTATGGAAGACAAAGTATGTAGACTTAAAAAGTCTCTTTATGGACTTAAACAAGCTCCAAAATAAGTGGTACGAGAAATTTCACAAAACTATTTTGAGTTTTGGTTTTATTGTTAATGGAGCGGATACATGCGTGTATTCAAGAATGATTGGAACTGATTGCATCATCATAAGTTTGTATGTTGATATTCAGTACTAACATTGAATCAATTAACAAAATGAAAACTTTCTTGTCCACTAAATTTGAGATGACAGATTTAAGAGAGGTTGATGTGATCTTAGGAGTTAAAGTTATCAAAACTAAAAAAAGATTTTCTTTAAACCAATCTCATCATATTGAGAATGTGTTAAAGAAATTTGACGGTTTTGATGTCGCCCATGTTCAAACTCTTTACGACTTTAGCTTACGATTCTTTAAAAATAAATGTAGTGTTTCCTAGGTTGAGTATGCTAAAATTATTGGAAGTCTTATATTCTTAATGAACTATATTGGCCTGATATTCCCTATGCTATGAGTAGGTTAATTAGATATACTCATAATCCTAATAGTGATCATTGGATTACACTTAGTCGCTTACTAAAGTATCTTAAAGGTACTATAGATTGGAAACTCTAGTTTGTTGGCTTCCCTTCAATTCTAGAATGATATTGTGACGCCAACTTGATAACTGATAATGATGAGGTAAGCTCTACGAGTGGGTATGTCTTTACCTTAGGTGGCACGGCGATTTAATAGAAGTCTGCTAAGCAGAATTGTATCACTCGTTCTACCATGGAGTCAGAGTTTATTGCTCTTGACCTAGCATGGCAAGAAGCCGAGTGGCTCATAAATTTGTTAGCATAAATTCCTTTATGTGGAAAACTGACTCCTTCAGTGTCCTTATTCTGTGATTCACAAGAAGCAATATGTGTAGCCCAAAACCAAGCTTAAAATGGTAAGAAGAGACATATTCACATAAGGCATGAATCAGTAAGACACTTAATAAGGAACTAAGCACTCTCTTTAGTATATGTGAAGTCAGAAGTGAACCTTTTTGATCCGCTTACCAAGAGGTTAAGTTAGAAATTGGTTCTAAATTCGTCGAGGGTGATGGGTCTAAAGCCCATTAGTTGAGGAATTCATGGTGGATACCCAACTTAGTTATCTAAGTTCAATGTGGTCAAACGAAGCCATGGAAAAACTTATAGTGTACATATTACTTACCTATCCATACGACGAATAATGTAAATGCACAAGATGAGCTTTAATGCTCTTAATTAATTCATAGCCCATGTTTTGGGTGGTCTTAGTGAGAAAGACTTGATGAATTTACCGTTTTTGGTTGAATATATACTCTTACTAAGTTCATAGCCCAGTCTGAGTGGGCATTCCTATCGCGAAGAACTATATGAACTTGTTGCTAGAAAGAATGGATTTTCTTAAATTCTTAATAAATTCAATCCCTAGAGTTGGGTGATCCTATTGAGAAGGACATTGATTTCACCGATTAAAGATGTTGAATATTTATTCTTAATGATTTCTTATCCTAGAGTTTGAGCGGTTCATTTAAGATGAACTTGAAGAAATTCACCTTATTTATTGTGAGGTTGAGATGTTGTAAAAGCTCTTAATTATTTTATAGCCCATTTCAGGTGGTTTATGTTGAGATAAATCTGACGAAATAACCTATGTAAGTGAGAAAGACTAGCCACTTTCTATGAAAAATGTTGGGTTGTTTTTCTAGTACACTTACTAGAATCCTGAGAAAAGAGGGCTATATAATTATACTTTTTATGTACTCTTTTATAGAAATATTGAGGAATTCGATGGATGAATGGGTTAGTTGTGTGTTATGAGTTCGCCCTAATCTTAGAAAGTTCAAGATCCATTCACTTATCTAAGAGAAGAATTACTCATTATCACTATGTACTAGTTCTAGATACGTTCACTTGTTCTTAAGCAACTAATCTCGCTATTTCTCTTCTCTTGTTTTAAACTTGAACTTATCTTTCTATTTTTAAACAGAGGAATTCTTTCGCATTAGTGGAAGAATGTTGGTAATGCTCAAAGAGTGTAAGGGCACTTATCCCACATTGGGAGGGAATATCCCTTGGGAAGGGTATTTAAAGAGTCTTTCTTTCTCTCCTTAGTTGAATGTGGCAAGACAAACCCCTCGGACGCGTGCGCCACCGTCGTCTCCATCCGATAGTCGTGGTCGTGGTAACACTTGTCTTCGACACGTCCGCGTGCGTTCTATTATTTTTGGAGAAAATTTATAAGAGTTTTACTTTGAATTTTCTAGAACTGTGAAAGAATTTTATTCTCGGGTTTTATAGACTGTTTTTCAAATTTGAAGGTTTAAAATCACAACTATAATTGCTGTTGTTACAGGTAGTGTTTTTGGGATAAACATGGATTGTTTTGAGCCTGTTTTACTGCACTATTATTACTGCAATAATACATGAGTTACTGGTTTAATTGTTGGCTGACTTTTTGTTGTTTCAAAAGCTATTTATAGCATGAACTTGGATAAGTTTAAGGCCAGGTTCATTCAGATTATAACAACTTTTGATAGCCAATTAATCCGAAGTTTATGGGACATTATTGTTATGTCTTTTGGACCATTTTACCCCGAGTTTTACACTATAAATAGTTGATCTTTTCAGCTTTTCTAATTATCCGAAATTCATATTTCATCCTCTGAAAAACATTATTCTCTCTCAATTTCGAGTTCTTTGTTTTTGGTACTAGGAGAAGAGTAGTACCACACCTTATCCACTTTGTTATTCATGTGTACGAATATTCAAAGAGACCGTGCTAATCTCGGGGGACGACTACCTACTACAGCGAATTTGTTTACGAAATTCTAAAAAAGAATTTTTATAATATATAAATTACATAAATAGGATATTGCAATTCAAAGGTTCTAAAATATTTGAAAAACCATATATATATATTCTCAATATATATACAAATTTAAGCAACAAATATGAGAAAATCAATAAAATCTTAAAAGTTTGAAATTATAAATTTTAAAAATAGAAGACAACCAGTGGTCCTAGTGGAAAAGATGATATGTTCATCTTAGGAGATTCTGATTCAAATTTCTTTGTTTGCAAGGTGCGTGCATTGTCAAAAGGGTTAAGAATCTGTGTGAATGGATACTACCTTGTAATCATCTTAAAACTACTAAAATTATTTTTCAAAATAATATATTTTAAAAGTATTTAAATTAAAATTTAATATGTATAGATAAATTTTATATAATATTTATTAAAATCAAAGTAAATTAAAATCGATAAAAATGCTAGCTTTGATGTGATATGTTGATGTGAAATCAATAAACTTAACAAAAATATTGACAGTGTTAACAATGGGATTTGGATTTTTTTTTATTTATTACGTAAAAGAATTAAATTCTCAAAAATTAAAGTAAAGCGACTAAGTGTATAGGGACTAGGAGCACATTTTAACCAAAACTTTCTTATCTAATGGAATAAAATAAATCAAAGGGATAAACGTAGAAACCGTCCTTACCAGCAGGGGTCTTTTTTTGTCACCGGAGCTCAAATATTGAAAATGGATATTTGGGTTGCGTTTATTGTCACGCCTGAGAAGAGGCGGGGTCATTAATCTCATATCGGAAAAGAAAAGAGAGATCTTGGGATATAAATACGGTGGCGCTGCACATCCTATCAGACATGTCTTTTGGGAAGAGGGTAATGGCCCCGTGACATTATTCAAAAGCTAAACAGTTTTAAAGGGATTAGAAAATAGTATTTCTTCATATTACTTTTGTGCCATTAAATTTGTTTTTTATTATTTTTTGGGTCAATTTTTTTAATTTTGACTTATCATTATTTAAAATTTATTATTAATAAAAATATAAAAAATATATTCTATAAACCTTCAGTCAAATAGTTTTAAAATATATATTTTGTAAAATTTAATTGTTTAAAATACTTAAAAATAATCATGCTCAAAGTGTACAAAATTTGACTTTAAAAAAGTCAATAAAGGACAGAATTAATGGGATGGAGGAAGTAGTTTTTTTTCTTGATCCTTTGATAAGGCACACATATCTTACAGACAAGATTACTCCAGGCCAAATCTCCTTAAATAAATATCACCCTCTTTTTTACTGAGACCACTCGTTAAGTACTTAAAAATAATGTTTTTTAACGAAAAATAAAATATCTGTGGAAAATAATGGAGTTTACCCTTAAGAATTAATATATTGTCTCAAATAGGACTGTAAATGGGACGAGACTAATTATGAGCTCCTCGCGTTCGACTTGGTCAAAACTCGGCCAATACTCAACTCGATTCGAATAGATTATACTTGACTCTAGTTCTTAACGAATCAAATTAAGCTAAAACTCAACTCAAGTTATTAACGAGCTTAATCGAGCTCATAATTGTTCGATTTGACTCGACTCATTTGCACCCTAGTCTCAAAGAAGGTCTAGAAATTAATTAGGATAGATATTCAAATATATCCATTATCGTATAGTAATCATACAACACTTAAATCAGATTGATTCAAAATATGAACATCGAGTTTTGTATACTCCCCTTTATAAGTAGAGCGCTCACTAATTATTTTATGATGTATTAGACGCATGTTTGCACTCCATGAATCTTTAAATTATTTTATGATTATATTTGTTTATGGGTAGACAGATCTGTTTATAAGTCAATCAATTCGACTTATTTTATATTAGTAATCTTTAATTTTTTTAACAATTTCTATATATAATTTTTAATAGAATTTATATATTTTTTATAACTAAGAATGTATTTTATTTTTATTCAAATATAAACTTGTATATTAATATAAAAGTATATTTTAAAATGAAATCCACTAATTGGCCTAATAAGCTTTAATTGCATAAAAATAAGATCCACTAATTGGCTTAATGGCTAAGGATTGATTTAATGTATTTTATTTTTATTCAAATATAAACTTGTATATTAATATAAATGTATATTTTATTCAAATTTTGTTACAGAATTGTTAGTGAGCCTTAATCTATCTAGGGATGTCAATGGGGCGGGTTTTGCAGGGATTCGCCTCACTTCGCATTCAATTGGGCAGGGATGGTTACAAATTTCGCGAGTTGTCGGGCGGGGGTGAAGATAAAAAGTAGATTCGTCGTGGGTGGTGGGGAAGTTGTGAATATGTCTTTGTACCCGCCCCATCCGCCTCGCATCATCCCACCAACCCCAATAGATCTTATAAAATAATATTATAAATGTTATTAAAAATACAATACCGGTTTGGGTCATAGTCAAATTTAAGATAATTTATATTGACTTTTTCTTGGGATATTAATGAAAAAATCAATATATATATAATTGAGTTTGAAATTTATCATATCAACTTTATAATTTTTTTTAATATATCAATTTGAATCAGAGTCAAATTTAAAATTAATTTACAATGACTTATCTCAAAATATTTTTGAAAATTTATTATTGTTTGAAATATATGACTGCAAAATTACACTGTTAACACTAACTGGGAATAATAATAAAATAAAGAAACGATCAAAACCCTTAACCGTGTCATGGTGAAACCACTGCCTTAGAAACGAATTCGCCCCGATGTGCGTAATCACTACAATAGGCTGATTGTCCCCCAGGTTAACACGGTTGCTCCGATAATTCGTACACCCAAAACCGGAGTGAACTGCGGTGGTATTGCTCCTCTGATCACTAGAAGTTTATAGAAGCTGTGAGAGCTTTTGAGCGAGGATTTGAGAATGAGTTGATAATTTGAGAAGCCAACTTGCTTCTCTATTTATAGGATGCTCGTAGGGTAAAATCAACCAACATAAAATTAGATTAAAAATCTGATTTAATTTTTGAATTTAAACTATTATAGCTTCTATATTTAATCATATGAAACTGCTGAATTAAACAGATGAACATGGCCCCAAAAGCATCCAGGTTCGTAGTTTAAATCTCAACCGTTTGTAACTCCAGAAATAAATTTCTGTAACTATGTTTCATAGATTAAATTCAGAAAACTGGCCGTTTGAATTTTAATTTCAGAAATCAATACAGCTAACTAATCAGCTGTTTACCCTCTGAAATTATAGATTTCAAACAGACCATTTGAGCATTCTATAAATACCAGAAGAAACATTCTTTCACAACCTTTCTTTTTATTCTCTGAAAATTCCTTACGAATTTTCTCCAGAACGAATACTCCGCGCGAGAATGTGTCTTTGACACGTATTACCACGAACCACGTCCATGTTCACGAGCACGAGCCAAGGCGAGACGGACAGACGGCGGCGGCGCGCGAGATTGCCCTTTGTTCTCTATCACTCAACAAGGGAGGGAAGAATGAATAGCATAAATACCTTTCACACGGTATTTTACCCATTCAATGTAGGATAACCATTTTTCGCATTACCAACATTCCCCCACTCATGCAAAAGAATTCTTTTGAAACTCGATAAGTATCCTTATTAGAAGAGCAATAATGAGATTAGTTGCTTAAGCACTAGTGAACGTATCTTGAACTAGTACATAGTGATGATAGTGATGATGAGCAATCCTTCTCTTAGACAAGTGAAACTAGTCTTGAACTTTCTAAGATTGGGGTAAACTCATAACACACAACTAACCCCTTTATCCACCGAAGTTCTCGATGTGTAAGATATATATATATATATATATATATATATATATATATATATATATATATATATATATATATATATTTGGCCATCTTACCTCAGGATTCTAGTAAGTGTTTTAGAAAAACATCCGAATGTTTTTCATAGAAGGTGGCTAATCCTTCTGACTTACGTAGGTTATTTCATCAGGTTTGTTTCAATAAAACCATCCATATAAGACTATGAAATAATTAAGAGCTTTCATATTAGCTCAGCCTCACAAAGGGTAAGGTGATTTTCTTCAAGTTCATATTAAATGAACCACCCAAACTCTGGGCTAAGAAATCATTAAGAATAAATATTCAACCTCGTTTATCGGTAAATTTAACATGTCTTTCTCAATAGGAACTCCCAAACTCTTGGGTTTGAATTCATTAAGAGTTTCAGTGAAACTCAACCTCTCTAGCGGTAAGTTCATTTAGTCCTTTGCACTTGGGACTACCCACTTAACACTGGGTTATGAACTTATTAAGAATAGATAATCAGCCAAAATCGGTAAATTCATCAAGTCTTTCTCACTAAGACCACCCAAAACCTAGGCTATGAATTTATTAAGAGCAATTAAGCTCATCCTGGGCATGTACATTATTCATCATATGGATAGGTACAGTATAAATGTACACTATGAGTCTTTCCATGGTTTTGTTTGACCACATTGAACTTAGATAACAAAGTTGGGTATCCACCATGAATTCCTCAACCAATGGGCTTTAAACCCATCCCCTTCGATGAATCTAGGACCAACTTCCTACTTAACCCTTTGGTAAGCAGATCTGCTAGGTTCCTTTCTGACTTCACATACTCTAAAGTGAGTACTTCATTCCTTATCAAGTGTCTAACTGATTCATGTCTTATGCGAATGTGTCTTTTCTTACCATTGAAAGCTTGGTTCTTAGCCACACTAATCACAACTTGTTAATCACACAGTAAAGAGACTAGAGGAGTCAGTATTTCCCAAAACAGAATCTTTGCTAATAAATTTCTGAGCCTCTCGGCTTCTTGCCCAGCTAAGTTGAGAGCTATAAACTCTGACTCCATAGTAGAGCGAGCAATGCAAGTCTGCTTTGCGGATTTCCACGAGATTTCTGCTCCACCCAAAGTAAAAACATACCCACTCATAGAGCTTACCTCGTCGTTATCAGAAACCCAGTTGGCGACACAGTATCTTTCTAAAACCGCAGGAAAGCCAACATACTCTCCAATCCATAGTAACCTTAAGATACTTTAGTAAGCATCTAAGCGCAACCTAGTGATCACTACTAGGGTTGTGAGTATATCTACTAAGTTTGCTCACAGCGTAGGCAATATCAGGCCGAGTATAGTTCATTAGGAACATAAGGCTTCCAATTATTTTAGCATATTCAATTTCGGAAACACTACTTCCTTTATTCTTGAAGAGATGTGCGCTAGAGACATAAGGTGTTCAAACAGGGATGACGTCAAAACTGTCAAATTTCTTTAACACTTTCTCAATATAGTGCGTTTGATTTAAAGAAAATCCCTTTTCAGTTTTGGTGACTTTGACTTCTAAGATTACGTCAACTTCTCCCATATCAGTCATCTCAAACTTAATGGACAAGAAATTTTTCGTTTTGTTAATGGACTCAATGTTTGTACTGAAAATTAGCATATCATCTACATATAAACTTATGATGACACAATCAGCACCAAACATCCTCGAATACACGCATGCGTCCGAACCATTCACAACAAAACCAAAACTAAGGATAGTTTTATGAAATTTCTCATACCATTGTTTAGGAGCTTACTTAAGGCCATAAAGAGACTTTTTGAGTCTGCAAACTTTGCCTTCCATACCAGATGTCTCAAAACCTGGCGGTTGCTCCATATAGATCTCCTCATCTAGATCTTCATTCAAAAAAGCATTCATTACATCCATTTGATGTACTTGCAATTTATGAATGGAGGCTAGTGCAAACAATGCACAAATTGTTGAGATTTTCGTTCCGGGAGAGTAAGTATCGAAGAAGTCTAAACCAAACTTTTGAGTGAACCCTTTGACGACTAGCCTTGCCATGTACCTCTAGATCGAACCATCTGGTCTGAGTTTCTTCCGGAAGACCCACTTGTTACTGATTGGTTTGAATCCTCTTGGCAAGTCCACCAAATCCCAAGTATGATTAGACATAATTGAATCTAGTTCGCCCTTAATCGCATCTTTCCAGAAACTAGCGTCAATCGATCTCATAGAGTCCTTGTAAGTCTTTGGATCCTCATCTAATAGAAAGACTCGAGCTATCGGATCGGATAAGGTGTCTATCGTAACCCTTTTTAGGAGGTTTCGACGTTATTTGGAAAACTTAAGAAAACACGGAGTTGCCACCAATCTTTTTGAAAAAAAAGTGTGATTGGATCACTTTTAGAATGAGGGTTATTTTAGTAAAACATTTTATTTATCAAAATAACATTTTTGGTCCACGAAAACAAGAGAAAACATGTTCGGGGGTCGGTTACATGGGGAAAGGATTAGCACCCCACAATGCCCAAAAATTGGTACCTAATTGATT
The DNA here is from genome assembly GCA_019671005.1 of Hibiscus mutabilis. Classification (NCBI taxonomy): domain Eukaryota; kingdom Viridiplantae; phylum Streptophyta; class Magnoliopsida; order Malvales; family Malvaceae; genus Hibiscus; species Hibiscus mutabilis. Next base: position 24,874,944 of record CM033712.1, read on the forward strand.
TAAAAAAGTATTTTGAAAATTAGAATTTGCAAGTTCACAAGAGTTTCAATTCATTCGTCCATTTTATGAATATAAGTCTATTTTAACAGCCTTATCGCTCGGGAAATAAACTTCAATCACCGCCAACACTCCTAGCGCTAACCCGTTATTCTCGTTTGATAAGACGCCGCATTAATTAAGTTTTCACTTTTTAAACAAACCAAAGAAGATATTAAGTGTGTTAACCTTTTTTAGAATTAAGACTTATTTAGAATAAACTGTAGAGAAATGTCTATATTCATTTTAACTATTAAGGTTATAATAAAATTAAGTGTATTTTATTAAAATTATGAAGGAAATATTTCTGCACACATGTCTCTATTCTAAGTATTTAAGATCTTATTCCTAGGGTTTTAACAAACAAAACAAGTACACAATAAGGAATTAAATTACTTGAATTAGGTCAAATAACTAAATAATTACTAAATTTAAAATAAAGAAAAGGGAAATTAGTCTTTTTTATTTTTAAAAAAAAAAAGGAAAAAATAATTAGGGTCTGAATTGAAAGAAAAATGAAGTAAAAAGGCTGATTTGAAAGCAATTGGGAATATGGTGCGTAATTTGAAAGAAGAAGGACCAAATTAAAAGGATTGAAAACTGAAAAGTTGTGGCGCAAGATCCAAAGAAGAAGAGCATGGGTAAGAGGAGGATATGGGTCAACCAAACGGTATAAATCACTAATATCATAAACAAAAAAATATTTCCTCCTTTTTAATTAAAACAGATCAAAATTGACTCCTTCAAATCCTCTGAACTCATTCATCATGTTCTTCATTTGTTGAAGAACACGGTAGAAGTTCGTCGTGCCGGCCGCCATTGATTGACGTCGACCACCATTGCCGACAGAGAAATTTCCAAAAATTTTGTCTTTTTCTAGATTCCAGCGACCTTACACCAAATTTTTCAGACCGAAGCTACATCAAAACCCAAATTACAGCGGCGTTTCAAAAATGGAGGTAAAAAGAAAATCCCTTTCTTTATTTTAAAACTGAGAGCATAAAGAAGAAAATTATCAGCAAAAACGAGCTTTATACCTCTAATGAACTTTCGATTACAACTGCTTGCTTGCTTACACCTTCTGGGAAATCCGAATGCCTATTTTTGTGTATTGTATGTGTGTATTGTGTTTGTTTTGTATGAATCTCGTGTGTCTAGTGTGTTGTTGCATGAAATTTACAATGTTGTTTATAGGTACAAAAATGCTTGAATTTCAAGCTTGTATCCTTGATTTCTTCCCCTCTGATTGCTTGATATTTCCCATGGCATCAATTTAGGGATTGATCATTCCCGTTTTGCTTCTAATTTGATCATGATTTTCCAACTAGGGCTTTGAATTAGGGATTTGGTGCTCTATTTAGGGTTTTAATCCACTTTTATTTCCTTTTGCATGAATCTGATGATTGTAACTAGCGCTGACGAGGAGCGGTTCAAGGCAAAAATGGTACGACTATCACCGGGGAAGATAATATTTCTAGAGGAAGTTGGACGGTCGGGCACGTAGCTGCCACACGCGAGTGGTGATCCATGTGTTTTGCTGCTAATCGATCTTGCCGTTCAATTGCTCCTTGATCCAACGGTGATTGGGATGCGGCACTTGATCATCTCCATTTGGCGTGATCTGCGCCATTGGATCAATCCCTTGATCCAACAGTTGTCCTTCAGCTGCGCATAATAAAAAATAGCATTAAGGTTTTGGTTAGTTGGGCCGGTCGGGCCTTGTTATGTATGGATCTATATAAAAAAAACAATAGACATGTAATTTTTATGGACTCTTTTTTAATGGGTTTATTTTAACCTAATGGGTTTTATACAATGGACCCTTTTTTATATTTTGGGTTTTATACTATTTATTAACTATTATACTAACTACTATAACACAATGCTAACATTAATAATGTACTAATACTACTACAATACTACTAATCTGAGAATGACATGGATATAATACAACAATAAAATGAAAGCAGAAACAAAGAGTTAGGTGAAAATTCAGTGACAATAGTGTCTAAATCATTTATCTCAGAAATAAAGGAAGTTATGAAGTCTGGTCCAAAAGAGGTTTCTACTCTTTGTCTCTTACTTCTTATAGATTTAAATTCAATCTCTTGAGAACCCCTAGCAGGCACACTAGAAGAAGAGGATGGAAAATTTTCTATTTGTGTTTCAACTGTTAACCTAGGTTTCTTTAGAGCAAAGATATCTTTAGAGAAAACAGCATCCCTAGATTAACAAATAGAATAGTCATGCAGGAACATGAATCTATATGCGACACTATTCGTTGCATACCTGATAAACACTGCATCAATGGTTTTAGGTCCAATGGTGGACTTCTTAAACTCTGGCAATCCCACTTTAGCCAGACACCCCCACACTTTTAGGTATTGCAGATTTGGAGCATAACATTTCAACAGTTCATATAGGGTAGAATCTAATTTCTTATGGGGTACTCGGTTCAAAATATGATTTGCCGATAGAATGGCTTCCCCCCACATGTTGTCGGACAACCCAAAATATATCAATAATGAGTTCATCATCTCTTTTAAAGTCCTATTTTCCTCTTGGCTATATCATTCTGTTGAGGAAAGTAAGGAGCTGAAGTTTCGCATATTATGTCATTCGTCTCACACACCTCTTTTAGAAAATTAGACCTGTATTCACCACCTCTATCAGATCTAACTCGTTTTATTCTCCTATCTAACTGATTTTCAACCTTTGCCTTATAAATAAGAAAGAAGTTTTCAGCTTCATATTTAGTTCTTAGGAGATAAACTTTTGTATATCTCGGGTAATCATCTACAAAAGTGATGTAATATTGTTTTCTTCCTTTACTCTCAGAGTTTCTAAAGTCTACTAGATTAGTATGTATAAGTTCTAACAGTTCAATTTTCCTCTTAGAAACAGTCTTAAAGGGAGGTTTAGCATGCTTAGATTCTACACAAATCTCACATTTGTTAAAGCTATTTAAGTCTACTTTAGGCAGAATATTCATTTTAACCAGTTTCTTTAAAGAGTGAATATTCATGTGTCCAAATCTAGCATGCCACATATTCACAGGTTCAACGGTATAAGCAGAAGTGGTAGCTTTATTCTCATTAAGTTGAGTTTCTATGAAAAATAAACCCCCGTTTAGAAAACCTTTTCCAACATAATCACCATTTCGGGAGAGTACAAGTTTATCTACCTCAAAAACTAACTTAATACCTACCTTATTTAAAAGTCTACCACTTATTAAATTTCTACGCAGGGTAGGTACATACAGAACATTGTTAAGCACTAAAGTTTTACCGGAAGTCAGTTTGAGTAAAACCTTGCTTTTGCCTAGCACTTCTGAGCTACTAGAGTTCCCCATGTACACTCGTTCACCGTCGTTCCCATCCTCAAACTCGGTGAAAAATTTCTTCCTTGCGCAGAAGTGTTTGGAAGCGCCAGTGTCCATGATCCATTCAGTATTGTTATCCACTACGTTGACTTTGGAAACTACCGCAGCTATGACATCTCCAGCATCGTCCTCCACCATGTTTAGATGTGGTTTGTTCTCGTTCTAGCGATTTGAACGATGTTGACATTGATACGTTTTGTGACCAGCTTGACCGTAGACATAGCACTTTAGGGACCTTCTGTCAGGTTTTGTAATACCTCAAAATTTTGGTTAGTGACCAAAATCTAAGACTTGAAAAGTTGGTGACCAAAATGTAAAAATTCAAAAGTTTGGTGCCAAAGTGTAAATTTCAAAAAGTTCATAGACTAAGTTGAAATTTTCAAAAGTTATGTAAGTTAGTCCCGTAAATGAATAATTAACCCCCATGAGTAGCATTTTTGTGTTACCCGAATTTTTGATACGGGGTTTGTATTAAGAGCTATAAAGTTTTGAAGTTCGGGAAAAATCTGGATAATCGGATTTAATCGAATAAATGAGAAATATTTTATGAGATATTTTAGGAGATATTTTATTAAAAAAACAAGCATAGAATGGTCATTTCCATGTTTTATTTTAATAAAAATTAAAATGGACCATTGGATCAAAGGTTACTTTTCCATGTTTAATCTTAGACATTGGATGAAAATGGCAAGATGGTAATTTTTTATGATGGCAAGGGCAAAGCTGGTAATCACTAACTCCTTAGATTGTTTTGGGCCCTTGGATTGGTAGGTAGACATGTGGTTTAATATAGAGCTTTGGATTGCAAGGGTAAAAAGGTCATTAGACTTTAAAAATGAATTCATTTTTATATATTAAGTACAAGTGGCTAAACTGGAAGGAAAAGAAATTTCAAGATTTCTCCCCCAATTTCAGCCAAGTTTCAAACACCCCAAGGTAAGGAAGAAAAAATTTTCTTCTTGATTTTCAAGCTTATTTAGTTAGAATTTTGATGAAGGCATGAAACATGAAATTAATCTACATGAAATTCTCTATCTTTTGGTACCAATTATTCATGCTTTCCTTGCTTAGAACCTTGGTTTTGTGACTTTGAAGGATAAAGGGGATGTTGTTTTAGGATGAACTAGGGTTAGTTTTTGATGAATATGATGTTGTAGAATCATATTAAAGCTTGTATGATGATTGAAACTACATGGAAATGGCTAAACCCTAAATTATTCAAAGTTAGGGTTTTAGTAGAAAAGTTGAAGTTGGATTGATTTTGAGTTAGGAATGATTGTGAAGCTTGGAAATTATGTCTAAGTGTTAAGTGGACTAATTTGGAAACTTGGAAAAGTATAAGGGTGATTTCAGCATTTTGATAGAATTAGGGGAAATTATGGAAAATTTTCCATAAATTTGAAAATGTTGAAATTATGATTTTACAAGCTTTAAAATGTCATTTGCACTATTTTGAAAGTTTGTAAAACATAGGGACCAATTCAGAAATTTTGAAAACATTGGGGACCAATTCGGCAATTTGGAAGAAATTAAGAACTTAAGTGAAAATCTATTTTTATGGAAGCATTATGCTGGAAAAAATATTAGAATGAGTTATAAATCATTCTTTGAGTAAAGGTTGGAAGAAATACGAAGTATTGATGATTGAATGACTTGTGTCATGAAACTAAATTTGGAAAATATTAGGGTGTTTATAGGAAAAGTATTCCTATATTGTTTATGTGTTAGTAAGATACTAACATATTATTTGGAATGTACTTATGGTATTTTAATACACTTGTAGACTGTGAATAAAATCAAGATCGAGTTAGCAATTGAGAAAAGGAACGGGATCAAAGTTGAACTTAGTGAGGCTAGTGAATATTGACAAAGCATAAAGTGTCAAGGTGAGTGCATTTTAATGCATGGATAATACTATGATTATCATTTGGGAGACTTGTCATAAGTCTACCTTATTAATAATTACTTGATAATTATATGTTTATATCATGAACTTATATTTGACATATTGAGAATTGTCAAAGGAAGAACTATGATGCATTTGATCACTAAATATACCAGGTATGTATGGTTATGTTATATTTAGGGTATGAACTGCTCAATATTTAATAATATTGCCATGGATGAATTGAATATGGAATTGGAAAGTATGCCCAAATAAATATTTGAGGTATAGAGTATAGTTGGCATGCCATAGAGTCCAGCGGTTTAGCACTTTGGTGCGGTTTATTAACACTTGGGTGTGGTTCTTTAGCACTTATGTGCGATCTCTTAGCACTTCAGTGCGGTTTATTAGCACTTTGGTGTGGTTTTGACTCGTGTACTCAAGTCCTCAAAACTATGTTGGGCAATAATTTATTTGATAATAAATGATGAATAAATTAGAGAGTAAGTGAACTCTAGGAAAATGATAATAAATGGTGAATAAATTAGAGAGTAAGTGAACTCTCGGAAAATGATAATAAAAGGTGAATAAGTTAGAGAGTAAGTGAACTCTCAGATAATAAATGATAAATAATTCTAAAAGTAGGTAAATTCTCGGATAATGGCAAGGATAATAATATGATTTATGAATCTGGATTATATTATGTTAATATTTGATTAACATAAGGGAAATAAAAGAATAGTGATCAAACTGCATGTTTATTATATTATTGATATAATTCAAGCATGTTGATTTATATTAAATAATTATAATGCCTCACTAAGTATATACTTAGCATGTGATGGTTTTTCACGTGTAGGTAAAAAACCCGGCTCGGAGTAAAGTGTTAGGTATCACTATCAAAGGGGATATATGCAGTATCGGTAATTACATATTTGATGTACTTTGATATTTCTAGTTGGCATGTATAAATAAAAAGTAGCTCCTTTCAAACTAGTCTAGATATGGATTGTAATAATATCTAGATAAGTGGTTAGTATATGATATTGAGTTTTATTTAAATGATACTAGTTTAAAGAAATTGCTAGTAACAAAAATAGGGTAAGATTATAATAATATAATTTTAGAGTAATCAAAATGATTTTTATTTTAGGCAGTTTTGTTAATTGTATAGTATAGTTAAAAATTGCCAAGTTGCTGCCTGAAATCAAGGTCTATCTGATGGATAAAAAATTGGAAATAAATTTTACGCGATTAAAAAAGAAAAATTTTAAATCGTCATTTTTTACTTGTTCGGATAGCATAAAATATGGTTTAAACATCATGTGTCACTCTATACTAGTATTGGGTAATAAATACTGGTAAGGGTGTTACATTTATTGGTATCAGAGCTACAGGTTTAGCCGGTTCTGGATAGTAAATGAGTCTCTGTAGAAAGTCAGAGTTATATACATGCCACTAGAATATCTAAAAATTACTGATATTGTGTAGGATTATGATGATGCCTGATGTTGAATAGATTACTCCTTACTTATTTTAGATAAACGTGACATGAATAGATGCCGGGTTATCGAGAATCCCAACAGATTGTTGAGCAGGATGTGCCTGCTCGAAGCGGAAGTAATAAGGTGAATCAGAATCCAACTCAGGTTCAGCAAAATGTAGAGCAATTGGGTCAACAGAATGTAGAGCAACAGGTTCAGGAACAAAGAAATATGTCGGTACAAGATCAAGGCTTATTTATGCACTCTTTGGAGGTAATCCTAAATCGACAGGCAACAGTATCAATCCCAAAGGAATTAAGGAAAATTGGGGCACCAGAATTCTTGGGTGATACTGATGCAGATCCTATGGTTGCTGATTATTGGTTAAATGATATAAAGATCATATTAAATAGGATTCCTTATGATAAACAAGGAAAATTAGGAGTAGTATCCCTATTGGTGGAACAAGCCAGCATATGGTGGAACGTGATAACTACACAAGTACCTCTAGAACGGATTACTTGGGAATTCTTTCTATAAGAATTCAAGGAAAAATATATTGAAGAAAGTTGACCTTAAGGAAAAAGGTCATCATTTAAACGCAGTAAAGGAATACCACAACAGTATCCTACAGCATCAGCCTCTTCAGTTAAGAAGGGGTATGTAGGAGGAAAATCGAAGCAATCACAGACGAGTACTATGGGTACTCGAGATTCTGGAATTCGCCCTATTACAGAATACGAGGATTGTGGCAAAAGGCATCCTGGTCAGTGCTGGTTGACTGGGGCATGTTTCTATTGTGGGCAAGCTAGTCATATCAAGAAGCATTGTCCAGAACTTCACCCAAATTAGCCTATTGTAGCACATCAGGCTGGTAAAGGAAATAACGGTAGTAACTCAAGAACATCTGCATTTACGCCTAATCGAGAGAGCAAGGCTACAGCTCGGGTATACCACATCAAAACTGTTGAGGATCAGGATGATGCAGAGATCGTAGCACGTATGATCGAACTCTTTGGCGGACCTATCTTTGCATTGATTGATCTAGGCTCTGCTCATTCTTACATTAGTTCTAAAATAATATTCGAAAGAAATATCCCAATAGAACCAAATTCAAATAAAGTAGTTGTCGTCAATCTAATAGGACAAAGTGCCAAAGTGAGTCGAATATACAAGAAATGTCCTCTAAAGATTCAAATAGTAGAATTTCTTTTTGGTTTTATGGAAAATATAAAAAGGTTAATCTTGAAGAAACCAGACGGTTCAAAGATGGTATTTGTAGGTGAAAGACCGGATAATCTGAACAATGTGATTAGTGCTTAGAAACAAAATTAAATCTGGAAAATGTACCAACGGTACAAGAATTTCTAAATGTTTTCCGGATGAATTACCGAGATTACCTCCAGATTGAGAGGAAGAATTCGGTATTGATGTGCTTCCTAGAATAGCACCAATATCGATAGCACCTTATAGGATAAATCCTACAGAGCTTAGAGAATTGAAAGCTCAGTTACAAGAATTATTAGACCGAGGTTTTATACGACCTAGTATATCACCTTGGGGAGCCTCAGTCCTATTTATATAGAAGAATGACGGATCAATAAGATAATGAGTAGATTATTGTTAACTTAATGAAGTGACAATCAGGAATAAGTGTCTTTTACCGAGGATTGATGATCTCTTTGATCAACTTAAAGGATCGACGGTGTTCGCTAAGATTGATCTTCGATCGGGGTATCATTAATTAAAAATTAAGGAGACGGATATCCCAAAGATATCTTTCAGAACCAGATATGGGCATTACGAGTTTGTAGTAATGCCATTTAGACTTACAAATGCACTAACGGCATTTATGGATTTAATGAATCGAATCTTCTAGCAGTATTTGGATCGATTTGTGGTAGTATTTATTGATGACATATTGGTTTATTCTAAAACCAAGGAGGAGCACGATACTCATCTTCGAGTAGTTCTCCAGATCTTATGAGAAAAGAAGTTGTACGCAAAGCTGTCAAAGTGTGAATTATGGTTATCAGAAGTAAATTTCCTTGGGCATGTAGTTTCAGCTGAGGGAATTCGAGTTGATCCCAAAATGGTTCAAGCAATCCTAGAGTGGAAAGTTCCTAAGAATATCTCCGAAGTGAGAAGCTTTTTGGGATTAGCTGTTATTATCGGCGGTTTGTGAAAGATTTTTCAATGATTGCCTCTCCGATAACCAAGCTGTTAAGAAAAGAGGTACCATTCGTCTGGACGGAAGAATGTCAAGAAAGTTTTGATCAACTAAAGAAGGTTTTGACAGAAGCTCATGTTCTAGTACAACCAGAACATGGAAATAAATTTGTAATATATAGCGATGCCTCCCATAATGGTTTGGGATGTCTGCTGATGTAAGAAGGAAATGTGGTAGCTTATGGTTCACGACAACTCAAAACTCATGAGAGAAACTATTCTACTCGTGATTTAGAGTTGGTTGCAGTGGTGTTTGCTCTAAAAATTTGGCGACACTACTTATATGGTGAAAAATGCTATATTTTCACTGATCATAAAAGTTTGAAGTACTTGTTATCCCAAAAGGAGCTCAATTTGAGGCAGAGAAGATGGATAGAATTAATCAAGGATTATTATGTAATTATTGATTATCATCCGGGAAAAGCTAATGTGGTAGTTGATGGACTTAGCCAGGAAACATTTTCTGCCTTGAGAGCCATGAGTGCCCAGTTGAAAATGCAGGAAAATGGTGCATTAGTGGCGGAATTTCAAATCAAGCCAACTTTGATAGAGAAAATTAAAGAGTTACTATGTATTTTGTAATGGGCTTGTCTTTGACACCAAGTAAAAAGGATGCAATCTGGGTGATCATGGATCGATTGACTAAATCAGCACATTTCATACCAGTTCGTATGGACTATTCCTTGAACAAGCTGGCGGAACTATATATTAAGGAGATTGTTAGATTGCATGGTATTTCTATGTCTATTATATCGGATAGGGATCCTAGGTTTACATCAAGATTTTGGAGTGCCTTGCATAAGGCATTGGGAACTAAATTACATTTTAGTACTACTTTTTATCCCCAGACGAACGTGTAGTTGAAGAGAACTATCCAAGTATTGGAGGATATGCTTAGAGCGTGTGTAATAAACTTTGGGGGTTCTTGGGAAAAGCATCTCCCCTTGACAGAATTTACATATAATAATAGTTATTAATCGAGTATAAAAATGGCTCCTTACGAAGCATTATATGGGAGGAAATGCAGAACGCCATTAAATTGGTTCGAGCTTGAGGATCGAAAGGTTATTGGACCGAATCTTGTTCAGAGAATAGAAGACAAGGTAAACGTTGTTCAGGACAATCTCAAAGCTGCCTCCGACAGACAAAAATTTTACTCATATCTTAAAAGAAAAGACATTGAGTTTGAAGTCAGAGATAAAGTATTTGTAAAGGTATCACCCTGGAAGAAAGTGTTACGCTTTGGACAAAAAGGCAAACTTAGTCCATGATTTATCGGCCCTTACGAGATTCTAAAAAGGGTTAGTCTAGTGGCATATCAATTAGCGTTACCACCTGAGATGAGTAAGATCCATGATGTTTTTCATGTATCCATGCTGAGGAAGTATCGATCAGATCCTTCGCATGTCATTACACAGAAGAAATCGAGATTCAACAAGATCTAACATACGAGGAGGAACCTGTGAGGATATTAGCTCATGGAGAAAAACAGTTAAGAAATAAAAAGATTCCTCTAGTCAAAGTGTTATGGAGAAATCACAAAGTAGAGGAAGCTACTTGGGAACCTGAGGAATCAATGAAAAAGCAGTATCCACATTTTTTTTTTCAATCTAGTACTTAGGAAAATTTGAGGACGAATTTTCTTAAGGGGGGAGAATTATAATACCTCAAAATTTTGGTTAGTGGCCAAAATGTAGGACTTTAAAAGTTGATGACCAAAATGTAAAAATTCAAAAGTTTGGTGCCAAAGTGTAAATTTTGAAAAGTTTAGGGACTAAGTTGTAATTTTCAAAAGTTATGTAAGTTAGTCCCGTAAATGAATAGTTCACCCCCAAGAGTGGCATTTCATGTTACCTAGATTTTTTATACGGGGTTTGTATTAAGAGCTATAAAGTTTTGAAGTTCGGAAAAAATCCAGATAATCGAATTTAATCGAATATGTGAGAAATCTTTTATGAGATATTTTATTAAAAAACAATGATAGAATGGTCATTTACATGTCTTGTTTTAATAAAAATTAATATGGACCATTGGATCAAAGGTTACTTTTCCATGTTTAATCTTAGCCATTGGATGAAAATGGCAAGATGGTAATTTTTGATGATGGCAAGGGCAAAGTTGGTAATCACTAACTCCTTGGATTGTTTTGGGCCCTTGGATTGGTAGGTAGACATGTGGTTTAATATGGAGCTTTGGATTGCAAGGGTAAAAAGGCCATTAGACTTTAAAAATGAATTTTTAATTTATTTTTATATATTAAGTACAAGTGGCTAAATTGGAAGGAAAAGAAATTTCAAGATTTCTCCCCCAATTTCAGCCAAGTTTCGAACACCCCAAGGTAAGGAAGAAAAATTTTTCTTCTTGATTTTCAAGCTTATTTAGTTGGAATTTTGATGAAGGCATGAAACATGAAATTAATCTACATGAAATTCTCTATCTCTTGGTACCAATTGTTCATGCTTTCCTTGCTTAGAACCCTGGTTTTGTGACTTTGAAGGATAAAGGGGATGTTGTTTTAGGATGAACTAGGGTTAGTTTTTTATGAATATGATGTTGTAGAATCATATTAAAGCTTGTATGATGATTGTAATTACATGGAAATGGCTAAACCCTAAATTGTTCAAAGTTAGGATTTAGTAGAAAAGTTGAAGTTGGATTGATTTTGAGTTAGGAATGATTGTGAAGCTTGGAAATGATGTCTAAGTGTTAAGTGGACTAATTTGGAAACTTGGAAAAATATAAGGGTGATTTTGACATTTTGATAGAATTAGGGGAAATTATGGAAAATTTTCCGTAAATTTGGAAATGTTGAAATTATGATTTTACAAGCTTTAAAATGTCATTTGGACTATTTTGGAAGTTTGTAAAACATAGGGACCAATTCAAAATTTTTGAAAAGATTGGGGACCAATTCGGCAATTTGGAAGAAATTAAGAACTTAAGTGAAAATTTATTTTTATGGAAGCAGTTTGCTGGAATAAATATTAGAATGGGTTATAAATCATTCTTTTAGTAAAGGTTGGAAGAAATATGAAGTATTGGGGATGGAATGACTTATGTCATGAAACTAATATTTGGAAAATATTAGGGTGTTTATAGGAAAATTATTCCTATATTGTTTATGTGTTAGTAAGATACTAACATATAATTTGGAATGTACTTATGGTATTTTAATACACTTGTAGACTGTGAATAAAATCAAGATTGAGTTAGCAATTGAGAAAAGGAACGGGATCAAAGTTGAACTTAGTGAGGCTAATGAATATTGACAAAGCATAAAGTGTCAAGGTGAGTGCATTTTTATGCATGGATAATACTATGATTATCATTTTGGAAGACTTGTAATAAGTCTACCTTATTAATAATTACTTGATAATTATATGTTTATATCATGAACTTATATTTGACATATTGAGAATTGTCAAAGGAAGAACTATGATGCATTTGATCACTAAATATACCAGGTATGTATGGTTATGTTATATTTAGGGTATGAACTGCCCAGTATTTAATTATATTGCCATGGATGAATTGAATATGGAATTGGAAAGTATGCCCAAATAAATATTTGAGGTATAGAGTATAGTTGGCATGCCATAGAGTCCAGCGGTTTAGCACTTCGGTGCGGTTTATTAACACTTAGGTGTGGTTCTTTAGCACTTATGTGCGGTCTCTTAGCACTTTGGTGCGGTTTTGACTCGTGTACTCAAGTCCTCAAAACTATGTTGGGTAATAATTTATTTGATAATAAATGATGAATAAATTAGAGAGTAAGTAAACTATCAGAAAATGATAATAAATGGTGAATAAATTAGAGAGTAAGTGAACTCTCGGAAAATGATAATAAAAGGTGAATAAGTTAGAGAGTAAGTGAACTCTCGGATAATAAATGGTAAATAATTCAAAAAGTAGGTAAATTCTCGGATAATGACAAGGATAATAATAGGATTTATGAATCTGGATTATATTATGTTAATATTTTATTAACATAAGGGAAATAAAGGAATAGTGATCAAACTGCATGTTTATTATATTATTGATATAATTCAAGCATGTTGATTTATATTAAATATTTATAATGCCTCACTAAGTATATACTTAGCGTTTGATGGTTTTTCACGCGTAGGTAAAAAACCCGGTTCAGAGTAAAGAGTTAGGCATCACTATAAAAAGGGATATATGCAGTATCGGTAATTACATATTTGATGTATTTTGATATTTCTAGTTGGCATGTATAAATAAAAAGTAGCTCCTTTCAAACTAGTCTAGATATGGATTGTAATAATATCTAGATAAGTGGTTAGTATATGATATTGAGTTTTATTTAAATGATACTAGTTTAAAGAAATTGCTAGTAACGAAAATCGGGTAAGATTATAATAATGAAATTTTAGAGTAATCAAAATGATTTTTATTTTAGGCAGTTTTGTTAATTGTATAGTATAGTTAAAAATTGTCAAGTTGCTGCCTGAAATCGAGGTCTATCTGATGGATTAAAAATTGGAAATAAATTTTACGCGATTAAAAAAGAAAAATTTTAAATCGTCATTTTTGACTTGTTCGGATAGCATAAAATATGGTTTAAACATCATGTGACACTTTATACTAGTATCGGGTAATAAATACTGGTAAGGGTGTTACAGGTTTGGTCTTTGTTGGCTTCTTGAAGTTGGTGCTTTGTTGTGGTTTCATCTTTTTGTTCTAAAACCCCTTTTTCCCGGTCTTTTTGAACTTAGATCCTGAGGCACCTCTAGTCTCAACCAAGTTAGATTTAAAATACATTTGACCAAAGTTGTTTGTCACCTTATCTTTCAAACGGTTGGCCTCCTCTATCTTCATGTGGCCCACCAGCTCCTGAAGTCGAATATCCCTCTTCTTGTGTTTGAGAGAGTTGCGGTAGTCGAACCATGACTTGGGCAACTTCTCGATCAGGACGTTGGCTTGCAGTACCTCGCACATATGCATCCTTTCCACCAGTATGTCAGAGACGAGGTTTTCGTAGTCATGGACTTGATCCATTATTGGCTTGGCGTCAGTCATCTGGAATTTCAGCCACTCTCCGACGACATACTTCTTGATGCTTGCATCATCCGCGCCATACTTCCTCTCGAGAGTGTCCCATATCACCTTTATGCTTCGCTTCTTAAGAAACATGTCGAAGAGCTTGTTAGACATGTGACTTAGGAGATGGCCTCGCACCGTCTTGTTGTCCTTCTCATATTTTCTGATGGCAATGGTGGTAGCGTCGAAACCAGCATCCAACAGCATTTCGTCACCGGTAGTAGCGACATCAGTGGGAGTGGAGGTCGCCGATATGGAATGTGGTGGCTTGAGCAGCACGTAGTCAAGATCAAGCTGCTCGAAGAATATCAGAATCCACTGGGACCACCTTCAGTAATTGTTTCCGTCGAGCGCATCGAGCTTTGACAAGTCGGGAATCAACTTGCTTAGAGGTGTCAACATTTTGCAGTATATCGAGATAATTCGTTTCTAAATTGTTTGAAATATGTGACTGCAAAATTACACTGTTAGCACTGACTGAGAATAATAATAAAATAAAGAAACGATCGAAACCCTTAACAGTGTCGTGGCGAAACCACTGCCTTAGAAACGAATTTGCCCCAATGTGTGTAATCGCTATAGGCTGATCGTCCCCCAAGGATAACACGGTCACTTCAAGAATTCGTACACCCAAAACTGGAGTGAACTGTGGTGGTATTGCTCCTCTGATCACCAGAAGTATATAGAAGCTATGAGAGATTTTGAAAGGGGATTTGAGAGTGAGTTGATAATTTGAGAAGCCAACTTGTTTCTCTATTTATAGGATGCTCGTAGAGTAAAATCGACCAACATAAAATTAGATTAAAATTTTGATTTAATTTCCGAATTTAAACTGTTGTAACTTCTGCATTTAATCATATGAAACTGCTGGATTAAACAGATGAACTTGGCCCCAAAAGCGTCTAGGTTCGTAGTTTAAATCTCAGCCTTTTGTAACTCCAGAAATAAATTTCTCTAACTATGTTTCATAGATTAAATTCAGAAAACTGACTGCTTGAATTTTAATTTCAAAAATCAATACAGCTAATTAATCAACTGTTTACCCTCTAAAATTATAGAATTCGAACAAACCATTTGAGCAGACTATAAATACCAGAAGAAACATTCTTTCACAACCTTTTTTTTATTCTCTGAAAATTCGTAAGGAATTTTCACGAACCACGTACCACGTTCACAAGCCGAAACAAGACGAGACGGACGGCGGCGGCGGTGGCACGCGAGATTGCCCTTTGTTCTCTATCACTCACAAGGGAGGGGAGAATGAATGTCATAAATACCTTTCACACGGTATTTTACCCACTCAATGTGGGATAACCATTTTTCGCATTACCAACATATATATATAATTTATTATGTTTATTGGTTTATTCTTTATTATTGTTTGTCGTTATGCATTCTTTTTAAGGTTTTTTCTCCTCTTTGGTCCTCATCACATATATGTTATTCTTCTACTTTTTAATTTTATTTTTCTAATATTGTATGTTATTTAGATTCTATCGGTATTTGTTCTTATTTTTTAAGGTTGTTTTTAATTGTTATGTTTTTTAGTTCTTTCTGCAATGTTTATTTGTTAAGCAATTGAAATATTATTTTACATGTTATTTGTGCTATTTTTGATCTTTTACAATAGACTTTAGTATCTTTTGAGTCTAAACTTTTTTGTTGTACAATTTTAATTTCGTATATTATTATTTTAAAAAAATTGTGACAATTAGAATAATTTCACTATGTAGTGGGAGTCCGAATGACGGGTATTTTATACTTTTTTTCATAACAAATTTGATTTATATTTTTAACTAATAGTTATAAAAATATTATATGAAAGAGTTACGGGGCAGGTAAATGAGGGATTAGGTGGGTCTCAAGACCCACGTGGATAATGGGGCAGGGATGGTTTTAGTCTTGCGGATTGTGGGGCAAAGATGATTTTAGATTTTGTATTCGCAACGGGTCTGAGACGGGGATAGAGATAAAAATTCTTGACGGGGATGAATGTGAGAAGAGTACCCTTTTTACCCTACCGCCCAATTGACATTCGATTATCTATCTACCCATAAATAATGTTTTAAACTTTTAATTAGTCGAATTGAATAAAATACATTCTTAGTTATCAAAAATATATATATATAACTTGTATTAAAAATTATATGTAGAAATTGTTCAAAAATAATTAATGATTACTAATCATAAAATAAGTCGAATTGATTGACTTATAAACAGATCTATCTACCCATAAAAGTATATTAATATAAAAGTATATTGATATAAACGTGTATATTAATGTAAAAGTATATTTTATTTTAAAATGAGATCCACTAAAAGTATATAAATGAGATAATTGCACAAGAGATCCCAACTATTATCCCTTTCTAAATTGTCTCTAAACTTTAAAACATTCCATATCAATCCCTAAACTATGAAATCATTCTAAATTAGTCCCTAAACTTTAAAACATTTTATATTAGTCCTCAAACAATCAAGATCATTCCATTTTGATCCTTTCGTAAACGTGACGTTAACTCTACAAGTTGTAAAAAAATAATTTATTTTAAAGGTCTTAGGAATTGAACATGGGCCTAAAAAATTCCGAGGACCTTTAAAAACTATTAATTTTTTATGGTCACGAGTTCAATTCCCAATACCTTCAAAAATAGATAAAAAAATATTTAACCAATAGAGTTAACGAAAGTATCAAAACGAAATATTCTTGGTTGTTTGGGGATTGATATAGAACATTTTAAAATTTAAGACCAATTTAGAATGGGTCATATTTTGGGGGATAATATAGAATATTTTAAGGTTTAGGGACCAATTTATAATGGAGATCATAATTTGGGAGACCTTTTGTGCAATTAATTCAAATAAAAATGGAAATTTTTTGTTGGATTGGAGCATATTCAAGATTGAAACTTCTCTCAAAATTAGGTTTGACGTAACCCAAGAACACATTTATCCTTGTGTTGGGATGCAACACAAAAGAAATGGATAAAGTACATAACGGTCACTTAACTATCTCGAAAAATATAAAATTATCACCGAAGTTTCAAAAGTTACATAATAGATATTAAACTTCAAATTTCGTTACAAAATTGTCAGTGAGCCTTAATTGCCGTTAAATAGGTGATTTGGTAGTTATAAAAATGTGTGTAATGGCAAGTTTAGTCCCTTGTATTTACACATTTTGTCAATATAATCTTAATTCGAAAAAATTAATAAATTTAGGCCTCATTATTTATAAATTCTTTCAATTTGGTCCTATTTTAATTAAAATGTATTTGATATTTTAATAATAATATTTATTATTACTTATAATTTGGTGACTCATCACCTCCTAACCAAGACCCTAATCCCAAAGTTTTCTGACGCCACTTTCTTTGCTCCTGTCTCTAGCCTTTGTTACCCTTTGAGCCATGACCACCCTTTCCCTCACTCAACAATCGTTCAAAATTCCTTTAGACTCGATCCGTGCATGCTTGATATCCATAGTTCTCGATCTCGTGGGCCTCCTAATACCCTTTTCCATAATTCGTCGGCGTGGATCTGCTCTATTCTTGAAACCTGGTGGTGTATTTCCTCACCCCCTGATAACTTTTTTTTATCATATGAAATTACATAGGGTTTTTCGAGGGAAGAGTTGGTCGTCATATTGTGATGCATGTACCACAAATCAAGTTGAAGGATGAGATGGGCTAACTTTTCCACTTAGCCCAATCACTCGAGCCAAGTCCAAGATGATCAAGGACAAGTCGAATTCAATCGTCCAAGGATTCATAAGCAAAGGATTGCAAGCTGTCAAAAAGAATGAAGAATTTCTTGAAGGAAGTCCACACTTAACGTCTTTCAAGAATAATTGGGTCACAAAAATCCAACTTGCTGCACCTTTGGAGATGGATGTCCATGGGCCTCTAGATACCTATTAATTCGATTTTTTATTACTGTAATTAGACCCAATACTTAATGTTATAAAAGGTTGGGTCAAAGGTTATTTTAAAACTTTTTTCAAGCCTTCTGTTTTGCTTTATGTTAGTTTATGACACCCTGATCCCAATCCGGATCCGAAGTACTACATTCTTGTCACCCAAAAATTAACCCATTAAATTTCCATTTAAAATAATAAGTTTAGCCATTTTCAAAACATTAAATCATCCATAAATCCATGTGATTAAAGAAACATTTAAATAAGTTTACAAAACAAGAGTTCCAAATTTAAGACATCGTATAACAAAATAACATTTCGATGGAGTTTACAAACTTATTAACTCGTATGGTCCTATGAATACATAAGCCCAAAACTAAATACTAAGCATTATACTCTGAAGCAAGGTGGTGTTGGGAAATCCCTTCTTGATGTGCTCCTCGTCCACGATCCACCTACTAACCTATGAACGGAAACAATGATTCTAAACGCTAAGCTTACGAAGCTTAGTGGCACATTTCTACTCTACCACAATTCGTGATTATCATAAAATAAGCATGAAAGAATAAATATAGTTTAAAGAGTATAGATAAGTTCTTTCTATCTATAAGTTATCATATAGCCTACGCTAGCTAGTGTTCTTAGGTCACCTATCTCAAGGTATCAATAAGTCTATAAGAAGTCTTGCAAGGTCTACCAAACTTTACCATACTCGATGTCACACAACCTATCGAGAGTTACTCGAGCCTACTCAGCCCATAGAGTTAGTTCATACCGTAGCCTAATCACATAGCCAATGGGTACATAAGCTACCATCTATATCATCCACACAACATATATAATTATATCCATACATCATCTATATATTAGCCAATGAAGCCTTACTTTACTAGTGCTCACGCAGCTGTCAGGTTACCCGTGTTCACACAGCCGATGGGTTAGGTGGACCATATTCATATCACCAAAGCCACGGATACGTCCTAGACATACTTGGATCACTTTAGACACAAGTAGTCTTACCTGAGGTCACTTAGCCTATCAGATTACTCGAGCTCACTTAGCCTATCGAGTTAATTACCTTATCCAGATCACCATAGCCACAGATAGGTTTCTAACTGCACCCAGATCACTCAGCCTATGGATACGTTTGATGTACTTGATCACTCAGCCCGAAGTACGCATCCCCTTATATAAGTACCATAGTACTAACACTAGGACATCCGGATTCCTTTACCGCATCATAAGATAATACATGCTCCCTAAGCATTCAAACATCTCACCAAGTGATAAGTGGCACCAAGCCAAGCCACCACAAATGCCCCAAAACATAACACTAACCATCAAGGTTATCTCAATCCATTACTTACTGGGTTAGTACTCATTATTCTCATCCATAAGGATTAAATCTTGGTTTCTCAGTTTTAAAATTCATTTTATCACCTTAGAATCCCATTGGGCCATATCCCTCGAAATTCACTCCTTGAACTCATTTTCATCTTTTATGGACAAGTTGTCCAGTGCGTACCAATATCAACTAGGGAGTATCGTTACGCATAGGTTGAATATCGGGCGTATCGATACATGGCTCATACACAAAAGGGTTTTTCTAACACCCCGCATATCCACAACGGTACCGATACGCTCTGAAGAGTACCAATACATATTTTAACTATTGGAATTTCAATGGAACAAGGTTATTGATACGGCTCTATCCTGTATCGAGACTCCCTTTAACTTTTTCCCTGTTAATCATTTAAAACACAGGGTATCGGTACGGGCTTCCCGTGTACCGATATAAAAGGTGACAACGAGAAAACTGTTTAAGTTCCCTCATCCTCATAAACTTTGGTTGCAGATTCCAATGGGAACAAGGATTTTACTCCTGGGCTCACAATGGGTATTCCCTCTGATCTAGTTCACCCACAGAATCTAAATTTCCTGGTGGGTCCCCGTTCAGCTCTACAAGCGGATGGTTCTTCTCCTGGACATGTGGTAAGCAGTCTGAGTAAAGGATTGGGCCTCCTATTGGACCGACTAAAACCAATTCTAGTGTGGGTTTGTAGGACATGGCCCCCAAACTTGGAGTTACTGTCTCAGACGTTTCCAGTCGGTTTATCAGATGAGATTGTGGGAGATAACCTTGAAGGTTCTGTTTAGCACACCGGTCTTGGCAATATTTCAGGTTTTAGTGTCTTCGGCCATCCCCCCAATGGCGGGACCAAGGCAGTATACACAGTTGGCTTACAAATTTAAGAATCCTTTTTGCCGTCATCTCAATGCGAATCAGAAGAGGGTAATTAGGAAGCAAATTAGGGAGGCTCTCAAGGGTGCTAATCCACAGAATTTCATGTGTGTTAATCTGGGCCATGGAGAATCTCGCTTTATTTTAGAAGCTAAAGAAATATGGGAAATTAGTAAATCCTTGGAAATTTTCTTCAGAGGCGAAAAGGAGGTAGTCACAAGAAGGTTCTGTGAACTAGAGGAGGCTGAGCAATAGATACAATCTCTATATTGGGTATTTTGACATGGTTGTTTCTTTTATTTGCTATGAATTTATCAGTGTTATCATGGAATGCTAGGGGATTTGGAAGGAAAGAAAAAGTCAAGGCGGCCAGAGAGTTGCTCGCTAAATTCAATCCAAAATTTGGGTTCTTCCAAGAAACGAAGCTCGAAGAGTTTAATTGCAGGTTCTGCAAAAGGTTATGGGGTAATTCGGTGCTTAGTTTTCTCGTCGGCGTCTGGTTCGGCAGGCGGTCTTATCAGTACATGGGATCCAGAGTTCTTTAATGTTTTTGATCAGGTGTTTTCTAGTAGATTTATTGCTTTTGTTGGTGATATCCGGATTAGAAACCTAAAAATTGGGTTTATTAATGTCTATGGTCCTTCTACTGACTTTGAAAAAAAGGGAATTCTTCTTGGGTCTGTCTGATGCGATTTCCAGGTTCAATATTCCTTGGTGCATCGGGGGCAATTTCAATGCCTACTTGAATTCCAAGGAGAAAATTGAATTCTCAGTTAATAACTTTCCATTGACATTTTTAAGGGCTCTGTTCAAAACATGAATGGAATTGATCTGCCATTGATAGGGGGTTCCTTTACCTGGTGCAATAATCGTGACCCTCCCATCTTTGTGAGACTTGATTGCTTCATCGTGACTACAGATTTTATTTTAGCTTTCCCGAGTATCTCTCAAGTCCTATTGTCAAAGTCTCTATGTGATCATAATGCAATTCTTCTCCACAACAACGTATGTCCCAACTAGGGGCCGAAGCCTTTTAAATTCTTCAATCATTGGCTAGATAAAGAAAGGTTCGATGATACGATTTAGTCTAGTATTTTGAGCCACATCTCGTGTGGTCATAGAAGGGGCATTGGGGTATGCTATTTGTATCCAAATCTGCCATTAAAGTCTGGACTAAAATACACTGCCAGGACTCTAGGGCTCAAATCGGTATTCTGGAAGCACAAATTCATGAGATGGAACTTAAAATACAAGCGGGAGTGGCGGATAATTCAAGCGTTCGGTTAATTAGTAGGCTCCGGGCTGATCTATGGAAGCTTTATAGGGAGGAAGAACGCGAATGGTTCAAAAGTCCAGATTGAAGAGGTTTTCGGAAGGCGACCATAATACTAGATTTTTTTCAACTCTCTGGCACTATGAGGCACAAGAAGAATGAGATCTCTGGTATTTCTTTGGTGAATAGTTTCATTTTAGACCCGCTAGAAATTAAGGCAGCTGTTAAACGCCACTTTTCTTGTGCCTATAACAACTGCCAGGATCTTAAACTAGAATTAATGAACCTGCCATTAAGAAGTTAAATTCCGAACATGTGCTAGAATTAGATGCCAAGTTTTTTGAAGAAGAGATTTGAGAGGTTATTAGAGAGTCAGATAGCAATCGTGTGCCCGGGTTGGATGGCTTCAACATGAGCTTCTTTAAACGTTATTGGCCTATGTTGAAAGGAGAGTTGATGAAGTTCTTTTCTGATTTCTTTCATAATCGCAATTGGGAGGCTAATATCAATCATTCCTTCATCTCCCCGATTCCTAAGAAGTTAAATCCTTCCTCTTTAGACGACTATCGACCCATTAGTCTGATAAATTGTGTCTATAAAATATTGGCGAAAGTTGTCGAAAATAGGCTCAGGAAGGTTATGGACTATTTGATCAGCAAGTCTCAATTTGCTTTCATCTAGGGGTGCCAAATCTTAGATTGCTCCCTCATCGCCAATGAGGTGATCAATATTGTTATCAAATCTGGAGAGATGGGAGTTGCATTCAAAATAGACTTTAAAAAAGCCTGTGATTCGGTCGATTGGTATTTCTTGGTGAAAGCTATGGAAGCTATGGGCTTTAGTGAAAGCTGGTGTCAGTGGGTTCTATGTTGTATTTCCATTGTTTCAATTTCGGTTCTCGTGAATGGTGCACCGACGGAGCTTTTCATGATCTCTAGGGGCCTTAGACAAGGTTGTCCATTATCCCTTCTTCTTTTTAATCTTTTAGGTGAAGCGCTCAGTCTGTTGCTTGAGAAATATGTCTCAATGGGATTTTTTCTAGTATTTGCGTCGAACGAAGTGCTAATTCAATGGTAATTTTGCACCTTCAATTTGCCGATGACCTCATAATTTTCTGTGATGCTGTGAAGTCTCAGGTATTGGTTGCCAAGAAGGTCCTCAGGGTCTTTGAATTAGCCTCGCGCCTACAGATTAATTTTAAGAAAAGCATACTTTATGGGATAAACGTAGAGGATTATGTTATGTCATCTTGGTCGTCTCGTATTGGTTACTCTTTGGGGACCTTTCCCTCGAAATATTTGGGGCTACCGTTAGGTGCAAGGTATAATTCGATGACTGTGGGATTTTGTCCATAAGAAATTGTCTGACTATTTGGCTAGCTGAAAATCGTGTCTTTTATCTTTTGGAGGGAGGATAACGATGGTGAAATCAGTCTTATTGTTTCTACCATCTATTATATGTCCATCTTTCGTATGCTAGCTACTGTGTGCAATCGTATCACTAGTTAGGTGTCTAATTTTTTGGGGGCTGGTCGGTAAACAAAAGAAAAATCCACTGGGACAAATGGTCGTTACTTTACCTTCCGATAAAAGATGGTGGTCTTGGTCTCACTGACTCTGACGTGCAGAATAGCAGTCTATTGGGGAAGGGGTGTGGCGATTCTACACTGAATCTGATAGTTTGTGGAGAAATATAATTTCATGTAAGTACAATCTTGACGGTCCGTTGCTCATCCCTCTCTTACCCAAACCGAGACTCTCCTCCTGGGTTTGGAAAGGCATCATGAATTCCTTCAACACTTCGGACAGTTTGGGTTCAGTGATAGGTAATAATATAGTTCTACAAGTGGGAGATGGTAACTCTATTTGGTTCTGGTCGAATATTTGGGCTTGCGAGGCACCCCTTTCCCTGAAATTCCCTCGCATCTTCACTCTAGCGATTAATAAAACTAGAGTAGTGGCAAATCTTGGTACTCAATGTAACAATGCGTAGAGCTGGAACATCCAATTAAGAAGAAGAGTCTTTGATTGGGAATTGTCTCCATGGCACGAGCACCAATCTTTGCTAGTGAACTTTCTTTCATCCGGGTTGGAAAAGCATTGGATTAAATAGATTGGCTCGGGGATGAGCTTTATTCGACTAAATCTTTGAAATCTCTCTTTATCCCTGAACTTGTATCCAATGTAAACTGGGAAAAGCTTGTATGGCTTGGTTTAGCCCCCCAAAGGTCGAGGCTTTTGTTTGGTTGATTTTGCAAGGTGAGCTCCTATAAAAGTGGAATTAGCTAAGAGTAGTGTTCATTCAATGTCGGATGACTTTTGTACCTTGTGTAATCAAGATCGAGAGTCGGTCGAGCATTTGTTCTTCTCTTGCAAGGGTCTCTTGGTTGATTTGGACATCTCTTGCAAATTACTAGGGGATTGGCCTCATTTGTGTTCTAAGTTGGTTCGTGATCACGTGGCTTCTCCTATCCTTCGCAACTATATGGTCTATTTGGCTCCATAGAAATGAGATAGCGTTTCAAGGTAAGTCTTCGGACTTTTCGCAACTTTTTTCACTGTGAAAACTCGGGCTGCTTGGTGGTTCAAAGCCAAAGTTCATGCTTCCTTAATTCCCATGGAATCCATTATTTCGGATCCTTCTGTTGCTAGCTTTAATGGTGGTCAGGCTTCTTTTTGTCATGTTCCTTGCGCTTGGATCTTCTCCTTTGTGGTTTCTCAAATACAATGTTGACGGGCTTGTAATACCGAAGGTAAGTGTGGTGCGGGTGGTGTGTTCAGAAACCATGAAAGCTCTATTTTGATAGAATTTTTGCACTCAGTTGGCTCGGGCTCTACTTTTTTGGCAGAATTACTTGGTATTAGGTATGCAATTGAATCTTTTGTTAACTTGGAATGGAGCAACAATTCTAGGTTGATTATTGAAAGTGATAGCAAATTTGTGGTTGGCTGGATCCTCTCACCCCCTTTTTTGCCACCATTATTTAGAAACCTGGTTTAGGGATAAGCTCTTTTTTAACAATGGATGTTGGCTACTTTGACATGTGCAAAATGTAAAGGTAGATATGTTGACTAAAAGTGGGACTGAATGTGGCTGAGTTTTAGGGGTCTTTGACCATCTTATTGCTCCTAGCTAATTTGATCTTGTTGTCTTATTATATACATGGGTTGCAATTTTCGGTTTAACGTCCATTGGAAACTTTGTACTATACTTTATTATTAATATAATATGGACATTTTCTCCCTTTTAGGTTTAGTAGGATTTTTTTTAACGAGGCCCCTTTACCTTTCAAAAAAAAATTAAGGGAAAGCTTTTTACAAGCTTTGAATATCAAAACCCATAAATGACAAGCTCACCTTCTTGAGAAGAGAACACAACTTTTATAGAACTCTTAGATTGGTGATTAATTTCTTCTTCACTCATAAACCCCGAAATCAACTCTTGGTAAGTAGAGATTTGAGCTTTGGTATAGAAACTCAAATTTTGAAAAGGAAAAAAGAGTGTAAGAAAAAAGAAGGGAAAAAATGAAGGGATATGGGTTACCTCACCATGTCCCCTCATTCCCGCATATAAAACAAAGACCATAAAGGAGTGATCAACCCTTTATTTTAAAATAGGGTTAAATTACAACATAAGCCCCTAAGGTTTTCCCTTTTTTCAAAAAGTCACCTACTAGGCCCCAACAACTCAATTCTCATCTAAACAAGCCCAAACTTGGCCTAAAGGTTCTAATTATTTAATCCAACACGAAGGTCTATAATCCAAGTCAATGCTCATATGTTGACTAAAAAATTCGGGTCGTTACGTAGACAATAATCTGCTAGGATGTTGCTTCATGTTTCAAGTCTCGTATTTAGCCTTATTTGCCGCCCAAATTGCTTCAAATTGAAGCATTTCCTAGCCTATTTAAAGGTATGAGACACGTACCTTGAAACACATATTTCTTTTGATATATGATATATTTAGTTGAGTAAGTTTTTGCAAATGTTGATAACTTGAGCCTTCGAAGTCTTTTTCAACATAAGTTATTCAAGTTCTTGTGAGGGAGATCATATTCACACTCATATTGACCCATTTAATTGCGTCTAGGATGGTTGATTAGAGCTTCTTGAGGGTATTTGCTTGATTAATTACCATTAAGAGGGTGCCCGAGGACATTTAATCATCATCAAACATCACACCCACTCCATTCAAAACCCTAATCGAATCATTATTCTTCAATCACCCAAAGGGGTTTTGATGTTCAAACGTCCGCACGAAATTTTTAGATTTGAATAACTTTCTTATCCAACTATGTTTTCATTAATATTCTTTAATTGTTCATATTTTTATGTTAACTAATATATTGTTCATCTTTTTGTCGAATTTTCAAGTGTGAAGAATTCCAAATTTCGACACTTAGCCACTTTTATTGAGTCTAGAAGTCATAATATTTTTACAACTACTTGATTGAAGACTTCCAATTTCACTATTGCACTACTCTATTATATTACTTCTCGTTGGAATGGGAAAAGTATTGAGAATGAATGAGAGAAGGAAACATTATAATCATGACAGCCCTGAAGAAATGCACAATGTTAGACTAATCAATTAGTTAAGCTCTTAGATTAGTTTGTTAATCCGTTTGGGTTGTTAGCAATTAGTTTTAGATTGTGGGCTACATAAGCTTAATGCATGTAATGGGCTAATACACTCTTTTGATATATTTTTAGTAAAAATTAGAATGTATTTTGTTTCATTTTTTATCTCATGTTTAGAATATCATTTATCCCTAACCATCATATCATGCTTACATATAAATAACCTCATTTCATCACATCTCTGACATTGATGTCTGAGTCTTCACATGGTATCAGTCGTTGACAGTCCTAAGCCGTTTTACTTCCGTTGTTGTCATTCGTTATTTCTTCACCATTTCTCTCTCATCGATGATTGATTTCTTTGTTGGTTTTGTTGTGTTTTTTCAACTGTCGTCTTTATCTTCGATTCAAATCTCAAATCTGAATCTGATGAAAGTTCTGATTCCTTTCGTTCGTTGTCAGCCGTCGTTCGATGCACGTCGATTTTTATTCCATATAAGGAAATTTGTAGAAGCATTTCCTCCATCAACAATTGAGTTATCATTCTGTTCGTTCCTATACATTTCTTGGAGTCCTATTCTTCGTTCAATAATGTTTTGATTCATTAATTTGGTGAGATCTTTATCACTTTTTTCTGATTGATCAGCTGCAGGATTAATCTTTGGAATTAAGTTAACATTTCTTTTATAGTTTACGGTATGAAAATAAATAAAACAAACAAAAATTATAGTTTCAGAACTTGAGGAAACGATTAGAGTAGGGAAAGAAGAATTGGTTTTAGTTAATAAAACAATACAATACCATTTGCTGCTCATTGATTTCTCATCCGCTCATTGGTTGTTCACTGAGAAAGCTGATCATTATTAACTGTTAGACCATTTCCTCTGTTTTTTTTCTTACAATTGATGATTTTACTGCGGTTATTACTGTTGCTGCATTGTTTTTGTTATCGGTGCATTACCTGCTCACTATTGGTCATAGATTCATTTATTGATAAAATCAATGGTCATTTTGTCATTGTTGCTTCTCAAATAATGTTGGAAGTCGATTTCTATTTGTTGATCAACTGGTGCTTGGCATTATACGCAACTTGTTAAGTATGGCTCATATATTGATAAAAGAGTTAGTCTACGGGGGCGAAGCCCCCACGGTACGGTACAGGGTTTTTGGTAATTGTACCGAGGTTACTCTTATTATTCATTATGTTGTAACCTAAATGGATTATCAAGTTAATAAGAAAAAGAACAGTCGCTCATTGCTCCCCGAGGACGTAAGTATATTGATGAACCTAGTTAAAATCATGTGTTCTTGTTTGTTTGATCCCTTGTTCGTTTGTCTGATTTCACAACTAGTGGTATCAGAGCTTGGTTGCGATAGCTATGTCCGGTGCGAAATTTGAAGTGGTAAGATTCAATGGTGAGAGTAACTTTGGATTGTGGCAGACGAGGGTAAAAGATCTGTTGGACCAGCAAGGAATTTTAAAGGATTTACGATCTCAAAAACCAGCATTGATGAAGGATGAAGATTGGGAAGAACTGCAGCAGCAAGCGACTGAAACCATACGGTTATGTTTGGCTGATGAAATTATGTATCACGTAATGAATCTGTCGTCTCCAGATGAAATATGGAAGAATTTGGAAAGTCAATTTATGTCCAAATCTATAACAAATAAATTGTATCTAAAGTAGAGGTTGTACGGCCTGAAGATGCAGGAAGGTCATAATTTGACGCAGCACGTGAATGTCTTCAATCGAATAATCACTGATTTGGTTCAACTTGATATGAAGATTGAGGATGAAGACAAAGCAATAATTTTGTTGTGTTCATTGCCTTCCTCTTATGAACGCATGGTGACTACTATTAAATATGGGAAAGAAACAATCAAAACTAAAGAGATTACTACAACCTTGTTGGCTCACAACCAACGGAAGCAAAATGCATGGGAAAGCTCTCATGCTAATAGTTTATATATTAAGGGTAATCAAGACCGTGGAAGGAAGTTAGAGAATGAGGGTTCTGAAAAACGAAATTCTAGATCAAAGTCTAGAGGCAAAAAGATGATTCACTGCTACAAGTGCAAGGAGCCAGGACATATGAAGAGATATTGTCCAAAGTTAAAAAGGCAGACAAATGATAAACATGATGCATCATCCAAAACTGTGAATGTGGTGCAGAATGACAATTCTGATTGCAGTGATGGTGATATGCTTTCTATTTCAACAACTCAGTTCACGGATGCATGGATTCTTAATTCAGGATGCTCTTATCATATAACCCTAACAGGGAGTGGTTTTCGACATACATGTCAGTTAATTCTGGTTTTGTCTATTTAAGTGATGATAGATGTTGCAATATTGTTGGTATTGGTGAAGTCAGAATTAAGATGTATGATGGTACTGTTAGAACATTATGTGATGTTAGGCATATACCAGATTTGAAAAAGAATCTAATTTCCTTGGGCACTTTGCATAAGAATAGTTTTATTCATAAAGCAGATGAGGATAGGGAAACTATTAGAATTGTTAAAGGTGCATTGACTGTGATGAAATGAAAGATAACTGCAAGGAATATCTATAAACTGTTGGGGAGTACAGTTGTAGGTGGAGCTCATTATGTTGAGTCATATGATGATAATACGAAACTGTGGCACATACGTCTTGGTCATCTTAGTGAACTTGGAATGACTGAATTGAATAAAAGAAATTTTTTGCATGGTGTTAAAAGATGCAAGCTCGATTTTTGTAAGTTTTGTGTTCTTGGTAAACATACTAAAGTTAGTTTCACGATTGGAAAATACAAAACTGAAGGGATTCTTGATTATGTGCATTCTGATGTATGGGGGCCTATCAGGGAATCATCCTTGGGTGGATCTATGTACTATGTTACTTTTATTGACTGTTTTTCTAGGAAAGTTTGAGTGTATTTCTTGAAACAAAAATCTAAAGTATTTGCCAAGTTCAAGATGTGGAAAGCTGAGGAAGAGAACCAAACTGGTAGAAAGATCAAGTATTTGAGGTCTGATAATGGCACAGAGTACACTGATTCACGGTTTTAAAAATTCTGTGAGGAGCATGGGATTCAGAGGCTTTTTTCAGTGCGTAAGACACCACAGTAAAATGGTGTTGCAGAAAGGATGAGCATGTCATTAACTGAAAGGGCTCTGTGCTTGAGACTGAATGTAGGGCTTCTTAAAAGCTTCTGGACAGAGGTCGTGAGCATGGCATGCTACCTCATTAACAGATCACCATAGGCATCTTTGGGTGGAAAAGTTGCAAAGAGGTATGGACAGGTAATGTAGTTAATTTCGATTACTTATGGATTTTTGGTTGTCCTACTTATGTGCATGTACCTGGTGATGAAAGATCAAAACTTGATGCAAAGTTGAAGAAGTGCATCTTTCTGGGCTACAAGAAAGGTGTCAAAGGATACAAGTTTTAGGATCCGATCGCAAAGAAAATAGTGATCAGTAGAGATACAATTTTTGATGAGCAGTTCATGTTGCAGTAGAATCAAGACAAGGTGCTGATGGATTTAGAACAGTATCCAGTAGCAGCTGAGAAAGGTGAAAGTTCTAATTCAACATCTGGAGGTTCTAATACAGTTGATTTGTAAAATTATAGTCTAGCTAGAGATAGAGAGACACACCAATGTAAAAGCTCCAAGCAGATTGGGTTTTGAAGACATGGTGTATTTTGCACTTCACATTAGTAGTGATGATCCAACTACTTTTCAAGGAGCTATCACTAGCCAAGAGAAAAGGGAAGTGGATGGCTGCAATGGTTGAGGAGATGAAGTCTGCGGAAAAATCATACATGGTAGCTAGTTCAGCTTCTTGAAGGAAAGAAGGCTATTGGCTGCAAATGGGTGTATAAAAAGAAACCAGTAGTATCAAAAAAAAGGGGGAAAAGTTCAAGGCTTGATTGGAAGCAAAGGGTTTTTCATAGCATAAGGAAGTTGATTATGATGAAATTTTTTCTCCTGTTGTTAGGCATACTTCAATCAGGGCAGTACTTGCATTAGTAGCTAGTTGGGATTTGCATTTAGAGCAGATGGATGTTAAAACTACTTTTTTACATGGTGATCTAGAGGAGCAGATTTATATGTAGCAGCCAGAAGGGTTCACCCAATCTGGAAATGAGCATTTGGTTTGTACGTTAAAGAAATCCTTATATGGGTTGAAACAGTCTCCAAGACAATAGTACAAACGATTCGACTCTTACATGATTCAGATTGGCTACAAGGGATGAGTATGATTGTTGTGTTTATGTTAAGAGCCTTGATTATGGTTCTTTTATTTTTTTCTGTTACTATATGTTGATGATATGTTGACTGATGCGAAGAATATGCATGATGTTGTTGGTTTAAAAGCTTTATTGAGCTAGGAATTTGATATGAAAGACTTAGGAGCTGCAAAGAAAATTCTTGGAATGGAGATTCACAGAGATAGAGGCTCAAGGAAACTGTGGTTATCTTAACAAGGCTATGTTGAGAAAGTAT